>JAKEPQ010001026.1:2655000-3370000 GCA_024500445.1 Entomyzon cyanotis
TACTTCTGGCTCACAGCTCGGATGTGGGCTCTGTTAGAATGTAATTTAACTGGTTGTGATAAGGCTTTTGTTTATTTTAAAGGAGCCAGTGCCATGCAGGAGGTGAGTGAGCTCGTGTTGGTCCTGTTTAACACAAATATCAGGCTTTGCACCATGCCTTGCCCAGCCCTGCAGTGTCAGAGGTGCCACCTCCTCCTCAGTGTGGTGACAATCCTGGCTAATTGCATCAGGTCGAGGATTCCAACGGCTCTGCACACTCTGCATCTCCACTGGCTTGGGCAGCATGGTGGGGAAGGTAAATGTGTGTAATTGGGCTGTTCATCAGCCCTGGCTGAGCTGCTGCAGCTAAAACCACCATTTACAAGGGTGCACCGAGGAGAGAATTTAGATCGCAGCCTTATCTTCGTAAAGCAAATGTTTGCTGCCATTATCGTGCATCAGTTAGCCCTGAAGTCAAAAGAGCTGCTCAGAAGTGCTTGTGATAACACTTGCAGGCAGGATCCTGATCCCAACCAGGCTCAAACAACTGCTCAGCTTAACCCCTGCCATCAGCATCCCTGACTTCAGCAGCAGCACTGCAGCACCGAGGCTCTGCTGTCCGAGGCTGTATTGAGCTCCCACCCTGTGGCTTCCCAGGGGCAACAGAGCATTTGATAAAATTGTTTTGGAGTCTTGTTTTTAAGAGAAAAACAAAAATCTTGAAAATATGCTGTGCATATAATTTTTTTTTCTCTATTTAAGAGCATTTTTAAGTGTACGAGTAGGGACAGAGTTATTCTCGTAAAGTTTTCCCTTATATTTCTCTCACAAAATTAGCAACAGTTAAGGCCAGCCTATAACACAAATTTTTCTTTTAGCCTCACACTTGATGCGAGTGCTCTGGGTATTTAAGTCACTAAAAATTCACTGCTGTTAATTACAGATGATGTTGTGATATTTGCTTCTGCCCAGACGACATTTCGGGTCGCTGGAATTGCCCCGCGTGCCAAAGGGTTCTGGAAACGGCGCCTGGGAGACAAAAGTTCAACTCTCAGCAGTAATAACATGCCCACAAAATCTCCCAAGCAGTTCGAGTTGATAAGAGCAGTTTCTGGATCAATATATCCAATCTTAGGTAGGGGAGGTCAGTCTGTCCCACCAGTGGATCTCTGGAGGGTGAGAAAGGGAGGACTGATTTGGGCCAGGGCCAGCAGTTATTTCACCAGCATTTCATGCAGTCATTTCCACTTTTTTTTTTTTTTTTTTTTAAAAGAAGGGAATAGCAATACTACCAGAGGTTTATTTAAAATAATAATAAAAAAATCTTTTCATTCTAGAGAACTTAGAAAAACAACCCAAATATAAAACCCCTAAGCCAGACAGCAATTTCAAGCAGTGCCATTTACTGATGAGCTGCTGGCAATAAAAGATTTTAGACGTTTGCCACCATCCTTCAGCTGCACCCCCCAAATTCTGGGAACCTTATTAATGAAAAGGAAAAAATACAATCCCTTTTGTGGCAGATAAACATGTTGCACACAAGGAAATGTGGAGAAGAATGGAGAACTTGCACAAAGATAGAGCCCAATAAATCCCCCGGAGTCAGAATCTGGTCAGCAATAACATCCACTTTGTTTTAAAAGGTATTTTACTGTGCTCTATCACTCTGGGAAAGAAAACCTTATAACCACAGTGGCTGCCCTATCAGAGGCTGCTTAAATAGTTTTTGAGATAGAGATCACCATTTCAGAGACTCATATATCCCAGCACTGTAGGTGCAGCACCACTTGTGTCCTTTTTTTTTCTGTCTTGGCAGGGATAAATGTTCACAGAAACACTTGTAGGATGGTGTTTCTTCTTCCTTTTGTGCCCACCGTTGCTGTAGCTCCACTCAAACCCAAATGAACTCGGGTTTCAGGCCAGTTTGCAGGGATTTGCATGATTGCCATAAATAAGGGTGGTGGCAGAGCGATCAAAAGCAGTTTCCTTCACGTTGACACCACTTTATGATCAAATGACTGCCTTCACTCATAGCTCCTTCCTTCTGGGGTAAGAAAATTGAATTTTTAGGATATATAACAAGCAACACATGTAGCATGAAATCATGGTGTTATAGGGCTGTACAAATAAAAGATGGGCTCAAGAGGAGACTCACGGCACTGCTTTCTATCCTGGAAAGTCAAATTATACATTGTTTTAAAGCAAACTGTGCACTTAATGCTACACCAATATTCTCAAAACGTGCTTAATGTCCAGCGTTTGTGGAATACTATTCAAAACCAGTTTTTCTTTTATTTTTTCCTCTCTTCAGAGAGGAAAATTTTTTTCTCTTGCAGAGAACCTCTAATTGGTTAGATGCCTTTGAAGTTCAAGATATGTCATTATCACTCACTGGCATAAAATGCGACAGAAAATCCTGCATTTAAAACCCCAAATGTTCTAAGTTTGCACTCATCCAAAGTTTTACAATTAATCAAATTAGGAAAGCAGCCAGCAGAACAAAGGTCCATCAGGAAAATTTCAGTTCAAGAGGGATTCTTTTATTTTAGCTCTATATCAAGCCACATCTAAACTCTGCAACAAGTGTCAGATTCTAGGACTTTTTTTTCCATCTCAGACATAAGTTTTTGTGTGTGAGTTTGGGGAGGTTTTGTGGCTTTTTCCCTAAATTTTTCTTCCGAAATATAAAAACATATTCTGCAAAAAAGATACTCATTAATGTGAAATTTAGCTTTTTAAAAAAAATTATTATTTTCTGTGCTCCCATTTTCCCTTCTCACTGTGTTCAGGTTGCCCTCTTTAGGTTCAGTACTAAGGAGAATGGGATGCTTCACATCTGAGGTACAATTCATTCCACACTCTCTGGAAACTGGGAGGCATCGATCCCTGCATGATGCACTTCACATTTTCAAGGTTCTCTCTGTAAGCAGAGAAACAACATTAAAAAGCCCCAAACCTTTAAATTCCTGCTTGCAGCTCTGTTCCAGAGCCATTTGCCATGGCAAATCCCAGATTGCAGCGCTGGGGTTCTGCAGACATCACACGGAGCCTGAAACGTGCAGAAGGAGCTGGGAAAGCCAGAAGTATTCAGGGTGCTATTTCTTAGCAATAGCGTGATTTCCAATTTGATGTCTGTGTGTTATGGAACAGAATCACAGCAGAAAATCCCCAAATTAAACTGTTTATTGAGGCACCTGGTTCTGGGTGAAGAGGCCTCGGGAATTGCCTGATTTTTACGCAAAACTCGGTTTTTCCGCGTCTTTGATCCTCGTGATTTAGTGCCAGATGCTCACTCCCGTTCACCTCCTTTGGTTTCTCAAGATTTCTTTCTGGATTAAATCAAAGAGATGCAAAGTGCCTCCAGCCCTGCTGCTCCCTGAGCGCTCCAGGCAGCAGGAACAGCAGCACAGCCCATACAGCAAGGGTGGGAGGCTCTGCCATCCCCAAATCCTCCCGAGAAATGTGGTCTTTTTGTCTATAGGTGGTGCTGCATGAGCCTGGAAAAAAAATCCAGCTTTTCCTATGGCTCTGTGGTCCCCAGCCGGTGCTGCCTGGGTGGTGTTTGACCAGACCTTGGTCTCCATTTCCACCTCTCTGCCTTTGGGGACTCCAAAAAATTATGGTAGGAGCCACCCTGAGCTGTTTGGTGCTGGGCTTTTGACCTCTTGAAGTTATTTATGGTGAAATATAAAGTGGCAAAGTAAAGGCAGCGGAGTGGAATGGTCATGTGGGTGATGCCAAGAGCTTTTCAAGGGAGAAGCAGGGCTGTGACACAGGACTGTGACACAGAGATGTCTCTCCTCTGGTTTGATTTTTGTATCCTTGTTTTAGTCAGGCATTTCAGCTGTCTCTGCAGCTTTGCCCATCATTTTTAGGCAGAAATGTAAAGAAGTTGAGCCCCATTCACTCTTGTTCTCAGTGTTTTTTGGGGTGGATAGTGACCAAGGAACAGATACAGTAATGGTTTATAATAACCCATTCCAAATTTTTTCTTGTTGTTTTCTATTTTGACCTTGGAAATGCTAAAATACAGACATTTTCTTAAGAACCATCCTGTAAAGCAAGAAGGGGTGTAACCAGAGTACTGGGTCAGATACAGCAGTTTTATGTCAGAAAACATTATAATAATTGTGGAATATACAGTCGCCGTGCTGACAAAAACAAAAAAGTGCTTTTCATCTAAACAAATTCGTTTGATTTATTGTGTTTTATACTTCTGTTGTATTTAAAATTTTCATCCCCCTTAAACACTCGGTGGCTTTCCAAGAGTGTTGGAGAACTACAAGGCCATGTTTTTGGCATTGGGGGTGACCTCATTATTAACCAGAAAACATCTGGGCAGGCACAGCAGTGCATGTGTGTGTGAGGTCAGGAGTGGGGATGGATTAGCAGCCCTTGCACGCACAGCCCACCAGAACTGTGTGGAACTGCCCTGGTGGATCTTTGTCTCCAGATTTCACAGGAATTTCTGTAGGAGCTTTGTCATTTCCAGAAGTCAATTCAGCACGAGGGGGAATGGCTTTGAACTGAGAGTGGATGAGATATTGGGAAGGAATTCCTGACAGTGAGGGTGATGAGGCACCAGCACAGGGTGCCCAGAGAAGCTGTGGCTGCCCCTGGATCCCTGGAAATGTCCAAGGCCAGGCTGGATGGGACTTGGAGCAGCCTGTGATGGTGGAAGGTGTCCCTGCCCATGGCAGGGGGTGACACTAGATGATCTTTAAGATCCCTTCCAATCCAAACCAGTCTGGGATTCTCCCTCAGCTCCTCCCTGGGGTGGCAATGCCCCAGGGGCTGCAGAGCCAGGGCAGAGGTTGATGCCAGCTCCAAGCTGCTGCTGGAGGAGATAACTCACAGATAACTCATGTCCATCACTCACCTGTTTCCCAGCCCTGGGATGGCACAGGGTCCATTTAGGCATTCTCAGCACAAGTGTCTTTTCTTTGTTTTCAGTAGCTCAGTGCATGCTCAGGTTGACAGATCCTGCAGATGTATTAAACTTTCATGTTGCATTTTCAGCAGAGACCCCACAATTTGCTCAGTACACATCAGGGGAGAAGATATGTAATAAAAATCAGACAAGTGTACTTATTTTCCAGAATATAGACACTACCCTACCATTATGCTTTTTACATTTAACAGTATAAACAACAATTTAGTTTGCCCTTAATGTCCTAAATATGCTTAGATCCATCACGGTCAAAATTGAAGGGCAAGGCAAAAGGACAAAAAGAAAAGATGTTAAATGTTCCGCAGAAATAACCCAAAATACACTTCTAATAGCATAAGCACATTGTTAAAAAATGAACAAGTAATAGCACAGGAAAGGGTGTGTATTTATGGTGTCACACAGTGTGGAAACAAAGTCAGGCTGTCTCTGATGCTGTTTAGCCACCAATGGAAAAAGATTCCTTTGTGCTAAAGGGTTTTCCCTCTGTTTATACCAAGAGAGGAGAAACACCCTGTGCTGCTGCCTGGAGGAGAGGAAGCCCTGGAGGGATCCAGAGGTAACTCTGCTGCTGGGGGACCTGGCAGGGTTGGTGTCTTCTTGAGCCAGGCTGCAAGCTGACATTCAGAAGCAGAAATTCTACAAGGAAAACTCATTTTTCTCTCTGTACATTAAGGTTTTTCTATGCAGAGAAGCTGTTTCAGAATAAGACAGTGGGTGAGCTTAAAGCAGGTTTTAATCAGCGTGGAGAGAGTTTTGCTTATATCAGCAAACGTCCATGAAGTGACCATGTCCATGCCAGGAGCTGCCACTGAATGATTATTCTGAATTCAGACCTGTGTTTGAACATTCATAAAATTCCAGAATTATTTGGTTTGGAAAGGAACTTAAAACCCATTAATTTCCATCCGCCTGTCATGGGCAGGGATAACTTCCAGCATCCCAGATAGCTGAGATCTCCATCCAGCCTGGCCTTGGACACTTCCAGGGATGAGGAGTGTTCATAAGGCATTGCCATGGCTTAGATAAATACCAAAAATACTTATGACTTTTACTAAAAGTTAATTTTTTGAGGCGTAATATGCTTTGTTTCAAAGTAATTTAGTTATCCTTCTCTATTTTATATTATTATGAAACCTAAAGTCCAAATATGTGACCCGTATTTTATGGCATGTAAATAAAAGTTCCTTAGATTGCAAATATTTCACTCTCTTGTCTCAGCTCTGAAGCCTGATAGGCTGCATGGAGGTTGAACAGCCATTTTGCCAATTTCTGAGGGATCAAATTATGTTAATGATGTCAGCAAAAATGTTTTCTCATACCTTTATATACAGCATTTTAATATAATGCAGAACTATCAGTATATTTTGTAGTATTTTTTCATAAAGGGTTTGAACTTTGTATAGTCAACCTATCAAAAATGTATAAATTAGACAAGAAAAAAAAAAACCCTGCATCATTTTTTTTTTCCCTGGGAAGTGGAGCAGTTAATATTCAACATGAAATGTCTAATCTTTAAATACATTATAATCTAACTGCTTAGGATAATTTTTGCTTTAATACCTTAAGAGTCTGCAAAGCCTGAAGGATGGGATTATTAAAATGGAATTTTAATGTCAAAATTATCAGAGAAGAGAACATATTGCTAGTGTTCATAAAAAAAAATGTATTCAATTTCTGTTTGATTTGCTCAAATAAGAGATGAGAATATATTTGATTATGGCTGGTAAGTATTCAGGAAGTTGATCAGATGACTGCAGGTCATTGCAACATAAGTGCTGTCAACTATGGGGATTAGTGCATTTGAGAGACTGAAATATGGGGTAAAGTAGAAACATACCTGGACTGATGGCTTGGCTTGCAGCTTCCACGAAGATGCTGCACAGGGAGAGATTCAGGAATAAAAATCTCATGGAGACCTCACAGAGAGTGTTACCAACTGCCCAAGCATTAAATAGAAAGGAAACGACCTTAATATGGAAAAAATAAAATACCTGTAAAATAACTATTTTGCTCATAATTTGAGTTTTAACTCACCCTCTCTGGCTGTCAGGGGTATTGGGTTGGTGCCCAAGAGCAAAATCACAGATTCATGGAATATTCTGGGCTGGAATGGACATTTAGGGTCAGCCCATCCCATCCCTGTCAGGGACAGGGACACCTTCCACTGTCCCAGGTTGCTCCAAGCCCTATCCAGCCTGGCCTTGGACACTGCCAGGGATCCAGGGGCAGCCACAGCTTCTCTGGGAATTCTATTCCAGGGCCTCCCCACCCTCACAGCCAGGAATTCCTTCCCAATATCCACTCTAAATCTATTATCTCCCAGTTTTAGACCATTTCCCCCTGTGCTGTCACTCCAGGCTCCTCGTAGCCACGATAATCAACCAACTTCAGATGTTCCAAATCACATGAAAAATGAGCTCTGAAAAGTAATAGAAATAATAAAAACATCCCACCAACCTTCCCACCTGCCTTCCCCAAATCCTTAAACAAGCTGGGCAGCCAGCACCTCTCTCACCATGGTCCTACTGACAACTATTCTTTTATTTAAATGTAGTTTCTCAGAAAAGTTTATCCCTTCCTAGGACATGGAACTGAAGATCAGCATAGTTTGGTCAGTTATTTTTATGTTGAAAACCATTTAAATTTTCCACAGTTGGCTAGAAAACACTTGGACTTTTTGATCTTAGATGTCTTTCCAACATAAATGATTCTATGAAAACCAGGAGGTTGCAGCTCCAATAAATAATAAGTATTTTAATAAATATTTGTGCCCGGAAGGTACCTAAAAGGGATCTAACTCGAGGATAAAAGGGAAGGATACATGTTATGCAAATGCAGGCGAAAGGACTTCAGGTTTAGATGCTCAAATCAGGTTTGGAAACCTTTTTTTGGTGACTTCTTTTCCTTCTTCTTGGAAGATGTGGCATCATTTGTCTGGAATTAGGGTAATATTGCACAAGCTAACGAGGTAAAAATTACGGTTAAAAAGTCGCCTGCTGTGTTCACAGGCTTCTCCTGTGATAAACTGTCTGGTGTGGATGCAAATTTGGCATGTTAGAAAAGAAGGAAGAGTAGGAAATGCATGATTTGCCTGCAGGGAAACAGCCGAGGGAAAATGGCAAAGCAGCCCAGGTTGAAAACACCTGCAGGAGAAAGGTGCTGCCACTGTGGTTTGGTTTTCATCTCAACAATACAACTGAACTAATGCTTCGGAGAGAGAGTGGAAGGTGATTTCACAGCTATTAATTAAGATATCAAAGTAACTGCCATGTTCATAAATCCTTATCTATTTGCATGAATAGTTGTGCACAGTTTTTACTTTCATAGGAACACTCAGGGGGATTGACCATCTTACAGCCAGCATTAACGTATTAAACATTTGCACAAATCCTTTTCCCCTTTCTTTTTTCCGATTTGCAAAAGTTGACTTTTCTGGCCATAAAATAATTTATTGCTTTTTTCCCTAAAGAATTTACATCATGAATAATACACCTAGGTCACCTGTCCAACCGGTTTAATTTTTTTTGCACTGGTAAGGATTTATTTGTATGAGGAGACAATCTATCTCACAATGAATAGTTGAACATTGTAATAGAACAAAAAAAAATATACAAATAACCCAGAGGTTGCAATATGTTTGTATAAAGTATTCAAACAATTTCAAATAACAACTGAACTTGTAAAAATCAACATCTGTTCATGGATTATTCATGAATCAGAATGGTAAAATTCCTTCAATAAAAATAGTCTTCAATGAACAGTTTCTGCTGGTTGCTGAGAAAATGATGTTCTTGCAACTGAAATCTCAACTTCAGGGCTCTCCTGCAGTTCAGATTCGTTAACACTGAAATTATCCTTTAGTATATAAATTGCTGCAACAGGAAAACTAATACGAAATTCCAATCAAAAAGAGACAGTGACAGGATAGCATTGAACTGTGGGTTTTTCCACAAAATTCCAAAAATTTTTGGAGTGCATCTGTGTTTGTCAACTTGTGCAGAAGCATAATCCCTGCTGCAACACAAACTTTTCTTGCTGTTTTAACAGATCCCTCCAATGATGACTTCACATATAATGATTTAAAACTATTAATAGCAACTACACTAAGAAATCAATAGTTGTTCAAACCTAAAAAGTACAATTTTTATCCAGCTGAGGGAGAGGTTGGAAGGCTCCCTGTGGTTTGACAGGCTGACACAAAAAACACAGTAGGTATCATTTTCAGAACAATGCACATTTTTAATTTATGAATGTTCTTTTATAAACTTGTATATACAGTCACTCTTTTCTTTTTTTTTTCCTCCAGTGCTACATAATTATAACTTGCAAAATGTAAATATTTATGAATTCACAGGATGTTCGCTGGAAGAGAAGAATGTTATACTTGCAGATTTTTCTTGTTCTTGCAGGATTCACATAATATTATTTGCCATCATGATGTACTGAAAAATGCAAAAAAATATAATATTCTACATTTGACTTTTCTGAAAAATACCATCTGGTGTTATTTTTTGAGAGTTGGAGATTAGCTCTGTAATTGCTTATAGTTAGAGATAGACATTACTACATTTATTGACAATTTTATTCTCTACAATAATCTTACATTTAAATAGTGACTTTGTTCCTGAAGGATGCCAAAGTGATTAAACTGATATTCAAACTCTTTGGATCGCATCACCCACCACTGAAATGCAGCCATCTCTGGGGTGAGATATTGCAGCTGTTTAACAGCGTTCTACAGCACTGCAGAACAGCTTTGGAAATGGAGGATTCCAATGAAAACGGGGACATTTAGGTAGGCAAAATAATTATCCAGATTGGTGTTTGGCCAGGATGTTAGTGCTCACATGCCTGCACCCGGAAAAGTTATATTGAATCCTTAATATCCATAATTACTCAGAACCTTGGGTCAGCTGCTCCTGTCAGGGAGGGCATTGCCCAAGTGAAGCCCCAGAATTGTTCAGGATTGTGGGAAACATGAGTCATTTGGATTTTTCCCGACCATGTGGATATCAAACATAAACTCCTGTGAACCTTTCTTTGTGCAGAAGAATTCCACTGTGGTGTCTGCAGGTTTGGAGGCTGCAAGTGGATATAAGTTGTCTGTCAGATAACTTTGATTAGAGAAACTGATCTTGGAATGTTTTATCTGCATTTCATCACACTTCAGAAGTGTGTGGGACAGCAGCTAAGCTCATGTTAAGTACATGAAGATAATAGTCCAAGTCTTTGCTCTGTTGGCCACCTCAGCTTTCACTTTTTTCAGGATACAGTATTGTGATGTTCTTACCCATCACATCACCTTCCCAGCCTGGGCTAACTGGTATTTATTTCAGCTGTTGCATCCAAACTGGGAAAATATTTCAGGAAATATTTCCTCCAGAGGGTTATGCTAAAACCATTGCTGCCATTAGCCTTTCATCATCCGCCTGCTGCTCGTGAGCTAAACGGACAGGACTGGAAATGTGAGCTGTCAATCCGGGTGTAACAATACATTTAGCTCGAGCACATCATCCACACTGAAAGAAAACACTTGTCAAAGTTACAAACAAGCAGCTCCTGGGTAAGTCATCCTCCTCCACCAAAGCTTCCGTGCTCGGATATGCCAAGAGTTCCTCCTCACCCGCAGCTGCCAACCACAGTGTATTTTTGCACTGCTCTTCTGTTTATCATCTCCAGCGCTTGTTGATGTGCAATTACATCCAACCACGTGCCCCAGGACTGTGCTCTGTCTCGTTATCCAGTTGTCAGGGAGGATCAGAATATCCTGCCTGTGGATTTCTTCAATTCACATGTGGCAAGCCTTGAATCGAGCTTTGTCTCTGCAGATGTTGCACGGAGGAGCACTATGGAAGCATCATTGCTCATCAGATGGACAAATTCCCCTTCACCTATTTGAAATTTTTCCAATTCCTCTTCTAACTTCTGGGTTTTAATGTCTTTCTGAACAGACTCCAGACTAACTAAAACGTTTCTTCAGTCTTCATAGAAAAAAAATTTCACACTGTCACTGTGAGTGAGTATGGATGATATGGAGCATGGCAGGAAAATATCCTCTCCATAGCAGTCCTGAGCATTGAAAACTGCCAGTGAAATACGTTCCTGGCTTGGCAAGTTTTGTGGTTTAGATGAGTGGAGAGTTCTTCATGGAAAATGATTGGGTATGGAGGTTGGACTTTGGTTATGGAAATAAGTCATATGGCTCTTACGAAAAATATGGCAAATCAAATATGTTATTCAAAGATGTTCAATCAAAGGTTTTGCACCCAGAAGTGATAATGGATCAAAACTGAAATTCTGTGGCAAAGAATGATGATAAATTTTCCAGTTTGCAAAAGGTTTGAGAAATTAAATTTTAAAAAAGCAGATAAGATCTTATTTTAAAGAAAAGTCATCCAGAATGTGAATCTACTGTATGATTTTTCTGATGATAGACCACCAGTATTTGTTATCTATTTGGAGTGACAATAATGTTGGCTTTGGGAAAAAAAAACCAACTCCATAACACAAAGACCTCAAGCTTCTAAAAATAGTGATTTGAGAGCAGAAAATTGTAGCATCTGAGTTACAACATGAAGATCTGTCTGACAATGTGGATCCATGGCTGCAGAGAGACTTCTTGCATGTATTTACAATTTTTGAGATTAAGCACTCCAAAGGATAATCAGGATGAAGCTTTTTCTTGCTCTCCTTCTCTTTGTGGTGATATTCAGGGGAAATATTTCTTTTTTTTTTTTTTTGATGGAAAATAATGGACGTGCACTTCACCTAACCCTGCTTCATCTCATTGTTTCAGGGCAAGATTCATGACTGGAAACAGCCTTTAATATTTTTGTTAATATTATTTATTTACTAATAAATACACTAAAACACAAAAGCATAAGAAGACACCATGAAGTTATATGCGGGAAAAAATATCTTATTCTGAGTCAGTTTCTGTTGAACTGGGAATTCTTGGGGAGAGTTTGAGGGTTCATGTCCCAAAATCCACAGTTTCTTGCAATACTTATTAAAAAACTTCCTATTTTCTTTTCTGTGGTAGAAACCAGTCTGAGTAATTAACTTTTCTGAGCTGTTGGTGTCTTTGGTGTATTACCAGTCTGACATCTGCTCTGGGCAGGAGGGATTTTGCAGGAAGAAGAGATTTCACTGGTGGCTTCTGGAGACCCTTTGTCCCTGCTTGGCTTTGTAGAGCATCTGCCATAGCTCACTCCAGGCTGTCTGAACTATTGTGATAAAATAATAAATATTTTCTACAACTAAACCAATGTAACTTCCTTTCGCTCCCACCTCTTTCTGTCTTCAGCTGCTCTTACTCCTTTATAATTATCAGTTAAATATGCATAAAAGGAGCATTTTAGCCTGCAACAAGCAAATAGATAGAATTGCACGAAATTCTTTTGCTTGTTTTCTAACATTTAAAAAGATACTTTTCTATTGTTTGCTTCATTACTAAGTAAAAATGAATATTTTGGAGTTATAAAAATTAAACAGTAATTTCTGAGTCAAGAAAAGATGTCATTCCACTCAAAATGAATGTTGTCATCTATGATGGGAGAGTGTTTTGGAGAGCTTTTTCCATGTGTAGTTGAATACAATTTGAGTGAGTTGTCATTTTAAATTGAAAAAAAAATTCTTCCCATTTGATATAGAAATTGGTTGCACTTCTTCATGCTGTAAAAAAATAAACCAGAAAACCCTGGGGAAAATTTAGGATCATAGCTGTGTTTGGGGATATGACATTGTCAAGCTCCAGATGTGGCTGTCTGGATGTCCAAGACCAGGATTCCTACCAGGATCCAGATTATGACCTTTTGTGCTTATTTTACAGATGAATATTAATTTGGAATTCAACTATCAACATCACACTGTGGAGAAGATTATTCCCAATGAGCTGAGACACTGTGGTGAGGTTTGGAGGATGTTTTTGTCATTTAAAATCTATTATTTTGCCTTAATATTCTACAATAACAGAAACAATATGGAAATTAGGAACTAATGTAAAGGTACAGGATATTTTATTTTTTCTGTGGTACAAAAAGAAAATCTGGAAATTGTTCTGCCTTAACAGAGAACTAGAAAGGCACTTTCATTCCGTATTTTCTTAATGAAATTGTCTGCAAAAATACCCAGTGTTTAGATTAGACTTGATCCCGCACAAATGTATTGAAAATCTATAGAATAATTTGATAAAAAAGGAAGAATGAATCTCCTCTAGGGGGAAAAAACCCTCATGAGCACTTTAAATAAATTGAATACTTAGGATATTTGTAAAAAAGAAAATTAGCATCATAATTTCATTAAAACATAGTGGATTTGCTTTTAAAGGGCAAAACAAAAATAATAAAATATATAATGAAGTTTGATAGAAACAAAGTTCTACAGGTGCTTTCAGCAATTAAGCTATTTTTAAAAGATACTGAAAATACTGTCTGTATTCTTATGAATCCATCCACTAAAATATCTCTCCAGGAATAAATTTCTAAAATGAAATATCCTCCAGATAAATGTAACCCCAAAAGTGAGACCCAGACATTCTAGAATTTGTTATAAAATCAACAAGTTATTGGGTCAAGAAAATATCTGTGCAAGCAGCTTTTTACAGATGCAGAGGAAGGAAATGGGAGATGTTGTAAGAAACATTTCCAGAGGATCAGCGCATTTCCCACCAGACCGATGGATAGTTGTTTCTATTGACAACTCTAAAGGGAATGACATTATTTCAGTCTGGAAAAAGGAGCAAATGCTGGAACTGGAGCTAGGTAAGTGATTTCCTTCACAGTGCTGGTTTGCAATGAGGCAGGTAAATTGATCCAGCACACCCCGAGGTGCACTGCTGCAGAACCTGACACGGCAGAGGTGGATGGAGAGACATGGCTGTGAAACAGAATCTCCTCCTTCTGGAGGTGCTCTGATCTCACATTTAAATCAGCCATGAAATACCATTCCAAGGCTGAGGTGAGCACAGGGGTGAAGCATGAAGTGAAATCCCAGCACACCTACAACTCGGATTTATTCTTATGCAGGTTGAGTGAGCGTTCACCTACACCAGTTTTATTTCTGGATGTACTCACAGAGATGTGCTTGAGCCAAAAGGCAGCGTAGGCACAAAAAATGTGGAACAGATTTAAACAGATCACAAACAAAGCAGAAATCTTTTAGCCTTTTGAAAGATGATCTGCCCAAATAATCTCTGTGAAAGCAAAAACATGGCTCTGAGATGAACCAGGACCAGTTGAGGAATTATAAATTTGATATGATAGCGTGATGGATTTGATGACCCAGGAGATCCTTTTTGGTCTTGTTGCTTAAGAAAATTGTTGTAGATGAAGTAAGTGTAGTAATTATCTGATATGATTTTGAAAATTGGTGTTTGCATTAATATAAATAGAAATGTTTTACGCAACATTTGTACTTAGAAATTTCACATCAGTCTAAGTGGAGCATGGGATTCTTCCATGATGGGTTTGCTACAGGTATAAACCAAAAATACCTTTAATTTAGGTAAAATCCAACACAAAATCCAGGCATCTCTGTCATTGCAATTTCTGCACTGATTCTTGGGGAACTGCCTGGAAACTCAGAATTATCCAGATTCAGTGTGTTTTGTTGCCTAAGGGTTACTAGTTATGGTACTTCTCGGATCAGTGGAGGTGCTAGAAACGCTTAAGGGCTTTGTTATACTGGTGTTAATTGCTAAACTGAAACCCAAACTTGAACTCTGAAGTGTTTTCCTAATGTATTGTGCCACTACAAATCTGGACAGGGAGACTGCTGTCAGCTGAAATAAATAAATGTGCAGTGGCAAAGCAAGATGCTGATGCAGTTACAAAGTGTGCCTCTAGTTTAAATCTCACCCTAAAACCTGCATGTACCTGCTGGGTGCCAATTGCTGTCAATTCTGAAATGCTGATGAGTATTTCCTTCCCTGCAGGTGCACAAGGAGTGAGGAATCTATGGTTACCTCTGGGTAGCTCCAGATGGCAAATATCTTGCTGTTTTGATGGACCTCCACCTTTCTGCTAAGTCTTTTTAGGCTTTAAATACCTGTTGGCACTCTTTAGGGGTAAGGAATATACCCATGGCTTGATTTGACAACACAGTGTGAGTGTTTCAGAATCTGCTTTTAAACGGTTTTACCACTGTGCTCTGCATTTCTGTTTAAACAAGGAACCAGGATTTGAATGTTCATTTTTTTTCAGAAAATGTCAAAATAGTTTTGCTTTACAAGAAGTTTGGAGAGAGACTTTTGACAATAGTGTGGAGTGATAGCACAGGGGGAATGGCCTTATGGTGAAGGAGGGCAGGGTTAGATGGGATGTTGGGAAGATATTCTTGGCTGTGAGGGTGGGGAGGTCCTGGCACAGGGTGCCCAGAGAAGCTGGGGCTGCCCCTGGATCCCTGGCAGTGTCCAAGGCCAGGCTGGACAGAGCTTGGAGCAACCTGGGACAGTGGAAGGTGTCCCTGCCATGGCAGGGGGTGGTTCAGAATGGTCTTTAAGGTCCCTCCCAGTCCAACCCAACCCATCCCCTGTTTCTCTCACCATTCCATGACATCTGCACTGCTGGGTCAGTGAATTTGAACCCATGGCTGGGCAGAGCCCCACTGAGCTCAGTGCTCTTTGTGTGCAGCAACAGCCCTGCCTGGGTGGACTTTATGGGGAAGCAGAGTGACATGAAATATTTCATTTTCATATTCTGGCTTCCTTTGCATGTGGCCACCACCTAACAGGAAGGCTTCTTAATGGATTCCTAAAATCAGAACAATGGAATGCAATAAAATAATATAAGAAAAGGTGGAGTCGAATTACAATACTAGTTTTCAAGGTTTGCTCTCACTGTTAGTTGTTACACTGTTCTGTTGTATTTTTTCACACACGAATAGGATGTCTTGGAAATCGTTTAAAGATTTGGTAGATTCTTCAGATTTTTAAAGAATCTTGGAAATTGTTTAAAGATTTGGTCAGATTTGGTAGACTCTTCAGAAATGCTTCTGTAGGAGTTATAGGCAAACACAAATAAAACCACTAAGGTGCCCAATCATCTGCTGTGGGAGCTGCTTATATCTGTGATTGTTTAGCATCCTCATTTCAGTGGGGCTTCACTTTGGTTTCTCACTGCACCAGGATCAGCTAAACTGAGCATATCTGTTTAACTCATTATTTGTATTGTTGTACAGGGTTGGCTTTATTCACATGGGGTTGGCTTTGAAAGGAAAAATCCAGCCCAGTATCACCGAGTTCCCGTGTGTGGCTTAAGGAATTACATATTCTGCCTTTTGAGAGTGTAAAATTATAGTTGTGTAAAATCACCTAGCAGTTCTTTATCCCGAGCTGCATTTTATTACCAATTTCAGATATAGCCATGAGGTAACAGCTAAAAAGGTCACAGTGCAAATACATGTGCAGAATTTAAACGAGGACTTATTCTTTCTCCAATAAACACACACCGGATGCAAAGGAGGAATTGGAACGTTTTCAGAAGGCAGCTCGGGCCAATCCGTCTCTCATCAGGGACCATTTCAAAGATTAGTTTCTGATGTCCATAGAAACATATTGTGTGAGCCTGTTTTTAGATAATGTGCTGTTCCTGTGCTCTGCCATCTCCTCCGAAAGCGCTGCGGCTGCACAGGTCTGATTGCTGGATTTTGCAGCGTCCTGTGAGAGCTGCAAAAACCTCAGCAGCCCAAGCGGACTGGCTGCCTCTGTAAAGTGAGCCTGTAAAGCTTGGTTTCCTTCTGGGAAAGAAAACATATCTGCATATTGCCCAGATTTCCAACGACCTGCCCCAGGACTAAACAAAGATTCAAAGGAAGAGGGAAGGGGAAACGTTCCCAGCAATGAAACCTCAGGTGATCTGGTTTCTATTCTCAGCTCCGACACTCGCTTTTTTTTGTCAGCCTTGATAAGTGATTTAGCTGTGCTTCTCCCCCCATCTTTAGAATAGGGATAACAGGAGCATTGTGAAGCCAAAATCAATATTGCTGGGGAAACGCTGAGGGTCACACTTGCACAAAGGCCCACACAAGTGTGGATGTGCTGTTAAAGACCTGAAAGACTGAGCAGTTAAACCCTTCCCTGGGATCTTGGTGTCCTTAACCCAGATCCAGAGGGTGGGGGCAGAGAATAACCATCTGCATGTGGGATTTGCTTTCACAAAGCATGCAGAGCCCTTTCTGGGGGAGTCATGCTGGACAGGGAGAGGGGAGAAGATCTTCCCACCCTGATAGGGCTCATAACCTTCCTGGCCATGAGTGGGACATGGCAAAGGCTTTTCCCAAAAGGATGTTAGCACAACATGGCCTTCTCAAGAAGTATTAACAAGAATTAGCTGGAAGAGAGGCGAGAAAAATCCCGCTTTCCTCCCTCTCCTGTTCTTGGGTTCTGTAGCTTGGGAATGCTTGGCTGAGCCTGCTGGTGTTGTAGAGATGGTGCAGGAAACCCTCAGAGCTGCATGTTCATAGAATTACAGAATTGTTTGGGTTGGAAAAGCCCTGTAAGATCGAGTCCAACCATTCCCCCAGCACTGCCAATGCCATCACTAACCCATGTCCCCAGATGCCTCATCTGCATGTCTTTAAATCCCTCCAGGGATGGGAACTCCACCACTGCCCTGGGCAGCCTCTGCCAGGACTTGACAACCCTTTTGGTGAAAAGAAATTTCCCTAATAGCCAATCTAAACCTCTCCTGGTGCAACTTGGTCATTTAGTCTTGTCCTAGAGCTTGTCCCTTGATGGGGGAGTTCAGCTTTTCCAGCAGCTGCAATGCCCCAGAGTGGCAACATGTTGGTTGTGGTCCTTCTCCATCAGATCTCCATGGCCAAAGCAAGGTCCCTGAGGGAATTCTACAGAGACTGAGACTTTACAGTAGAATGCAATGGAATTTTAATCAGAAGGGACCTAAAATTATAATCTAATTCAGCTGCCTGACCACTTCAGGGCTGCTCAGGTGTTAAAGCATATTATTTAGGGCATTATCCAAACATCTCTTAAACACTGACCAGCATGGAACTTCTTTAAGATCCTCCTCAAACTTTCTTTAAGTTTGACTTAGAGATTATTTTCCAAAAGCCCAAACCTGTGGCCGTGAGAATGTCTGTTTTATAAGCTGTCTGTTCGAGTTCCTCAAAGCTGAGTGACTGCTTTGTAGGGACGACGTGTCAGTCCTGATTACATTTGCATGTTGGTTTAAACATAACACTACATGCCAGAGCTTCCTAACTGGATGTGATGCAGCATCAAAGTGATGTTTCATGCTCTGGGAAGTTTAAAAAGTCATTGAAGGGAGAAAGGAGAGATGCCTATGGGAGAAATGACAGAAATTTGGGCTTGATTCTCCACTTATCAAGGTAAATGGTAAAACATATGTTGACTGAGTTGGAAGCAAGATGGGCTCACAATGACTCTGACAAGGTGGGTGGTGCCTTAGGATTTGTCAGTCCTAAACTTCTGAGGGACTGGGATGTCCTTCTCTTCTTTAGAATTGCCCGTTTCTTGTAAATACATAGAGGAACAATAACTCCTGGTGTTTTATTTATAAAAATGCTGGTGGAGGTATTTATTATAAATGAAATTAATTTTGAATTAGCCTCCTTTTCCGTTCAGGAATGATTTTTGCAAACAATTCTCTGTTCTTATTATTCACTGTATAACGTGGAAGGACACAGCTCATGTCTCCTCTGTCTCCCCTTGTCACTTTTTCTTCAAATCCTTCCAAGTGAGGAGAGAATATTTGGAAGAAATTGCACTAATATTCTTGAATCCACCTTATAGTCTCCAGTTTGAATTTCTGAAGGCCTGGAAGAGTCTGTGAAATTTATGGAGTGGTGGTAACACAGGCTGGGAGAAGGTCTGCTACTGCATAGAGGCAGAGTGGGTTATTTCTCAAAACATCTTGGATTTCTGTGCCAAAAAATGGGCACCTTACACCTCCTGTCTCAATCCCATAAATTATTGCACATATATTTTATGTGCCATAAACCCATTGGTTTTTCTGTGAGCTCTGTGAATGCAAAGCTTATAAAGCTATCCAACATTTTACCTTATAGAAAACCCTGGAAAATTTCATTTTCCCTGTTAGAAAATGTCATGTTTCCCTGTTAGGGTTGAGTGGACTGCAGTAGATAAGGTTTGGGGACAGGGGAGAATACAAACCAGTATTTGATGATGTGTAAAGGGTCTTTAAAATTTGTCAAATGCCATGATAAAAAGTGGATCCAGCAAGCCAGTGCAAGCCATCTGTGGGGAAAGAGAAGGTGCAGAGAGGGCAAGACTCCCACAGACAGTAATTGTGGGCAATTTCATTCCTGATTTTGCTTTTCCTATTTTTTTTTAAATTTTGAAACATGCGCTAATTGTATTTAATTAGTGGACACTGTTCCCAAGTACAATGTTTGACTTAGTAAAAACCAATTTTTCTTCTCTAACCTAGCAAAACTAGCACTTACTCTTTGAATTTATGCTTGCATTCAAATATAAATCAAATTCAGAAATCAGTCTCTGCTACACCTCCCAAAGTTTTTGATCAAAACAAATGTTTTCATACTCTCTGTTATAAATACCATGATTGGCTTTATGTTTTGCTACAGGGGCCAAATCCTGGCTCATCACAACTGTGACCATTAGGTCATAATTTTGGAAACCACGTTTATTAACATCAAGCATATGAATAGAGCTGTAGGAGCACCCCTGAAATCAGCACTGGATTGAAAAGTTTGTGCAAAGAGGAAATTAAAGTGAAAGCTTTATATCCAGGTTTGGGTCAGAAGTTTATGGTTGCCTCATTCTGGCAGATCAGCAGCATCCTTCAGGAATGAAAGAGATCACTGGAGTAGGAGTCGTAAACACGAGCTGTCCCGTTGGATTTCTGTCCGAGACAACTGAAGTGCTGTCAGGGACTCGGAGAGAGGATGGGGTTTGGAAAGGGAAGAAGACAGCAGACCAGGATGCAAGATCCCTGTGAGCAGTGCAGGCTCTCCTTGCCTTCGGGGACTTTCTCATTATCAAAGAAGACGCTGCTGGTCAAGGACAATCAGTCTGTCAAGAATTGAGGCTAATCCATAACTAATGAGAGGAATCAGAGATATTCCAGAAGTGACTCTGTATGGCTTCATGGAGACATAGGCATATCCTAGAGAAGAACAACATCCCACCAACGGGTGCCCACGGATGGCTCATGGACCTTCATTTCCAGGAACAGCCCTATGGTAAGAGTTGTGCGCTGGGTGTGCCACTGCCTGCTGCTCCACAGCCTGAAACAACAGAGCATGGAATCATTACGCTTGGAAAACACCTCCAGGACCATCAAGTCAACCCTTCAGCTGAACAGCCTCATGCCCTCTAAACCACATCCCAAACTGCCATGTCCACTCCTTTCTTGAACATTTCCAGGGGTGGCGACTCCACCACTTCCCTCGGCAAACCGTATCGGTGCTCAACCAGTCTTTCACTGAAAAAGTTTTTCCTCATGTCCAACCTGAGCCTCCCCTGGTGCAGCTTGAGGTAATTTCACCTTTTCTATCGCTGGTTGCCTGGGAGGAGAGGCCAATCCCCACCTTGCCCCAACCTCCAGCATCCCGATGTACAACCCCACACGCGGGATTTGTGTGTGTGCATAAACACACACTTGGTGTTTTTCTCCATTCTCATCACATGTTTCATTCGATAGACTTATTAATCAACCATAAGAAATGAGTTAAGATGTTGAAACAGTCATGGCCTTTGTTCTGTGTCAGTTTTGTTGGCTTAGCTGACATATAGCTACAAGGCATGACGGATCAAAGTAATTAAAGTTCCAATCATTTACCTTTCTATGTTCAGTGTCAAGACAGCTCGCCTTCACCCTGGGTTCAGAGCATTTTCATATTTTTTTAACATGCTAGAGCTGTGCCATTTGCCTTGCTGTACTTAAGCATTTGACAGCATTTCCATTATAAAGTTTATATATGAAGGCTTGAGATTCCCCCTGGATTCCAACTTTGCACAAAAAATTGCAGACCAAAGGCAATCCAAAACCAAGCCAGTAGCTTGGGGATTTTTTGTTTGTTTGATTTTTGTTTGATTTTTGCTTTTCATTGTTCATTTACTTTAAGGAAACTTAGTCAGGCTTTTACCATAAAAGAAGAAAAAATTGCTTGTTCTGTTTCACTTACTTTCAAAGTAAATTTTTTGTGTCTTAAGAACCTTAAATGGAACTTATTTTTGTTCATGTAATGGAATATGGTAGGTAATTAGTGCTAATCTTTAGTCTTACATCATACACATAAACTGATGGTAACTAAGAGATCATGTGCATGTTGGGTGAAAAATCAAAATATTTCCATTTAAAAAATAGGTGTTTTACAGCAATTGTGCCAAGAGTCATATGGACAATGAGGAAATATGTGTGCTGGACACATCCCAGTCAGACATGCCAAACAGGGATTTGCCATGCTGTGCACTGACTCTGTCCCTCCACCTGTGAGATCGACCCTTCAGGCTTGAAAACCTTTGCAGAAATCCTTTGCAGAAACTAAATACCAATTCTCACATTTAAAGTGTACCTTGGATTGCAGAATCAGCGTTTGAGTTGGGCTTTTTCATTGGGTTTTTCTTTTATTTATTTTTTTTAGCTAATTTTTAAAGGAAATCCTTCAAAATGAAATTTAAAGAGTCTGCACTGGATTTCTCACAACTAATTTAATGCCATTTTCCAGTCAGCACAACTGGTTCAAGACCCCTCTCTTCCATCATTTGAAGCTCTGGAACATTAAACACTGTCTTGTGTTGTAGTTTGAATATGAGATTACTTAAGTAGCAGTGAATATCTCTGCAACATATCTGCTCTACAAAGGGAGCTCACGTTTGGATGTTGCCTGAAATGCTAATATTTTACAGCAAATTATATATAAAGCTGTTCATTAACCAGCTATTTTTTCCTTTGTGCAGCATTTTAAGAAAATTTGATTCTAAACTCCAGTTCAGCAACTAAACCAGTGATTTTATTTGAAGAGAAGCACTAAAGAGCTGGCTTTTAAAACATTTAACTCTGGTTTTGCATTTTAAACATATGCTAATATTGTGAAGGATCAAATTGCTGGAATATTTTTATGAAATCAGACTTTTTTCCTCCCTAAAGTTTACAGAGTAAAGTTGGGTATAAATAGGAAGCAATCAATTAATTCTTTTGAATTTATTTATAGATTTGAGTAAATTCCATGTCCCATGGGAGTTAATAGGAGCCCTTTAGCTTTGATTTAAATACTGTCCAGATATAATCTCCTGAATTTGGCACATCTTTACTAAATGTTCTAGTGCAGAAACTTGTCTTGTGGACATATATAATTTCTTCCAAATTTTTTTACACGGAGGGTGTGCATTTTTTGGAGTGCAGTGTTATGAAATGGTGTGTATGTACACGCATTTCAAACCAGTTTGATATTTGAATGCTTTATTACTGTTAGGGCAGCCTATTATTACTCAGGAAAATAGGTAGTTAATTTGATGTGAAATATAGGAAGTAAAATCCCCACATGATTCCTTGATGTAGGCTTCCTACCCAGTGAGTAATAGCGTAGAAACCTGATAGCAAGGTAGGCATTTTGCATTTAAATAGCCTCTAGTGAGGACATAAATAATAAGGATACTTTTGTTATACACGAGCAGAGCTGGAGTTTGTCTGTGATCTTTGTGGGCTACTCTGATTTTCATTTTCTGTCATTGTACAAAGTTAATCCAGATGATACATTGCTTAGATCTTTTTTAATATCATAGATAATCCCAAGATCACTGGGGTTGGAAAATGCCTCCATGACCATGGAGTCCAAGCTGTGACAATCCCCACCTTGTCCCCAGCCCAGAGCACTGAGTGCCACCGCCAGGAATTCCTTGGACACCTCCAGGGATGGGAGCTCCACTACTCCCTGGGGAATTCCAAGGCTGGCCACCCTTTCCATGGAGAAATTTCTCCTGGTATCCAAACTCAACCTCCCCTGGCCCAGCCTGAGGCCATTCCCTCTCATCCTGTCCATCCTTTTCTCCAGCCTGAGCTGTTTTCCTAGCTCCCTCAGCCTCTCCTCATGGGATTCACTCTTCTTCATACCTTCAGAAGTCACATCTCCCTAATATCCCACATTGCTAATGACTGACACCAGCCGGGCATTTTTATCCTGAAAAAATAATGAAGGTATAAATAGGAATGGTATATCCAAATTGTCCAACATGGGGGCTGAGCGATGAGGAAAAAGAGTCCTGGGAATGGCAGGAAAACTCAAGGAAATGTCACCTCTGTTTCCTTTGTGACCCTGTCCTGCTCTCTGCCCTTGAGCAAGTGACATCAGGACTCTGGGTCTCGGTAGGATCCCACTGTGCAAGGCTTGGCTTCCTTGGAGAAGTGTTTTAAGACTGACAAATGAAAACCCACTACATAATGCACTATCAAATGTGATTATTATCGAGTTACCAGTTACTGCGATTGAGTTATTAACTTGGCAAAAATGTGTCTGGAACAAAAAGGGCAGCGCGATAAAAGCAAAGGCTGATAAAGTTTCTGTTCTTCCCTCTGTGTAGACATGGGATGGTAAAGGAAAGAAAATATTCATGTGTTTTCTGAGCCCAGCAGGGAAATGGAAATGCTTTCCAGAAAGAAAGAAAATGAATACAAATGCAAGCAAAAAAAAGCCCTAATCTTTTATATTTATCTAAGAACTCCTGAACCCCATTTAGACAGGTATATTCTTTCTTGGGGCAAATGACTTAATTTAAATTAATGTTATATGATCTATAAAAATATTGTTTCAGGTCTCTTGGCCTTTCCAAATGAAAATTGAACTTTCTAAGTTCATTCTCCATAATCTAATAAACCTATTTTTAGCATCAAGAATGTCTAGGAAAGAATGTTTTATCCACCTGTAAGAAAACTTAATATTCAAATCGTGAAGGAAACACTGCAAAATATTCTATATGGCACTGGTGTGCTCCAGTAAAATATACACATCGCTAAGAATTATTTGGTGATTTTGAAGACAGGAAAGCTAGAAAATGAAAGGAGCAGAAATAAATATCTGCTGGAAATCCTTAGGGCCATAAAATACATCTTTATAAGTAATAAAAACTTTATAACGGTGATATCCTTTCATTTTTGATGAAAAATAATGAGCAAAAGAAACTTGATATATTTAGATTGAGAGCATCTATACCTGTTCGTTTTGAAAGTGATGCCAGGCTGTATTGAAAGACAGCAGTGGTTTCATAAATGGTGTTGTAAGTTATGCTGAGAGTTGTTTTTTCCTTTATCCTAAGTGCTGTTTGCGGCTCCGGTCTATCCTCCACCACAACTTCACAGCAGTGAGTGAGGAGTGATTCACATATGTTGAGTGTTTTTATTATGCATTTGTTTTGATTAAGGCTGCAGTTGATTCCTCAAGCCAACTGCCTACATAAAGAACAAGCATTAACGGTGGGGATCGAATTGATTGGGGAATGTTCCTGTCAGGTGGCACAATGGAAAAGCATCAAGGAGGTGGAAAAGAAAGATGTGGATCAGCAATCCAAGGGGACACAGCAAAAGAGAGGTCACCTCATGCACCTCTGCCTCCAGGTAAGATCAACAGTACCTGTGTCTATCTCGACAGATGTTTGCTTAATTCTTTTTAAATGCCTGCAGGAACAGAGATTTCCTAACTTCTTCAAAATATTATTTCAGTTGGAGACTGTCCTGACAGTCCAGAAATTTTCCCTGACTCTTTACCTTACCTTTCTTTTTTCCTGCTATTTAGTTTCCTCTTATATTCAAAGGAAGTATAAAAGAGTCACTCCAGTAACACCACAGATACCTCTCATCATTTCTGAAAATTTCTACTGCACCTTTCTGGGTGAAACTGTTCTCTTCCTTGTCAGCCTCATTTCTTTTCCACTCAGAGTGACCACACAAGCCCTAAAAAGAAAGATTTCTTCATCTTTGTAGAGATACAATAAGTTCAGGTTTGTCCCTCATCTTATTCAAATTCTAAATGAAGCCCCAAGAGATCTCATAAAAACACATTCTCACCTGAAGAGTTTACCTGTGGTTGGGTACTGGTTATGGTTAATATTGCTTAATTTGAAAATTTAAGGACAAAACTGGTTTTAGAATCTCTGTCCAGAGAAGCTGTGGCTGCTCCTGGATCTCTGGAAGTGTCCAAGGCCAGGCTGGACATTGGAGCTTGGAGCAGCCTGGGATAGTGGAAGATGTCCCTGCCCATGGCAGGGATGGGATGGGATGAGCTTTAAGGTCCTTTCCAAACCAAACCACTCTGAAATTCTATGATTCTATGAAATAGTTTCAGTGATAGCCAGGAATTGAGTTACAGCTCATAGATGGATAGATTTTTTTTTTATATATACATATAACCACTATTAAGTTTAGCTAAAGATACTTGTCAGCGAATATTTTATACTGAACTGCAGAAATTTGCAGCCAAAAATGACAGAGTGGAACATCACACTCAACTCAGTTGCTACAAACCAAAGTTTAGCTTCAGGAAGCTGTAGATTACAAGTTATACTGATATTAGTCTGTGTTCATTAATTGAAGCTGAAAGTCAGTATTTATTGGCACAACTATTTTTCTACCATCTAAACAAGTAACTTTTGGTGTCTTTAGGCTTTTTAATTTGTTTCTTATAGCCACTTTATATATCAATATATAAATAAATTAATATAAAATAATGTCACACCAATATATAAATAAATTAATATAAATTAATGTCACATCAAACCATGCCACTTTCCAGCCTCACTGTATTTCTTACTTCAGTTGTCCTTTAGAAGTTTGAATATTCAGCTGCACATATTACCACATGAAAATCTGAACCATTAAAAATTACTCTGGGACTGTACATTGCCAAAGGTGGAACTAATTGTGACACAAAGTACAGACAATAAAGGTAATAAATCACAATTAAAAAAAGCACAAATGTCCTGCAAGGTGAAATATTTCTGCAAACATATAGCAAGTTTCACAGAGAAGTGAAAGTAATTTGGAATAATTTCACCCAAACTGTTGCAAGAGATTTCCAATTATCTTTAGTTTCCAGGCAGCTTCATGAAGGGACAATCCTATCTAATCACACCAAGTTTGCTACCAGGAGATGCCAAACTTCTCCAGGATACAAATCTCTTATTTATAGGATAAAACTCCTCCTAATACTTCCTAAACAATCCATAAATAATTCCCTTGTGCAGAGTTATGGGCAAAATTGACCCTGATGAATGTTTCAGCTGCAGAAATTCTCCTGCAAGAACAACTGTGGTGGTTCTGGAAGGAGAATCTTTTCTAAGGAGGGATTAGCAGCAAAGCTAAAGGCAGTGCTCAGGTTTAGGACAACCAGGAAGAATTTCATTGAGGCATAAATAAGGCTCTTCTTCTCTTTCCCAGAATGGCTGTTTTTATTGGGTATTTAAAACTTTATGTACACAGCCACATTTCTGACCTGTACCTCAGCCCTAGACCTGCAGGACAATTGAATTGATTTTCAGCTAATTGCTTCTGTTTCATGTGTGGTGTTTCATTTCTGAAATGTCACCATGTTTTGTCATTCTTCTCATTTTTTTAATTTATTTAGTGGATTTATGCAAAAGTAACCAATTCTTTACCCTTTAAAATTACTAAATTTTACCTTCAGGATCCATGAACAAAATAAATGCATTTTCAATTTATTTGGAATTAGTCTCTTGCCATCCTTGACAGAAACCTTGATGCTTTAATAATTTTCCCCTTGGAAAATACACACCTACACTTTTTCTTTCAAATGTCATTTTATTTTGGGACATAGCTTACTTTGATTTATAATATTCACTAGCATACAATGTATTCTCTAAGAAAACAAAAATAATCCAAATAAATTTCTTAGAGGAGTGATTATAGATTTTATTTTCAACAACCAAAGTATTGTTTTAAATTAATTAAGAAGGGTAAATATCCAAAATACTTATTGATATACACTGTGTAAGCAAACACAATATAGTGCTTTTCCCGTGTTACAGGTTAGGCTATTTTTGGTGAATTCACATTCCATGGGCTGCAGGAATTCTGAATTCAGAAAACTTTCATTTCAAGGTCTGATTCCCATTCGTTTGTCTCTTTTGGCTTTTCGCCTGTTTTCCTTGAAATCATAAGGTAAAATATCTCTGATTTTTTTCCTCATTAAAATATTCTCTTATTAGTACAACACATATTTCTGATTTTCACATTTTCAAGATTTTTTGAGCAGAAAATATTAATTTCAATTCTTAAAAAAATGGATGGAAAACTATATTTATTTGGCAATGTTGGTTTTTCTGTTGCTGTTTTCCTTTTCCCACCACCATCCTACTTATTTCCACTTAATTTTAGTCAAGCACATAACACAGAACAGAGGGGAGAAGAAATATTTTTGGCTGAAGACATTGGACTAAATCACAGCTCTTGTGAGAAAATGTCACAAATATCTACGTAGAACAGACAGAACTAAGATTTTACGAGAGAGAGATACAGAGAAAAGTGCAAGGACTCAATTTATCTACATCTGACTGATAAAGAATTGGCTGAACCCTTCTGGTATTGAAATCTATGCTTTCGGAGAGAGTATTTTTAATTTTTTAAGCGAGGGTTTTGGTCACTAAACCATTTATTAAAGTAATCCAGAAGGAGCCATTGCAGAGATGGTTTGACCCACACTGTACAGACTATAGGATTCCCTAAATTATTCCCACTCAAAAAAAATTGTATATTTTTTTAAAATATAACTTCAATTTGAACATGTGTTGGTGGTAAACCTCCAGCTCTGGTAAGCTGCCACAAATTTTTGTCACTTGGACTTTAAAAAAACCCAGAAATATTTTTTACCTTATTCACATGAAGTGAATGCAATTATTTATATTTCTCCTGTTTGTACCTACATTACCCAAACATTTTCAATCTTTTGTAACTTTAATGAATTAAAGATAAATTATACCTTTAATTATAAAAAGAGTGCAGGGAGCATTCAGGGCAGGCTTTCATGAGCACAACATCACTGTAACATGAGTGGTGTTTGCCATAGTTTACTAATAGTTTGCAACTCAATGTTCATGAAATACTGGGAAATTGGGAATTTCAGTGTAACAACTGGCACTGCATAACCAGGAACTGGGAAATTAGGATTTTTTTGTCTCAGTCCTACATTGGCTTCTGTTATTGCCCTTTGATGTGGGATTGAGGAGTTTTTCCCCCCTCATATTGTGGGAATGGGAATATCCAGCACACATTTAGTTTAGGTGCATGCGATATATCAATTTGAACATTGTGCCCATTCAAATCCCCATTTCCACTTGGACAGGCTGCTAACTTTTTGAGGAAATAGTTATATTTGTCCTTTTTTTCCCCCTAAAGGCAGAAAAAAAGGACTGTGAGACCTCCACCCTGTGCCCAGTGCCCTGCAGAGGGGGGTTTGAGTGTTCTCATGCACTGGAGTCTCTGAGAACACAGGGAACAGAAGGGCTGAGACACTATCACCATCCCAGATACCTCCCTAAGCTGGATAATTTGTCCATCACCAGACAAGTCCGACTTAGGGAGAGGATTAGTGGAGCTAATGCTATAGACACTGCTCACTGACACATCTTGTGTGTAATCACTGCTTTGTTTTTCCCCTCCCTGCAGCAAGGTGCTGGAGTGGTCCAGCTACTCCCTGAGCTCTCCCTGCAGAGCCTCCTGCTGTCTGTTCTGCACCACATCCTACAACAACTGGACCTATCCTAAAAAAGACACACACCACTCCCTCCCTACTGTTCTCAGTGTGAATAATAGTGAGTAGCACACTGATTTCATATGAATAATCATTCTTGAATTCATTCTTTAATTAATTCTTTAATTAATTCTTTAACCATTCTTCATATCATTTGTAATGATTTTCCTGGGAAAAGGAGGTTTATTTCCTTATGATATCGTACCTGAAACCTGGCTGCCTACTCCATTTATTTGCCTGACCTCTACACATAAGTTTGTGCTGCAGCTGGAAAGTTCTCCTTCCTCCTCAGTGTTTGAGGAAGAGTCCTGACTTTAATATCAGTAGTTTTTGTCTTGTTTCCTCAGGATAACTCAAGATGTATGTTCTTTATCTGTTTTCCAGCAATACCTCCACCAAGCAGTAGCTCAAAATCTCCTTTTCTACCATACCAGGCAGAAAACTCGCAGGTGTAAGAAAATCAACATATTTGTCTGATGTTGAAGACTTATTCTTTCCAGAAACACTTTGAGTTAATGATGTGCTGTACATAACCACTCATTCTTATTTTGTATTAGTGAGTCTTTGTTCCCTGAATTTGCCATGGCCATTCTGGTGTTTAAACTTTATCTCTGACATATCACTGAGATCGTGTTCTTTTACTGGCAGGTTTG
The DNA here is from genome assembly GCA_024500445.1 of Entomyzon cyanotis. Taxonomy (NCBI): domain Eukaryota; kingdom Metazoa; phylum Chordata; class Aves; order Passeriformes; family Meliphagidae; genus Entomyzon; species Entomyzon cyanotis. The sequence goes on from JAKEPQ010001026.1 coordinate 2,684,305, forward strand.
AGGAAAAAAAACCAAAAAACCAACCAACCACCAACAGCCCACAAACCAAACCCAGAAACTCCTCTAATGTGTGGAACCCCTCAGCTGTTTTAATATAAACGTGTGAATTACATTTTAATGTTCATTAAGAGTTTCGCCAGTTCGGGGTCTGTGGCATTTCATTAGATTCAATATTTTTTGTTCATTTAATTAATACACTACTGCATAGTCTGAACTTTTTAACTAAAAAATATGTTGGTTTTTCTCTGCTTCCTGGATGCTACAAATGCTCAAAGTTTTCTCCTCAGATTTCTCTTGCATTCTTTTGGATCTCTTTGAAGTGAGTGGAATGGTTTTAGTGTTGACCCAAACTGAATTGGTCACAGGAGATAAGAAAAACATTTTAATATAAATAGTGCATAGACAGAGATGATAAAGACAATTTCAGGCATATAGAAAAGGCAGACAAGGAAACTGAAATCAAGCAATTTCTGCTTGAGTCTGGTAGATGACTGATTTCACACGCTTTTCAGCAGAGGAATGTGGATGTTCATGAAAACTTGATCAAGAGCCATATCCAAAAGAGCATTTGCATATCTGAAATAGAGTGTACAAAGATTTTAAAGGCCTACATCCAAGATTGTCATCCAAAACTGCCTTTGTTCAGACAGCCTGGAAGCATTGCTGAACTTGGTGGGGGGAAGGCGAGTTCTCTGTGAGGAGCTGCTGCCCTGGTCCCAGGCAGCTGGAGGGACCACATCCCAGGGGACATCTGTGCCTGGCACTTGTCACACACAGAACAGTGTGACAAAAATATACCATTCTCCTAAATGCTAGCACGGGAGAAAATCATTGCAGAAATCGTCCTGCTCCCCACCTGAACAAGTGCTAAGGAAGACTGGAAATGGGTTTTTATACCATAACTTCTGTGTATTAACACTTTAGGAGGCTGCACTCAGCAATTATTGATGAGCAGGAGCAGGGAAAGCAGGATCCAGCAGCCAAGGGGTTTGAGTGAATCCAGTTCAAAGGCAGTAAGTGCTCCGTTGTCTGAGGAAGCGGCGGAGCGAGGAGGTTGTGTTCAATAAAACATTGGGTGCTGAGGATGGGATGTGCTGAATTAAAGCTCTGAAGGACTCAGATTAGATGGGAATAAGCTGCTGTTAGGAGTGCAAGTTTTTAAAGTAATACAGAAAGGGCCTGGTTGCAGCTTATGTAGTGTAAAGTTGATTTTCAGCCTTATTAATCACCTCATTGGTGGTTTGGATGAGGACTAAGTGGGGTGGAGGTGGGATTTGTAGCTGATCGTGGGTTGATGTCAACAGAAAACCATGTTGGGGGTATTTTTGGGAAATTTTCTAGCTGGTTCCAGGTTTTTGGTGCTGGACAAGTCCACAAATCATACAGATCCAAAGCCATCATTAATTTGGCTTTACCCAGTGCTGGGCATCCCCTGGAAGGAGGCAACACTTGATCCTGGAGACCTAAAGAATTCCAGTGTTCCTTTCCCCATGGAAAGTGGACCTCAACTGCTGATTTTCCACATGAGATTTAAAACTCATTCCTTTGCCACACAGCCAGCATGAGGGAAATTCTGTCTGGGATGATCATTTAAGCAGGAAAACTCCAACAATTATTTTAGGTTGGTTTGCTCTGTCCTTGTAAAACCAAGAGATAAAGTTACATATGCATTTAAAAATGGCCACTTTTGATTTTACTTTTTAATTTTTTTTTTCTTCCATGTAAGGTTTTCTTATTGGTCATGAAGGGTAAAGTTTGGGTGTAGGAGAGTATTTAGTATGTGGTCTATCCTGCTGTTGGTTTTACTCTTCTTTTTTCTCAAAATGGAGAATTAAAACGATGAAAAACCATACATGGCAAGCTTAAAAATTCCAATCAGAGCTGTGTATATTCCATGTGGCTGCATGTACCAGAGTTAGATGAGGCCTTGTCTGCCATCTCACAGCTCCTGACAGCATTGCAGATTTCTTTCTGAGTGGAAGTCATGAAAACTTGTGAAATCTGGTATTTGTCCTTCTTTTTTTTTTTTTTTTTTTATTCCTTTTGCCTCCGCTGCTAAGTCATTATTGTCTCATCTCTCACACAAACGTGCCATCCAATTTCAGAAGCAGACTTCATATCCATTTTTTTTCCGAGGAGGGATAGACAGTTTTGATTGCGTTTTGTGTTATAAACAGCAAACTGACTGTAGAAATGGCTGGACTTATTGCACTGCAAAACCCCTCTATGCTGAGGGCACTGTTTGCATGAAAACCTTCTCTGTGTAATGTGAAAGTTTCTACGACTGAGAACTGCACAGTAGTAGTAGTTAGGGCTTTATTACTTAGTTCTAATTTGTATTGATGGCCTAAAAAAAGTAGCATGCTTTGCAGTTCTATGAAAGAAAAGATTATAAATGGAGATTAATTATAATTTTGCTAGCTCAGTACTTGTAAAACTAAAGCAATTTATATTCTTTCTCTTAATGATCTCCGTTCCTGATTGCAGTAATGTAATCTAATTGTGATTATGATAGTATCTGAATCATATGGGCCTCTATGTGATTGGAACTACTCTTTGCATTAAAAAGTAATTTTGGAGTAATGATGAAAAGTTACTGTGGAAAATTGGCAAGTAATATATTTTACTCTGTATCTTAAGTTTCTGCTTTCATTTTTGATTATATCTTATAGCAAGGATAAGTATGATACTATATCAAGGATTTATTACATCAAAGACTTATCAATGATAACTACGAGTATCGAGGGTAAGCATGATATTATTGGAACAGCACAGATATGGTCGAGGCAAGAAATTGAGGTTTTGAGATGCTAGGCTGGGCTTTGTGGAGAGGAAGGGTAGGTGGAGGAGGAGCCCAATCAGTATTCCTGGGAGATGAGTGTCTTCAGAGGGAAATGCTGCGAGTATTTTGGCTGACATAGCAATGTCAATGCTGATAAAAGTTAGGCACAATAAAGGTAGTCAGGTGGTTTTCTGAAGGCTGCTTTGAACTTTTAGGTCTTTGCTTGCAGATGAGAGAGGCCTTCAAGAGCGTCAGAACTTTGATAAGATGGCTTTTAATTACTCCTTTATTGACTGCAAGAAGGTAGATCTAGGGAGGGAATACTCATGTCTCTAAAGCCAATGTAGGATTGCCTCTGGTTCCTCGTGGGTCTTATTGAATTGTCTTTCAGAAACTATTTGAATTAATTCAGGGATTTGAGCCGAGGGTAATAAAGGGTGTTGAACTGGAGAGGTATGAAAGATCCAGTGATCTTGACATCATTTGATTTAAAATATTTGTTGAGGAGGAAAAAGCAACGCGAGCCTTACGGCAGGCTGACTTTCAGGGAGTGAGGAGTGTGCTAAGGAATTTTTATCAGGATTTTATTCTAATGTATGGTAAATCTACTGAAGAAAAAATTGGAATATATTTCAGAAACAGTTGGAGGACATTTGAAATTCATCCTGGTTTAAGTCTAAAGAAGGATAAAGGTAACAATGCCCAATGTGGCTAAGTAGAGTTGTATAGTAAAGAGTAAGATAAGCAGTAAGCACAAGGTGTTGAAAAAAAAAACCCACCAAATCTGGTAAGGTGGAGCAGTTGAAAGGCTACAGAAAATAAGCAGAAGCAAACTGAAAGGCTAATTAGAATAGCAAAAAGAAAATGCTGAATGCTAACTGCAGAAAAAAAAAAAAAATAGAGGTGATAATAATATCCTGTGAATACACTCCAGAAAACTGAAAGGAAAAATAGATCCAAAAATCACTGTAGTGTGGACAAAGACATGGCGGATTTGTTCAGCAGGTTTTATTTTTGCGTGTGAATACACAGAGGCAGATGGGTGGATGGCTGGGCAGATGGAGAGCTGCTGAACAAAGGAGGAGTATTTCCCTTTCTGTGGCAACACGTGCAGCCTCACCTGAGCAACTGAGAAACACGACAGATATCAAAATATCTAGTTCATAATCATTTAATATGACCTGATTTGCAATAAGGGATGCAAAAAAAAAAAAAAAAAAAGTCCATCTGATTTCCAAGAGTCAATCGAACTTTAAAGCAAACCAGACCTATGGGTAGCTTTGCTGACAGCCATACCGAAAAAATCCATCAGGGCAGCCCAGAACTCCAAAAGGAAAGTGTGAGCAGAGGGAAGTGTGGATATATTTCAGGACATAAATATTAAGTGAATCATGTAGCTGATTGAGTCTCACATCATTTGCTCCTGGGACTTGATTTGGGCCAGGGTTGTGCCACCACCAGTGCCCTTTCCAACCTTAAATCTTTGGAGGTGAAGCACCAGAGGTCTCCTGGCACAGGGTGAGCTGCAGTTCCCTCTGCTGCAGCACTGCATGCAGCTAAAATAAAACTAAAAGACAAGCTGCAAATATTCCCCGTCCCTTCTTCCTTCCAGAGGGAGTTCCAGCACTCTCCTCATGAGTTAAAAATATCTCAGCTCTCTTCTGGCTTCTGTTTCAAACTTGTAATTACTTCTAGCTGCTGTTTGCTTCTGCTCGAGGTTTGCATAGCACAGGTTGGGGTAACCCTACAGCTTGAGCTTGGCTGGTGATAATAAATGCATACACGAGTTGTTTTCTCCAGAAAGTGTGTATTTCTTTGCAGAAGTGAGTTTTTAATAGCCAGGATTGTTGTGGATTCCCCCCGACGCAGTGATTTTTGCTCCCCCTGCTGTCACGACAGCAGCAGATTAACCAGCCCTCTTGCCCACTCAGACGTGTGTTGATAATGTGGATGCACAGGATACTTTTGTTAAAATAACAAACACTTGCAGCAAAGGGAGGAGGGAACGGTTCGGTATTTAAATAAAAAGCCAGCCCAGGGAATATTCTATATTTCAGACCTGTGTGCTGAGTGAAAAATCAACAAGAATTGATCAACTTGAAAGATTATTTGCGCCTCTAAAAGACTACTCCAAACAAGGGAGAGTTACTGAAAAAATAAATAAAGGGTTACATTGCTAAAGCTCTTTGTGTCTGAGAATGATTAAATGCAGGCCTTGGGATAACTTGGAATTCCTGCTCTGAAATTATTACTTAGACTGAGCCCCTTTCAGAGGTGTTGCTGTAACAAGCTTTGTCTGATCAAATCTGCTGAAATCCCTTTCCTTCAAAATTAATTTATTTACCTGTTTGAGCTGTGAAATGCTCCTGGAGATGCCTGTGAAGCTGTGTTGGGGTCCCAGCGTGGGAGGTGCAGCCTCTGCCCCACCTGCCCCCCAGGAACCAAATTTTTGGGAGCTGAAGCCTCGCTCTGCAAAGGTGTTTTCATTTTCTGCAATCAGCAGTCCTGCCTTTAGATGCCTTATGTTGTAACCACCTATGTCATGTAAATAATGAAATGTACACTGAGTGTATATATTAATGATATATAATTATATTATATATGGGTAGTATAATAGCTGTTATGTAGTATTATATACTGAGTATATATATACCAATAGTATAATGTACATATATACAAACGACACATATATTACATATAGAATATATACATTATAGTATATATAGTGTATACACACTGATGTATATATATACTATATATAAGCACTATTTAGTATATATAGTGTATAGTATATATACAGTTGCTGTATAGTATATAGATGTAGTCTAGTGTATATATACTAGATATAGTATATATTTAAAATAAATAGTAAAATACTATATATACACTATATATATGCACAATATATAATATATAGTGTATAGTATATATGATGTATATATAGTAATATGATATATATATAGTAAAATACATATGTTTTATAAGCATATATACTAGTATATATGAATATTTACTAATACATGTGTATATATGAATACACACAAATGGAATAGATATATATTTTTTATTTTTATATCTATCTATATATCTACATATTTATTTCTTTTTCAGCCGAAAATCTTTATTCTCTTTGCATCCTAATTTCCCCTGCTGGTGACTTCCTGCCCACTGATTTTTGAGGGTTGCAGGGCATTATAATGAATTATTTTCCCAGTGCAGAGCATTCCCAGGACGGGGAGGACACAATCCCATTGTGCCGAGCAGAGGTGAGCAGTGGAGCATCCCTGGAGCAGCCCAGGAGCATCCCTGCTCCCAAGGGGTCGCCCAGCCAGGCTGGCTGCCTTATTCCCTTTAAGATAATAAATAAGAGTTAAAGCAGGCTCGGGCAGGAGGCAGGGAGGTTTTTCCGTCGGAGGGGCAGCTCGTCAGCGACGTGGGGAGCCGGACAGGGGGAAGTTCCGCGGGCGCCCGCCGGACACTGAGCGCTTTGTGAGGCTGTCTGCCTGCTCCCTTAAGGGAACTTGACAGATCTTAAAAAAAAATCAATTTTAAGCTCACATGCCCCAGTGGGTGCCAAAGCCACTTCAGAGAGGCTGAGAGATGGCTGAGTCGACAGGATTTGACTTCCCGAGGTAGAAAGGTGACAAACTCCATCATGAGAAAGGGGCAGCTCGGGGCCTCCAAGGCCGAACCTGCTCCCAGCATCCGGGGCCTGGTGTTGTATTGAACCTATTTATCTCTTTCATGGGCCCAAGGTACCACGGGGAAAGAAAAGTTGTTCAAAAAAACGCTGGCAGAATTCAAGGGTGTAAATGATGAATTACTTTTCATCAGCTGAAAGGAAACATACTCCGGAACAATACTGAAAGGGAGCAGGAGCATCTGACCTCCTGCTTCAGAGCAGCCAATATCTTCATTCAAGAAGACAACCATGAAATTACACAGAAAATGGGATTGTCATGAACAGCCCCTTGAAATCTCAGTATACAGTCATTACTGCATGGGAAAAAGCCTTCATCCACACATCATAACTTGTAACAGACAAGGGAGGGAAAAAAAAAAAACCCACCCTGAAAACAGGCCTTGGAGTTACCAGTAGGAATGTAGAAAATATTTGTTGATTCAAACTTTTCCCCTCTAGTCTCCCAGATCGTTGTAAACAGACATAACAACGTTCTAACCCCGGCGTAAGACCGGCTTTCTGGCCACAGACAGCTCGTTGGAGCTGTTTTGTAAATCAGAAAAAAAGGAAGAGAGAGGGAAAGCCAGTCTATCACTTTATTTATATTATCTGTCTTTGGTGACTGATTTATCATTTAAGTGCTTTGGGAAGAGAGTCCAGAAACCGTTGTCCAATTAGTGCTGCCCTCTGAAACCACGCACTATAAATATTCGTAATTATCAGAATCGCAAAACAATCTCCATCAGAGTTCCACAGGCAGGGTAACAACTGATTTTCTGGGTTTGCCTTGCAAAGTTTATATTTATCCAAATTAGGCGTAGAATAGAAAGCAAATAAGAGGCCGTTGCTTTATTTGAGAATGAAACCAATCACAGAGAATGAGCAGCCAGGAATATGGGGATAAAAATAACACATTTAACTGTTTATTTCTTTATTCTCACAGATTTCTACATTGACTTTAATTAAGCTAGCCCTGGGCTAGTGGGCATGGAGAGGCGTGGGTTTTTTTATTCCTCTTTTATTTTTTTAATTCCTCATTAGGCTGTTTTTTCCTTGGCTCTCGTGGCTTTAATGACTAGTCCCATTAAATAGGTCAATGGGCTGCTTTTATTTCAAGTTTTATATAGACTCATATTCCACTGAATCTTAAACACGGAGCACCCAAAGCCTTTCTAGGCAAAGTTCTACATTCCTGCAGATAAAGATGCATTTCTTTCTCCTTTCCCTTATTCAGTGTCACGAGTGAAAATTTTTTTTAGGTGACTTTGCTTGATGTCAGTCTACCACAAAACTTTATGCTCCAGCATTGCCCGTGCTCCCACCTCTAGTTCTGTGTTTCCTGCGTGCTTCTCTAACCCTACAACACGAATTGCTGTAGGTGTTTGGGAAATAGTCACATCTTCTGGATGTTCTGGATATTTAGGGAGCTGCTGCTCTTCTGGCCAGAGGTCTGCAGGGAATCACTTCTCTTGAGACATGAGGCTGGAGCCATGGGTTTCTCTGCAGCACAGCAGGGTTTGTATTGAAAATATTTCACACAGAAGAGAAAATCAGTGTTGTTGACTTCTCCAAATGCTCACAGCCTGCCTGAACTGCTGCACTGCAAACATATGAGTCCAGCAAATGTCCTATACTGGGAATTATAACTCTTCATCTTCCCCCAAGTCTTTATCAGGCCCTTGAAATGTATTTTTTTTCATGCATTCTTTTAGCAAAGAAGCCCAATTGGCAGCACAAAATAAGAAGTGCCGCCAATGTGTCAGAGAAAAATCTGGCAGAAAGGTGGTGTTTGGGAAAAACTGTGGACTTCATTGGTTGCCACAGGTAGAAACACAGCACCGGTGCAGCAAATTAGGTGATTATTAGCCACTTGAAGATCCAAATTCAGACAACCCTTCAGACACAATTTAAACCATTATTTAAAGTGCAAACTGGGCTAAAATAAATTGGATTCTCAGCTCATATCTCCTAAGCCTGTACTCGAGGCTTCTAAACTGAGAATGGATCAGCCCATTTCGAGTTATGAAACCCAGTCTGGAGGGCTCTGTGTGTCTCTGCTGCCCCTGAAAGGAGCCCTTGCAGATTTTCCTGCCCAGTCTGGAGACTTTCCTCCCCAGCCCGGTGCCTCAAGCAAGAGGAGATGGATCTTATCATCAGGCTGCAATTTGTAGAGTAATTAGGACCTCGACTGTGACAACCTTTAGCCTGTCAGCAGCCGTGGTTTAGCTCATAGTTAAAATGACAGTGGAAAGTCTATTGCAGCTACTCTAAATATATCCATATTTTAACTAGATGAGGTGATATGTGGGTTTGCAGTGATTTGTTTAGATATACAGGGGAGTGTCAAAGGACTCTTTAAACTGGGATTGAATCCATTTGATTGTCTGAAAGGTGATTTTGATTGCCTTTTCCTCCTCTTGGAGCTGAGTGGTGATGAGAGCAGCTTTCCTGCGCTGGGAAAGCAGGGAATCCCCAAAGTACAGCCAAAGACTGGGTACAAACCTGTCACATGCTCTATTCCACATCAAAGGATGCCTTTTATTCAGATTTAACAAATTAGGCAGGTAGGGCTAATCAAGCAATTTGACCACTGAACAATTTTTAATGCTCCACCAAACTGACCTCAAACTACACAAAGGCTGTGCAGCTGAAATTTAAATCCCTTTTATATACATAGATTTTTTTGTATCCTGCCTACGTTTCAGCACACTTTTAAGGAGTTGTCATTATCCTAATTATAATTAAACCACTTGAAATAAATTCGGAGATAGTAAACAGTGTAAAAATATCTAAATAGGGGAGCTGGTCCATTGATTTTATGGCTAAGTTATCACCTCATGTATAAATGCTACAATTGATAAACAATACCTTTAATTCAGCAGTCAAAATGATGCTATTAACTTGCAAAACTGATGGAAAAAGAATGCTAATGTGAATACCTCTGTTTCTAAGCAGAGTGACAAGAAACTCTGCTCCATATGAGCCAATCCAAAGGCAGATTGAATTTTTGGCACACAAAACAGCGGTAATAGGGGAGGAATTCTCTTCTCATTGGGAAATGCTCAGTTGTTCCTCCTGGAGCAGGGAGTTTTCCATCGAAATCACAATATCGAAAGTATTAACACCGTAGGCAATTAATGGGATTTCCAAGAGTGTCTGGGCCCTGGATGCCAGTCGAGTTTCTAGGTGATTTTTAAATGATGTCTAGAACCCATCTGCATCCTTTGGCACCCACAGCCCTCCAAACTGTCGGGTTGAGATGTCTGCCTTGATTCGTGATGGATCTAGTCTGGAGCACAGCTAATCGTGACTGACAGCACAAAAAGACAGGTGCAAAATTGAAGTGCAGGTCTCAAGCCTTGGTCTCGTGGAGCTGATGGACTTTTAGTGTATTTTTCTCTTCTGCTGGCTCCTTAATTAAATAAAAATATTTTTGATAGAGCAGCAGAAATCAACTTCTTTGACTGATATGAATCCTGTTTACTCTCCAACTCTGAACTCAGCAGGTTAAGTAATTGGGAGACAGAAAAGTTCCTATATTTCTATTTCCAGCTGGTGGTACACAAAAGGCAGGAAGTTATCTCATTAATGGGGCACCAGCTTTATGCAAATTATAGTAACAAAAAGGCTTCCCTTCATACTTTTCATAAATTACCTAATAAAGTAGGAATAAATGGCCATATTCAAGAGCCTTTGTTGTATTTTTAGCACAAGACTCTTTCTGTTACTGCAAATATGACTAAATGCGCCTTGTTCAAAAGGGGTGTTTATGAAATAAGGCCACTCAAAAGCTTTTATTCCTTAACAGCCTTCAGTTACTTTTATGGCACAAAATTAACATAATTAGTCACAGAGAATAGATGACATAAGCAGCGTGCCATGCACAAAAGGGGAAACCAGTATCTAAGGAAGGTATTTTGAGAGATCAAAAATTTTCAAAGTGCTCAATACTAGAAGGTCCTTTTTATTTGTGCACAGCCTTAAGATACTTTCTTACTCCGTGAAATTCCCATAATGAGATGCAGCAGACAGATGACATTAGCGATGAGCCATTAGAAAGAGGTCAGTTTCCTCTGAAAGATAGTCACTGTTCCTGCTCGTCATTAATTTGCAGCTTCAAAGCAGCGAGCATATGATAGTCTGGCATGTTAAGCAAGTTGCAGTTATCTTTAAATAACCATTTTTTTCCAGTTATTAGAAGCTAAAGTTTTTAAACTTCTGACTGAAAGCAAAATTAAAGCACGCAGCAGTGTAAAAAGGCTACGGAGAGATTAGAAAAAGGAAATCAAATGTGTTTTAGAAATGAAGTTAGCTTTTCCCCCGGGAAAGGCTGCCTTAACTTTTAGTCCGAGAATTTGGGGTTGCATATCAACCTCAGAGACTTGATTGCTTGCTGGTAGAGGAGAGAAAACTCACTATTTTTAGCTGTTATCTTCTTGTTGGTTAACATGCCCTGATGTAAAGGGCAGAAATGCACAACTATGGAAATAACATTTACCAGAAGCAACGATATCCGAGGTTCTTGAATGAGGTGAAGGAAGATAAATGTATCTTGTGTGCTTGTGATTTGGTGGGAGCTTTGGTTGCATCTCTGCTTTGGCAGTGAAATATATTTGGATATTACAAAAAGCGTGGGAAGCTCGGATCATGTCTTTTCCATAAATGCTTGGGGAGCAAGCAGAAGTGCAGTGCAATGGGCAGGAGGAGACTTCAACATGTGGTATGGAAACCTTGGTGCAAAAAGACTTGTCACATCACCAGATCATGTCACATGTCTCAGGAGGGACAAAACAAACCCTCTTGTTTGGGTGAAATACCTGATCACGTTGATGCATAAACCCATGGAATTCAATTCTAATTTATAATAATGGTTATAGGGCCAATGAATATTTCTGATTTCCTCAGACCTGTGTTGACTCCAGTGACTCTGGCACAGCATAAATCCACTGGCAATGCTCTCCTCTGTTCAGCATTGTCCAAGGAGCAGGACAAAGTCTTGGCTTGAAGAATCAGCCAGGATTGCTTAAATCAGAATCCTTCTGAGGCTTCACCCTCAACAGCCTCAGCATTAAGCACGAAGGGAAGACCAGAGGTGAAAGGTCTTTTTGGTTGCTCAGGCTTCAAATTCTTGGTTTTTGTCATCTTCAGGACCTCTGTCTGCCATTATCAATAATTTCTATCAATACCAGTTTAGCAGAAACAATTTTGGAAGAGGGATACAAAGGGAATGCACAGCAGATTTAAAATTGAAAGCTGCAAGTTTTTCCCTGAGATTCCTGTAGTAAAAGGAACTCAGTGGTAAGGAAAAGAATACAGCAAAAGGAGATGCTGCTAATTTCTATGTGCCACGTTTCAGAATGGATTATATCTGCTTTAACTAATAAGGATCTATAGAACAGAATGAGAGAATTATGAATTGGATGTTCTTGTTAAGGTCTAGTTCAGTTTAATTAAACCACGAGCAATATATATGTGCATTTGTGCACACAAATTCTGGTTTATATATCATACACACACACAAACCAATATATAAAATACAGACACCCTTGTTCATTATACCTAAAGTTTTGCTTTAAACACGGAGCTTTATACATTATTTTAAACACATTTTTAACACATGTTAATAATATTCATGCTGGTGCTTTGAAAAATCTGCGAGATGTGGTTAATGAAGAGAAACTGCAGCATAAATTGCATGTAAAATATGCAATCCACAACAACATATTTTTTCTCAAGCTGCAGGTTTTTTTTACATTAAACATCTTTTAGCTTGTTTAAATTTATTCCCTATTGTTTATAAAGAACATCATCAGCCACCACTGCTTGAAACAACTACAAGCAGTAAACCAGGCAATCTTCTTACTTTAATAAGATTCTTTGGTTAAAAATAGATTTTAAGTCTATCTCACATTAAAGGATGTAAATCCTAATGAAATTGCTCAAAATGTTTCTCATTTTCAAGGGGTGTTTTCCATACAACCAAATACTTGTTTTTTTAAAATTATTTTTCCCAGAAATTTTACCAAAGAAAATAGCCAGAGGTTTGTTTCTTTTTTTTGAGTTTGCATTTTTGTTGCTTGTATTTTACCCCAATCTCTTCTTTTAGAGAACAAACAATTCTAACTCCTTACCTTTTATTTTTCCCCTTGAAATTATGGTTTTCTAGTTATTTATCATTCCCACTCTTCTCTTTTAGCCTGTCTCAAATTTGCCCACATCTTTCTCGATCCGGGTATTTTATGACTGTTTAATCTGCTACAGTTGGGCCAGGTATTACCAAGATCAAGAAATACAGAATAATATTCCACATTATTTCCAGTTGTATGTATAGGCTTCCTGAGCTGTTATGCATCCTTTTTCTACAGTATCATAAAATTTAAGTTTCTGATTTTGGAACTGTCCTACAGAGCTGCTGTCTTAATAAAACATCTCCCATTCTGCGTTTAACACCCTGGTTACTCCTAACTAACCATAAAAGATGTATTTTTCCTTCTTTAAATGGGAATTTTAAGTCTTTTCTCCAATTTGACAAGGCCTTTTGAATTTTAATACTATAATTTAATGTGCTGCTGTGTCCAGCTCTGGGGTCTTCAGCACAGGAAAGACCTGGCTGTCCCTGGATCCCTGGAAGTGTCCAAGGCCAGGCTGGACATTGGGGCTTGGAGCAGCCTGGGATGGTGGACGATGTCCCTGTTGATTACTGGGGGAGTGGAATGATGACTTTTAAGGTCCCTTCTATCCCACACCATTGGATGATTCAATTTCCTGGAATTCCACTGTTTGCTGAGTGGATGAGGAGTTTTCAGTTTCAGTTTTTACTTTTGGTGTCCAGAAAGCTGTTCAATCCTTCCCATCCACAAGAGATGAGTTAACACTCTGAAATCAATCCAGGCTTTTACAGCTTAAAAGATTAGCCTACCACAAGGAATTGTTTTGCTTTATTATTGTTGTTTTTATTAACAAAATTGCTGGCAATCCCAGGACTACAATTTATGTCAGAATCCTATTGTGGTCAAACCTCTAAAAACACACATGAAGACAGGGACCCTGACTCAAACAATTTGGTGAAAAACTAGGCACAATATTGAACATGACAAGGAATGAGTGGTGACTTAGATTTGTAGATCATCCAGTCAGTCATGTTATACTCATATCATATATCAAGGTTTCTATTCATTTGAACAGGTCTCAATTAGTTTAAGATATGTGTCAATAAATTAATACATGTTCATGTCTCAAGCCATTCATCAGGAAACTGATTTCTCACTGCCACTGTGGAAGTCCCAGGTATGGAAAAAAGGGGAAAAGATGGCTTTAGACTGGATCTGATGTAAGTATGGATGAGGGGAGGAGTGGCAGGGAGAGGATGGATGTCACCTGAGGGGTGGCACTGCTGAAGAGGCAATGGATAATAAAGAGGGAGAGGTGCAATACTCTGAAGGTGAAGCTGGAAAAAGGTGTAAGGTAGGCAGAAAGGGATGATCAACACCCAGGGTTTATGCAGTTCTTACAGGAAAGGAGAAGGAGGAAATCCCATGGCTGAGGAAAGTCACTGAAATTTTCATTTAATCGATTTGGAAGCCTGAAAATCTAAATTGGTAGAGAAGCATAAACAATTTAGTTTCTGTTGGTTTTGGCTTATGAAATTGTTGTTCTTGATTCCGGGTCTCTGTTAACACAAGCTGTTATTTTCCAAATTCATATCAAATTAATGTTTCACCCAAACACCTCAAAGTTGATGAAAGAGCAGAGGCCAAATTAATAATTTTAGAGTTGAGCTATGGCCTATCCAGGGTGAAATGTGACTGTGGTTTTGCATTGCTGCTTTCACTGATTCCCAGTTTGAACTCTGCTTTCTTTCCCTTTCAGGTGTGAGTTTCATTGGATTAACACTGCTCAGAGGAGAAACAAACTGCATATTACTTACCCAGAGATTTTTTGGTTCTGCAAACTGATTTCTTCTTGTATTTTCAATTTCACTTGCTCATTTCTTTGGAATCTTTAAAATTTCTTGGGACATCCCTGAAGCTTGTAGCTATTAGCATAGAATCATGGTTTATGTTTTAAGGGGCTGTGGCATCAATCACAACCCAAGCAGGTCAGAATTTCATTATCCCCCACTCGTGGTGGAGTTTGGTGCTACAGAATAAAACAAAGGAATTGGAAGAAGAATCCTATTAACGCTGGCTGCTCTAATACAAAACTGGATTTCATTTTTAGACTTCTATTTTCTACTTTAATTATATAAATCTGAACATACTTTCGAGATTATGAAATAAGAGCCGGGAAGCCAGTTATTTTTCATCATTTATTTCTAAAGCAAATTTATCTTTGAATTGTCATCTGTTAAAATTCCTGAGAAGCAGACCACAAATGAGTACAACATGAACATGATTTTCCATGCCAGCCCCATTCGAGTAAAAGATGTAAAGATTTTTTTATTTTTTTTAGGTTTTCCTTTGAACCCTTCAACTGAACACAAAGTGTGACCAGTTCCACCTAAGCAAGCCTTGGGTTCCTTTCCAAGTTTACAGGGTGTATGTGCACATGTACAGACAAACAATGTTAAGCTAAGCCATGTATTGGCAACATAAACTCAATTAAATCTTCAATTTAATGGATTCCGAAACCTTGAAATGTTCTGCGAAGGGAACAGCAATGGGAACACAGGAAAGAGCTAAAAAATGCTGTCTTGGAAAGAATACACAGGAGGTTCCTCAGTGCTTCCTTTCCTTCGTGGTAATGGCCTAACATGAAATGTCTTGATAAGAAAACTTGAAATTTTGTAACATATTTTGGATTTCAAAGAATTTTGGATTTCTGGTAATTTCTGGGTATTTTGCTTTGTGGCTAAAGGATCCTCTTCTGTCTCAAGCTCTCCAAGCTCTTTTTTTTTTTTTTTTTCTCTCAAGTCCTTGTCATCAACATATCACAATATATTTAGTCACAGTTGCCCTGTGTGGACAAATATTTTCTTCCGATGGTGCTGAAAATTGAAATGTTGGGAAATTCCATTCTCCAAACTGGTTACTTTACTAGAAACTTAGTGGACACTTTGGTTAAGAATGAACATGTTTGCCTTCACAAGTTGCCCACTTTATTCTGCTGAAGAGCTTTGAACCAACCAATGGCATCTCTTTAAGCCAAGGTTTATCATGTCCAGGCTTTGATTATCAACACAACCATGAGGCACTTTTCCTACACAAATTGTAAACAATATCCGTGTAAAATATCTATTTTTAATTATTCTTTTTGCATCGATAAGGCCAACCTAGAAGTGTCTCACCTAGCCAAGGATTCTAAAATATATGTTCAGTATCTTGGAATTTAACTTATCCCAGGCAAGAAGTTTTATTGGTTTTGATCTGCTTTAACCTAATTCTGTGCATTATGATCTTTCTAGTCTAGAGTGTCTTCTCCAAGGATACCTTTTTTTTCCCCAGGCCACTTAAAGTGTTTTTTCTTCTGTCTAACAGAGAAAGAATGATTATAACTATGAAGCATATCCTTGTTCTTCCTTTGTAGCTTGCAAATTTGGCGTCTAAACTATGCCAAAAATGATTGCTTTTGGGTGGTTTGGTGAAGGATTCTGACCGTGATATAAAGAGGAAGGAATATAAGTAAAACAAACATTTTTCACTCTGCAATTTGCATACCATGTTTAGCTCTGCTATGATTTAAAACAGCACATAAAGCCCCAAAATTGGTCTTTGAACTGCAAAGTTGAGCTTAACTGCAGCATTGCTGTAAGCATTGTTAGGATATATTGGAACAAAAGAACTTAACATTCATTATTGGCTTCTTTTTCCAATTTATTAACTTCTTGGTAAATTTTTGCATGAACTGAGTCATCCATATCAATCTCCAAAGGGTTACAGTGACAATTTAGCGCTTTGATTAAAGGTTTCAGTATTTATTTAGTTGCTTTTCTTGCGCTTTGGAGTCTCTGCTGCTAAATATCTTCACTTGAAGCCAGAATCCACACTTTCAGGTCTCCATCTAACCAACCTTTTGGGACAAGCAGAGTTCCTGGAAGCTTAAGCCCAACATACTGCAGCACAGTTATGAATTGAACAGGGAAAGGAAATTGGAAGGAGCAACTGAAGATATTTTACTCTTATGAATTAGTACACAAATACAGATTTATAGCCTGCATATGTGTTTTGTTTTTACTGATGGCTGTAACTAAGGACACCTGTAAGTCAGGGGAAAAGGGAGAGAATAAAAACTAAAGGGAGGGAAAATGTAATGATATGCAGCATTTCAGAGCTGATTTGGAGTCTGTTATGTGAGCCTTAAAAACTTGTTTTTCTTTTCCTGGAAAACCTATCGTTTAGCTGGTATGCCTTAGTGTAAAGTATGAAATATAATGATTTTTAAAAAGATTCTTACGGCATTTCCAAAGGAAATGTTGAGCTAAGTGTAGAATTTGTGGGATCAGTTAGCTTATAAATAATGATCCTTTATGCTGGCATTGGGAAATCCATGTTCCCACAGCTAGTTCAATAAAGCAATTAATATCAATGAATGCTGAAGAAAGCAAATCTCCGTTCACTTTTGTCTGGATTAGTTAACATAAGAAAAATCCCATCCCTCTCCTGGAGTATTTAACCTTCTCCTAGGAAGACATGCTAATGAAAGGTAAATAAAATGTTCTGCCTGACATGTGTTTGCCATTCCTCCCTGTTCCTCGTGTCACACACTTTCCCTCTCACAGGACGATCCGCATTTTTTTCCTCTGGAAATCTTCACTGCGGTTATTTTGTTTCATGCATCCCTCTGTGCCAAACCTGTCTTGTCATTCTCCCTCGGCGCTCCTGCTGGTGTTTCTCAGCTATTCCTGCTCAGCTGAATTTCATTACGGAGGGACTTCACCTCCAGAACTCGCAGATAATGTGTCTCAAGCACACACGGAGCTGAAATCCGCCACGTAGAGAATTCCTGATTTACTTGGCACTGCGTTCAATCCAGGGGCAAGTGCTTCTCCTCATTCAGGGCATATTTCTGAAGCCCACGTAAAGTTGTCCACTGAAGGAGAAGGAAGGTCTGTCGAGGGAATGGGTGTGGTTTCACTGACCTCATCCCACAGCCATGAATTTGTGCATTCAGGCTTTGTAGATCAAAATTTTTGATAAAACAGAGTCGTAAAACCGCCCTGAACTTTCCCTGCGTTTGGCTCCGTTATCTGAGATTTCACACACAAGCAGTAAAAAAAAAAACAAAAAAAAAATAGAGCTTAAAAGATTTTTATCTCGGAGCAGCCAAGAAGTGTGGTAATAAGGTAAAGGTTGAGAAGCATTGTTGGCATAAGAAATCCTCTCCTTACCCTGGATTTATAACACACCCAGTTTAGTAAGAACTGGCGCTGCTGAGAGTTTTCTGACAGTGTTGGGATGATATAGTGCAAAAGGCAGAGTGGCCAAGTCTCACACCTGAGGAGTAAGACACACTTCATTCTGCCCGTGGAGAAACCTAAATCAAACCTTAACATTACTACAACACAATTACTTCCCTCTTAGGAGCTCCAACTGTACAGGGTTGAGGTATAAAACTTGTGATTTTGGTATACTGGAAGAGTTTATTAACCCCTTAAGTATTTGTATGGCCTCTGCTTTTGGGGGGATAGGCTTTTAAAGTTTACTAGACGCGTTTCAAAGGGAAGTAATAGAGTGTGATGCCATGGGTGTGAGGCCAAAGCAGCTTTGCAGTGGAGTTTAATTTTTTAAAAAGTAAATAAAACAATATGTGGAGCTTTGGATTGCTTTTCCTGTCATCAGTGTGTGCTGTGAGACCTCCCTTATGCTTCAATGAGGAATTTTGTTTAATGAGAGAATAGACTTTCCATGTTTGGGAGATTCCGTGGAAGGCTGGGTTTGCTCTTTTGCAGAACCACAGAATCATTAAGGTTGGGAAAGACTTTCAAGATCATCAAGTCCGAGCTGTGACTGATCCTCACCTTGTCACCCAGACCAGAGCACTGAGTACCACGTCCAGTCATTCCTTGAACTCTTCCAGGGATGAGGTCTCTACCATATTTTACATTTTGCATTCCTTCATTCATATGTGAAACTCCATGTCTTGCCACCACCACTTCTCCTTTCTCCTTGCTGTTAATAAAAAGCCATATTTTTGCAAAGAAGCTATGCCAAAGATGTGCAAATAGAAGGAAAATTTCGGGGTGGGATGTAACAGTCTCACAAGAAACAAACATGAAGTATGAACACATGTATGTTGGTACTTTTGTGTGATGGTTTTTTTATTCATATATACATTCTTCCTTTTTTTAAGAGATCATATGTCACTCCACACGTATTTCAGAGTCTCTCTCTCAAGTTCTTATCAGGACTTTAATAGTTCATTTCCACTCGATACTCTGCATTGTGTTACTTTTCTCATGTACCCTGTTTTATACTTCCAGTGAAAGCAGGAGAGAAAAAACAGAGACACTGAGTTCAAGCCTCATATTCCATTTATTATTATGACTGTGGGAAGTTTAACTTGAAAAAGCAAACTTTTTTCAGGAGATAAGAAATAGAAACAGACATAATAACATAAGAGTTAAGTTGAAAAACTGATAATTGCTCCTGTAGTTTTGGGGTATCATTCACATGAAGACTGATACAGCTCCTCAATAATTTTATTCTTTTATTTCTTTATAAAATTGGTGGGGGTTTAGTGTTTTTTGGTGGTTTTTGGTTTTAATAATATTAATACTGCAGGATAGGGAACACAAGATTAAAACCCCACAATATTTTGCTCCTGGTTTGGTCAAACCTAATAAAAATTTCAGTCTGTCATCATGAGTAGGAATATCTCATTTCATATCAGCTCGACAGTCATATGTGCAGGCTTATGGTGATACTTTTACAGACTTGTAGCCAAAGTCCCTCAGCCTTTCCTTTCCTGGTAAAAGCTAAAATTTGATGTTGGGTTGTAACTTTTTATGATGATCAGCCCAGCAGAGTTATTTTAACCTAGAATGGAGATTCTGTTATTTTAGGGTAACCTGATGGTGTCTGACATGTTGGTCTGCAGGAAAAGGCTGACCATGAAACTGCCATCAGATTTTCTGTGTTACTCTCCTGACAGCTCCAGGGAGAAGTTTAACGTGGCCTCTCGTTCCCTGCTCCACAGAGAGTTAAAAACATTCTTCTCTCATATGGACAAGGACATGTTGTGTCCTCTCTGGCAGGTCCAGGTGAGTAACAACATCCTTTTTGGACAGGTAACTCTACATGGTCTCCAAGAGCTCACCAGAGGTATAATTTAGGAACATGCTGATTATTTTTATTTTTTGAGCCACAGCTGACTGCACTGAGGGTTTAGAGTGCACAAAAATACCCCAAGGGTTGAATGAGTCTTGAGGTTCTCCTTTTGCAAACTGGGAGTAACCTCCTTAATACAACCTAGGACAGAGAAGTGGATGAATATAGCTCAGTGTGCCAGTTCTCTTACTTGGCCCATGTCTGGAAAAAGATCTTTATTTCTTTTAGCCAGGAGGCATTTGCATTTCCAACCCTGCTGGAAATCAGGGAACAGGTTTGGCTTGAGTGCAGACAGAAACAAACACCATGTACCAGTTTCTCCTTGCCCTGTGACAGCTCTGGTGAAAACTGCAGCTCCTGCCTGATGGAACGAGTTTAATCTCAAGCAGAAAAGCAAAAAAAAACTTTTAAAATTGCCTAGTACTGTAAAAAAAGTATCCTGCTGCACTAAATGTAGTTTAAAAGATGCATTTATGCTGATTTCAGATAAAAATGTGCCAGTAGAAGTAAAATAACCTCCTGCAGATAATACAGGTAGCCACAAACTTTGGCTGTCCTCTAATTCCCAAACACTTATCCCCACATACACTTCCTGTTCCCTGGCTCTCGTCAGCTGGAAAAGTCATTATCTGAAGGGAGAGCTTTGCATCTGTCAGCTGGGAAAGTGATTACTTAAATTGATAGCAATAGCAGTTGTTTTAGTTTGAAATGGCCAGCTATGTGGGGGTTTCATTTTTATTTTTCTTTTTTGGGGGGGAGAGGGAAGTTGTTCTAATTTAGTTGTTTTATTCTTGAGAACATCAAAGAATGAAACAACCCAATTATCTCAGCTTCTTGCTGACGCTCAGATGGACAAAGTTTGGAAATAAACTGACCTGGACAAAATGGATGAGAATGACTTTTGGAGAAGGCTCTTTGAATTTGAACAATCGCACTAATAACAGAAAGTGGTTATTTTTACCCTTTTTTTTTCATGCCTCCTCTTGAGGTTGTCTCTTCTCTATTCTGTTTTATCCTGACATATACTGGGAATCACATACTGCTGGGGCAAACACCATGCTGGAGACCCACTCCTTGTCCTTTAGATACCTCAGAATAAAAACTGAGAAGAATTGGGAGCACCCTAATTAAGTTGAGTTGATTGCAAATTGATGTCTCCTTACAGGAACTGAAGCCACCTCCCCCCCCTTGCCCAAATCATCTTTTCAGTTCTGTGAATTGCCTTTAATTGCTGCGAAGGACACCATAAATATCTGGTTCTTCCAAAAAGTTATTGCTCCAAGTCTCAAACTTTTCTTTAAAAATGTAGGCCAGCTCCAAAATGCTCAAAAGTGTGACTTCATTGGATGCTCTTAACATCCATATTTAGTTCCCAAATAAGTAGCCTAATTTTCCGTAACACTGTGCAATCAGTAAGTCTCATTGACCTCGCTGAGCGTCTGCCTTCTCAGCAATTCCAAAAAAGAAAGCAATTTATTTAGAAGTCAAATATACTCGGAGAGTCTTCACTTGTTCATATTTTCTAAAGAATGTATTTTTTAAAATGTATTGAACTTTCCCTGTTCGTGTGTTCTTTGAGGGGCAGAGACAGGATGAATAATTTTTATGTGTTTATCTTCAGATACTTTTATATTATTTTATTCTAAAAGGATATTAATCTTTTATTAGATTTGAATAACATGAGAAGATTGAGATGTCTTGGGCTGTGTCGGAAATAAAAGAACAGTTGTCTCCACTGTCCTGTTGTGGATTTGGCTTGGAGAATGCTTTATGTGGAAATTTCCACCCTCCTATTTAAAATGGTTTCAGCATTTAAATGATGGGGCATCCTGGGTTTGGACTCCAATGTTGTCTGAACGTCTGATCCTTTGAGTTTTGTTATTTTGACTCTTATCTCCCATATTTTTATA
This sequence comes from Entomyzon cyanotis, assembly GCA_024500445.1. Classification (NCBI taxonomy): domain Eukaryota; kingdom Metazoa; phylum Chordata; class Aves; order Passeriformes; family Meliphagidae; genus Entomyzon; species Entomyzon cyanotis. Next base: position 2,705,944 of record JAKEPQ010001026.1, read on the forward strand.
ACCTGAATAACTTGTTGTCAGTTCATTATTGAATGAACCATTTATTATCCTGAGACCTGCTACACAAACACAGTTAACAAACCTGTTATTTATCCTGTGAAATATCACAAACCGTTATGAGTATTTTATTAAACATGAGGCATCTCAATAAATCTCATGATGGATCTAATTCGTAACAAAAAATGAACCACGCAAAGTTCAGAATATATTCCTGTAATACTTTTTCCAGACAGGAGACCTGAATTTTAACTCCTCCTTGGCAATCAGAGGGTGAGAGAGTTATCTGGTATTTTAACTTGTGCGCTGAGGTCTTTTGTTTCACTAATACTTGTTAAACTTCACACTTAATGAGTCCTCCCCAGCTCCAGTATTTCTTGTTAAAAGTCTGTTTAAGGTGTTTTTTTTCCATTAGAGCCGTGGTGAATTTTCATTAAAACAATAAAGAAAAGCTTTTCAAAAGTGAGCACATTTCCCAAGGTTTTGGGAAGGTCTTGTGCCTTTGCCTTGAACCTTGAAGCCAAGCTAGGTGAACCTGCAGGGTGGTTCTGTCCAAAGGAAAAGAGGCAATGTGCAAGTGGAACCTGCTTGGGATGTGGAGCCCTGAGGCTGAAAAGCATTTTGAAATGTTAAAAGAGGTCCCTCTCCACCTGCACAGTGCTCTGCAACCTCCCAGAGTGTCTTTCTGGAGGCCTCCAAGCGTTCAGGGATGAAAAGCTGGGTAATGCCTGGAACAGCTGTGTTCACTCGCTGGTCTTTTCTCTTCACATAAATCCTGATGCTCACACATCCAGAGCTGGTGGTGTTCCCTTCATAGCCCTTGGCTGAGTGGCTCTCATGTCCTTCCAGAGACGGACAGGGGCTGTGATGCCCAGAGCACACACAGCCATGGAACTGCAGCAGAGCAGGCTCAGAGCCAGCAAAACTCGTAAAAGATGATGGTGGAACTTGTAAAAGTTTGGTGGAACTCTGGTGTTGCAGATGGGAAGATTGTCTGTTCTGATGCTCATTTTATGTTCCCAATGTTTTCTTCCATCTCCTTTTCCATGTCTCTCCAAGTTCCAAGGTTTCAACTCATTTCACTAGGAAAAACACTCAACACCTTTAACATACATTGAACCAACCAGGACTTCCCTTCCATTTTGGTTGATTTTTTATTTATTTGGTCTCTAGAAGGTTATATATAGTTACCCACAAAATGCTAATATATCTCTTTAGTTTTTTTCTGATTGTTTCTTTCTTACTGCAAGAATTTTTATGACAATAGCAATGGACAATTCTGATATGCTGCTGTGCATTTTCCTAATGAGTCCCCTCTTCCACAGCCTCACATCTTTCCCGTGTTTCCCTCTCATCTAAAGCATTACAGGATGATACCAAGCCAGGACACTTATGTTTGTGTCCTCTTTGCACAGATGAAAATGATTTCCTTGAGTGTGAGAGCTGGAAGATCTGGGGAACGTGGAATGTGGAAACACACAGCACCTGCAGCAGCATGAAATACCTGCTTATTTTACACCTAGACATTGTTGTAGAAACGAATTTGTTAATCACTCTTGCATGTGCTGCTTGTAAAACCTCATTATGTTATTATTGCTTAAACCCATAATTTTGTGTCATGGAAGAATCACACCCATGTTCACCTGGTGTGACAGGTGTGCCCCATCCTGATATCTGTTTAAACCCTCCAGTGGCAAGAAATGGGGGGATTTAAAGCCTGCTTTCACCCAGGGCATGTCACAGAATAAAGGGATATTTGCTCCTAGGCTGTCCCTACTATAGCAGGAGGTACTGCAATGTCTCCATATCAGGAAAAGGTTATATTGCCTGCTATAAACAAATTAAATATTTCTATAAAATTCAACATTAACTTGAAAAAATTTCAGGAGGAAAAGTAGAGAGTTGCTGCAGGTGAGATGAAGTTTCTTTATATTATTCTTCAATGGTTTTTAGTTTTTTGCTTCCGTGTGATTTGGGCTGAAAATTTTTTTGTGATACCCAATGATAACAGGGAGCATAAATATAATTTCCTGGCTTTTGGCCTCTTTCCTCTTGTGGTTTCTAAATTTGATCAATTTCTATCCTTTAATGAAAATTCTTCCTTTCCTGGAGACTTTACTCTTCTTCAAGTGTTAGAGGAGAAGTATTGACAAGTGTTTTTTCATCCACCATAGGGAAAACTCCCTAATTTTACTATTTTAACTGTACACATTTTTTATCATCTAAAGCTTTTGGAAGCTAATAAACTGAACAGGGATAGCAGACTGGATTGAGGATTAATTAAAAGATCATCATATACAGCCACTTTAACTTGAAGGACAGAAAGCAAATGGGCTTTCCCAGCTCGACTTTTTTGACAAGTGGTAAAGTGCAAAAAAGGACAAACAAGTGTTTCTTTTTCTAATATATTTAGATTTCAACACTTAATAGTTTATCTGTATAACTTAAACCCACATTTAATGGCTGTTCTCTGCAATTTGGGAGCCTCTGCTGTAGTTAAGGGCAGCAGATATGCTTAGAGAAGGCACAGCCAGGCATTTCGATGGCCATGGCATGGAAAGGTTGGCAAATGCTGAGTGCTGAAGTGATCACAACATCTCCTACATCTTCTGATTAATAAGACAAAATTTAGTTGCCCAAACGAAAGTCGCTCCTGATCTTCAGACAAGGAAACCAAACGAGATTGTTCTTTCCATCAGTTCAAATACAAATTGCCCTGTGATCACTGTGCATTTGCAGGAGATAACTCCTGTTTCATGTGGCATCGCCGTTCTTGGCATCTCACCATGGAATGCAGTCCTGGACTCAGGCCAGGTTAAACAGCTGAGTAGCTCTGCCTTTAGATCCAGAGGCACAGGAGAGCAGGAAAATAATTCTCAAGTGTCAAAATCTATTTTCTTACTTTTAGCAGTAGCTAACATTTTGTGATATATACACACAAGCCCATATAATGAAACAGTTTGTTTTATGAGGCTACAAGGACATATGTGGGAAAGAAATACGATGCATTTTAAGAATTTGTAGCAATGGAGATTATTCATACTTTATGTGGTGTTTGGAGTTAATATTTGTGATCTTTGTTGCTGTTGTGCTGTGCGAAATGAGCATTGGTGGAACAGAGACATCAACTGACTCCCAGAATTTCTGATTTTTATCATCCCCAGTTCTACCACAAGAAGGCTGGAGGAGTTGAGAGTTTGTTCTGGGCTTGGGGGAGGTGTTTTGAAATGCTTCTTGCCTTGGTGTTTTGCAGTGTAATTGAGGGAAGTTCAAAAGATGAAGGGACTTGGTAAAGTCACCACTGCAATGATTTGCCAACAAACTTCCCAAAACCTTCATTTTTCAGTGATTGTAACCTAACAGAAAGTAAACTTTTTTAAAATTTTTTTTGGGTACAAATTAGTTGAGAAGAAATTTGAGGCTTTGATTGAATCAGGCTGTAACTTCTGAACTCTTTCATGCTTCCCTTGATTTTTGGTTTACCTTTGGTTTTCCAATGGACCAGAGCCACACACACATATAAAACTGTGGAGATTTTTTCCTATCTCATGTCCTGCAGTAAACTGAAGCTGTACCCATGAGCTTCACCTGAACTTTCAGAAAATCTTGTTTTCCCATTTCTGGAAAAACTGGCTCCAGGAATAGCTGAGCTAAATTCTCAATCATAAATCAAATGGATTAAAAATATGTTTTCTGGCATGCTAAAATAATACAGGTATCCAGTAATGCATGATAAGTCATGCAATGCATTAAAACCTAACCAAAAAAAAATCAAGAGAGATATAAAATAATTGGGAGGTTCTCTTTCTTCCTGTGAAGATCATCAATATACAGTAAGTCTCTTAAAGACCAGTGTTTAAATTATTAAGGCTGCCAGTTTAATGAAAAAGTAACAGCTCAATTCAATAATTCATGGCAACAATTTGAGGCAAAGCACACAAAATATTTTTAGCATGTGTCTCAGGAACAGTTAGACGCAGGATCAAAATGTGCAATGTTACACAGAGTGTGCTCTTATCGGTTAGGTCTGGTAGAGGGAATAAACATTTTTTCCTGATGAGAAAATCAAAGTTTTGTGCCATTTCAGTGAAGTCAAGTTGACACCTGCAGAGAAGCAAGTCATGACATTTTAGCTGACTGGGTTTTCTCCCCCCCTCCAGTTGTGGTTTGTTTCTTCATTTTATTTACCCTGACAGACAAAAGAAAAATGTTGTGATGAGCATTTGGCATATTTTCTTTTAATTCTTCTTTTTTTTTTTTTTTTTTTCATTTACCTCTCCCCCTTTCTTTTATTTTCTCCATTAAATAAGCAGCTCAAACATTCTGGGCTGGGACAGTTCTACTGAAGAGAAAAACATTTGAAAATATTAATATTAAAATACAGTGTCCCTCTTTTCTTGTTGCCCCCCACCCTCTGATTCCTCAAACATTGCTACATTATCAAAATAATAAGCTTCAAGCTTCATAATAAAAGATCCATTTTCATGTCATCCTGGCAGGTCTATACCTGCCTGACTGAGCCAGGAAGATCCTTAAAAAAATATGAATTTAGGATCAATAATATTTATAGCTCCATTTATAAATCAGAAGTCAAAGGCATGGATAATGCTGAATTTATTAAGGGAAATTACACTGGGGATTTTGTTTACTGGCCTCTAGTCCTACCTTGACTTTTAACATCGCATTTTGTCAGAAAAACGTAAGTTGCAGGTGTTCATAAATGTAAACTGGCACATAAAGAAGCTCACAAATTATATCTGTTGTGACCCAATATTTCAGTACAGGGTACTCTTCAGTGGTGTTTTTCCTGGCTGTATCTTATTTTTGTTAACTGTGGGTACCATTAAAGACTATGATAAAGTTATTGTAATGGAATTGAAATACATTTTATTACACCAATACAAGTTCCATTTACTGTGCAGTATGACAGTGCTTAATAATTTTATATTACAAGCGTAATTATGACATCAAATTAGTAATTTTCACGAAGTACTTGCATTAGACACTCATATTATACAATGCAGTGTGTTTTAATTCTCTGGGGTGCCTGAAAAAACATGTTTTAGCAGGGAAAAAACAGATGTAGTAAAAGGAAGCACCTCATAACTCCTTTGAGCAATTTCCTAAGGATATTTACCTTCCACTGGGGTACAGGTATTATCAGGACCATTTTTAGATTCTGATACACTGCTGACAAAGCCAGAAAGATACTGAAGTCTAAAAATTGTGATAAATCTTGCTCTTTGGTGATCATGTCAAAAGTCCCCAACACCACCACCTTGTTATTCTGAGCAGCCTCCAAGTTTGATTAATTCCACTGGTAGCAGGAAGGCTGGTCTGCATGGAGCAGGTTGGGGGAAGGATCAGAAACTCCAGTTCAGAGTCTGAAATTAGGAGCTAGTGGAGCTGCAGAACCCCCTGGAAAAAGGAATCAATTTGTGAGCCACAGAAATGCAATTCCTTCCAAGGCAGAGCACAGCGGACTTGGCAGTGCTGAGCCACACAGGTTTTAAGGCAGGAGCTCAGGATTTGTATCCAAGTGATGTAACTGTGGAATCTTTGTTTTTGCCTCCTCTCCTTGGGGTGTTTGCCTGGAATTAATTTTCTATTCAGGTGCTGAAAACTTTTTGCAATGCAAATTCATTCGAGGGTTTGGCTTTTATCTGCTAAAATAAATGACAGAATGCGATGAAGGTTCACGAGCATCTTAATAAACCCTTAAGAGTCTGCCTTAAATACCAGTTTTCTATACTAGAAAGCTCATCAATATCTAGACAGCCATGCAAACAGCGAGGAGGCCAGTCCATTAATGAAATGTTAATGACTGAATTAGACCTGTAATAACAGAAGTAGAATGCACTGCTGTGAGTCCATTAACATCAGCGGACCCTGCTGGGAAACAAGTAAACACAACATACAAAGGGAAAACTTGTGCTAATAAACAGTTTTTGTGCAGTAAAGGTGCTCAGAATCACGAGCTGGAAATCCCATTCACTGCTGTTCTAGTGGGGATTTTTTTTTTTTTTTTTTGGGAAAAGTTTGTCCAAGCATCATAACCCAATGTGCATTTCACAGGGTCATAATCAAATGTGCACAACAGCAAAGTCCATGCCCTGGAAATAAACCAAAGCTTGGTTTCCAATATCCTGAAAAACACTCTTATAGTGATATGCTGTAAGATCAAGTAGCTCAATGGCAATTGCAGCTTCATTGCTGTGTTTAGGAAGAATTTCTTCCCTGTGAGGGTGGGCAGGCCCTGGCACAAGGTGCCCAGAGAAGCTGTGGCTGCCCCTGGTTCCCTGGAAGTGTCCAAGGCCAGGCTGGACATTGGGCTTGGAGCAACCTGGGATGATAGAAGGTGTCCCTGCCCATGGAATGAGGTGGAACTGGATGGTCTTTAATGTCCCAAACAAACCATTCCATGATTCCCTCTGCAGCCAGTCTGGGTGGAAGCAGGGAGCAGTGGTTATCCCCTGATCAATGGCTGACCCAAGAGAAATGGAATTTATGGAGCTTAGCTAAGGCCCTCGTGGCCACCACAGAAACTACCAGTGTTGCACTAATTACGAGCACTATTAAAATTTTATCTTGTGCCTTAAAAGTTGATTGTGCTTTGCAGAAGGTGTTAACCCCAACAAAGGGGATGGGAAATGCAACGCTGCCAATGGCTTCATGGGTGACCTTTTAACCCTCCACGTGAGAGTTCTTGGGATATAAAAATTAATGACTTGACTTTTTGGAGTGAGAACTTCTTCTTTTCTTTTCCAAAAGAGGTACTTTCTCTTTTTTTTTTTTTTTTTTTTTTTTTCCTTTCAGTTAAAGTAATATAAAAATAGTTGAGTTGTCTCCTGGTCTTGAAAACCTCAGCAATTTCCTTACACAGTGGCTGAAGTAGGAAAACCCAACGTGTCTGGATCTTATCTAATCTTCTTCCTTTTTGGCAAGATCTAGAAATTTACTTGAGGCTAAATATCCTATTCCTGCTCCTGAAACCCTCAGTGTATCTCCCAAGGGGCTGCTTTTCTCCCACATTGCTCTCCCTGTGTGCAGGGGTTTGATTTGGATTTTATTCTGTAGCAATACGAGTATTTTCCCTGATTTTGCCAATGTCATTATAAAGGATCCCCTATGGTGTTTCCAGGGAGGATTTATTGCACTAAGGACAGCTAGTTCTGGTGGTCAGATCCTTCAGGAGGATGTGGAATGTCTGTTCCCAGATCCCAAGGCTCCCACAAGCTCCACATGTCACTCTGTACCCCTAAATTAGGGGTAATTACACCTCCCAACCTTATAGAGCTGCCTTGAGGGTAAGACCATCAAAGAAAACAGCACTGGGGGGCACATAAACCCTAAAATTGAAATTATATACATCATTGCCCTGCTGTAAGTACCATTCTAATTCAAATTTGAGCAACTCTATAAATGTCTCAGTCCATAGTGGGCTTTTGATTTCATGGCCTTGTCTTTGTTTCCTAGAATAACACTGAAGGGCTGCACAGTGGAAGTTAATTTAATTAGAACACAGTGAGCTGATTATATGTATTGAAGAAATAAATACTATATCTGAATACTGAAAAAAATGGTAGAATTAACTTAAGTGATATGAACCACTCACTAGCCTTCCCTCTGCACAGAAGAACTGAGCTAAGCTGGACTTTTGAACCACCTTGCCAGACATTAGTAACAGCTTTCTCTTTTCAGAAAAAGCAAATTTTGATATGACAATTTGAGCAAGTTTCTATGTCTATAATTGACTTGTCACCAGAACAGGTTTTGTCATTTTTACTTGTGTCCTGAAGCATTTGTCTTCCTTCTTGAAACACAAAATTTGGAAAGTTACTATTCATGCAGGATGGTGCATGTGATGCTTTGCCTGTGTGAATGGTCTGGGCAAAGTGAGGAACTTTTGAAACAAACATAAGTAATTCATTGTTTTGTAAACCTCAGATGAGTCACACCAATTTCAAATTAGATATGATACAAAGGGAAGTGAGATAGCAACATAGATGTAATGTAACAGGCTAAAAGGAATAATTAGGGGAAAAATGTAGCTAATAGAGATGAAATAAAGATTATGTTTTCCCTTAGACATAATGAAAAATCTATTCTCTTGAGAGGGGCTTTGGCCAGTTGTTGGAAGTGAGGACAGAGGTTTAAAAATGAGGTGGAAGGAGGGAGGGGACATGAAAAGCAGTTTTTGAAGTAGGTAGAGGTGTTTGAGAAGCAAAATCTGGAACAGAACACAGAGCAAGAATCTTGCATGCAATGTGGGAAAGGCAGAAAGGAGATTCAGCAAAACAGGGAGGATGATGAGGCTTCCTTGACTTTCCAAGGGTGACCCCTTCAGTGGCTGCATGTTTCCTCCAGAGTGCTGCAGGTACTGGGGGGATGGGGTGAGGACAGCCATCAGAACCACTGATGGAAACCTCTGGAACAGGGAGTTTTATCTTTGGGTTTGGACAGAAATGTCCTTAGAGGTGCAAATGGTAATTCAGGACCTCAGCACCCAGGGGCTCCCTGGCTCCATTGCAACATCTCACTCCATTTTCCACCTCTAAAGAGGTAATAATTTTCTAAACCCACCTGCAGCTGAGGGAAGACTGCTGTTATTGAGTGGATATAAAGAATTGATTACAGCCTGTTTAGAATAAAATTGCATTAGGGTTTCCTTCTTTCCTTTGTCTGGGAATTTCTTGATGTTGCTGGGAGCCTCCCTGCTAAACCAGCCTGCCCTGAAATCCCCACCAAGTGAAAAGAGTTGCTTTTTGCCCAATTTTACAAACTTTAGAGGGTAGAATGATTTCAACAGATGCATTTATTAGTCTGATTTTGCTGCCTGGTGTCACACAGTGAAGTTTTCTGAGGTATTAACTATCACTTTAAATTCTTCTCGCTTTGAGTCATCCCATCCCATACATAATTTGAACAGGTTTTTGTATAATTATTTCTCTCAATAATTACCATTATACAATTGCTATAGCTGCCAGTTCTGTTTTTCTCTCCTGCCAGAGAACAGCCGAAATGTATTACACGTTGGTGTAACTTATGATCTTGGATTCATGTTTAAAATGCATGGAATATTTTTCATCTTCTGTTTGAGGCAATACCTCATCTGGGATCATATCTCACAGTGTAGGTTTACACTGGGTAAATGGATGACTGTACTTGTACTGCAAAGGGGTGTAATCTGCAATGAAAAAGAAAAAGATGCAAAATATAAATAAAGTCTAAATTTTTAAGGCATTGGAGGGCCAGTGAATATTAATGGCTGCAGGTAGTGATGTAGCACAGCTGGACAGTCCTGAAGAGGAGCTTGTGTATGGTTTCCTTTTCCCTCCTAAATAAATTGGATTTGGCCATCATTACAGCCCTTTGTTGCCTTCTTTTGATGAGGATTCTTAGAAATTCATTTGCTGGTGTGCTTTGTTTACTGGCAGGGAGAGCAAACTGGAATTTGCAGGCACAAGTGCTCCTACTGGATATCTAATTCCAGAAGTTGTGCTCTCCAATATAAAGTTCCTTAGCTTTGAATTTTTTCTGTGTGTGTTTGGTTTTACTCCTAGGGTAGGTGGGGATAGGTACAGTAGGATGGAGGAAAGGGGTGGCAGACCTGTAAAAATGGTGTGAAAATTAATTTTTGATACCAAATCCACCTGTAAAAAGCCAATGCTCAGCTGGGTACACAGAGGACATGAGGGGAACTCCTCTAAGGAACAGTGAAATAACAAAATGATGTCTCGTTTTTCTAAGTGAATCCGTGATGCTCTTTGAAAACTGATTTATGGCTTTCTGCTGACAAGGGTAATTAGAGATAAAACATTTCAATCTCATGAGTCATACTGAAATTTTCTTTTAGGGGCACTAAAAATTGGAATGCAAAACAAAAGAGAGAGAAAGAAAGAACACAGAGAATATTTGGAGTGCATAGGTATGAACATTTTAAAGGGACTGGGATCAGGATGCAAGTTTGCATAATGACAAACAATTAATAATTGCAGGTAGCAGAGGATGATTGGAGGAGAGCAGTCAGGTCCTCTGGGTCCATTTTGTGCATCAGGCATGTGGGAACTTGGGCATCAAACTCGTCCTTGTCTTTTGGTATTTTTAGCCAGCAAAGAGGCTGAGTGTGCAGATGCATTTGATTACTGATGGTCATTATAACATGAGCAGCACCGTGATTTATTAGAATAGTTGTTGACTGGGATTCCAAGAAAAGGTAATTGTTTCAGAATTATCCCCACAATTAATTTCACATGTGTGAAGTCCATTAACTCCAGCTCCAGGCCATGGGATCCGTGTAAATGTTCACAGCAAGGGCTGAGGTTTGGGATGGGAAGGAGGAACCTCTGGATTTCAGGGGAATCTGAGGGTGGATTGGGTTTGTTCTGGCTCTCTCTGACTTCCTCCAAAACCATAACTGATTATTCCGTTCCTCTGAAATGGCAATGTGCATCAGTGGAAGGAAATGTTGATGGAATGGAAACACCAGTGATGCAAAGGTGCTAGGCTTATGCCAGCAGTAGGTTTTGAATGTGGTAGAACATGTTTTACCACATTATCATAATTGATCCTTAGTCACCCATGTGTTTTAATGCTGCTTGAGCTGTTGCTTGACAGTGGAACAGGGGTGAGATGTCAGACTATTGTAAGAATTTTCTATTTATTAGCAGAACTGCTACCTGTACCACACCATGACATGTTCAGAAACACCATGTGCCAAAACCCCAGTGGTTTGCATCCTCAGCAAACACAAAATATATGTTACGACTCGCGATATGATTTTTGAGCAGAATTAATCCTTACTCAATCATTCAACAACGAGAAATATTGAGTTGTTTTTCTTAAGGATTAGGAAAATTCTTTTGGAAAGAGACAAACATTTGTCCCTGCTGGAAGCTCCTTCAGCTGTAATGCATCATTGTGCCTGACCAGCCCTAGAAACCTTGGAAAGACAAAATATGTACAGGCTGGTTGTTAAGCATATGTGAAATGTTTTGCCTCGTCACCTGGCAACGAAAAGGTTTTTCTAAACAAATTTCACACAGTGCCAAAATTCCAACTTTTTGACACACGTAAGCTGCTTATTTTTTATTTATTTATTTCCCCTTTGTCAAATGCAGCCCAAGGTACGTCTTTCTCAGAGGAGCACATGTTAGCATTTCTACTGGGGAAAGAAATAACTTTTGTAAATTGAATTTAGTCAGCCTTACGTACTTCATGCGGTGGGACTGTATGAAGAGATAGAAAAATGAAATGATTCATAGTTTATCCTGCAAAGGTTTTAAAATTAACAAACAAATCAACTCTGATAAACCTTTGATTGAATCTTTGATTGGGATTGTTGGGGTGTCTGTGCAGGGAAAAGAGTTGGATTTGGATGATCCTTGTGGGTCCCTTCCAACTCAGGATATTCCGTGATTCATAATTTCTGTATCAATGACTTTTTTTTTTTTAAAGGAATATGAAGACAAGTGAAAGTTAATAATTTTTCTTCTCGATTTGCAGAACACATAGCAGTGAAATGATCACATCATTGGCTGGGGGGTGAAAAAACCCTCTGAGATGTCATTTCTCCAATTTGAATTAAATGCTTTAGGACAATACTTCAACCTGCAGTGGAAAAGCTGCATTGCCACACTTGGGAAGGCTTTAATCACCTCATCCATTGGGGTGCCTCCTTCATCTGCCGGTTGTTTTCTATAGGTCTGCTGTTGATTATCAATGTATTTATCTTCTGTTCTGTCCCTTCCTCCCCTGGTCGTGGTAGGGTCAGTGCTGATCTAAGCCAGTGCTGATGGCATTCCAGCCCATTACCACACCAAAGGGGGCTGGGATTTGGGAGCACAATGGGCTGTGACACTGTTGAGCCAGGGGAGGCAGCTCCCTATAAATGACGATGGTAATGACACGTGGAGTTGGGGAGTCAGTGCTGATGGGGAGATCTCTTAGCTAGGAGGTAGAAAGGTGATGCCCAGGAAATAAGGATGGATGATTTCCAGGTGGTTCTCACAGGATTTCACCAGGTCCATGCTACCAGTACTGTCACCAGCAACTCAAAACTGCTGGGTTGTCACCGGATGGACACTCCATGATGAGGCCACAAGCACTGTTGGTGTTGTGCTGTCAGGAAAAGTATTCAGGTTTTTAATTACCTTAATGGCAAACTAAAAAATGCCTGTGTTTCTAGTGCCATGAAGAGTGCAGGAAAGGGCTGTAAAATGCTAAAACAATGGCAGGCTCCTCGCTGAAGGATGCAGCACGTTGTAATAATGCGGCGCGTTCCGAAAAGATCTGTATTTTTTCAAAGACAAACATCAAACAGAAGGAAAAAGGTTATGTCACCTTCACCCTCACAGTACTGTCATTTATATGCTATCAGCTCATTAAATTCACATTAAGATACTCCATGGGACTTTAGGAGCTATTAGTGCACCTAAAATGGCATAACAAAATCTCAGTTCACTTTAAGAGAGATGGCATTGCGACATTTTGTATTTCATCACTGAATTATTATAGTCTCAGATGCATTCTGCTGTGATGGTAATGGAAGGAGGAATACTAGGGAGGAAAGCTGTCCATTTGTTTATCCCCAGGGAGAGAAAAAGAAAGTTTGATAAAAAACTAGAGTGAAAGTAAAGCATTAACAATTTAACCCCTGTAGCAATGCTAAAGAACACGCAGGATTTTTATATTCTGCTTTTCAGGACATTTAAAATAAAGAAAGAAGGAAAATTTTGTATGTAAGGAGTTGCTCCAGGGGATGGAAGGTGCACCAAATGTACTGCATGAACGCAGACATCTCAGTCTTTTACAGGTGAAGTGTCTCATGAAAGCCATAAAATACCTTCCTTCATATAAGTTCTCATGATAAGAATGGCTACTGTGATTAAATTTGATGTTCTTTTTAGTTTGTTGTTGTTTTTCCTCCCTTTGCTTTCATCAGAAAATAAGTGTGCTGCTCTAGGTAAATCTGCAACCTTGTGTTTATAAATCCCACGTGGGATAATTCTCAGGCATCAGGCTCAGGAAAGAATAATGAAAACTAAGGGCATACCAAGTTATCATTAAAGAAATATCTCTATTTATAAATTAATACTAAAGAAACATTATACCACTTGATAAATAATAATTAAAATTATATCTAAATTAATAAATATGTATTTCTGTCTTGGGTCTGGAAAACAGCTTGGTCTGAGGATGCTTTTTCTACACAGTAACTGAAGCTGTACATGAAATAAATAATATGTGTTGAAGAATAGAGAATAACTTAAAATTCAGTTTTTGAGACAAAGGTAATTTTCTTATAAATGTGTGTGGCTAATCAAAAATATCAGAAGTGAGATGAAGGACGTTTAGTCACTTTATGTAATATATTTTTCTTAATACCTATGTAGAATTATTTGGAAAACAGTAATTGCTTGGAAGTGCTTCCTTCCCTCTCCAATCAACACAAAAATTCCATCACTGGAGCTTAGCCTCACATGGAATAAAAAGCATTGGAACAGGAGGACAATTTGAGAGTCTAAAGCATTGTGGAGCCTCCAAATGTTCACATTCACTGGGAGTGAAACTCATCCCTGAGTGAGAGTCAGGACCAGCACAGCTTCAGCTTTCCAAATCCCTTTCAACTGCAAGCAGCTGACACACAGGATTTTGGTGGAGCAGAACTGAATCTCTTCAGTGGAGAGTGAGCTCAAGACATTGAGAGAGTCATTGCAAGAGAAAGCTCAAGGTTTTGGAAAATAGAGGGGAGAGAAGCAGCAAGGCAGGGAAGCATCACTCAATAACTGGACATGAGCACCTGCTAAATTTAATGTTTGACTGCATGAACCTCTTTAGCACAGCAATTCTGTAGTTTATTAGATACTACACCTGTTGGAAAGCATGAGAGATGCCAGCATCACCATCAGTAAACTGCTCTTGAGTGGTTTTTCTGAAGGCTGAAACTCAACTGGGGAGAGAGTTTTCTATCAGACAAAAAAGGTGATTTGTTGCACCTAAACTCTTGGTTCTGCCTGGTTTTGGTTTGCCCTTTCCTGGCAGTGTGGGATCCTGATGGTGCTGGATACTGACCTGAGCACTGGGTAGCTTGGGAAGCAGCACATTTTGTTCCTATTAATATCTGCCAGACAACACAGAGGAATTAATAGGGAATTTTGTGTAGTCTGGGGCAGGATTTTTAAAGGTCTAATGAGGATTTACAGTCTGAGTTTTAGTGCTAAGGAGCACTAAATTTTAACCTATCTTCAGGCAATGGTGCAGTCAAAGCCATGAGAAGCTGTTGCACATAAACAGGGAAACTTAAGGTTTAGGACAATGTTGGGCAAAAATCAGGAGTAGCTGGGCAATTTTGGGGAAGTTATGGGACACCCTGAGAGAAGACATCAAACCCAAAAAATGCTGTAAGGTGACTGATAGATCGATCTGGTGAAGATGGCTGCAACTGTCTGTATTTTAAATGTCCTATTCAAATCTCAAAACGCAAATTAATTGAAATAGCTGGAGAAAAAGACAACCATATTTAGGTTTATTTGTATATTTATTTCTGAAAGAAAAGAGTCAGTGTGTGAAAACACAAGATTCAACTTTTTTTTGGTATTTGCCATATTACCAGTGACATAATCGGAGATGCATATTTAGAAGTCAATTAATTTTTTTTTCCCAAGGGAAATCTCCGTGGCCAGAAACAGAGATTCAAGCCTTAAGGTTGTGGCCAATTTAATCCACACACTGCAAGAGCAGTTGCACCAAGCTCTCAAGTTTCAAACTCTGTGTCATGATTTGTGACCTCTGTGTTGTGGATTATGGGCATTCACTGGAGAAATCCATGAAAGCTTGACCATCTATGTAGGAATATAGATTTATAACCCATTACACCATTTATCTCATTTTTTAGCTAGTTTTAGGCTATATACCAATTTAGATTTTATTTACCTAGATTTATTTAGATAGAAGTTGTTCTTGTTGCTCTTCAATGGCGACGTGGTTGTGTAGAAGTCACTGATGCCATCAATGCATGAATTAAAGCTTGACTTCACGTGCTGGCTCAGATGGAGGATTGCTTCTGATCCACATGGCTTTAAATCCAGAAAATAATTTCTTCCTAGAAGTGCATATCTTGGCAGGGAATATCCTACGGCAAAGCAGCTCCAGCACAGCAAATTCAGAGCAGAAAAGCCTCCAGTGCTGTTGAGAAGACTGGGAGAAATCTTTGGTGTGGTTTTTCCCTAACCCAGCACAGCAGTCAGGTTACTGAGGATCACATTTGGTCCAAAATTCATCAGAGCTGACTAAAACTGTCCTTTTCAAGGGAAATGCCAAGGGCAGATGGACCCAGTCCTACTCTAGGCTTAGGGCACAGGGCTGGGTGCTGTGGATGAGGACTTGGGAGAATTCTTGTTATTCACTCTTTCAAAAACCAATGTGAGCCATTTTATCTGCTGTGTTTTACAGTCTGAAACTGCCAAATGGAAATAAAATAAATGTTGACATCGTTACCCTAACCAGAGAGGCTGATTTTACACCAAAACACCCAGTGGCTGTGATATTTAATAGCATTCAGGGATATCTAATTTGCAACCTTTTCATCAGGTCCAAATAATTCATGTTATTTGTTTGCTGTTGTAAAGTAGCTTTTAATTCAGATCTCCCCTGGCTACCCAGACCCTGTTAAATGTCTTGCACTGTGTTTTACTCATCTTTAATATTTATTTTATAAGGTGAAGCAGAGTCTATCCTCTATCCTTGTACAGCCACCTAAGCCAAAAATCCCCTTCACAAAGAGCTAGTAAAGAGCTTAATTTTGCACCTCAGTTTTTTGTCACACCTCATGACACAGAGTAGATGATCATTACTGCCACTAATGGCCCTGTTAATCCTTTCACAGGTATTCACTGAAACCGCTGGAAGTAAATATTGCTGTGGCTGATCTAGGGCTCAGTGTCTGGGTATTATGTGGTGTGTCAGGAAAATAACCGTGGGATGTTCTCTCTGTAAATTGTTCTTACAGCTGCACCAGACCTACACAGCTCCCTGACATCTCCAGGAGGCTTCAGCAGGACCCACTGTGCTCTCAAAAGCTAAAGTTAAACCAACCAGAAGTTAAACCAGGACCTGCCTGGTTTGCAGAATCTACCATGGTGACCCAGTCCCAAAAGCCTTTAAGTTCCTCAAGTACTCCTTTGAGAGGATTGGGAGTAGAATAAACTGAGCTGGATCAAGTTATGCTTTTTTAAAGAACCACATAGGCATAGAATGGCTTCAGTAAAATGGGACTAGAGAGATCATCTCATTCCAAGCCCCCTGCCCTGGACAGGAACACCTCCCACTGTCCCAGGCTGCTCCAAGCCCTGTCCAGCCTGGCCTGTGGCACTTGCTAGGGATCCAGGGGCAGCCACAGCTTCTCTGGGCACACTGTGGCAGGGCCTGCCCACCCTCACAGGGAAGGATTTCTTTCTAATCTCTAATCTAATATCTAATCTGCTCTCAATTTGAATCCATTACCCCTTTTTCTGTCACTTCAGGCTCTTGTAAATAGTCTCTGTCCACCTTTCTTCAAGCTCCCTTCAGGCCCTGCAAGGCCACAATTCAGTCACCCCAAAGCTTCTCCTCTCCAGGCTGAACAATCCCAACTCTCCCAGCCTTTCCTCCCAGCAGAGCTGCTCCATCCCTCTGCTCATCCTGCTGCCTCCTCTGACTCTCTCAGCAGCTCCTGTGCTGTTCCCCAGGGCTGGGGCAGCTCTGCAGGTCTCTGGGGTCTCACCTGGGTGGGGCAGAGGGGCAGAATTCCCACCTTCCCTGCTGCCCAGGCAGTGGGATGAGCCCAGGGCTGGGGGCATTCTGGGCTGTGGTCAGCATTGCTGGCTCATGTCCAGCTGGGATCACTGTCAGAGCACAGCAATGTTGTTCTGAGCACCCACCATGCTGTTTTTGGCACTGACACTCCTACAGCATGTAGGAGACATCCTGACCTGCCTTTCTCTCGTGGCTGCATGCAAGGTTTTGTATCAATAAGGAAATTATTTGTGTTATCTCAGCCAATTAAGGAGTGTGTTTAGAAATAACGAGGTGAAGCCCAGAGCTGTAAGGTGTGGTACATGCTTTAACACAACAAAAAAATCCAACCCCAAACAAACAAATTATAGGGAGGGAAAATTCTTCCTAACCTGAATAGCAACTTTAGGTAAAAATGTTAGCAGTAATATTCAGTGAAATGTAGAGTAAAATTAAAAAAGAAAACCCAATCTAAGAATGAACCTCAAGTCCTCTTGTTTAATCAGAAAGGAAAAAATATAGAGATTTGTGGGGGTTTTTTTCTGGGGGGAAAAATAAATATAAAAGGTCACAGCATGTCTCTAACTGATGTGGACATGGCTGGAGGGAAATGCTGTGTGCAGAGTTCTCCCATGGACTCCAGGCTTCAGTTCAAGGCAGTCACTGTAAGCGATCAGTCAGTGCCCTGCTTCTGTCTCGTGCCTTGTCTGAGCAGGATGCTCCTGGATGTTAGGATTCCTAGGGGAATCACTGCCATGTCACTGAGATGTAACTCTGGATTGCAGCCAAACCCCCAGCTGGACCCACCACCACCACAGAAGGAGTTCTCTGACATTTTCTGGTGTTTCATAATGGCACATTAACATCTCCAGCCATGGTTTGCTTGCTGGCATCAGGCATTTCTCAGAAAACACTGGCTCTTGCTCGGGGTTTGGCTGTGGGAGTGAATTACTGTGGCCTGACAAATTAACAGGCATCAGCTGAGCCCCAGAAACCAATTTGGTGCATCCTCATAGCCCGTGGTGACGGGAAGGTAAAAGACATTATCAACTAGAAGGAAACAACTCTAACCTAACTTGTTTTGTTCTTTTTTGAGGGTGCCCAAATGGGGGAGAGTAGATACTTAGGAATTTTTTCAGTCTGTGGTAACTTTTGTGCCTCAGCTCTTGCTCTGTAAATTTGCCTGTGCTCAGCAAGCCTTAAAATTCTAAATGAAGCCAACATGAGAAAATCATGTTATGAAATAATACAAAACAAGACTTGATCAGGGTAGCCGTGGATCTATGGATCTGAGAGTGGTTTCAGGTCTTGCTGCTTCCACTCACTTGCTTGATCAGATTCCAAAACATTTATTTATCCTTGACAAAACCTGCCCTGGTCCGTGTTTACTTATCTGAGAATTTATGAAGCCAAAAAGAGCAAAAACCTGCTGTCCTTAGCTGAATCCTGATTGCCGATAGGGAACTGCATGAAGTCACAGGGATAACATGGTCCTGGCTTACCCTTATACTGGGATGCTTTGGAAATATTGCTTTCTCAGGATGCTTGTTGGTGAAGTGGCTGGAAAAAATGGCCTGGGATGTATTTATCAAACCTGCATGTGTGGGAAAACACTGTATTTGTTGGGGTTCTAACGCTATTTATACATTTTGATTTTATTTCTTGTAAAATAGCGGGTCATTTCAGTACCTGGCAGTGATGTGTATGATCTGCTTTTTACTTAAATCTGGTCTAAGGACTAATAAGTGGTACAGCCAAGGTAAAGTGATATTTAAAGCTAAAATATATAGAGAGTCCTATATTCTATATAGGACTCTCTATATAATATATTTATCCTATAAAATATACAGAGAGTCCTATAAGAGTAGAGAGACCATCTACTCTTATAACCATCTCTATAAAATGACATATAAATCTGATAATGGTTAACTGAGAGATGGGGACTTTCCTAGTCACAGCCTGAAGTGCTGACCTGGTACTGAGGATCTAACTCCTGCCAGGTGGGATGATTTCAGGCAAGACAGGCCACCCTGGCTGTGCCTCATTTTACCCATAAAATAAGGATAATTAACTATACTTGTGTCCTCTAGAAAATCTTGGGATTTGCTGATGAGCAAGTTATCCCTGTTTTATAGGAAATCAGCCAGATCTACAACTCTGGTTTGTAGCAGAGGAAAACATGTAATAAAAAAGAAGACACATCAGTGTTGAACACTAATAATGACTCTAACAAGTACTTTTATTTGGTTGTTGTTTTGACTCCCAAGATCAAGCAGGAACATTTCACAGTTTTCCTAGGGCTGTCTGGTATTGCTGCCTCAGTTATATCACAGACTTCCCTCCAAGTCCTTAAATCAAGATCCACAGCAGACAAAACCTGCTGTCTGCTCTCACTGCCCGACAATATTTGCTTGATGACAGCTTTGACTCTCACTGGTGTTGAGAGAAAGTGTTCCTGAGCTCATCTGTCGGAGTAAGAACTGCCTCAAGAGCATCCAGCAACTCTGCAAGGTCTGAAATGAATCTGTCAGTGCACTGACCTTGCCTTTGCCCTTATTCCAAGTATATGCATTGCTGGATATCAACAATCTAAACACAACTAAAACCCTAAGCAACCAAAACATAAACAATCAAAACAACAAATGCATTTGTTGCATTAGCTGACAGCACCCATAATGTCACTGGACAAATATGTAAATACTGACCTAAATCCCTGTGCTAGAGCCTTTTGTGCTTGTTTTAAGTGTTGGAACAGACAGCAGCTCCAGCTTGGATAGCCCTGGGTCTGACCAGAAACCTCCGTGCCCACATGGCCCAGGGTGCAAAGCCCTTCTGCTCCTCCTCCTCCCAGCTGAGGACTCTGCAAGACATTAAAAAAAAATATGATAGAAAGAGGATTTCATTCTTGTGAATTTGGCACTGCTCATTAGCGTTCGATTAATTAAAACCAAACTTTTAACATCTTCTGGCCGAGTCGGAAAAAATAGACATCTGAATGCGCAGAAAACTGGAGTGCCGACCCAATCCATCAATTAGTTGGACATTAATTGCATTTTTTCCCACTGACTTCAGGAGCTGTGGATCAAACCAAATGTGGTAGTCTGGGTGGAATATATATATATTTTTTTTTTGCTGCTGAACCCGAAGGCTTTCCTAGGTGTTTCCTGAAGCAGGTAATTGCCATGAGTGTTCCTTTCCATCGGGATGGTTGATGGAAACAGGATAACAATGCCTTGGTGGTGCTTGCAGCCTCTCCAATCTCCAGGGACAGAGGCTCAGACTTTGCAGTCTGTGGAAATTGGAAATTAATATCAAGTGGTTCTCACTTTTAGCCTTTTGGCTGAGCAGGAGGTGTTCAGTGTTCCCAGGATTGCCTCTTCCCCAAAAGGCAGGAGAGGCTGATGGTGTGGGTTGAGATGAAACCAAAAGGCTGGATAGATTTTAAAATGTGCACTTTTAGACATCTAAGGAACCGTTTTTGGCAGTGATTGTGAAAATATCCTCACTGTACAGTTAGTCGGGACACAAATTTGTGTGTCAGCAATGTCCAGATTAGTGTATGATTATCTGTGTCCACATAAACTGAAAAATAGTAGCCAGTTCATCAAAATTATTAAGTAGTCAAGCAAACCTGTCTTTACATTGCAACAACCTTTTTAAAATTGACTAAAAACAGTTTAAAAAGTTTCTTACCCCTCAGATAACAGACTTTTTTTGGTAAGGATTAGACAACTGCTGATGTTTATAACTCTTTACGACTTAGTAACTAATTCTGGAGCAGCTCTTCCTCACTGAGGTGGTGTTCACCTCGAGATAGGCAGCGTTCCCTGATTTCTGGAGGGCTGTGATTTGGTTTATGCACAATTTTCAGTATTTGTGCTATTTCCAAATGCTTAACTCAGACTGATTTCAGCAGGAGCCAGGCAGCTTGATGCCTTCTGGGATCTGTGATGAAATTTACTGTGTATAAAAATGGCCATAATGCCATTTACCTGCCTCAGTGAAATTTTATGAGGATAAAACTAAAGCTGGAATTGTCCTTAGGAGTGTTTCTGACAGCACACTTTTCAACACCTTTTTGGGGAAAACATTTTCAGCTGCTGTGCTTTCTGTGAAGACATGCAGAGGGAAACAATTTATTAAGATTTTAAGGGAAATGAAAACCAGAATTTCTCATTCTGTATTGATGCTTGCCCTGTTTAGAAATTCTGTGGGTAATATTTCTATTTGGAATAATTTTTAACAGTAATATGGATGATTCTAAACATGATTGGAAATGATCACAGAATTCCAGAATGGGTTGGCAAGGACATTAAAGCTCATCCCTTCCACCTCTGCCATGGACAGGTACACCTTCCACTATTCCAGGTTGTTCTACTCTTATTTTGTTCTTTGATAGTGAAAATGCAACAAAATCCTATTTACTCTGTTACAGGGAGGCCCTCAAGGGTCTTGTGCAGATTTATGTTTGGAATTTTGCTGTCATTTATGTGATTTCACTTTATTTCTCCTCATTTCTGTATCAGCAAATAAAGGGAAAAAAAAAAAAGATTGCTTAAACACACCTTCTCTCCCAGTGAAATGACAGGTACACACTAGATACAAACACAATACAAAACCTGAGAAAACAAATAATGTTTGAACACTTCAAATATTTGGTTTCTCATGTAATTATGGAAGTGCAGCGAGTCGCCGCTTTTCTATAATACTGAAAGTAACATTTTCAATAGGAAGTTCTGTTATCTGCTCTTGTGTAATTTCTTCTAAAATACCGAACAACCAAGGAAATTTTTCATTTGTAATGCAATTTAATTCTGGATTTTGTTTTTGATTATGGTCGAGGTTAACTTTGATGTTTTCAAAATGAATTTCAAAGACCATTTATTCAGCTAATTTTGAAGGCAAAAACAGACTGAAACTTTTATCCCAGTTGGTAAGCAGCTATCCCCTAGTTTTATTCAACTTTTCACATAAAAATGCCAGTCGGGAATAAAACTGACAAATATATTCAATCAAAGATGGAATATTTTTTTCCTCTTAAGTTGCAAATGGCTTCATTAAAATAAAAGCACCACCTTAGGGATTGCATAAAGCAGAATATTGGTACCTAAATGGTATTTATGACTCGGCTAAATGTAAAGTGAATTAAAATTTAAAGGATTATAGTCAGGTAGGCCAGAGCCATTCGGAGAGGAATGTCCATTAAGAAGATGAAAGGACCTGCAGTCCCCAGCGAGAGGAACACTGGGCTGCTGGTCAGACACCTCCACACTGAGTGGCACTGGAAATGGAAATATCCTGGGTGAACCCTGAGGTACTTGGGTGGTGTTTACTTCAGGCACAGGAAAGAAAATCCTCCTGCAAACATCCAGGGATGTGTTTAATTTTATGTATTTTTATGTGTCTATGGGATATAGGTTTATGTGCATCTATACAGAAGTATGTCTGTATATGAAATATATGTGATATTTTATATAGATACATGTGATTTCAATATATTACCTCTTTTATCTATTATATATGTGGATATTAAATCTAGATATAATATATACCGTAGGTTATATACAGATACTGATACAATATATATATCACATCAAATTATATATAGATATGTGTTATATTTAGATATAAAATATTACAGCACTAACAGGAAACTGCAGGTGAAAAAGACAAACTGTTAATGGTGTAAATTATAACCTATTTCAGGTTAAATTCAGTAAAATAAAATGAATTTATTTACCCATACCCTCTAATTTTGCACATACCATGACAAACTCTGCTGTTTCCACCTCTTACTAAAATATCCAAACTGTATTTTAAGGGATTCACTAGACAGAGAGGGACAAGGAGCTTTCACTGTAGGAGTCTGCCAAAGCTCACATTGCATTTTTGATGTGAAGAGGACAGAGAGCTGCTGGGGTTGTACTTCCTCTGCACACACTGGGATAGATGTGTCCAATTCCTCATATTGTATCTTTAAGGAAAACGAAATAATCACAGAATGGTTTGGATTTGAAGAACCTTAAAGATCATCCATTCCACCCCTGTCATGTTCAGGGACACCTTCCACCATCCCAGGTTGCTCCAAGCCCTGTCCAGCCTGCCCTTGGACACTTCCAGGGATCCAGGGGCACCACAGCTTCTCTGGGAATTCTATTCCAGGGCCAGGAATTCCTTCCCAATCTCCCATCCATCCCTGCTCTCTCTCCCTTTCAAGCCATTTCCCTGTGTCCTGTCCCTACAGCTCCTCAGCTCAATCATTGAGTTCAGCCCTCAGCAGTCAACGTTGAACTCCACAATCAGCAAGTGACTGGCAGAAGTTCTTGGGAGACTTCTCTTCCCTGCATCCTGGGTTCTTCATGGAAGAGCCATTGCTGAGTTACTGCACAGTGGAGAGTTGCTCAGGAAACAGTTTCTCATTACTCAAAGTGTTTGTGACCAAACAATCATTGTTCTTCAAGCTGTGTGTTTTAAATTACAAATGCATTTTATGAAAACCAAGATTTTCGGTTACAGCTTTTTAAAAAGCAATTGAAAAAGGAATGCAACCCTCTTTAATTGACTGTCGTTGTCTGACACCTCTGTGTTCATATTCCCTGGCCATATTACTGTGGGGTTTTTTTAGATGTATTGGTCTTGTTTCCTGAAAAAAACCACTCACATCCTGGATTTAGTCAAAATTATAAATCCTGATGTTTACTCACCCAGCACCAGCCCCCTGTATCTGGTACACCCAGGATTTTGACAATTATTTCTGTGGAGAAATAGATACCAAATGATTCGCCACCTTTTAAAAAGGTGGGGCAAATTTGCATAGCAATTATTTGCATAATTTTGTTTATTTCCTGTTGCTTCTGTCCAGCTACTCCTTACGGTAAGGTGCTCCTGGCTCTGTCCTCTGTCTTCTCTGCTGCCACTTACACACTCACCAATGTCACATTTGCACAACCACTTTTGTAATCTCTGACTGTGGCCCTGTGCATTTAACTTAGCATATTCTAATACTATAAAGCTTTAAATCCAAAGGAATGTGAGCTGGGATATAGCTATTTATTAGAATATTAGCATTTCTAACATGACATTTTACACAATGCTTTGAACCACACAGTGCATATTCCTTTATTTAAATAGTACCTCTGAGTCTTAATATTTTCTCTCCAATTTGGGCAGATTAGCTAAGTGGGTAAGTGGTATCCTTTTATTATCCATCTGCTTTGTGCCACACTCAGATCTTTGACAAGATAGGTGATGTCTGGATGTCTTTCTAGCTGTTCATTTTATTTATCTTTATATATATATATATTTCATTTCCCACTTTATATTTAAAAAGAAAAATTAAAACTTTTTGGAAAATATTTTATTAATAATAAACCCCTGGAATGTGCAGCGAAAGTTAATAGACATCTAGAAGTAGTGTTAGAGTGAATTTTCTTCTCTATCTTATTTCTGCCTTCACCTAAACATTCAAACACATGATAACAACTGAATGAGGATTTGAAAGGATCTCCCAGGTGGGCTTTGCGGCGCAGAAATCCAGTTTAGCAGCGAGGTTTCACCCTGTTGGTGTTTCTGCTCATAGACTGCATTTAAGCAGGAAAACAAATATTTAAAACAGCCCAGAATAGCCTCCCAGATCCTAAAGGGGCTCCAGGAGAGCTGGAGAGAGACTGGGGACAAGGCGTGGAGGGACAGGACACAGGGAATGGCTTCCCACTGCCAGAGGGCAGGGATGGATGGGAGATTGGGAATTAGGAATTCCTGGCTGGGAGGGTGGGGAGGAGCTGGGATGGAATTCTCAGAGAAGCTGTGCTGCCCCTGGATCCCTGGAAGTGTCCAAGGGCAGGCTGGACAGGGTTTGGAGCAACCTGGGATAGTAGAAGGTGTTCCTGCCATGGCAGGGGTTGCACTGGTTAAGCTTTGAAGTCTCTTCCACCCCAAGCCTTCCTGAGATTCCATAATTCCTGAGGAAGGGAGATGATGTGATGCTTTGAGGTGTTTTGGTCCTCAAGGAGGTTGGGATCAGGTGGCACTTGGCCAGCTCCTCAACACTCATGGTTTATGCAGGAAGTTTGTTTCCAAAACTCCCCCCTCCCTTTTATTTTTTTCCCCAAGTGTCTTTCATGACCCAGCAGAGCTGGAAGACGGAGCTGACAACCCAGCTGCTAGTTCCTCAAATCACTTCAGTATCATTTTCTCCTAAAGGGAAATGGGGCAAACTATGTCCTTTTCATACAGGGCAAAATTAAGCTAATTCTGGAACGCCTTTGTGACAACAGCAGTTGGATTTTAAGTGCTTCTGCAGAAAGTTTGTGGAGGAAAGAACAAAAGAAAAACGGGTTGTGGTGGGCAAAGGCAGGTGGAGATGCATCACCAAACAGCAAAGCTTTTCCAGATCAGTGATTCAGAGTGGTTACTGAACATTGCTGGGAGTAAAGGAGTGCAGGGAAAAAGGAAGTGAACCAAACCCACTTCGTTTATGAGGAGAAGTTCTGAAACACAGCACTTTTTGGACTCTTTTCAGTTGGTTTGCAGGATGGTAACCACAAAACTGTGCTGCAGAGATTTGAATATAACATGCTACGTAAAAAAAAAAGGGAGTATATGAGAAATATGTCTTTAATCTGAGGCACGAAAATAAAATGAAGCTATGGATGAACTGTGCTAATTGCCTCTTGCAATTATGGGGATCTGACTCATAGAAGTACCAGACTGACACCAGCCGAAATCACACACAAAAAAGCAAACAGAACATTTGCAAGTAACTTTTGAAAAGGTTAATATTTGCTAAGGAAGGGGAAATCATATCCTGGGGGGAGGATGTGCAAACTGCTCTTGGAGCAGAGAGAATTCCACTCCTGGGTGGAGCCAAGATGAAGATGTAGGGCTTGTAAATGTTGGGATTGCTGGTCCAGCTTGGGGTTCCCTGGAAGGGAATGCCAGGGACACTGGGAGGCTGGATGGAGACTGATGAAAATCATTTTTGTTATTTCAAAGGAGTATGTTAGGGAAGGCTTGTTTGAAAATGGTCAATTCTGCCAATTCAAGGGGAAACCACTTTATTAAGCTTGAGTAAACTCTGTGTTTACAAGAGGTTATGGTGTTATAAATATTCTATAACAAAAATTTTTTAGAAAGCTTTTGATGGTAAAACTAGTGAATAGTAAGCAAAACTAGTGAAACTAGTTAGTAAAACTAGTGAAAACTAGATAGTAAAAAAAAGAAAATAAGAAAAATCTGCTATTCTAGACTGCTTTTCTCACTTTCCTGCTGTAAACTGCCTAAATGTCAATGAGTATGTTAATGTGCATCAAATCTGGTTTTTCTAAATAGTGCAAAAGTGATATGTAATGATGAATCAAATATCAGCATGAATTTATGTAGCTTCTAATGGTTTTGGAATTTATTTGTATGCACTAATTGTTTAATGGAAAAATGCCTCCATTTCAAGTAGCTGCTGAAAAACTGTGCAAAATCCTGATTTCTCCTTTTTGCCACATAGATGCAGCACTGTCTGCTCATGGTGGAAGAAAATGGTGCCATTGCCAGAATAAAGGGGTTTTTCCAGAAGAGATCAACAGGTCCAAGTGCTGGGTGCAACCAAGGGGGATAAATCTGAGTCCCTTAAATGATGTTAAGAATTCCTGTTGTCGAGTTTTGGCTGGGGAAGGGCGCACAGGGCTGTGCTGCTGGAATTTGGGAAGGTTTTGGCAACATCAGCCTCTAGTAACAAGTCAGGTTAACATGTGAACTTGAAAAATTTCAGCTTTTTCTGTGACAGTTTCCTGAAAATGGGGTCAGCTGCTAGGGACTGTGGTAGGAGATGCAGCTGAGCTGCTGCAACAGGATAAACCCAGAACCTGTGGTGTATTTGCATCAGTTTGACTGATTTGGCTCTGCTGGAGTGGCTGAACTCTGTCTTTTGCCCTTAAAACAAGGATGGGGAAGTCCAGTGGTAGAGTTTCTACGGAGGCACAAGCCTGGGGTGGGAAAGAGCTGCTATTCCCAGCTGGGGAATTGCTGCACTGTACAGAATTCAACAGAAAACTTCCAATTTGCAGCAGCTGCGGACGTGGAAATAATTAAAAATGTGTTTTCTGTACCTGAATTATTTTCTGTGTATGCAACAATCTGCGGAGCTGCCGTTTGTCTATGCTGTGACCCAACTTATTTATCAGTGGCAGCAAATTGTTAGTCATTCTCAGAAGTATCCTGAACAAAATGTGCCAGCTCAACTGCACTCAGAGTGGGGGAAAGAAAAAAAACCCCAACCCCACAACAAAAAAAAGCAAAGAAAAAACCTCCTCGAAACCTGATCTGGCTGTTATGGGAGACGATTATTATAGTTCTTCACTTGCAAATTTTCCGTTTGTGTTAAGCTGCTTCCCACAGTCTCTCACTGTCACATTCATTCAGAAGGCAGAATGGCATTGATAGAGTTCAGCTTTTTGGCTCGTTCCCCCCAGTTCTGCCTGGAGACTGGACGGACAGGATGTAACAGAAATCTTCCCCCAAAATTCTGCCCTCCCGGTTGTCCCTTTTTACTTGAAAGCATTTCTTAGGCTCTCCTTCTCTTCCTTTTGTCCTGACTCGAATATGCTTTGAAAACAAAACAAAAAACACTTGAAATGGCAATTTGGGAGCTTCCCCCTTGCAAAGCTCTTCCTCTTTCAGATGATTAATAAAAGAAATAAAAACCAGTTTAAAAAAATCCTGGTTTGAAGCTGCCATCACTTGTCCAGAGATGCTCTGAGGACTGGAGCCCCTCTGCTCTGGAGCCAGGCTAGGAGAGCTGGGGGTGTCCAGCCTGTTTAATAGAAAAATTCATTAAATTCAAGTAGCTGCTGGAAAATCATGCAAAACCTGATTTCCCTTTAGTTCTGCCACATAGAAGTAGCAGTTTCTGTTTATGGTGGAAGCTAATGGTGCCATTGCCAGAATAAAGGGGTTGTTCCAGAAGAGATCAACTGCTGGAGCTGAGAACTGCTCACAGCTGTGGAGAAGGATCCAGGGAGAGCTCAGAGCTCCTGCCAGGGCCTAAAGGAGCTCCAGGAGAGCTGCAGAGGGACTGGGGACAAGGGCTGGAGGGACAGGACACAGGGAATGGCTTCCCACTGCCAGAGGGAAGGGATGGATGGGAGACTGGGAATTAGGAATTCCTGGCTGGGAGGATAGCGACGCCCTGTCACAGAGTGCCCAGAGAAGCTGTGGCTGCCCCTGGATCCCTGGCAGTGTCCAAGGGCAGGCTGGACAGGGCTTGGAGCAGCCTGGGACAGTGGAATTGTCCCTGCCATGACAGGGGTGGAATGGGATGACCTTTAAGGCTCAACCCAAATCAATCTTTGCTCTCTAAAGCAATGCCGAGTGAGGCTGCATAATTTTCCTGAATTAATTAGTATGGTTTGCAACTGGTTAGCCTCCCGCTCTAGAATATTCACGTAAGGTTAAAGAAAGCACTGTACCTGTTCTGGATCTGATCAGTCTGGCCTTTTAGTTCAGAGTTACCACTGCTATTCCAGCCAGGACAAGGAAACTCACTCCCACTCCTGGCTGTGATAAGGTGCCTCACTCCTCCTCCTTGCTGTGGTTTCTTTGTGTTCCCCTTCTCCAACAGAGCTGTGTTTGTAGCAGAGATAACAGTTTTAAAAAACCCTAATAAAATGTGCACACATTTTTTTTTTAAAAAGGCTTGTGATTTCCTCCCAACAAAACTGTCACTGAAGCTGGTAACCACATTTAGTAGAAATGATTAGAGATGTGTGACAAATTTACAGCAAAATGCACAGCAAAACTGGGAACATTTTTCTTTTCATCAGCTCTATGAGAAGCGAGGAGGGGGAAACATGTTTTCCTCTCCCTTTCTCCCTGACAGAATACTTGAAAATTTAGGATAGGGGAGTATAACTTCAGAATAATGTTTCTGTTAGAGTATCAGCCAATTTTTTTAATAGAGACAACACATTATGGATGGTAATTGGATGTCAGTGGCCATTGGTTAACATCATTAATCAACAGGGATGGGATATCTTGGGTTATGATAACAAAAAGGTAGAAAAAAATTTGCTTTCGGTTTGACAGCAATTAAGGCAAAATTTTTTGAATGAAGTATAAAATTATTTCTCCTATAATGGACATATTTAAGTACTTGTAGAACACTCAATGGTGTTAAATTTTGATTCTGTACTTCTTGTGCCCACAAAAAATATTGTAAAAATATAAATATAAGAGCCTGTGCTCCCATGAGAGGACTAAACTGCTTATCTTACTGCTCGAACAAAATAAAGAGCTTCAAGGTGTTTCTTTGCTGATTTAATCACTATCCAGCAGTCTTTTTTATTTTCTAGTTTCTCATAGAATATAGAATTTCACTTTATTTAGGTCAAGGCAAAACCAAAAGCTTTGTTTTTATTAATAGTGTTTCTTAAGGGTGACAACTCAATGGAACAAGTAAACCATTATTTACCTACAGATTACAAGTTTTGGAGGAATATTCCTTTAAACCATTTTCAAACCATGTTGAAAACAGGTAAAATTGTATCTCATGGATTCCATGCAAAATCCTGAACAGAGTTAATGAAACACTGATTCTCCCAAGCAGAGGTACATCCTATATTGGGCTTAGAGATTATCAGCAGCAGAATGGAAAAAGATTAGGGGTGAAGTTATGTGGAGGCCACAATCTGAAGGAAGTTAATATTAAAATTAAGTCTGGAAGTCATTTAAATCCCTCAGTAATGGTTAAGTAGAGGGAAAGCAATAGCATTCAAGTGTTAAAGGAGGATATTGGCCTATTGGTTGTTGGGTGGAGGGAATGTAAAGGTGTGGGACAACTTTGGGAAAATATATCACACACCTCCATGGTCTTGGGTTGTTGTTAAATACCAGACCTTCCCTGGAGTTTCAGTACTTAGTTTCTGCTCCAGAAAAGGCTTATCAAGAGAAAAGAAATGTTCTGAGGAAGGGGGTTTTGTGGTGATGAATGTCCCAGTTGATACTCTTGCCTGGAAGTGAATTGCTCATTTTTATACTTGGATTTTTTAATTGAAAAATGTCTCAACTATTGCAGAGGTGCTTTAAGTTAAGAATCAGGTCCTGAACATGCCACAGCATAAAGATGAGCTATGTAAATTGTGACAGTAGTAACATGTAAAATCTGTTTTATAAAATGCATTTTTTTACATTTTGGGGGGCAAACACTAGAGCATCATGTCAGCATTTTGGTTTAAATGTGGATTTCTGACTATTTTCAGGGAATTAACTGTGACCAAAAAAAATTTTTGTGTTTTTTCCGTGAATCTCTAAGTGTTGATCATACTGTGTCACCAGGAGATTGGTGATGATAAATTTAAATTTTGAATTGAACTGAGATGTGTTTAATCCCAGATACTACACAGTTTTACCCATGTAGGTTCATGTAGATAAAGAAAATGACACACGTAAGAGGAGGTGATAAAAGGAAAGCAAAATAAGGGAAGAGGGGGTTTATGATGCTCACTTTGGTGGCTCAGGGAAGGGAAATGGGCTTTGGTGTTCCCCTTCATGGAGGAATTGAAGAGCTCTTTGCCCCAAAGGCCACACTGAAAAGCCACACAAAGTTAATATGTGGTGATCATCATATCTCATCAATAATCTTCCAGCGATGTTGGGGTGTGGGATTATTTTTGCCTCTGTTTCCATCCTGAAAACCAGGGTACTGTTCCTCATCTGTCTTGCAAGGCTGTTGTATTTACCAGGGAATGCACGCAGAATGATTTCTGAAAGATGCTCCAGAGTGCAAAGAATTATGGCATTGTTTTTATTCATGACTTGAGCTGGGTTTTAGTTAGTTGCACGCCTTTGTATGCCGCGTGTTGGGTTTTTACAGCAACGCCTGTGTTCTCTGGGTACCTAAGCAGAGCTTTTCATTTTCAAACTACATCATTCAAATGCTGGATTCGTCCCAAATTCACCTCCTCCGCACATTTGAACCGCATTATTAATAATAATATGGTTGATTGCCGATGCTCTATATTTGTTTTGCAAAGAGCTCGTTGAGAAGCTGGGCGTGTTAATAAGGTATGGTGTGTTTCTCCTGTGTTCTCAGCAAGGCTCCCGCCTGGAGCACGCAACTGGCACTGCCCATATTCTCTGTTCCCTGCTCCCAGGCAGAGCACGCAGGCGTTTTCAATTCACCAGATCATTCACAAGTTACCTCCAACCCAACCTTGTCATTGCCATTCGTCGCGCTTGCAGTGGATGCTTTTATGTGCTCTATCTCGCCCGAGTCTCATCACGCCAGGCCAGTGCCACGGGGTACGAGGCAGCAACAAAGATCTCAAGCGTAGTTTAGAAGGTAGCTCCGTAAAAGAGGGGAAATAATGGCTGCTATCATTGCTAGATATCCTGTTCCCACAGATCCTGGAGGCTTTTCTTGACTGCAGGCCAAAGCTAGGTGGTAGGAATGAGTGCCTTCCCCACTGCCACCCTAAGCTCCGTGTATCTGGCACCCCCAGCCTGGAGAAGCCCTGACATGGTATTTCTGGAGGGAATACACTGGGCATGGTTTCATTGTGAAAAATGTTGGAGGAGATTCTCCCTAATCACCTTTTGGCTTGCACTCTGTGGGAATTAGGCTGGTGTTATGAATGGACCTCTGGCTGTTTGAGTTCCCAGCTTTGCTGAGGTTTCTGGGGTGTCCTTGGACTAACCATCAAAGGTTGCTTTATCTCCTGTTGGAAGCAGCAAAGTTATGCTATTCCTTAGAGAAAAAAAAAAAAAAGGTGAGAACAGAATAGGTCTGCTTTTCCTCTGTTCTTCGTCTGGAAAATGCAAGTCATAATTTTCTCATAATCCTTTCCCATCTGGTTTTTAGATATTGGAATTTGTGCCTTAGCATGTTTTCATGCAGTCCCTAACATAATGGTTTCTCAGTCTCACTGATGACCCTCAGGTCATAGGAACTTTATGGTAATTTCTGTCAAGAGATGCTGTTGCACTGTCAAGTGCCTTCTGCAGAGACTTAAGGACAGTCTGTGCACCACTTCCTCCCCTGCAGTCTCCAGTTGTTATTCCCTTTTGTGGCGTGGGGTACAATTTTATTTTCTGTCAGCCATTATAGTTCTGATAATGATTTGGTTACAAATACACCCGTGTGAGTTTTGGCACAAAATGTGTGCAAGCCTTACCATGGAAGGTGCAATTCCAAGCCAAGGAATAGCTGCCTTGAGGTTCCCTCTTAAATTTCTCCTTTCAGTCACTAGTGCTGAAGCTGTTTTCTTCAGATTGCAATAAATTCCTGTCTCGGGAAAAAGATGGGATTTAAATTAACTCTGAACTACATGAGTGGAGAGGATTTTTTGGAGCAAGAACTTTTGCAGAGATTGGAGGAGAGTGATTGTCCTCAGAAACAGCGTTTTCAGCCCTGTCACCAGGGATGTGATGACAGAGCAGACCAGCCAGTGCTGTGGAAAGTGCTGGAAGAACCAGTTCATCAGAAATGTGGGTCTGTCTTGTTTCTGTTATTTTAGAGTACTTAAAGCCAGGTGACCGTGGATGGTGTGAGAAGGATGTGTCTCCTTGCTGTCCCTTTCCTGCCCTCCTTTCCATGCACACATTGCTGCTGGCGGAGCTTTTGGCAGAGGCTCACTTGCTGCCAGCAGAGGAGCAGATCCAGGTGTGCACACAGGGATCACAGCCTCAGTCCTGCTGGGGCACCATAAATCATGGAATCACAGAACTGCTCAGGTTAAAAATGACTTCTCAGACCATCAAGGCCAACCCAGAACTGGCAAGGCCAGCACTGAATTATGTCCCCAGGGGCTACATCCACACAGCTTTTAAATCCCTCCAGGGATGGGGACTACACCACTGCCATGGGCAGCCTGTTCCAAAGCCTGACCACCCTTGCAGTCAAGAATTTTTTCCGATACCCAATCTAAACCTCCCCTGGCACATCTTTGAGGCCATTTCCTCTTGTCCTGACCCTTATTCCCTGGGAGAAGAGCCCAAACCCCACCTGGCTGCACCCTCCTGTCAGGAGCTGTGCAGAGCCACAAGGTCCCCCTGAGCCTCCTTTTCTCCAGGCTGAGCTCCTTTCCCAGCTCCCTCAGCCTCTCCTGGTGCTTCAGACCCTTCCCAGCTCCATTCCCTTCTCTGGACACACTCTGGCTCCTTGGTGTCCTCCTTGTAGTGATTTGCCCAGAACTGGACACAGGATTTGAGTTGCAGCCTTCAAAATTACAGCATTAAGCTTCACCCCTGGAACTCCCAGCACAGGCACAGACCGTCAGCAGGTGATGGATTTTGGAAACATCGTGATGTCTATTGATATTAATAAGAGTTTTGGGGTCTTTTTGTGGTCCCAGTGAAGCGAGAGGTGTGGAAGTTCTGCTGTTCACTTTTTTTCTTCAGAAGGTTTTTACATCTCATTAAAAAGAGGAGGGGTGGTCCGGGACACCCTGCACTGGGTGTGTTTGTGCTCTGCCTGGAAGAGCAGCGAGAATCTCCTTTGCTTCCCCACCCTCCTGGCATTTTGTGAGTTTCCCTCGCTGTAGCAGACACGGTGTTTCTAAAATAAGATTAGGCCTGGACTTTTCATTGCTGCCTCTCAAGTTTCTGTGAACATGTTCTCAGATTGTAGGCATCTGCTCCAATACGCTTCCTGCAAACAGGCTCTGCTGCCCTCTCCCCTCCTGGAAAAGGAAAGGATTGAGAAATGACAACGCCGTCCAAGTCCTCGGGTTTCCTGAGGAGGTGCAGGATCTCATTGCTGATAATATTCTGAAGATGCATTTTTTTAAATGGTTTGGCCGAGAGCGGGCAGGAAGAAAAGGTTAAATAGTAACAAGAAACTCCTCTAATGGCACTTTTGAGCAGTGGTGCTGTGAGTGATTACATGCGTGGCTGAAAACCATACGTTGGCTCCACAAATACAGCCTGACCTACCTGTATATTTTCAATAAGAAGCAATGTCTCCTATTTCTAAGAGAAACTAAAAAAATCCCCCTCACCCTGCTGTTTTTAGCTATATACAAATGATAAAAGCAAAGACATCAAAGTGTGCAGCCTTTCAACTCATGCTCAATTAGAATAAAAGTTTGGTTGCTGTTTTAAACATTTTGGGCTAACTAACTGTGACAGCATCTCAGCTCTGCAAATGGGATGATTTTGGATTGACTTTTGATCTGACTGACAGTTTCTTATACACTTCAGCGTTGGTTTATGGCGTACAAGTCTGCATTTGAATCCACATGTGACTAATTAGAAACTGTTTATGGGCTGTATGTATACACTCACACAAGAGTAAAAAGGTTATTTTCAAACTGGAGCCACATTATTAATGAAAGAGTTAATTTAACAAGGTGCTCGATGTGCTGTTTTTATAATGCCTCCAATAAAGATGTAAAAAATAAACACACAAAAGAGCATATTTAGCATAAAGAGTGGATGGATATAAATGTTAATGGCAGATGTGGAAATTGTCACAATGAAAATCTTTTCTGAAAACCCTCTGCAATTATTTGGCTGTTAGAGGAAAATAACAGGTTGAATTTTAGACACATTTTAGAGTACTTTTACAGTTCATGGGTATCACAGAAATTTCATTGTCGTTTCACTTTTAACCATTCTGTGTAAAACATGACAAAAGAATGTACATTTATGCTGATCTCTTCATTTACCTTTGTGATAAAGGCTCCTGACACCTCAAGTGGTGCAGTAACATCCGTGCCACCAACTGGAGCTGGGGGTTTGGAAAAGTCTGCAAAGAGGAGTTCCAAGATGAATACAAGCATAATAACATTTTCTTGATAAAATAATGCTTCCGTGTCACGGCAAACGGAACTGTCAGCACTCCTTTGTCGGCCTCTCCCAGGCTTAAGAAAGGGTCCTTGACAGTTTCAGCATTGCCTTTAAATATCTTATTGAAATGTAGATTAAGACTGTACATCTTATAATAGTTGGAAAGCCTTTTCATTTTAAGTCTTGTAGAAAAGCAAGTATTAAATAAGTATTAACTTTAGCAGTTATATTTTAGCATTTTTCTCAGGTTGATCCCTGCTAGACCTAATATTTAGATTTATTTAAAGAGGCAGTAGATTACCTGCCAGTACAGTAGTAGAGCATTGTGCATTGCTCTGAGTCTCTGTAAAGTGAGATTAGCTGTATCTGTTATTAGTGCCATCATCTCTCCTGTGAACTGCTGTAATCAATGATGCCTCAGTGTTCTTCGTTTAGCATTTTAAAATGCTTCTACTATCAGTTTAATACTAACTTCTTCAAAATGAAATGTTACTGAAATGTGTTCTATAAGTAGGGCTTTTCCAGAGTCTCCTGTAACTCAGAAATACTCATTATCCTGCTGTTTTAATTTAGTGATGTGAAACACAGTTTAGTGTAGGAAGTATTTATCAGTCAGGACTCTGATTGATACGTAAACTGTTTATCCACTTTGTGTATAAAATTATGATATTTTAAGTCAAGTTGTGGGTCTCTGGGTGCTGATTTTGACCTCTTGACCTTTTTGGTAAAAAACTTCTGAAAATCCATTTCTCACAGGTGTTGGTGTCTTGCCTTGTCTTAGGAAAAAATGAAATTACCTATAATTATTAATAATTTGTGCTCCTCATGCTTGTAGACGTAAATCTCCACCAGAACCCTAAAATAATGATCAAGCTCACAGGAACATTGACTTCAAGTTAACAACCTAGACATGGCAAGGTCATCTTGTTATCATCCTTATTCCTTATTTAACCCTTATTCCTTTTATTTCATATATAATTTACATGACGTATGTAATAAGCCTGATTTTTGCAAAGCTTGGCCAGCAGAAGGATAACTTCCAGCCTCACAGACATGATGCAGAGCTAATTGAAAGCCAATAAACACACAATTTACACACTCTGACCTTTCAGAATGGGTTCCTGCCTTAAACGAGTGCAAGAAATACTGAGCTCTGATGGCACTTGGGCAGTTCATACTTGCTGGATGGGAACAAATAAATATTGGAATACAGACAGGGAAATATCATTCTCAGCTCACACAAGATGGGAACTCGACAGCAGAGGGGAATGATTCATGAATGAAAAGAGAGAGACTGAGCAGTGCAGTAACTCGATTCAAAAGGTTATTAAAATACTCCATGGGAGTTTCTCAGTCCTGTGCTAGCAGTTCAGACCTCACAAGGCCAAAACATAAAATTCTGCAGTTGTGTGGAAGATTCTGCTGGCTATTTTCGGGATCTTTAAAAATACCAAGGCACTGAAATATTCTGGAATTTCCTTCTTTTTATTTTGGATGTTAGGGTGAGCTTTAATATGAGACCTACCCTTGAGTTTGTGTATTTGGACTTTGATTGGCTGATGGTCTATCAAGAGAAGAAGGAAGACAAATTTTGCTGGAAATTTTAGTGGCCAAGTTAAAATTCCTCAAAGATGCAAAGACTAGAAGGGATCTGTTTTCTTTTAATTCATGGAATATCTGTCTCAGGGCTTTGGGTGTGAGCTGTGCTGGTGTAGAAGGAAATAAGGAAGTGTCTTTATAGAGGAATTCTGAAGAAGTTTAATGCACACCAGACTTATCAACCAAAAAATTTTGTGATTTTTTTTGTATTCTCTTTTTTCCCCCTCTGTGTCTCCATTCCTTTCTTCTGCAAAACCATAACCCTCCATACTTCTTGTGCAAAAATGTTAGAAATGAAATACTAGTATTTTCTATTTTGCAGTGATTTGGTTGGTTTGGATGGGAAGCAAAAATATAACAATAAGATATTGTGTTTTGGCTGAATTTTGTACTTTTGGGAGAAAATCATCTAGAGTGGGATATTTCACTGTTTTAAAGCAGTTCCAAATGGATCATCAAAGAACTTTGTCGTGACTAAAGAACACAATTTTATGTAATTAATTTAAAATGATGGGAAAAGCAAAATCTTGTGAGTCCTTAGTCATGTAACTGTGCTCAGCCCTCTGCTAGGGATTTGCAAACCCAAGTTTGATGCACAGGAATGAGAGGAATGTTCAGCTCCATGGTTTGCAGGGATTCATGATGGAATTGTTTGGGTTTTTTCCCCCCATCAGCCTTGAAATGCACATTAAACTTTCCCTTTAAGATGGTGTAACGCTGGAAAAGCACCAATAAAATCACTGTCTCTCCTCTGGATTTATATCCAATGACATGAGGAAGGACTTTGTCTCCCTGATCAAACTTTGAGGTTCAAATAAAACTGAAAAGTTGAAATGAAGCGCACACAGAAATGCAGTGTTGTAGTTGATATCGAGCCAAAACCATGGAAAATAATTGAATTTCCCATAGTTTTGATAAAAAAACATAAATGGTTCCAAGTTCGCTCAAGCTGAGTCCAGAGATTTCCGGCAATGAGATGTGAGGAACTCTTGAAAAACTTCAGGAATTCAGCAAATTCAGGATGAATGTGGACTGTGATTTGTGTTTAATTCCAGAATCTAAACCCAAGCAAATTCTGTCATCTTTTCGGTTATGTAATGAAGTTTGTCTCAGGTCTCGGCAGAGCTGCTCGCTTCTGACGGATCCTGACGAATTCTGCTGTGATTATTACATTTTATCACAAGTTCTGCACTGAACGTGGCCAGAAATGCTTTGTGGCAGTTACTAAAATAGGAAGTTACTCAGCATCATGATTAAGATGCCTATTTTAAGAAAGTAGTTTGATTTGGTGGTTGGTGAGACAGAGCTTTCCAGCTCTTCATCTACTCTGCTAAATTTTGGGGGTGTGGGTCTGTTTATTTTTTTCTCAGAACAACATGATTGCTTTCTGTAATTTTTAAGCCTTTGTTTCCTGGTGAGGCAGGTGGGAATATTCAAGAAAACAAACCCCCCAATAATAAAAATAACACTGATGACTGGATATTAAGTAAGGATTTTTGGTAGTCCTTAAACATTTTTCTGTGTGCTCTCCTGCTCCCTCTACTGACTTCCCACCTGGGAATGACAGAACTGCTACAACAGAGAATTTCCTGATGGCATCGCTGGGAAAAATATCTTGTTTTAATAAAAAAACAACTTGTTTGCAGATTTTCACTTTAGTTTCTGCAGTCTTGGAAGTACACAAGAGGGGAAATAAATGGATGTTTGCAGATAAAGAAGGAAAACATCCTCTTTATTCTGATATTGGGGAGAATTTGAAAAGAGTGAGGGGACAATAAAGAGGCAAGAGACACCAATAGGTGTCTGTATGACATTTGATGGAGAGATAAAGGATTACAGAATAATATAAAATATAGACAATATAGAAGCCATTGGAAGAAATCTATGTATGTGTCATTTGTTGCCTCTGTTCAGTCCCATACAAATGCAGGAGATCCTTCAGGGCAGTTATTGAAATCCATAGTGAAATTTGGGGTTGGAAATCTGGAAATTTTTAATTGCAGCAACAGAAGCCCTTGGAATTCATAAGAAAATAGGAGTAAAATAAAGGTCTCTTTACTTGTTTTGACCTGAGCATCTTTCAGTCGACAAAAATGTTATGTAAAAAAAGGGACTTATTTAACAAAGATATCTTACCTGAGTGGAGTTTTGAGATTTTCCTCAATGTGATCAAAAGTCTGGAAAGTTTTTGATATTAGCTCTGTTGGAATGGGCCTTGGAGACATTAGAAAGTGGTTGCAGTCCAAACTGTATGTTTCACTTGTAACATAAAAAAATTCAATTTCAATAATTTGAAGACTAAAAGACCTGATCTCTTCTTCTGTTTCATTCTTAGCCTTTTTTTTTTTTTTTCCCCTATAATCAGTGACTGGTGATGGGATGAATTCTGGGACTAACAGCAATTTGCAAGTGGGGATGGAAAATTTCTGCACATTTAATTTCCAGAAAGCTGCAGTTGTGCATTTTTCTGTTAGTTCGTTAGTCATAGGAGCTAATTACCTGTGAGGTCACGTGAGACTCCCCTTTTCTTGTCAGATCAGCTCATTGTGACATTTTGGGTGGTTTTTGTGGGAGCCACATGGGTTGGGCTTCACCTCTCTGGCTTTAGCCTGTCTGTGCTTTACCATGGATGTCATCTGGAATACCATTATCTTGGAATGGTTTGGGTTGAAAAGGACCTGGAAGGTCACCTTATTCCAGCCCCAAATTAGTCAGCAGAGAGGGATTCTGCCTTCTAAGGTGTGGTAAATAGAGTGAATTTTGGCCACAAATACCTATTTACTGAGAAGCTCCTGCTGCACCTTCTGGTGGTGATGTTCTCCATCCATATTCCCATGTCCTGCAATTTAAAGGACTCACAAACCGTCTTGTTTGGGCAGCTGAATCAAACTCTACATTTCTTCCTTTCAATTAAATAAATTAATTTTTAGAAGCACCTTTTTACATGCATTGACTTTGGAGGGGTTTAGGAATGACCAGGTGAGAGACAGGTATGTTGTGATGTAAAGCAAACATCACCAGTGTCTGTGAGATGAACCAGTGAATTATGTTGCTGTGTTTTGGGGTGGTTTCTGCTATTTTTTTTTTTTGATGTTTATTTATATTTTAGCTCTTTCTGATGATTCATTTTTTCAGTTGCTTTAGGGGAATTCTGGTGCCCGAATACCAGGTCAAAATATTTTTATTTCCAAATGAACCCAGAAACTCGAGTGATGGAAATACATATCTGTAAGGCTGACAGTACCACAAGATGTGCAATTATTGGGCTCCTGTCACACTGCATTAATATCTCTAATATGATTTTGGAATAAAATTTTAAAATATATATAGCAAGTAGACGTATATGAGGCTTCTGAATGACTTTGACATTAAATGGGGTTTTTCTGGAGGATTTCAAAACACTCAGGATGCACCTGGCAACTCCAAAATATTTTCTCTTTAAAAAGTGAATGTGGGTAATTCTAATGTCAGGTACAAAAAAAGTGAGACACTGAATCTCATCTGCCCTCTAAATTCTCCAGGTTGATTTTTCTAATGTGATTTTGTCACAAATATTGCTCTTCTCTATGCCTGCCATGCTGGGACTGGAGAAAGGACCACCCTGGGTGATTCTCCTCCTTCAGCCAGAGGTGAAAATTCACTGCAGATGCTGAGCTGAAGTCATGTGCAGTGACCAGCTTGAAGTGTGAATCTGCCACTTGCTTAACAATTTGTCATACCAAAGTCATCCCAGATTGCTTTTCCCTTTTGCCACTTCTCCCAAAAGCCTTAGTGGTAACCTGTGGTGGATACCAGGACCCCAAAACTCATAAATACATATTCCATTATAACTTTGTCTTGCACAAATTAAGCAAAATTTTAATAATTAAATCAAAAAGACTAAAATGATCATGTTTTACTGATTGAAATTTTTAATTTTTAGATAAATATTGCATTAAAATTTACAAATCTACTGCCTAGTTTTGACCTGAGCTAGAGTGATTTGTTAGGACCACTAAGTATTTTTCTAAGGTTTCTTGCTTTTGATGTGAAACACCACTAGTGAGCAAACTTTAGCTAGAAAGAAAAAGAAAAAAAAAGGAGAATGAAACACAAACATTTTAGTTTTCCCTTTCAATGACAATTCAAACCACCCACCTGGGATCCTATAATTCATGCACTGATATTTCATTGAAGTAGTAACTAAATATAGAATACCTGAATTAGTTTTCAGGTGGATCAGGAGATTTTTATTTCCATTCTTGACCCTCATTTTTATTTGCAGTGGATTTCAGGTTTCTCTTTTTTTGCAACCTGAAAATGATGCTGATTTACTTTCTTAAGTGGCTACCTACCTGTGATTGTCGTTTGGAGCTCCTTCAGGTGCAGTTTTCTGTCTCTACCCTTGGGTGATTAATCCACCTACAGAAAGAGCTGGGAGCTGATTCATCCTTTAGCAGTACATCAAGCACAGGCTTGGGTTTAAGATTTATCTAATTAACAAAAAAAAAAAAAAGAAAACTTCTGCCCAGGGCTCAGAGTTCTTCAGCATTTTTCATCTTTGCTGCTTTTCTTTGTCCTCCCTCAGTGGGATGTAGAGAGGTATAAAAAGAGAGAGTAACAAAAATGTATTGGCTAAAATTTGGCTCCATTTTCAGGAATAGGTTGAAATAAGTTTCTCTCCATGTTAGATGTTGCAGATAAGATTTTCCTCCTTGTAGCACTTGGCTTTATATGAATGTAGCTGAGAAATCTCTCAAATTTCCTTTCTCTTGGAAGAATATATTAAATTGTCAGAACAGTTTGTGATGATCCTGTTTGCTCAGGTAGAGCTATATTTGTTTTGCCTCCTGTATATTTAGTTTTGTGAGTATTAAACCAGCAACCAAGTGATTCTTTATTATTACTCCCTCTGATAACACCCTTTCTGTCTCGTAAATAATAATAAAAAGTGAGTCATCGATACTTTGCAGCTTCTTAGCTATAAGGTGTCTGTAAGAGAAGTCAGTGCTTTGCCTCGAGGGAGCAGATTAAAGGGAAAATGAGTGTGTTTCTGCTTACTTTCTTGGCTCATTGCTTTATGGATATGTGGGATCTAAGAAATAAATGGTGGTCAGAAAAGAACAAACACATTTATTAGAGCAGTTAGAAAAAAAGACAGTGTTTTGCTGTTTGCCAAGGTCCTTCTGAGCAGCACGTTTGGCAGCTACCAAATGACATGGCCCTCGCAGAGCTGATTTTGACGAAGCCTCTGGGATGTGTTAAAAAGTAAACCAGAGCAAATCACGTACTGGAAAGCATAACTCAATCAAGGAAAAATGTATGATTAAGGGCGACATGGGCAAGGAAAGCTTTGCCAGAGCTCAGGGTAAATATTTGTATCAGTGTGAAGTGAAAGCTTCACGTCGCTGATGTCAAGCAGCTGGAATTTTCATTGTTTATAAACTTTTGTTGTTACAGTTGGATTTTGGCAGAAAAGGTACCAAAGAGGGAACTGTTTCCCAGCAAGAAAGTTTGAGTTTTGATAAAGCAGCTCGAGCAGATAGGAATGCAAAGATGCAAAAGTTCTGGGCCTTTTTTTAAAAATAGCATCTCATGTGACCACCAGTTGCCTTGTGATGTGCAATTGGCTCGTCCTGCTGGAGTTTTTTGTGTGTTGTGTGGGCAAAAAAAAAAAAAACTGAAACCAAGGCTGACCACCAACCTCCTCACACGAAGGTGACCAGCAACAGTCAAACTGAGATTTAAATATTTGCTTTAATAATTACAGCTTTACCTTGTTCTGAGTCCAGAGTTCGTTTATCTTCAGAGGACATTGCCAGTGTGAGTCAAGTATTTTAATGAAAGAAATATGACCTACTTGGGGATTCAACCCAATTTTTTGGGTTCTATCCAGGAGCCTTAAGATAAACTAATATGCCTTTTTTCCCCACCCCTTACCCTCAATGCACTTAAACTGCAGCTATGGGCTTGTGTTGCTATATTTTACACCATGTTTGATTCAGTGAGTTGTTTTATTAGAGTATTTGGAGGATTTTAGAGCTAATTTGTGGTGCTATCAATCTTGGGGTAGAATTTTAAATTCTACATGAAGTACAAGGCTGGCTTTGGTTATTGCTCTTTAGGTTGGATCCATCTTTGTAATACAGGAGGGAAGTGATTTATACAGCAGTTGAGTCACTGTGAGGGGATGTTTTCAACATTGGAGGTTCTTGTGATGCTGCTCATGATCTGGGTCTTGATCCCAAAAGTTTGTTGTGGGGCTGCTGTTTAGCCTTTTCTGGAGGTGAATTTCCAGCTGACCAACTGGCTCTTCCAAGGAAGAAGAGGGAATATTGAAAGCCCCATTGGGAGAAAAATAATAAAATAAAAAATGAAAGTTGTTTGGGTGAAAACTCTGAGACTGGTGATTAGATTCCCAAGTAATGAGTTAGTGAGCTTTAAAGGAACCTGGGCTCTGCTGGAGAGTTGGATGTGCACATGAATTGGGTGTGCTCTGCTACATACGTGAAGATGCTTTAATTCCAAGAGCTTTATATTTTTGTCAAAGTGAACCAGGGGCTACCCCTGCCAGTGAGAAACAGAGCTCTGCAAGAACCTAACAACATTACCCAGCTGCACTAAGAATAGAAATCAAGCCCCTGCTGGTATAATTAAGAAATCTTCACTTCCAGTCCCTGGGCTTTAGAGACCTGGATCACTAACTAATTCCAATTTAGAGAGCTTTTTTGATAAGAGCTTTTGTAAACTAGGAAATAAGCTGAGAATGAAAACTTTTCAGTGCAAGTATTTTAGCTGTGCACTCAGCCTGTTCAGTGTTATTTAATGTTTGGTTTGTCCTGGAGGGAAATCAGATATATCAGCATTGAATTGAAGAAATACAGCACACTCATGCTCCTAAGGGTTTTGTAAAAAAAAGGTGGCACTCATCCATGGTCTCGGATCTTACATTTGGAAAAAAGCAGCAATTTCATTCATAAATGTAGGGCCTGGCCATGCAGCCTTGTGGCAGAGTAACCTCCTGTGAGTCCTGGCTGCTTGGAACTCTGGATAATGTAGGGGTAGAAATCCAGGCTGGGCACAGATTTTTTTTCATTAATTTAATTTTGTTTTCTGGTGTTTTTTTCCTTTTCTTTTTCCTTTCTTCTTTTTTTTTTTTTTTCTTTTGTAATGTGATCTATCTTCACAGTTGATTCTGGTCTCGTTGTTTGTAGTGGTGTGGGAGCTGTGACAGGGGAGTTGCTCCAGTTGACAGTGATGGGAAGGATCAATGTCACCTGTTCTTTTATTCTCCAAATAAAATTAAATATCTATTTATCAATATATCTTCTCCACAAATGGGAGGCATTTGTCAAGGATGAAAATCATGAGAAGCTTGACTGAACATCATCTACTTTTCTATATACAAGTAACTGTTCTTGCTTTATGTTTTCATTATAGCTTCTATTCTACTCATTCTTGTTTCAGGTTTTATTAATTTCCTTTATTCCTCACCAGTTGGCCACTCCTCCTCCCGCAGTTCCTTTGAAGCAGCAGGCAAATTTGGTGCTACTTCTGTGTGATTCAAACCTCATAACCCACACATTGCAGGAGGTTTAGAGACACTGGTGAGATCACCCACCCACTCATTACTTATTATTATTTTATGTATCATGGTGTAACAGGTCAAATATCTGCCTCATAAAAGTGTGCATGGAGAGGGAGCTGCTGGGGAAATGCTGCACAGGAGATGGAACAGAATATT
This sequence comes from Entomyzon cyanotis, assembly GCA_024500445.1. Classification (NCBI taxonomy): domain Eukaryota; kingdom Metazoa; phylum Chordata; class Aves; order Passeriformes; family Meliphagidae; genus Entomyzon; species Entomyzon cyanotis. The sequence continues at coordinate 2,749,811 of JAKEPQ010001026.1, forward strand.
CCATTTCCAGCACTCCTGTTGGCAAACAAATCGCTCAGTCTTTCCTACTTGGCTTTGTCACCTAGGATGCAAGAATGGTAAAACCCTCTGTCATTTGGGAGTTATGTAAATTTTGGACATATTGAACTATGAAGTGAGATAGTTAATAATAATAATAATAATAATAATGTTCACTAAAAATTCTTGCAAGATCTGGACAGTTTTTAAATCCCTTGTCTGCTCTTTGACATAGGTGGAGTGGATAAGAGGGTTTTTCCCAGAATCATGGAGTGGGTCAGGCTGGAATGGACCACAAATTAATAAGCCCCTACCTTATTCTCAGTGAAACTTTCTCCTTATGTCTTTCTCACCTCCTTCCCTTTAGCCATGATTTGGTGTGCATCCTAATTTGTGTCTTTCCCAACAATACTGTGGCAGCAATCTGAATGCAGTAATTTCTTTAATGGAAGAGAACTTCCCTTTCTCAGCAGGCTTGGCACTGCCAGGAGTCTGGGTAGCAAATGGAGCTCATGGATATGATCCATCACAGGGGCTTGGGTGGGCCTGGATTGACAGAAAGGAGCACAATGTGCTCAAAGTAGCTGTTCAGTCTGGGTTTGGTTTCTTTTTTCACTCAAGAAACAGAGTTCCCTATGCAAGGTGCACACATAGGGTGTGTGAGGTGGCAGGAGACCATGGAGCTGTTTGGGTTGGAAACACCTCTCAGATCCTCGAGTCCAAACATGAAGAATGAACTGAAGGAGTTGCCCAGAAGCTGGACAACACCTTTTAACATTCTAATCCTCTCTGGGTCTGCTGGAGATGAATTTTGGCTGCAGCTCTGTCCTGTTTGCCCAGTTGGTGGCATTTCCTCCCCATGGATGGTGTGGGGAGGCTGGTCTTGTGCTGGTGAGCTGCCCAAACAAACTTCTGAAGGACAGCAGCTGTGCATCCAATTTTTCTCAGGAGGGATTTCCATCTCCTTCCTGGGAAAGCTGCACCCCAGGTAGTGGGGTGGGAGTGACCCTGTGGGTGAAAAGCTCCTGAGTGAGATTCCCTGGGGTGGGAAGGGTGGGTTGGTGACCTCAGCCCTGCTGCCTCCTGCAGCTCCATCCAGGTGTGCTGAGGTCACCAGGGTCACCCTGGCTGGTGACCAGGCTCCAAATGTGGTTACCTGGGCATTGCCCCCTGTGTGACCCTGCTCTGCCTCAAACATATAGATTCTGTAGGAGATACACTATTCTGTGGCACCGACATCAAAGCTTGAATTGGTGTCCAAGGCATTTTTTTAAAGTAGAAAATAGGAGTATTTTCCTTGATGCTTTCAGAGGCTGGCTACTGCTTTTAAAAGTTGCAACTCCAATCATGTTTGAAGCTTGATTTAATTTTTTTTTTTTTTTGGTAAGGAGGGCAAGAGTACAATTTAAACAAATATTTTTTTAAATATATTTTTTTTCCTGGAATGATGAAACTACTGCACTGCAATCAAGCTGCAATAAAAATGTGAAATACTGTCAGACGATACGAAGCTGGTGCAAATGAAAGCCAGCGATAGAGACAGAATCCTAAAATAAATTCCAGGAAAAAGCAGGCTATTTACTTTCAAAACACAGAAAGTAAACTAACCTTAAAAGCACTGGGACAATGCAACAGCTTTAGCTGCGTGCAGGTTCAGCTGACATAGAAATGCAGATCGCTTGTGCAGTGAAAAGAATCGTTAAAAAAAATTAAAATAGAAACATTAAACACAAAAAAAAAAAAAAAAAAAAAAAATCGGAGGCAGGCAGGGGAGGCAAGCCAGGGCTGTAGTCAGCTTTGCAAAGGGGACTGTAGGTGGAGCTCGGATCTGCGATTCCTCGCTCAGCTCCACAATGAAGCAATTGTTTCCCCGTCTCCGCTCAGCAATTCCTCCTTGCCTCTCCGTGCTTTCTGGTGGCATGTTCTATTTATTTTAATGTGTACCTCTGTGCGAGGGCTGTCTCACAGTGGTCAGATACCCCGTCGATCCGCGGCCTTCGAGGCGGCGGGAGGAGAGCAGCTATTCCCATGACATTCCCGGGCTTTGTGGAGCCAAAAAAACCTTCTCAGGAACACCTAATCCTTGGGTTCCCTCCAAGCACCACAATCTCTCTGCATAGCTGACATGAGCCGCTTGGGACACTTGAGGGCTTTAGGTGTGTCTCTCTGAAGTCAGCCACAGCCAAGCATGAGGCAAATGTGCCCAGACCAAAGAAAATAAATTATGTGGGCTCCAATTTTCAGCAGTTATGAAGTATTGAGTTACACATCTGAAGAATTCGCCTGAGGATTAACCCTTCAGAGCCTGCATGAGGGGTTCTGGGGGCTCCTCCTGGAGGGGATGGAGGTGTCTGTGTTTCAAAGGGTCGTTGATCAAGGGGCTGGAATGCTAATTGGAATATGTGTCGTAATTAATTGTTAACGCAAAAAAGGGGAGAGTTGGAACACGTGGAAGAGGGACCTGGTACCTGTGCAAAAGCTGGGGGGATGAAGAAGCACTTCTGGGTTTTGCCACTCCTTGGGGTGTATCCCAAGGATGTCCTGAGTGCCACCAAACTTTTATTTAAAAGTCTAAAGCTTTAGCCTCTGCTTTGGAACCACGAGTGCAACTTCCAGCACGACATTAGCAGGCACTCCAGCACAATTAACTTGGCCTCTGGAGCTGCCTATTCATTCAGGTTTGCAGAAGTGCTCGTGAGCCAGTGTGGTTCTGCTGAATTCCTTGCTGAAAAGGCATCAGCTCTCGGTAAGAGATACAGAAACTACAGCCTGCCCTTCCTCCCTCAAGTATTCCTTGTTCCCCACAACCATCTGTAACATCAAATATCTGGTACGTTGTGTTGCTGAAACTTAGACGTGTAAACCCCACACTGGAAAAACAAATGGCTGATTTTTTTTTTTTTTTCACGAGAGGATTTTTCAAGGTATTTTCTTAAGCAAATAATTAGCCCATGGAAGTGATAGTGATAAATAAATAGGCAATTATTCAGAAGGAGGCTTTGGGCTTTTCCTTCCCTGCTCCCCTGCTATTGCACTAATAAGGTTTGTGGTCTTGCAAACCAATCTGAAGCTAAGTTTTGCAGTAACTCCAGGAAGCTGCTCTGTCAGTGAGTTCACTGAAGTTGATGCACCCTTGCTGCTGTCTCCTGGCACATACGGTTTTCCATGGATAAAAATTAGTGTTTGCAGTCGTTACACTTTTTTTTTTTTCTTTTAAAAGTCTTGGAGGGACCTGATCCTCAAAGTGGTAGAAAACAGTATTTGGGAGATAGCATTTAATCTTCAAAGGCAAGTTGGGATAATTCCTCATGCTAGTCCCTGCCCTGCCTTGCTGGGGCCATGGGTGGCTGTGTGGTGTCCCTCTCCCACCAGGGACACCCTGTGGGGCTCATGGATCACAGGAGCTGGAAGCAGAGTGAAAGGAACACACATAAAATTCAGAGGTTCTTCTGAGGTCCTGGGGAGTGCTGTGGCCCTGTTGCCTGTGACCTCTGTGGCAGGATGGAAATGACAATGACCCTGTAAGATTTTGGGCTTGCAAAATGCTGTCTGTATCATTAAACTGCTTTTATGCCTTATGCACCTCTTAGAGATGACATGTTTACGTAGTTTGTATTACAGATGAATATCTCTCTGGCCTGAGAGTGTCTTTCCAAACTCCCTTATTTCTCATTTCCCATCCTCAATGACATAATAGATTTAAAGTGCAAGGTAATTTTCCACCTCTGTATTTTTAGAAAGGTTTTCACTGAAGAATAGACCTAGTGTTTGAGGGGGAGGCAGCTGTAAGCATCAGTAAAAGATGTAAGTTGTAGAAGATAAGGCATGGAGGAGGTATAAATCCTATTTTGGTGTATATTGAAAATGGCTTCAAAAGTAAGGATATGTTTCTTTTATAGTAGTATATTCTCCTTAAAGTCTGCTGTAGTAGGGAATGAATCAGGATGTGCATGTGTGTGTAGGGGGTTTCCTTTTTTCATTTTTTTAGGGATCACTTATTTTTTGATGTTCCTTTCAGTAGTGTTACAGATTTCCAAGAGTTTCCAAAAACAACTTACTGGATTCAGTGTTCTGACTACATTTTTTCTTTTCCTAACTGATATGTAGCATTAAAATTCATGCAAAGTGGGAATATTTGAAGGTAAAGAAAGGAAAGTACAGTACTGGAGTGATACCATGAAAAATGTGAGTCTCTTCTACATGCATAAACAAATGGGCAGCAGGAGTAAATGACTGATTTAAAAGCAGTCTTAAAAGTTTTTTGGCTAAAACTTGGTAGCGAAATTATCTTATTTTTGAGGCACATAGGTTTGTATTAATGACTCTCACTGCAGTTTTTCCTGACTGTCTTTGGAGAAGGTTGTAGGAGGCTGCTCTGCACAAGCAATCCCTACATAGTAATTTTTTCTGGGGTATCAAGGAGGCTTTGGGTCAGTGTGAGAGCTCTACCAGGCAGAGTGCCCAGGATAGCTGAGGGGCTGCCCAGTGCTCTGTGTGTGAGTGGGACACAAATATTGTGTCATTTCTTTTAATTCAGCGGTCCAGGATAACGTACACACCAAAGCCAGGTCCTTGTTTGTCCCCCATCAAATTGGAATTCACTCTTAAAGACCCAGGAAGTGCAGGAATTCTGACTTTTTATACTTTACTGCAAGCTCTGCTTGCTGGAAGCAATTTGTGTAACACTGTTGTAGCCCCTTCATTTCCTATGTGGAGATCAGGTGAGAAGGTCATTGATACGTGGCACTGTTGGCATAAAAAAAAAAAGACAGTGGAGTCATCATTGCTTTTAGGATCAAACATAAGGCATTTCTGGAATGTATGAAAATCGGGGGGGTTTTGTCTGCTGAAGAGAAAAGAGGATTTGGGAAGTGTGGAACAGAGCTCTGTGCAAGGGCTTTAATGCGGATTAGAACACCAAAGCATTTTGGCACATTTGGGGCTGAGCCAGAACGTCACTGGGATGAGGCCAGATGAAAAACCTGGATGTGCAGAGTTTCTTCCCAGCATCCCTAGTCTGATGGTGTTTAGGTTGCTGGATTAGTTCCAGCTGTGGGGCAAGCTGATATTCCCACGTTCTGGTGTGAGGACCTGGAACACGTGGATTTTCTAGCTTACCCCTTTAAGAGACTCAGGAGATTTTCTGAAGCTTTCCTGAGCTCCACTTTTGAACCTAATCAAGCTCTTTTGTGGAATTTAGAGTCAAGTGGAAAGTGCAAAAACTGGATTGTGATCAAGGCAATGTAACAAACACATGAACTGGGAGGTAAGGGTAAGGTGCCTCCTGTGACTTATGAGATCCAAAACAGCGCTGAGGATATTCTCTCTCCTGTTCTAAGAAACCAGATCCAAGTGGTTTCTTTGCTCTGTTCCCTTTGTAAAGTAGCTATGAGGAAAATTACAGATAAGTCTCAGCCAGAAAATCCATCTGGTATGAGAAGAAGGGGCCAAAGTACAGCTCTTTGAACACTCAAGGCTGCCTTCTGTCTTGACTAAACTGTCTCCTGCCCAGTGGTGAGGTCTCCCATTCCCTTTGACTCTTCTCATCGGTTTCATTTTGCATGTGGGTAATGAAGGTGCTGTACTAAAACCCATCTTCAAGTTTTGAAGGATGCAGCACAGAATTCCCTTGCAGATGTGTCCTGCTCATTTCCCTCCCCAGGGCTCTCTCAGATCAGGTTCTGTGAGAGATCATTGGTACCAAAATCTGGGGGGACTCCTTGGCAGGCCTGTTCTTACAGCTGGTGCTTTCAACCACAGTTGGTTCCAAATTTTTCCCCCCCAAAAAATTTAATAGTCACTTTGGTTTGCAATTTTCAACCAAAGTTAGGACATAAAAAAAGATTTTGCTGGATTTTGCTGAATTGTGTGTTCGAACTGTAAGAAAAAAAATATCAGAAGTTACTTAGAGTGTAGAGATTGTTTTGAAACTCTAAAGCTGAAGGGTTCCTTGCTTGGTGGAAGATAATTTTCAGTTTGTGTGCATTTATTTAAAGACAAGTTCCCACTTGCAGTCTGCATGTCCTTTTTTTCTCAACAAAGCAGGATATGGCCAAGCTATTGTCCACCTCTACCCTGTGGCTTCAGCTGAAATACTGGTGGGGATAGAGCAGAGCAAGCAGAGAGGGACCTGATCCCTTCTAGGACATGGTCAGCTTGGCAGTGTCCTGCAGCCTCTCCAGCCCTTTCCCTGCCAGCTGAAAGGATGGAGCTCCATGCTTGGGATGACAGCAATGTAGGGCTCCAGGTGGCAATGTAAAAGTGACTTTTTTCCCCAGCCCACATGCTGCAGTGGCAGTCACCTCTAATTAAACAGTTACAAGGAGTTGCTTTCAGGCAGTTTCAGGGCAGCAAGGAAAAAACTTGCTCAAAGGTAGGATCAGGCACAGCTGCAACAGCATCTCCCTGAGGGCATCTAATGTGCATGGAGTAGAAGTTCAGAAATATATCTACAAAGGTCTAAACCGCTCCTTTAGTTTTGCTACAACCCAGCTGGGAAGGAGATTATTGCAATTCTTACATGGCCACTAATGCATGCACAAGTTGCAGTAGGATCATCTCCATGACTTGTCTTCTATTATCCTCTTTCTTCTGCTTTGCAGAGAAAAGATCTTGCATTGGTGTCACCCAGAAGTTGGTGATAATTATTCTCCAAATAGTCTTTTTTTTTGTGTGTGGCTGATGGAATTGGACACCTCACACCTATCTTTTGGAAGGTAGAGAACAGGGTTTGTTGAGTCTGGAGAAGAGAAGCTTCAGGCTCACCCAGCTGTTGCCTTCCAGTACCTGAAGGAAGTCTGTAATAAAGATGGGGAAAGACTATTTACAGGGGCCTGGAGTGACAAGACAAGGGGAATGGCTTTACAGTGACAAAGAGCAGGTTTATATTAGATATTGGCAAGAAGTCTTTGGCTGTGAGACCCTGGCACAGAGTGCCCAGAGAAGCTGTGGCTGCCCCTGGATCCCTGGAAGTGTCCAAGGCCAGGTTGGACAGGGCTTGGAGCAGCCTGGGACAGTGGAATGTGTCCCTGCCCGTGAAAAGAGGGTGGAACTGGATGATCTTTAAGGTCCCTTTCAACCCAAACATTCCATGATTCTGTGATATAGATGATGCCAGCAATAGCAAATGCAGCTGGAATCTGCATTGCTGGCCTCACTCTCAGCATCTCCATCTGTAACTGAGTAGAATCACAGAATCCCAGAATGGTTTGGGTTAGAAGGGACCTTAAAGCTCATCTTGTTCCAACCCCTCTGCTGTGCACAGGGACACCTTCCGCTATCCCATGTCACTCAAAACCCCATCCAGCCTGGTCCTGAACACTTCCAGAGGTGGGGCAGCCACAGCTTCTCTGGGATGCCTGCTTCAGCACCTCACCAAGAGGAGGAACATGTGTTTCTGCTAACAGGAGACACCAAATTACCTGAATTGGGTGCTGCAGCTGAGAATCCGTGTGGCTGTTTATGCACAGACAGTGTGAACCCAGCGTTTTGCTCAGCAGAGGGATGCATGGAGCTCCAGCAGCTCCTCCTTGGGCCCAGCCCTGGCTCCAGGCAGGGTCCCAGTGTGGCTGTGCAGCTGCAGCAGTGGCTGATGGCAGCGAGGTGGGAAGGTGTCTCGGGGTGCTGCTGCCCCTGCTCTGCTGCACACTCTCCATCCCTCCTGTGACAGCTCTGCTCAGCCCCTGCAGCGACAGCAGGTCCTGCTTGAAACCATTTCAGAGCCACAGATGACACGGAGAATCAGGCATCTGACATTTGCAGCGAGATTGGAATGATTCACTGTTCTGCGAGATACACTGCTCGGGGAGAGCCCCACTGCTGTTGCTGTTTGTGCTGAGAACTTTCTTTATTTTTTTTTGTCCTAAATGCTGTGGAAAAATGTATTCTTTTGGCAGGTTGATTATAGCTTGAAAAATATCTCCCTGGCCTTTTTGGTGAGGTGCCCTTGGTCTGAAAGTGTGCCTGGGATTTGGGTAATGGCTGTTTTGCTAACTCTGTGCTAACAGAAGGGTAATCTGAAGGCAGTCTCTCTGTCTAAAGGAGACAGTGGATTTATCAGCCAGAGCGAGCCAGGAAGGGGATAAAAATCTTCCTTTGTATAGTGTCTGTGGTTGTCCCTTCGTGTTCCTGGCCCATGGCATATCCCTGTCCCCCTGTCCCCAGGGTCACCTCCCTTGCCTCATGCTGGAGGCAGCAGTGATGCTGGGTCATTCCTGGCTGGGAGGTCTCAGGAGAGAGATGTCACATCCCCATGTGACAGTCTGACCAGATGAAAGAGGCACAGGACTGTTATTTGTGTATTTCCACATTTATTTATTGTTTTTTTATAAATGAGAGGTGGAGCTGGTGAGAGGATGGGGATCTGGAGAGGTTGGTAGGCCCTTGTAAAGGATGCTGAGCTGGGTAAAAGGTTTGCAGCATGCAAACAAACCCCACATCCTTGCACTCTCTGGGAAGTACCAATAGCTGCTCCCTCTCCTCTGAGTTATTTTCATTAGGCTAATGAGCAGTTAATTTTATTTTGAGTGCTGTGCATAGCCTTTTAAGGCCCATGGATCTCACCAGGCCCAGAGCACACACCAAAGGTAGTGAAGGTGATGTTGCTCTGAGCTCTGAACTATCTTAACAAAGCCAAGGAGACAATTGTGCTCAGTAAATGCTGCTTTTCCTCTTCAGAAATCCAGTGGGTTTGATAACAAACACCCTGCCACAATGCATACAGAGGCCATGCCACAAGAACCTAAGAGCTATGAAATACCAATAAATAAGTTGAGAAAGCAAGAGCTAATGTTGGAATTACTAGACAGTAACTATGGATTGCAATCCATGGAGGTCTTTTTCATTTGCTTTGGTGCCTTCCACAGCATTCACTGGCCATGCTTATTTCAAGGAAAATGGTTTTATTAACACTGGACTGGGACCATTGTCTGTTTTGAGAAGGGACTGGGGACAGGATCAGAGGTGGCAATTCCTTGTACTAAATTTCATCCCAGGAGCTCTTTACACAAGAGAAACAAAACTGAAGAGTGAAAGCACTTTTTGTTCTACATTATTTTGGTTTTGTGCTGGTTTTTTTTTGGGTTTTTTTTTGTTCTGAGTTTTAATATAATGAACACCAGTTATTAATAAAAAAACCCTGACTTTAATATCTGTATAATTGAAAATAAGGTATAAAAGGAAGTAGAGAATGATGAGGTGCCACACAGAGCTGCTCTGCCCAAATGCAGGGCTTTGCTTGTCACAGTCTCTGTGTAAGAAGATATTGAGGTTTCCACAGTGCTGGCAGTCGCTGTCCTGCCTGCAGCCTGTGGCTCTCCTGGGACAGATCCCCCTGCACATTCCCTCAGGAATCTCCATGTCTGCTGGAGTGGCACTTTCCTCAGTTGCAAACCATGCTGGGTTTAAAAGCAAAACTTGTACTGTATCAGGTTTTTAAGAAGAGGGCTAATTTAAAAAAAGACAGAGTTTCTTTAAGGTTTCTTTAACCCCATTAACACAGCTGTTAAGAACATAACCACCAGACTGTGTTTATTTTTTGTGGGAATTCTTGGCAATCACTCAGGGGATGCTATTTCCCCCACTTATTTGCTTCTCCCTCCACTAGAGGCAGAAATTCAGCTTTTGCTCTGTTGAAGAGTCGGAGAGCTGCCATCAGGGCTCTGTGCCCAAGTCATAGGGGAGCAAAAACTATCTGGCTGCTTCGTGATAAGATGCCCAAATCAGGTGGTCCTTGAACCTTTCATAGGCTGTTTCTTCATGACAGAATGGACAGGTCTGGTTTTTAGGATCTGAGGACTGAGATGCCTACTGATGGCCTTTTATTGCATCATAGACAGTTATCACAGGATGGTTTGGGTTGGAAGGGACCTTAAAAGTCATCCTATTCCACCCCCTGCCATGAGCAGGGACACTTCCACTATCCCAAATTGCTCCAAGCCCTGTCCAGCCTGGCCTTGGACACTTCCAGGGATCCAGGGGCAGCCACAGCTTCTCTGGGCACCCTGTGCCAGGGTCTCAACACCCTCACAGGGAAGAATTTCGCCTCAGTATCTAATCTAAATCTCTGCTATACATCTGTCCACCTCTTAAATTGTGGCCCAAAATATTTTTAACGTGAAGTCCTCTCCCCAGTTTCCTATTAAGTCAAATGAGACTTTGTTGGGTCTTTTGCTGAACATCTAACAAAAGATTGACATCTAACACATGAATCTCCACTGACTGAAAGCCATGTAAAATCCCTCCATCTGTCTCTGGGGGTAGAACAGAACATGCCCAGAATGTAAAAAAGAATAACTCTTAATCAATAAAAATCTTTCTAGTGATTTTTCTATATCAAGAAGTTAATTTTCAAAATGTCTTAATGCTCTCTTTCACCTTGACAACCTCATCTTTCACCAGTTTTGACTCCAGTCGCTGTGCAAGCCAGAGTTGAAAGCAAAAACATTTATTCAATTTTCCTCTCCTTTTTAAAAAGTGTTTTATAGTGGGTGAAGAGTAACATTATCTTGTAAATTTGTTAATTTTTTCTGTCAAAATGCTTCTTGTGTTTTTTAACATAGACAATGACTGTATTTCTGAAATTTAATGGGCAATGTTGGCTTAGTAAGAGGAATGAGCCTAATCTAAAGATGAATCATTGAAAAATAAACACTAAAAATATTGAATACTCTTAAAATTTTGGCACCTGAGGACAGTTGTTGTCAAGAATGGGGTTAAATATAGTCTAATGTTGGTATTTTATTTTCTGTTAGCTTTTCTGATATCAAAGAGGGTGAAACCTTACAAAATGTGATAGAAATATTTTTATCATTATAATTTAAGATAAATTCTTGGAGTAACTGTGGGAGGGAAATGAGCTTAATCATCATATTAAGTAAACCTAATCTTCAGAACTCAATGTAACTAAACATGAAACAATTTTATGTATTCTTGAGATAGCTGTCTAATATTCTAACTGTTCGCATTGTCCCTTGCTCAGGGAAGGAATAGTGCTCTGGAAAAGGAGGGTTCTGCACTGCTTCCTCTTCCTAATCAGGTGTTGAGGATGTTTTGCACTGTGTGCTGCTGCCTTCATTCCCACTATGGATTTAGGAATGCTGTGCAAGGTTAGGCTCAACTGTCTACTGCAGTTCAGCAGTCTGAACAACCTTAGGAAATGAAAGCCTTTTAACGTTAAGGCAGCACTGATAGGAGTTAATGGTGCTGTTGTCACCTTATAAGAACACAATTGTATGGGAAGCAGGTTTTCCGTTGGCCCCGTGTCCTGCAGAGGTGATGGCTCATGGAATCACAGCCCAACGAGCAGTCTTGAGAAGAGCTCTCTGAGACCTTCAACAGGGCCAGTCAGTTCATCCTTTCCATCCCTGCAGGTCAGGAGAAAGATGATAAAATCAGTGCTGTTTACAGCTGATGATCTTTTATTGAATATCATTATTTTAACATTCAGCCACACCTTCACCCACACAGCCGGGGTTGGGATTATCAACTCTGCATGGCGCTGACACCTTGAACCTGTGACTTGCAGGAATGAGGCACTTTGCCCTCCTTTAAGCCTGATATTACTGAATCTTTCACCTGCATCCCGTGCTGCTCTTCCCTCCTCCTGGTACTCCTCTCGCTATCTTGCCCGTTTCCAGCCCGCTGTTCCGTTAGCGGCAGCGCTCCGATGGCTCGCGTTTTATGTCCACGCAGTTCTAGCGTTCCCTTACCATATGGTCATCCTGATGTTACCATTTGCCTCAATCATCCTTTTTGTAGCTGCTTGAACATCTTAATTGATCTCCTGAGCTACGTTAAAGATTTATAACAGACGTCGGTGTAATTCATTTCACGAGCATGTAGCTGCGCCTTTCCGTCTGATTGGACGTCCACACCTCTCCCTCGTAAAAATGTCCACAAAGCACGGCCTTGAGTCTCTGTGGTAAAATCATGGATGTCTTGAAGGATATTAGAAACCTTGTACCCCTCTACCCCAGCCAAAAGGATAAGCTGTGGCCTCTCATTTGGTGCTAATAAGGTGTTCTCTGCTCTCTCTTAAATAATACCTCGAATTGGAGAACTTTTCCTTTCTTCGCTAGTAGCAGAGATGGTGAAACTTTTTTTTTTTTTTGAGTAAGATTTCAAGCCATGTGTTGATAATATTGTTAAGCTGAAATGCATATACCAGAGTGGTGATGGTGCCAGGAACTGCTTTTGGCCAGGCCTGTGTTTCTTAGTATATGCGGCAGAGGCATGTGCAATTAATGATGTTGGCAAAAGGAGCACTGTAGGAAGAGCACACGAAATGAGAGGTTTGATGGTTTCTGCAAAGTACTGTGCCCATCTTTTCATGCAGAAAATGAGTAAACCATTACTCTACATATGATTGGAGCAGAACAGAGCACTTTTTGATGGGGTTTGTCAGAGAGCATTCAGAAGAAGCTGTATATTAGAAGATAAATTTTATCACCCAGTTAAGAAAATATGTCTAAGGGTAGATAGGAAAAAGATAGGGCACGTCCTTTGTGCCATTAGAGGGGTGGATTTTTGAGTGTAAATGAAAGCCAAGTCTGTCTGATGAAGAATTTTCATCAGGATATCCAACTATGGTGCAATTGTTGAAAATTTTCTTTGGCCAGAGGTTTTACTCAGGATTTGTGACCTTTGTGATTTCCTTGCTCACCTGTGTGACAGCAAGTGAGTTAAAACTTTATTTTCCTTCAGCCGTAGTTTTGATTAGAAGGCATCAATTTAATACCAGATTTTGCACTTCCTTGGTAGAACTTCTGAGTAACAGGTCCTGGTCAGACTTCAGCTGCGCACTGACCAAACACTCAGCAAAGCAAGTTGGGTGCAGAATTTGTCTTGCAAAAATTTGTAGGGAAAATATTTAGTGGATGTGTGCAACACATTTACTTCACTATCACTTTGCTAGGAGCCTTCCCCTGACTTTCAGTCCCCTCCTTTTGTGATAGTAACATATTTGAATATTACCCTGTGTCCATGCAGGCAGCTGGTATTTGTTCATGTTTTTTTGGGTTTTTTCTTTGTTCTGTGATGTCACCCATCTCTCAGCTGTAGTTTTCTAGCAGTAGTTTCTTTCTCATCAGTGGTATTTGTTCTAGGCTGAACCACTTCTGGTCTCAAATGTGTTGCATTTCTTTTTGGAAACTGAGGTCCCTTTAGTGGGAAAAATCAAAGTACTCCAAAGCTTTGTGTGACATATGAGATTGGGATGAAGCACAAATCTATGTTTCAATTCTCTCCCCTGTAAAAAGAAATAAAACTCTGCACATCAAAGGAATAACTTTAAAATATGAGGTTAAACTTGGTTCTAAAGTCAGCAAATATTAATTAATCTTCCTAACATATTTCAATAATCTTAAAAGCTGTATGAAGTTTGGAGTTTTTAAAAGTTTTTCCTAAGAAATGGATTGAGCTTTAGACCTCCCTGTAGCATGGCCATGGTTCACACACAAGGTTGCAATGAACCTTCCAAGGGTGGAAGAAACACCTTTTCTGAGCAATAAAGAGAAACTTATGACTTATTTTTGAGATACATGTTGATATTTTTTGCAAATTCAAAATACTTCAATTTTTAGATGTTTGGGGAGCTTAAACGTAAAAGTGGCATTATCAGAAAAAATCATTTAATAAGAGCAGATATTTCCTAATTGTATGACAGTCAAGATATTACCTCTGATTTTTCAGTGCTCCTCCTCATCACCCCAGAACACTTACTCTCCAAATAACTTTCCATACAATGTGGCCATTCCTTTGGGGACAGAAATAGTGGATTTATTATATAGCCTGGGTAGTTATATAGGAAAGGTCAAACTTCAACCCAAGGAAGGTGTTTCATAGTTGACCAAAGTCTTTCTAAATATTCTTCTTTTCTGCTTGGAAAATACTGGAGAAAGATCTTCCCAGTTTTTGTGTCAAACAAACCCCATGAAGTAAATATGAAAAAAAAGAAACCCAAATTTGAAGAGTGTCGTTAAAAGCACAGAAGAAACCAAGCGATAAATGTGTGTGTTCACCTTGGCAGTAAAGTTTGATTATGTGCTGTCCATTGCTTCTGCCTCCTCCAAGGAAACTCCATGTGGGATTGGCAGCTGATCATGGATATTCCGAGACAGAGAGAGCCCCAGCACCAAGCCTGTGTTTGCACACAACGCTGGAACAGCTGGTTTGGATTTTAAAAATTCTGTTTTTATTAGAACACTGACTCTTGTTTATCGTTATTGATTTTATTGGGTTATTATTGACTGACTGCACCCCATGGGCCTATTAGTGAAGTGCTAGTAAAGCATTAAGGGAAGACTTGGGCTTTTCTGTGCTTTGTTCTTACCACATTTTGCTTTTATCGTGACTTTTAGCTGACTGCCTAACTACAAACATGGGCAGTCTCACCCACCAGAGACTGAAAGGAGGACAAGAAAGCAAAGACTTTTCTATTTTTTTCTATCTTAAGAAGAACAAAACAAAGTTTTGTGGTTATTTACTGTTTTGTTTGACTAATTTTAATTCTCGGGGAAATGTTTACGTCTTTCTCATCTGCCTAAGATTTCTGGCTAATATTAGAAATAGAACAAACTCATCAGTCTTACTCAAAAAAATAATATTAAAAAGGATCTGAAATAACTTTTGTATGCTCTTTGATCTTTCTGTGTGGAAAGGGAAATTTATTTTCTTATTAATATGAATCCAATGATACGTGATATTTAGTTAAAGCCAAATCAGAGCTGGGTGATCTCTGGTTGTACATCAAAGCCTAGAGGCCATTTTAATGGAAATTTAGGTGTCATTGACTACTCTCTCCTAAGATAGTACTAAGAGATAAGACACTACAACCTCTGGGTGATCTTACTGATTCAGTAATCTTTCACCTTTCTCTTTGGTGTAATTTTTCTCTTCCCTGCTCCATAAGAAAAGATAAGAAAATAGCATCTAGCACTGAATATACAGGGGTGAGCCACAGAAATGGTCACATGTCCATAGGTTGTAAAACTGCAAATTAAACAGATTTACTGCCTTGTCTCTCAGAAATAATTGATCAAATTGATAATTGTATTTGCTCACCTTTGCTGTGAACTTTGAGGATGGAAAAGATCACAGAAGAAAAGAGGTGCTGAAAATCAGCTTGGAGTCTGAACCTTGTGTAGGAGGAAGACTTACCTTAGGGTTGTAAATCCAAAGTTTGTTTTTCAAAATGATCTTAGTGCAGGTTGAGCTCACAAAGGAGGCTCTTGGCCACTTGCAGCCAATCCAATGTGGGAATGTGGCATTAAATGCAGGAAGTACCCTGGGAACTTTGTGCAGATATGAACACATTTTATTTTAAATCCATCTAATTCTGTCTTTGAGTTCCACGGTGGGTGCAGCAGACAGCAGCCAGGCATCACCAGTTACTGTTTAATTTGCTGGTACAATCAAACAGTGAGATGCTCTCACAATTGACTGTGCCCACAATTTTGTGCTTGACTGCAGGTGCAAAATCGAGGAGCCAAAATCAGAGCACAACTTGATGATTGCTTAAAATTTGGTCCATTCCTGCTCAAAAATCTTTAACTTCCATTCGTCACGTAAAATGAAATATTTTGGATTTTTTCTTTTTTTTTCAGAAGTGGAGTTGTTCACCAAAATTTACTCTCAGGAATAAATAATCCACCTGTGAGCAGATACAATATTTATACTGTAATATTGAATGGAAATAAAAAATTTTAGTGCTGTAAATAAGGTGTTTTTATAACTTTTATCTAGCTCCCCCACCCAGAACAAAATTAATTAATTGTTCCACTCATCCCAGATAAATTAGTGTTTGGACTGTTCCTTTTTTTTTGTTTTAAAGCTTTTTTTTTTTTTTTTTAATACAGCATACAGATAGTATTTTAAAAATTCTGTCATGCAAATAAATATTTTAAAAATTATTTTCAATAATAATCACCCCAGAAAACTACAAATATTATGCAAATCTAATGCTGTATTTTTTTATCTGACAAAATACATATATTAACACGTGTTTTGATAATGCTTAGACAGAAATATTAATCTGTGTTGCTCAGTAGCAGTAATGTTGCATGTTGATTTGTGTGAAATAGAAAACTCTGAAACTTTTGATAAATTCAGAGATATATTTGGCCGAAATCAGCAAAACCAAACCTCTGTGTTAGCCAAGCAATACAACTCAGGGATTGCTTCCTTTTATATGATTGAAGTGCTTGATATTGTTATTTTTATATGAATGTCGAATGTTCTAACCACAGATCAAATGGTACAATTTGGATTTATGGGAGCTAATTAATTATTTCTGGATAGTAGTAAGTTGGACTTCCCAACTAGTCTACTTCAGAAAATTAGTTAATATTCAGAGAAATGCTTTTACTTTTATATACTTAGATTAAGTACAATACATTTCTCTAGCAATATTTGCCTTCATTCCTGTAGCAGAGACCAATCTGTTGATCTACCACTCTTCATTTGTATGCAATTCACAACTCCTCTATGCTGAGGGACATCTCTGATTGTGCTGAGGAAAGATCAACCAGGGATAGTTGGGGTGGTGAATTCCTCTGTGTTGTGCTCAGTATCACAGTGGGATGATGTAGGACAGCTCTTGGAGTCAATAAAAAACCCAGAAATGAAGATGGAGTTTGTATGTTTGGTTTGTGCTTTGTTTTGTTTTTGCATCGTTATCACCAAAATATTGGGTTTTACGTTTTTCTTAAATTTGGGGGTTTATTTTGTAGAAAGGTTGGTATTTCCATATCCAAATACTCCTGTCTGTCAGAAGGCAGTCTGGATCTGCACACTGAGGGTTCTTAGAAATGTGTTGGAGTGAACATTGGAGTTTGGAGGACATGACCAGTGAAAGGAAGTGTCTGCAAGAATCCTTCAACCACTCCATTGTTTCCATATGCACAATTTTCCTAGAGTCCAGTGTTCCTTTCAATCCCTGCTCTTCTGCAGGTACCTGAGTTAAAGCAGAACTCTTGAGAGTTGTCTTACTTCTTTTATGTTGCTCATAATTTTTTCCTTTTCTCCTCCAGCTGTCTCTTTGAATACTGCTGGAATTTTCAGTGGGTACTGCAAGTCTGTTTTAATCACTGTTCCTCATTCAAGAAGAAGCAAACAACACAACAGAATAGGTGCAGTGGAATTTATTGGGATTTTCGATTTCCTTTTTTTTCCTCCAAAATCTTTTTTCTTTCCTTCCTTCATATCATCACATTTCTTTACCTTTTCTCTGCCCCATTTCCTTTCCCCAGTCCTTTTCTCTATTCAGTTGTTTCATCCCTGCTCCTTTATTAATTCTTCCTCCTCGCATTATTTTTCTACTCACTCCTCTCCGGTCCTTGCCAGTTTTTAACAGTCCATGATTTCAGATGGAAAATCTGTCGCCAGAGCCCCTCCTCCACTAACATTAATGGCCACTCTGGAAAGCCTGCCCTGCCCTCCGTCATCTAATTTCAGACACTGAGGGGGCAGACGAAACAGATGGTTGGCACAGGGCTGGATGATTCACTGCTTGAAATCATGGTGCAACATCGCTGAAATTGGTGAGGGAGAAGGAGGTCTGACATTTGACAGAGCCATGTAAAAATTGCCTGATCCAGGCAAAGTTCAGACTAATCACTTGACTGTTATTTTCCAGATGTACTGATCATATGACTGTAATTGTAAAGATGATATTGACAGTGCACCGTTTCCCAAACATGCTGCACTCGTTCTTCACAAAACGATTCTCCCTCGGGATGCTCAGGTCAGGCTGCTGTGGGGAATTGTGTGTTGCCATTTATTCATCCTTGAATTTTCTTTTTTTTTTTTTTTTTTTTCTGGAGTCGGTTCAGTCATCTGTTTTCTGATCACAGAAAGCTGTAAGTTTTCAGGTGCTCAGTCAATAAAAAAGAACAATAAATTTGAGGGCTTCCTTTCAGGGAGGTTTCTCCACAAAATGGACTAAAGTGACAATATTTAGATGTGAGAAATAACAAAGGATCAGAAATAAGTAAGGAGAGCTGTAGCTTTTCAGTGTGTATGTGATGAAAGTTAAATGAATAACTGTAGCCATAGAAATACATGTGAATAAAGATGGTAAGACGCTGATACAACTGGGGCAAATATAAGACCCTGTGAATTCTCTGGGTAATGTTTACAGTTAAAATTGTGGAAATATCCCCAGCATCAAAATTTCATTGATTCTTCGTTAGTAGCTGCTTGCTGTTATCCATTTTGGGTGTCCTCTTCATAACAACAGATTTGGGCTGAGCCACATTGGAACAGAACAGTAAATTTTAATGTAAAACCTTTTAATCAGTGAAGGGACAATGATCTTGAGCACAGCGGTGGAAATATCTGTAACCACAACAAAACCCCAACTCTTAACTGCATGACTTGGAAAATGGCTTGGGGGATAGAAAGAGGAAAAAAAAAAAAAGAAGATTTTTAGATGAGCAGTTAAGTTTTGGGTGCTCCTGAGAAATCCCAAACCCTTGCTCAGCCTTGATATCATTTGAAATGTCTAAGCTTTGAGCTCAGTGAAGTTACTTATAATTAGTCTTGCTAATTTTTATGAATTTTGGGGAGAGCTTCCCAAATGTTCTCAGCCTTCTGCTGCTCCTATTGCTCTGAGCACGGCTGCGAATCTCGCCGCTTATTTAGATGTCAAAGTGGTAACTGAAATATCCTTAAATGTCAATGCAGTTTCTGTTTAACACCCTTGAAAATTGGGCTTTTGTTCCCTAAAATTGGTGCTTCTGGAGAAGGAGAGAAGAGGTGGAAGAACTTAGTTTGCAGTTTTCTTAACCCCTTTGAATTCTGTGGGTGAAAGTCACAGCCCTGGTTGTTATGGGTAAGGATGTTAAAGGATGGACAAAACCCCAGACCGCCTCCTATGTTTTCCCAGCTGAAAGGAAGCTGATTCTATTGCCTCAGATAAAATTAACACCTGGAGAGTTTCAAACATGAAGGATGTATTTCCCAAGGGGTTCAGATGGCTGAAATTCCTTGAGACACAACAGGTCTGAAAACATAATGAGCTGCAAAGAACGAAGATAAATAAAAATATATAACCTTAAAGCAAAGGTTGGGAGCAGGGAGCAGATGTGGGCATCTCCAGACAGGGAAAAGCAGAAAAATGGGCAAAGCTTTAAATAAATTTAGATAAAAACCTTGTAGGCTAATAACTTCTAGGAAATAAGGATGAGGGAGCTTTCCTGCTGCTCATGGACCAGGGGATCTTTTCCTTTGGTAGCAATATTAGTTAGGGAAAACTAATTAGGAGAAACCTGGAAGAATAGACAGAATCTGACTGTGGAAATCCCTGCATATGCCAGACCTCATCAGAAGTCCCCAGTACTTTTTAAAAATGTCTTACCTTGGGTGTTTTTGTGTGTAGACAAGAGTTCAAATCTGTGCTGCCTGTTGAGAAAGTGCTGGTGTTGGGGTTTTATTGAAGAGTTATGGAAATGTATTGCTTTAATACTGATTTTCAAACTGAAAACTACATCTTCTGAGTTTATAAAGCTTTGCTTGTTTTGTTGGTTGGTTTGGTTTTGTTTGGGGGTTTGTTTGTTTGTTTTAGTTTGGGTTTTTCTGGTTGCTTGTTTGTTTGGCTTCTTTTTAGTCTACATTTGTAGCTGAGATACTCTGCCAAACTAGTAGCTGGATTCTGTTCCAGACAGAGAAACCTCACATGATTTAGGTGTTTAAAATCCTTCTCTAACAGTGAGATTTATTCAATATGATAAATGGAGATAAGAAAGCATTTCAGACCCACCTGAGCCAGATGCTGCTTTTAACCCTCTGAATTTCCTTGTGCACTGTATCAACTCCATTGGCTCTTTTGGACCATGGATGAGAGCAGCCTTCAGCTGGAGCTGATATTCTGCTCCTGTGTCTCAGTTCTGAGTGTTTTCTGTTCTCACCATGTTAAAAAATTGGACCCTTGGCAGCAGGGAGACTTAATATCAAGGGGACTAGGAGGGTGAGGATCTCTCCAGGACAGGGACTAATTTCAGCACCTTGTTAGAAATTTCTTCTTCTAATTTAAAACTTTTTGGCTTGAAAATATCTTTGGAATGGAGGTAATTGAAGTTGTAGGGTTGAAATAACAAGCCTCAAATTCTCATTATTTAGTGTAATTGATGGAAAAGGCTGAGAAGTAGAAAAGGAAAATATTGACTTTCATGCATTTAAGTTTTATTTATGTGATGCTGGTCCAAAATCACCAAAATAACTCATGATACTTTATATATAAATGTGTGTGTGTGTGTAACTTGGGTCACTTTAAAAAAGGTACATTTTTTAGTCTCCCAAAAAAGGAGTCTTCTCAGATTTTTTATGGACAAACTGCAGAGACACTTTTATCCTGTCCCACTATTCTGAAACTTCCAAGGCCAGATAGGACTTTACATGAAACATAACTTAGTGATTTTTATCTCTCAGTGAATTCTGGGAACCTGTCCTATCTGATGCTACTGAATTTGATAAATATAGGGAGTTTTTCCTCTTCCCAGCCTGTGCCTTTTGGAGTGGGATTCTGAATAAACACTGCTAATTTCACAGTCTCAGAAAAAAACAAAAAAACCCCAATCAAAAGAAAATAAAAAAATACCGAAAACAAAACAAAACAAAGAATAAAAACAAAACAAAAACAAAAAAAAACCCCAACCAACAAACAAAACCCCCAAAACAAACAAACAAACATACAAACAAAAAACCAAAAAAACCAAACTAAAAATACCTCCCCAAAAATAGAGTAAAGGAAAGCAAATGGCAAGTTTGGATGAGAGAAACTGATACAATTTGGTTTGGCAACATTTAGCTGAGAATTTCAGAAAGTCTGTTTTACTTTCTAGGAATAATCATTACTGCCTTATAATTTTTTAAGACTTTTTTTTCAGGATATTGTCTATACTTTCACTTTTAGGACTTGGAGAATAAGTATATTTATCATTATAGGCAAATATTAATACAAGTCTGATTATTTTCAAGCCTTTAAACTCAAAGGAAATATAAAGAAATTATTACCTGCATTGAAAAAATTCCACTTTTTGCTGGGACTTGTGTTCATACAGAGAAATTTGCTGTATGCTGAGGTATATAACTATTTTAATACAATTAGTCTTTTAATAGTACATTACATAACTTACCATTCCTGAAAATGGATATTGATAGATTATGGGAATGTATCATTTACAGGAGTTGGCTCATACAACTGAGGTTCTTGATCATTAGAAAATGGGAGTTAGATCTAAATTTCCAAATGATTTTTAAGCAAGAATATTTTTAAGAGAAGACGCAGAATTTGCAGAAAGTGTGCATTGCAAGGAACTGCTCTGATCAACCACAAAAGTTGGGTTGAGCACCTCTTTGTCAAAGAGAAAAATGAATATAATATCATTTGGAGGATGCTTTTGTTTCAGTAGAAATTCTTCTTATCTCTAGAAATCATCTATGTGGTGTTCCTTCCTCCAGAATTTGTACAGGACAATCACAGCTAATTAGGAAAGACAGGGCTTGGTATTTCTCTCTTACAGCTGGGTGTGTAGCAGGCATTTGCTTTAAAAAATAGTCATCATGAAACTGCAGTTAAAGTGGAGAAAAGAGTGAAAAGGAGGGGAATTGGATCACATTTTGATAGTGAAAATCAGTGAGTGTCCTGCATGGACTCTGTATGGCACAATATTTTGTGGGTTTTTTTCCAATTAATTTTGGGCAACTTCATGAACTGGGTCAGTTGTTGCCAAACTGATTCATGAGTTTTGGTGTTCATTTAAAGATTAAAAGTGGCTTTGACATCAGGAAAAGCTGAATATAGGAAAGGTAATGAAGGGAGTTATAACTAAGTCCTGGTTTTCTGAAAGGAAATCACAGAATCTCAGAAGGGTTTGGGTTGGAAGAGCAAATTAAAGAGTATCTCATCCCAAACCCCTGCCATGCTCAGGGACACATTCCACCAGACCAGGTTGCTCCAGAGCTGTTTTCCCATTTCATGAGCTATTCCTCAATATTGTGTGGGATAAATGGGATAACTTTGTTCTCATTCATGCGTTGGTGATTGCACTCTGCAAAATGCCTGTGGAAGGCTCACTGGAAAATACAGCAGAGAATAGAATTGTGGAACATCCTGAGCTGGAAGGACTCACAAGGATCATCAATCCAACTCCTGTCCCTCACAGACACCCCAACAATCCCACCCTGTGCATCCCTGGCAGCATTGTCCAAACTCTCCTGGAGCTCTGGCAGCCTTGGGGCTCTGACCATTCCCTGGGGAGCTGTTCCAGTGCCCAACCATCCTCTGGGCAAAGGACCTTTCCCTGATATCCAACCTAATCCCTCAACCCAACACACTTCATTCAGTTCAAAGAACAGCAATACAGTTGGAAGAACTCCTACTATTACAGTTGGAAGAACTCCTACTATTCATCTTTGCATTTACGTATTTCTTCCTATTTTTAAGTGCAGTTTGGGATTGCTCATCCCATTCACCTCAGAAAAGCCAAGTTCACAACTGGGCTGCAAATTCACAAGAAAGAAGTGCTGGGATTTCCACAGCAAGCCCAGAAATCTGTTTCCCATCACTCAGGCAGGCAGGGCACTGTTGCGAGCTGTAAATGTGCTTTTTCCCCTGTGTGGGCAGTGAATCAGCAAATGCTCGGGGAGTTCAGGGGGAAATGTCAGGTGCTGTTTCATCACTCAGGCTTTCACAAGCTCCAGTGTGGTTCCTCATCAGGGGACCCACCTCAGAATTAGGGACCTGGTGGCAATGCCCTTCTCTCTCCCCCTCTCTGAATTGGGAAACCAATGCCTCCCAAAGATGCTCTGCCTATTTTGGTTAATTGATGCCCTGACCACAAACTGCTTAATAAATAAGATCTGTCTGGAAAATATTATTCCCTGAAATCATGTCTGAATTACCCAAAAAGTCAAATTAAGTAATTGAGAAAGCATCTGCTCTGTGGAAGGATGTTTGTTTGTTTGTCCTGTGTTTTGTGGTTGGGTTTTTTTTTTTTGGTTTACCAGGACAATCACTGGAGCATCTGTCTGGCAGAAGGTTTATTTGCAGAACCACAGCTCAAGTCTAGAGATGAGGGAGCATTACAAAGAAATGGCATGGCTTTCAAATGAAGGCTACAAATAGGTTTGCAACTTTCTTCTGTCTTTGGTAAATTACCCAAGTGAGGCCAAATCACATTCCTAAAGACATTCCCCTGGCATCCTTCAATAAACAGATTTTGCCCTGTGTATAAAATGTTTAGCTCAGTGCTTTATGAAGTAAAGGTCATCTGAGCAGAGATGTTGCGATAAAGGGCTGCCTGAAAGTGCTTCCACTGAGCGTGAACAGCAGCAATATTGCCTTGAAAACTCTGCCCTAATTGATTAAACTTCCAACAAACTAATTTTAATTAGCCATACCAGCTTAACTTTCTTCTTCCCTTTTTATGATTCTAAGGGTTTATTAGTGGTGGATGTGCAGCCCCGGTTGTTTATTACAAAAATTATTAAGGTGTGGGAGAGAAATATGAATATTGTACAAACTTTGTTTGACTGTTTTGCATGAATGTTTTCTGCTAAAATGTGCCTGCTTTCAGATGGGAGGTAAAAGAAAAAACAGTTTTTTCATTGCTTGTTCCTTAACATTCATATATTTGCTCCTAACTCTGATACCTCTATTGGAGCTGTCAGGAAACAATCACTGCAAAACCAAAAGTGCATCTTTTAGTCCCTGTTTACCTCCTATTTATGGCTGTTTGTTACAGTTCAGCCCTGTCCAACCTGACCTTGACACACTTGATAACTTTTCATATCTTGCTGAAAAGCAAAACCTCTGAATGCTTTGGATCTTTATGCAACAGCCCTGATTTCAAGTAAATAATTGTGAAATAAAGTAAAGATAGACCTTTTGCCTCAGTACCCACATAAAGGTGGATTTTACCTATAAAATGCTCATGCAATGGCTGTAAAGGTGGTATTTTTCCCGTCTTTTGATGGAGGTATTAATGTTTGAGGCTCACATGAAAATCTAAGCTGAGTGTAAGAGCTCTAGAGAAGGGAATTGGCATGAAGACACTACTACTAGTCTGCAATTTCAGTGGAAGTGCAGTGTGGTTCTCTCATGGGGTTTAAAACCAGTCCTGCAGCATGCTCTGCTCCCACCTCTGACACTGAACTTGACAGTGATCACAGAATCCTAGAATTACTTGGTGTATAAGGAACCTTAAAGAACATCTAGTTCAAATCACATCACGAGCACACAGTCCTTGGTTTTGGGTGTGTTTCTTCCCGTGATGAATTGGGGAAGTTGTACTTTGTGTCTCCAATTTTTGAATGTTTTGATCTCCTGACAAAACACGTGGCAGCAGCAGCAGCAGCACACTGGGAGGTTTATGGTGAACAACAAGCCATGTTTGCAAACTCTCTATCACCAGGCAAGGGGATGCATTTCAGAGAGTTGTAGGACCTTGGCAGGAGCCATGGCTTTGTGTGGAGGTTAGGGATGGCAGATGTGCTGCTCCTGCAGGAGAACAGCAGGTCTGGTGCTGGGGGAAGCCCTGGGGTGCCAGGCAGCAGCTCTGTGAGCTCAGTGCCTTGTGGAGGGACAAGGTGCCTGTGGCCAGCTGGCTACCCATGTCTTCATTCTGCATAGAGCAGAAACTCTGGGCTTCCTCTGAGGATTCCAGACCTACAAACTGCTGTTCCACAAAAGGAAAAGAGTGGGAGCAGCTCCTGAGCAGAGCTGAGCACCCTGTGTTGCACTGCAGCCTCATGCCAGGACTGTGGTTGTCAGCTGCTCATCCTTCCTGCATAACGCAGTGCTGAGGTCAAACCAACCCATCACCTCTCTGGTTTGGACTTAGCATGTGAGGAATGGGTGACAAGAGTGTAACATCCCTTGGAGTGCCCAGATGTGCTGTGTGGAGCAAGGACAGCCAGGCAGTGACACGAATGTCTCCTGTTTGTCTCGCTCCAGCCCATCTGGCTGGGAAGGAGCAGTGTTGAAGAGCTGCTCCTTCCTCAGAACAGGCTCTGGGGACCAGGCTGGGCTGGTGGCACTGCCCTGCTGTCCCCTACCTGTGCAGGGCTCTGCTGAGGGACAGCTCAGGGATCCAGACAGACCCTCAGCACCACTGCCAGCGAGTTGGCACCAGGCTGCTGGCTCAGGTTGCCCACAAGTACATGCTGGAGACTGTGGAAATACTGTAGGGAATCTGTTAGAAACAGCAGAAAAAAGAGCCTATTCTGGGTCTGTAATTTAATCTGAATTCCAAGGTGGTTGAAAGAAAAAAGGAGGGGTGAGGAGGGAGGGAAGCCTCCAACACAGTCTGGGCTCTGCTGTGGGCAGTGGGAATGTGGCTGTCGGTGCTGAAGATGTGCAAAAGTACTTTCCAAGTGGGACACATGGACAAAATAACCTCAGTGGCTCTTCTCCCTGCTTTGATTTCAAACGTGTCCCCTAATGCTGCAGCGGGGTAACAGCCAACTTGTGTCATGAGAGCTGGACTGAGGAAATGTTTGGGGTAACGAGAATAGCCCAGTTTATTTAGGCGTTGCAAATTTGGGGCAAAGGCTGCAACTGTCCTTAAATTAGACACTGTAATAGGTGTTTGTGCAATGTGGACTTGGAGCTTCAGTGAGTGAATGTTAAATTTATTACAGTACCCTCAGAGCTGGGGGCTCACTTGCCAAATAGGCTGATCCACTAATTCACTTCGCTTCGAGCTGCTCTCAGAACAAAACCAACTTTCAAACATTTTCCATTTGCAATTGTAATCAAAGGACAAGCAGTGATACAAGAAATGAAGCAATGTGGGTGAAGTAGAACAAAATCATTTAGTGGGCTACTGGAGTAACAATTTAAAATGTTTGAACATGCCAAAAGGAAGGAGGGGGAAGACCAGAATTCCACTTTCATGAACAATGTATCAGAAAATGAGTGAAAATACCAAGTGCTGGCTAGAAATCTAAGGTGAGGGTTTTCTATTTTATGTATTTAGGGATTTAATGCATTTGAAAACTTGGCAAGCGAGTTCCAGTGTTGGAAGCATGAACTGATACTGTACATGGTTCCTCAGTCCAAGGGAATATCTAGCTCGGATGGCACAGGGAATGAATGTCAGTTAAAACAGTGTTAATGAGGTTAAAGACAACTGATCAGGGATCAATAAGTGTTCTTGGGAAGAAGCACTAAGGTGGTGCAGAGATTTTATCACCTGATGGCTGGGTTAGAAATGGGTGTTATGGTGAGGACTGGGATTTTACAGGACAAGTGGAATTTGTGTTTTCTTTTCAAGCGCACATTTAAAAAAAAATGTTTTCAAATAAAGTCTACAAAATGTTCCCAAACCAGCTTCTTTTTCTGTCTTCTCCTTAGTTCTTTTCCTCCCCTGCAAATGTCATAGGAAACCCTCCAGCTCTGCTCTCCAGGCTCAATTAGTGCTTTCAGTTCCTATTAGGTTTTGGGATCCATCTGACCCTCCCTGCAGGGCTCTGGGACCTCCTGGCCAGTGCCTTCCCACCAGCAGAACTCTGCTCCCTCCAGCCTCTCCCAGGCAAGCTGCCTCGAAGGCATGGATGGAGTCTCCTCTTGCTCTTAATCACTGTTGATTAAAGTAAATTAAAGACAACTTTTCTGTTTGAGTTGTGAACATGTGACTGCTGCCTTGTGTCCTTTAGGCCATGGGTGCTGCAGGTGGCTGTCCTGATCTGTGGTCAATGAGATGTGGGAAGGGATAGAGAGCTAGTCACCAGATCTTTTCCTGGTCAATATTACTGCTTTCATTTTTTTCCCCTATAGCTCTTTTTGTTTGGTCATTTGGATTTGTTTTTTTTTTTTTTTACCTGAGGACAAACTTTCCAAACTGCAGTGTAGTCTCAAAAAAATGAACTTGGATGAGGAGAGAGATAGAGCAAGGGAATAAAGCAGATTTGAATCCTGTCACAGTGAGGCTGAGATGTCATGATCTAATTTTATATGGAGTTTGGGATGTGCATTTATCACCTGATTTCTAAATTAAAGACCTTGGTGCACATTCACCTTCTTCCTCTCCAGCCGTGGGAAAGCTTTCTGTCTGTGTTTCATCAGCACAGGTAGTAAAACTTACCTGTGTGACTTTTGTAAGGCCAAGAAGAAAAGAATTTCCTTTGAGATTTCTGAATTTTTTCTGACTAATTAAAAGCTGCAGAAACTCATTCAGAATTGATGACTACCTGGTTTGCTCTCAAGGTTATTGTAAGTTTTGTTTACTGTCAGAGTGCCCAGAGAAGCTGTGGTTGCCCCTGGATCCCTGGAAGTGTCCAAGGCCAGGCTGGACAGGGCTTGGACAGGGAGTGGGAATGAGATGAGCTTTCAGCTCCTTTCCAACCCAAACCATTCCATGATTGTTGATTGGAATTGGCGATCACAAAGTGGAAAGAAAAATAAGGGGGGGAAAGAAAAGTGTTGCCAAATTCTCCTTTAATCTCCATTAACCTTTTCCTGGGAATTCCAGTCCAAAATGTGGCCATAATTCCATATTGTCACTCGAAACAATCAGATAAATGTTTTACTGCCCAGGAGCTCTCCTTACCTGTGTCGTGTTGCACATAAACCCCTTAAGCACCTTTTAACGAGGAGTTGGAGTTAATGGCCCTGAGCTGCACTTGGAGCCATCAGCCCTTCCCAGATGGTCATTAATCCTCAGATGCTCATTAAAGATAATATTTTGTAGCTTTAAAAAAAAAATTCTGTGCTGCTTTTCCTTTAGGACACTTGCTATTCTCCTTCCAAGAAGGTGTCCTCCATGGCAAAAATTGGGCTTTATTGCACCCCTGTAGTCCCTCTGAGGATCAGGCTGGAGCTGCGGTTTACAAAGCAGGACAGTCCTTAAAAAAACATGTATACATAATATTGCATACATAATAGATGGGAATGGTTCCAAAACAATCTATTGCATAATTACCTAATTAATACAATCTGTAATAATTAAAAATCCTTTGGAGAATTTGTAAAAACATTTTACTATGTAAGTGTCACAGATAATTTTTAGACTCGGTGTCTCAGCTGTTTGCTTTTTATTTTTTTTTTTTTTCTTTTTAATTTGGTCTTTCAAATTGCCAACAGTCTTATTGCTGCTCTGTGGCCCAGGCACTTAACAAATTTCATTTCTCAAATGGAAGGGACTGAATTTTCTCCCCAGAAGTGCAGTTCACAGGCAAGGGCAACGTTCAGCACTAACTGTTCTTTTGCAGAGACAAACACAAAAGGCACGTTTAAATATGTGTATTCCAAGGGCTTTTTCAACTGTTGGGGGGAGTTAATAAAGCAAAATAAAAATTTCAAAGTAACAAAAATTGCTTTGGGCTCGACTTTTAAATCAAGATAGAAAAATTGATTTTGCAGATGCATTATAACCCTACTCATCTCAAAATGGTCCCACAGTGCAATTGTATCAGCAGTGCTTATTTATATTTATATCCAGCAGATATTCTGGAGCACTATAGAAACCTCTGTGTCTGCAAGTATCAGTTTCATGGCCTGTGGTGACTCTTGTTTGTGTGTTTGAGGTGCACAGGCAGGACATGAATTTGACCCCAGAACTGCTTTTAGTTTACCTGGAAGTGTCCAGGGCTAGGCTGGATGGAACATAGAACAACCTGGGATAGTGGAAGGTGTCCCTGCCCATGGCAGGGGTGGAATGGGATTATTTTGAACATCCCTTCCCACCCAAACCATCCTGTAATTCCACCATTATTTATAATTTGGACATCCTGGGATCTGTAACCTTAATTTTACTGTTACTGAATCATCACAAGTTCAGTGGTCAGACAGCAAACCTTGCAGACCCATGATCTGTACCATTAAAACCCATTCTGATTCCTTATCAGGGAGAGAAATTTCCTTTCAAGAGATGATTAAGCACAGTGGACAGCACTAAGTATGTGGTCAATGCAGGAGGTGCTCAATGAATAATTATTAGAAAATAAAGGATTTTTGCTTTATCGAAGTGTGGCGTTGCATCTAATTGATTCTTAATTGTGAAATCCATTTTTTGCCTCAAAAGAGCCACTGATAGTTTTGTCAGCTGCATTTTTTACTTAGTTTTGCAGGAGCTGGAGTCTGTAGCACCTCAAATGAAAAGATTCACCTTCCTATACTCGTGGTTTTTGGAAGGCCAACATAATAATTCACTTGCCAGGGAAAGCAGGCTGGAGAATTTGGCCTTTTGGGCTCATTAGTGATCTGTGCACACCAGCTGATGGGAAAAAAAAAATCCCAAAATAACAAAGCAAAGAGGGAGGTTTGCATCCAAGCCCAGATTCTTGTGCATCAGAGCAGGAAGATGCAGGGAGTGATGCAGACTGAGCTCAGTGTTGTGAGTGGCACTGTTGTTGGCTTTATTTAGCGTTACAAAAACTGTGGTGGGAAAACGGAAAGGGGAGATTTTGAAGTACCTCTCCTGGGAGAGGTTTGGGGTTTGTTTTTGCTTTCCTGAGGCTGTGCTTGGTGCTGGCTGTGAGGAGCACTGTGGGGATGCCCTTGGCTTGCAGCACATCATCATATTTCCTTCCTGGAGATCACCTGGAACTCAGAGATGTAACTTCATTCGGGCTTTTTCTGCTGGAATTGTCTTTCCAAAGCAAAGCAGTGTCTTCCACCCTCCCTGCTGAAGCTGCAAGAACATCTGTTTTGCACTTAGAGTCAATAAACAAGGGTCAGGAGTAACCCCCACGTGTGCTTCAGTCCCCAAACCACATGGCTGTGGGTCAGTGGCTGTGAGGAAATCCCCCTTGCTCAGTGCCACTGCCAGTGTTCCCGTGACAAACTCTGCTCCAGCTTTTCAGGCAACTCCAGGAACCCTTGTGTTCTCCCCAGATACGCCGCGTACCTTAAGATATTTAATTCTGGCTGCAGATGTTAAGTAACTTCTTGATTTTTTCATAACTCAGGCGACTAAAATACTTCTTTCTTTTTTTTTTTAATCTCTATTTTGCAATCACTGAATCATATGATCAGCCTAAGGATATACAATTTGCAAATGAAACCAGATTATTATTAGTCTTGGCTATTTCAGTATGGGGAAGAAGGGAGAAAAAAATACTGTGTGTACATTTTGCAGAGCAGTTGCAGTTTGTTTTACCAGCTTCTCAAACACACTGGGGAAGGTAATGACCACGTGAAATAGTTTCTTGTGCACAGGGTTGTTGGCATAAGTGACAACTTGGAGTAACCTGAAATGCCACTTTTGGGCCACAAAATAAAACATTAAAACAAAAACCAAAGCATATTTTGGGCTTAGGTGAAAAGTAAGACACACATTTCTGTGATTCTGTCTTACTTTTTTTCTTCCCCACTGGCAGGAGATTCCTTGAGAGAAATTGTGCCAGCAAATTAGCATTTCCAGTCCTTTAATATACATTCCTGGAGGTATTCTCTTCCAACGAGAGCACTTCTGGGAATGACAGCAGCGTGTTGGTAGTGCTCCAGCTGTCTGGCACCGCGGAGTGCTCAGCATCACTTGCCTTTCCGTGGTGGTTGGAGGACACCTGTGTCTTATTTGCTGCGTTACACCTTGGAAGTTTTGGCTCTTCAGAAGGATGACATTCCTGCCAGGGGGTTGCTGGGCGCCTGCCACAGCTCAGCTGCTAACCTGCAGCTCCTCCTCAAGTCACCACTCAGGTGTCACAGATCACTTGCAGTAATTTTTCTTGATAGCCATAATATGGCCGTGACTAGCGTCACCCTTTCTCCACTCTTGTTTTTGTTTTCACGTCTTTGCGAAGAGTTACACTAATTCAAGATGAGCTCTGGCTGTTCACATCGTCTGTGGCCTGGTGCTGAGAGAGGATGGAGCACATCATCTGCAGGGCTGCAGTATGGTTTGTGACATCATCGTGACATGATGTAAAACATCCTGTGGCAGCTCTGGTTGCACAGGTGTCATTACACTTTGCATCAAAGGGCTGGAAATGGCTTCTGTCACTTTGCTAATTGCCTCTTCTTCCTGTCTGGGAGGCGCCATGGCCCTCACCTTGGTGACACGGAGAGGAAGGGATGGGATGGTGGCTTTGCCCTCACACCCAGAGCCACCCTGCCCCACACCAGCTCAGGCTGCAGCTCCTGGAGCACCCAGCTCTGCTCTGAATTGGCTGGTGTTGACTCTCCAGTGTGATAAAATCTGGGAGAATTTGGATTGTCCAGCCTGGAGAAGAGAAACTTTGGGGTGACCAAATTGTGGCCTTCCAGGACCTGAAGGGAGCTGACAAGAGAGAGGGGAAGAGAATGTTTATAAGGGCATGGAGTGACAGGACAAGGAGGAATGGCTTAGAGTAGGTTTAACTGGCTGTTAGGAAGGAATTGTTCCCTGTGAGGAGGTGAGGCTCTGGCACAGATTCCCAGAGAAGCTGTGGCTGCCCCTGGATCCCTGGCAGTGTCCAAGGCCAGGCTGGACAGAGCTTGGAGCAGCCTGGTCTCCCAGCCCATGTGTCCCTGTCCATGGCAGAGAGTGGAAATTGGATGATCAGCCTGTCCAGTGGGAAGGGGAAAACTTTTCTTGACTGGAGGCGTGGCATTGCAGGACTTTTAAGTGTCCTTGCTCCTTAAAACTGCTCTTAAAGTTGGTAAAGCCCTTCCAACAAATCTGAGAAAATGAGGCTGTGGATAGTGACACTTTGTCTTGCAAGCAAAGAAGGAAGGCCTCAGAACTTTTAATTTATACTGAATGCTTCGGGTCTACGTTTTGGGTTTTGTGGGTTTTTTTTTATTTTTTAAGTTCGATGCCTGCTACTGGTTAGAAATGTAGTTTTACTTGTTGCACAGAGTTCACTCTGCAAAGTGCTTGGCAGGGCAGCAAGATTTTTCATTTATGCTCAGTCCTGTCATGTGTCACCATCTCAAAGAGCTTTTATAACCTAAAAGTTTCTGTGATTTTATGTCCTGTTGTACTCGAGTAAGTCTGTATGTGGCACAGTTCAGAGCTCTCCTCTGGCTTCCTCAACTAAGATAAACACATAAAAAGCTGTGAAAGTATTTTTCTCTGAAGCAATCCTTGCATCAGCCGAGGGAAGTCCATCTCTAACACACAAAACAACCCTCATGCTCCTCCCCCAAGACCTATTCCTCAATTTCTAACTTTGTGTAAAGTTGAAATACTTGACTTGGGCTGTTGTAAGCTTTGTGAGGATAAAGTCCAACGTCCCTCATTATGATTTGTTGTGTCTGGGATAGAAATCTTTCCCATGTAAGATCAGTCTGGCCTACCATGGGCTCTGAGTGAAGCAAGTAGAGTGTTGCATGTGGATCAAGCACAGCCCATAATTAACCAGGGCTGGCATTACGTAATTACTGACAATTTACAATTACAGTGCATTTGCACAGTGCTTTATGCTGTGATTATCCCATGGAAATTTGTGATAACTATCAGTGAAGCTTACATTTAAACTTTTTTATTTTTTTAAAGCATGAGAACAAGATAAGCTGTTGGAGAATTTTACAGGTGTTAGGAAAATTGATTAAGGAATTACCATCGGTATTTTGTGATTCATGTTGTTCCCCACCCTTTTCCTCTGCAGAGGAGCACTTTGCTGGTACCTTTTGATATGAATTTACAGGTAATTAGTAATCTGTGACTCCTTGGTCTTCTCCCTTTAAAATTATGCACATTTAGAAAAATGTAATTACTTGGATCTTTTGTACCTGGAACTTTATGAAAATCAGTGTCGTGGGATTGAAATCTCTGATTCAAAATTGAAGCAAACTTTTTTATGCTTCTGGATAAATCACCTCCTGTGGTTTTGCTTATTTTCTCCTCACTCCTCCCAGATTATCTGAAAATATGGGAAAACTTCGAGGTGGTATTTTCCTCCTTCCATACATGGTGTGATGGAGCACAAACTTGTGGAGAAAATGAAGTCATGAAACCTCAGACAAATGCAAGTAAAAATAAATGAGCAAAAAAGAAGTGAGGTGTGAAGTAGGTAAATTTTTAGTAGCTCTGGAATGCAGATCCCTGGTACATTCGTTGCAGATGACATGATTCATTTAGTTTTATTGCACACAAAGTTTATTTTGCAAATTATGGATACTTTGATGCCACTGCAATGGGTGCTGTAGGAATACTGGAGATACTGGATGGATGCAAATAGAGCAGGCAGGGAATACAAAAGCCAGAGGCATACCCTGAAGGGTTTACCTTGGTCAGGGACTGGATTTTGTCCTTCATTTTAGAAAGAGATATTTATTGCAAGGAAGTTTTCCTGATAATTTTTTCAAGGTGTGCAATGGAGCATTATTTAATTGAATGCCATATAAGCTGGACAAGGAAAAATTCAATAGGGCAAGAGCACTTGGGGTGCTTTAGTAATTTGTTCCCTAACTATGAATGAGGTGGCTGTACTCAGTATGGCAGGTTTCCCAAATGAGGAATCACTGCCTCTGGATCTATGAGGAAATATGATTTCAGACAATCCATAGGTCCAAAAAAACTGGACACAAATCTTCATCAAAGCACCCCCTTCCTTAGATTAATGCAAGAGGGCTGAGGGAGAGGTTTTTCTTCAGGAGACATGAGATGAGCCCACAGCAAGTGACACAATGTTGAGTCTGGGGACATCAGGATTGCATGGGGAAGGGAGGGAGGTGCTGGGAGGAGAAGCCAAAATTCCTTCTAACAACAAAACCAGGCTAAAAATTAAGATGGAGATGATCATTTAGCCAAAGTTTCCAATAAAATGTGTCCAGTTTTGTTTACTTTAGTTCTGGTAGTATCAATTAGACCTTTTAACCTCCAGTCTTTATATTCAGCGAAGGATGTTGGAGATCAATTTTGAGGGAACATCACTAACACAGTCACTGATCTGCTGCTTCTCAGGAAAACCCAAAAAACCCTAAAACCCTCAAAACACAGACCCAAAACAAAATCCCTTCCCACTGCAAAGAAATGAAAGCTCAATATGCTCACAAATGCTGTTGGAGTGGTTGGATGCTCACCTGAAAGCATCAGTGAGAATGGTAGTAACCCAAATTTGTATTGAAACTCAAGAGAGCGTTATGGACAAATGAACTGCACAAATTAATATTAAAAATACAAATTTGCATTTGAATTGGGAGCTGAGCAAAGGCTTTTCAGGGTTAAACAGGTCAGAGAGCCTCTGGCTTGGGTAGTTCGATATCTGGGATGCTACATGCTGATATTCCATGAGCTAAGTTTAATTTAAGCTGTGGTTCTCAGTGAAAATGAAATCTTTACTTGGAGTGCTTAGGGGGAGGTATTTTTCATGCTCATTCATTCATATGTGTCTCATTTCATTCTGCATAAATTTCCTGTGCGTTTGACCATGGCCATCAGGTGCAGTGGAACCAGAGCACTGCTGATCACTTCAATTGTCTGATCAACACACCTCTGATGGCTTTGTTGAGAACATGAGGGGTGTTGACACCTCCCAGAATGAAAACGAGAGGGGAACTGATGGGGACAGAAATAGTGAGAAAGTCAAGGATGTGTCTGAACACCAAGAGATCTTGAACTGAAATCCTGATAACCCTTAGTGTGACTGCCCAGCTCGGAATTGGTTTCTTTAGGGAATTATTTAACAAACCATTTTTCTTATGGAAATGACAACTTCTTTCACCTGATCAACCTACTGAAGCTCATTTTACTCCTTCCACACACAGAGAAGTGTTGCACCCCCATCAAGGCTTGCTTTCCCACTTTTTAATGACCCCTCCAGCACTTTCTCATGCCCTTCTCACACCCCCTGAAGTTGCCCAACATCTCTGGGACATTCCCATCCATCTCAGAAGATCCTGCTTGTGTACCCAGCAAAGAGTTTCGCTCTTAAAAATCAAACCCTCGAAACCAAGGGTTTCATATCAACAAACAGGGAAACAGTGCAGAGAATAATGCATGTCCTAGAAATCAGGGTTGCTGTTGTCAGCAGTTTTAGGCAGTGGCAGAAGTTGTGCTGAACCACTGAAAGGAACTAACACTAACAAGAGGAAGATGAGCAGAAAAATGTATCACAGTAATCAAATCTGATTGTAATGAGAGCATTAAGAAGAATTTCTGAGTCAGTTAAGCAAGAAAATGTCTTTTTTTTTTTCCTGGAAACACTTTAGATGGGGAAATACTGAAAGTGCTAATAGATGTGAAAAGCCTACTGTCAAAAATGAACCAGCTTTGCTAAAATATCCCAAAAGCAGGATACCTGTTGTTGCAGCAGAAGTGTTGCACCCTTTTTACAAATATATTTCTATGTTCTGTAATACACTATTGATCCATTCTTTTTTTGGTTTTTGATCAAGGCATAAAAAAAGTTTTCTGAGCCTAAATTAAAAAAAAAAAGAAACAATAAGATAGGCATAGAGGAATTTGAAGGAAAATTATAAATAGATTGTTTGTTCAGTGAAGAAAGCACCCTTTCTACTGGTACACAGCATTTAATGCATACTGGTGGAACTGGAATAAACCCCAGAAGCACAGCACACACAGTTTCTGCATGGCTGGAGGTATGGGAAAGGAACAAACCAAATCCTGGCGCCAGCTAGGACAGAAACTGAGCACTTAGTCCAGCACAGGACATTAGACAGTCCAATAAAACTCCATGGTTCACAGGGCTGAAGGCAGCTGCAATCTCTAATAACATGAGTACAGTCAAGGACCCTGCACCAGAGTTAATAAGCAGATCATTACAGACTCTGACCAAGGCAGTCTCCACACTGACCTAATCGAAATCCAGAATGAACATTATCCTAACGTGCATGATGAACCAATTAGCCCGGAGCTGGGCTGCTTCCACCTGCTCTAGTATCTCAATTTAGAATGGCAAATTAAAACCAAAGAGACATGAGAGAACATGTCAGAGGTTGTTTAACGTGGGGAGATGGCAGAGACTTTAAGAAAACTGGGTTCCTCTGTGGCTGCAGCTCACTGCTGCCAACAGGCCAGTTTTTTATGGATCTCCATGCTCCTGTTGAGATGGGATGGCCAATCGCCTAAATAAAAGATGACTCATTGGGGTTTTTTGCTGGCTCCAGGGATGTGAGTTAACAATGGTGATGCCTGAAGGTTCTGCTCTGTGAATGTCTAAATTTTCCTCCTTCCTGAGGGTGTTTTCCATCTCAGGGACAGTTGTGACCATCCAGGTCAGAAAAACATTCACAAAGGGTTTGGCCTAGCTGGGTCACTGTGCATCAAGGGGACTTGGAGAAGTGAGAGGCTGCCTGTGCCTCTGGATGCCCTTTGGGCAGGATTTGAATCTCACCTCCTGGAACACCCATGTGTTTTGTTCTCGTGTTCTGTTAGAAAAGAGATTGTGAAAAATCTGGAAAGCCAGGTTTGCTCTCCTGACTCTATTCCTGGCTGCACTGGGGTGTGGTTTCAATGAAAGGAGTGACTCTTGCTAATTCTTAGCAAGTCATTAACCAATGCATCCCATAAGGGGAGTGAGATGGAAAAGTGGAAAAATGTTGTGCATGGATTTACCCTGCAAAGGAATTTAAGAGAGTTGGCCTTTGCTACTTGCAAAAGCACTTTGGTCCTTCCCTCTGGGTGAGGATCCACCCATGGACACCAGAGTTGTGCTAACAGAGGTTTGGAGAGTCCAGAGATGGATGATTGGCACAAATCCCACGTGCAGACAGATTTATAAGGTCATGACAACTCAGTGCAGAAGGTAAATACGCAGGAATGTGGCAGAAATAGACCCAAGTATTACACAGGTGATACTTGTTACTTTGTTTTAGGAAAATTGTTAAAAGGAAAAATAATCCACCATCTAGAACTGGCCTGGAAAATGCAGCTACTAGATAATATTTTCAGTACCAAAATTATGTACTAAGTGGGATATTTATGGATGCATTGTTTTAGTACCATTCAGTAAAGGAGAATTTCTTGCCTCTGTCTTAAAGTTATTTGTTGTCGTTCCTTTCAGAGCAACCACACCATTTGACTGTTCTGTGCTCTGGGTTAGGTTTTGTTTCTAATCTGCCATTTTCCTCCAGTTCTGGTTCAATATTCATTTCATAAACCTTTTATTCAAACTCTGAAGGATTTGTGCCAAGTGCATGAATTCCTGTGGAACAGAATCCAGATTAACATGTCCCAGCTCACCTTGCACACACAACAAAGTTGTTTTCACCTCTGGGTGAATGTGTTTCTCATTCAGGAAGAGTGAGTGATCTACTGGTAGATT
The DNA here is from genome assembly GCA_024500445.1 of Entomyzon cyanotis. Classification (NCBI taxonomy): domain Eukaryota; kingdom Metazoa; phylum Chordata; class Aves; order Passeriformes; family Meliphagidae; genus Entomyzon; species Entomyzon cyanotis. Next base: position 2,786,957 of record JAKEPQ010001026.1, read on the forward strand.
ATTACACATATTTTATGTTACACTGATTTTGCAAAGCTCAGGTTTTTGTTGTTGGCAGCTTTTACAATCAGCTGGGGAAAAGGAAGGGAGGAACGGCCGCAAAGAAGGATATTATTCCTGAAAATCTCATTCTTTGAATGTTGTTCTGTAATCAAAGGGCAGACATTCCCTGCTCTGCAAACTGCCCACACCAGTGGCCTCTTGCATCAGGCAGTGCTGCTGACTCTGGTGATTTACTGAGACTCTCGTGACTCTGCACGTTTGCTCCTTTGTGGTTTTGGGGGAGAGCTTGAGACTGAGGTCTGCAAGATTAAACTAGAAGTAGGAAAATGGAAGCCTGTATTGTATCACTTTGGAGGTCCCTGCGCTCTGCAGGAGGATTTGGGGTTTTTGGTGGGGGCAGAGGGTGGGCAGAGGATGCAGAGCACTGGTGGCACTCCCAGCACTGAGCACCACATTTATTGGCAGTGTGACGAAGGACAGGAGCGCCAGGATGGCTGTGGAGGCTGACATGTGAAATAGGTGGTGAGGAACAGGGAGCACAAAGAAAGACTCCAAGCCCCCGAGTACACATACATATCCTAGAGTCCTGGCTTTAGCTGGGAAATGGGAAAGGTTTTAATTTAAAATTTGATTTAAGGGAGAGAGACTTTTTCATTAGCGTAGCAGTTACTCACTCAGTTGGGAGCTATTGGAAGAAATTAAAGTACATTTGGCAATCTATATGCTTCAAGCAGGAATGGGATCTATCTATCTATTTATCCACCTTTCTGCCTAATCACATAAATTCCATGATATCCAGGGTTACATTTTCTCTTCTCTCAACGGCTGCAAAATCTGCCTGCCTGAAACCCCACTGAAAGGAGAAAGTTATTATCAATGTCAACCACTCTCTTAAGTTTTTGCATTACTGTTTCTTTCTGCTGTTAACATCGGATGGGTTTTCTCTCAATCAGCTGAAAAGCCACATTGGAAAACATTTTCTTATTGGCTTTTTCTTTTTTTCAATGACATTTTTCAGGGAGGGAAAAGAAAAAAAAGGAAAGCAGGCAAAAAGAAAGAAATGCAAGTCAAAAAGCTGAGACAAAACACAGAGGAGAATATTTTGGGGAAGTGTGTGTTGTGTTAGCCCTTTTAATATGCAGTTACCTCCTTTCTCACAGAGCCTAGTGTAAAGTTTTGTAAGTTGTGGGGCTTTTTTTTTTTTTCCTCTTTTGTCAAAAAAAATTATGAAAGTGTCGCTTTTCCTTTGCGGTTAATTCAGGAGAGATCCTCAATTCGAGCAGGGCACATTTTCATGCAAATACAGCAGCACAGTTTCCAGCCCCCTAATAGCTTCTTACAAATGATGTGCCATTACAACGAGGTTTATTTAAACAAATTTAATACATCTTTAATCAAGCTGGAGAGCATTTTCAAAGGTCACGCTCCAAATCAGGATCACTGTTCAGAGCTTATCAAAGTATTAGCTTAAGGGGGAGGGAGAATTATTTCTTGGACAAGTAATTTTAGGCAAATCTTTATTTACATTTTTATTCAGTTATTAAATTTTATTCCTTTCCCTCCTCCTCCTAGTCTCCATTTATGAACCTATAAGAAAGTCTGTAAATGGAGCCATAAGCATATCACAGCAGTTACTATTTCCAGGGGCTATTCCTTTGAATCGACTGGGCCCATAAAAGCAAGGATGAAGTCACTTTTTTTTTTTTTTTAAACACAAGCTCTGTGTATCCATTTCATACAACAAGCTCTCGCCCGAGGAGCTGATATTAGGATAAATATATTAGATAGATTTTTAAATTAACGAAACAAGTTAAAACCAAATTTTGAGCATAATGGGTATTTAGAGGTGCTTGTGTGTTCCTGCTGCAAGGGGATAATTGTTGATGTTAAGTCATTAAAACTAATGGGAGCTGCACTAATGGAGCACAGGAATCCACCCCAGTTCACACCTCTGGTATCATTCACTAGGTATTTATCTGTAAATAGGTCACAAAGGGTTTAACTGGTGCATAACCAGTTTATCCCTGCACAGGGCTCTGGGTCTCTCTGCAATGGCACCTCACCCTCTCCTTTGCCTCATGCTCTCAGAGCTCACTATGCATAAAACTCAATCCTTTGGCCTCTGCTTTCCAGGAGGAACTGAAAAGGCTTTAACAGGGTTAAAGGGGGAGAGAGCCCTTGAAGTGCACAGGCAGAAACACCCCTGAGATTTTAATGCTCATTACACTGAGGAGTCATCAACATTTTCATTACAGGGAGGTGAAACTGGACATGTGTGAGGTCATGAAAAGACCTTGTGCAAGCTCTGTTAATTCTCTTTTTAGGGCTCACCTTGCAGCAAGGTTTTTGGATGAGGTTAAAAAGAGCAATGCTGAGGTACATACCCAGGCACTCCTGGAAAACTGTTTTTTGTAGGACTCTGAAAAACTGTTTTGTACCCAAACCTTCAAGGAACCTTTGCATCTGGTACCTATGGTATCCATATGGCAAAGTAAATAAAGTATACTCACATGACCCAATTTTCTCTGAATATGAATATTTTTTAATCTGAAATATCTAATATTCACAGAATAATTTGCCCAGAAAATTCTATTTATTTTCAACTTCCAAATGACACTTCTCCGTAGTGGTTATGGATTTTTGTTTACTTGTTTTTTAGTAATCACGAATTATTTTTTAGCAATGGTATGTATTTGATGTCCACATCTTGCTACTAGTGACCTAAAGGACAGGATATTGTTTCCTTTCAATGCTCAGAAGGGTCTTTTAAGAGGACTTGAAGAAACTTTGAACTTCTGAGCAAGTTTGTAGAGCAACACCAGCTTGGTAGAATTAGGAAGCGTCAAAGGACATGTAAGTCCTGACATTAAGTGCCTGAAAGGTCTGGACTTCTCCTTTCTCTCTTGTCAGTGGGACCGTGGATTCAAATCCTTTGGTTTCTGAGACTCTTCATCTTTCCTTTTTCCACCTGCCTAAAGCCTCCTTTACAGAAAAACAAACAAACAAACAAACAAAAAGGTTAATTCATTAAATATAATCACTATGCACAGACTTCATGTTGACTTTCATCACAGTCATGTGGCATGTTTGGTTGTTTGGGCAAAAAATTAATAAAATTTGGTAAACCTTAGAATGGAGTAAATATGCCAGGAAAAAAAAATGTTAAGGAGTAAAGGTTGAGAAGAAATAGCTGCAGAAGGCATAAATTTTGGGGCTGTGCAGGAAGCAGTGAGCACACGAGGACTTCTGACTATTGTATGTGATCTCAAAATGTGGGTGTTGGGCTGAACAGTAAATGAAATTCTGTTGGTATTTGCAACAGCACATCTTGACTCTGATCAGCAATTGACAAAGGAACAATTTAAAACTCGTATGGTTTTCCTTTTCACTGGATTTGTGTTGGTGATGATCCTTTTGTCTGCAGGGACACTGAGACTCCACTTGCGAATTCACCACACACTTGAGCAAAAGTTATCTCTACCAGCTCACCCATTTATTTCTTTCTTTGTCTTAATATTCAGAAGTTTCAAAGAGTTTCAGTATTAATACTCACTTCTGTAACTCTTTCTAAATTACATGACTGGCATGTGGTTTGCTTTCATTGCATATTTGTGTTAGGCTGGTTTTTGTTCCTTTTTTTTCCTGTTTTCAACGTTTCGAGTGTTTGTCATTTGGAAACTGGTTCTCAGGAATATTTTGTTTGACTGCCATGGGTTGTTTGACCTCTTTAGGTTCCCAGCTCACAGCAGAGAGGTGGCACTTGTGTTCACAGCAAGAGTTTCTTTCCCCTGGTTTGACAGGCAGTGGCTCTTCCCAGGACATAGTTGAGTGTGTATATTAAAATGTTTCTGCTGCAAGTAGTAATGTATATGAAGCTCTCGCCACCATTTGTAAAATATGAGGAGGATAAAGTATAAACATAGGTTGGAAGTGAACAAACTTTAATTCTAATCTCATCCTTAAGGATTTACATCCAAGATATATTGATCAAACTCTAACTTGAACGTATACTTGTGAAAATAAAATAAATAATAGCAAGCAAACCCAAACTATGCTGCCGGCTTACTGCAAGTTCCTCGTGGATTCAAACAGTAGAAATGTGTTTGTTAAAAACTGGGAATATTCAGTCTGAAGGCTGCTAAATTATATTTTTGAAAATAAATAGATTTAGCAAGTTTGAAGTTATACGGAATATTCTTTTCTGAAATTGTCTGAATTAAAGGGAGTATTCTACCAATCTGAATCTGTTCTCAGATTATGTATTCAAGAACCTGTGTCCAGCTTGGGGTGGAGGTGTTTTTTCAGAGATCAAGATTTCAGAATAAGATGAGAAAGCTTATTGTACTTCCCATTTCCTTTTGTTCCTTCTACGTTATTAGAAAAACCTAAATGTAACATCTTTATTCAGCTAAAGGTAACTGTCAGCTGGTAAACTTCCTGTTCATTGTTTTCTGTCCAATTCTTTAAAGCTGCAGAAAAACCTTCATCCATCATTGGTAATATTTTTCTGCTTTTTTGCATCAAAACAGCATTGAAATTGTGTGATTTGGGGTTGAGGAAAAGAAATGTAATGGCTGAAATGGCATTGTGGGCATTCCCTTGATGCGTACGAATCGCATCTTCCAGTGGGCGTAGCGAGTCCGACAACGCTGCTGAAATTCCCATCTTTTTTTATGCTGTGTGACAAAATTTGATGCGAATTAACTTAGTCCCCTTTTGATCTTCTTTCGCTTCTGCTAAATAAGTAGTGGGCTGAGCAGAAAAACAAACAGCACAGGACTGTTGACACTGAAAACCCTAAGGGTTCCTTCCGAGAGAGACTTAGTTGGATGGGAGTAAATAGGTCAGCAGCTCTGCAAGAGGCATCCAGGGCCTTCCAGGACTGCCTGACCCATCAGGCAGTCAATAATTTTGGCCAGATAGTGCCTTAATATGCTCTGGTAGAGCCAAGAAGACTCTTCCTCTGGAAATAACCACAATAGCAGAAATGTAATCACCCCATTTGTGCTCCAAGGGTCGTGTTCTGTCATGTTCTGTGATAAATGCTGAACACGTTTGCCGTAATGCTGTCATTTATTCCTTGTAATAATCCCAGGAAGTGATGGTTATTATTAACTGAAAGCATTGAGTTTCATAGTGGAGGATTTGTCTAACGTCGTCTAAAAAAGTGCGAAAGGGGAGAAATGAAAAACAAAAAATAAAGCAGGCGTTCTTCACAATTGCGGTGTCAAATTTGCACAGCTGGAAATTTTGAAATTTAAAGAATGGAAATTAATTTGTCGGTGCCAAGCAGAGCACATGGCACAACGTAAGAAATAAAATAGATGTCTAACTAGAAAGAAAGCAACAGGAAATGAAAATGCGGGAGAAGATTCAAATATATACATTTTGATCAATGTACCAAGCATGGGATATCAAAAAATAATGTTGACCTGGTAAAAACAAGCAAAACCACCTCTGTAATATGATATTGATCTTGTGACAACTTTTTTTATATTATTAGTGCCCTCATATATCTTTTTTTATGAAGTTCAAGTTTATAGCCTGTGCTATAATGAACATTTCAGGACTTTCACCTAGTTTTCTTATACTTTATTGGGAAAAGACTGCAATTATTTTCCTCTTTCAACATGTTCTTCCAGAAAAGACAGAGAGAGATGGGGATGTAGAAGTGAGTTTTAGCACGTGAAAATAAAGACTATTTGGCATTATAAACCCAACCAAGCAAGCAAGCAGTGTTTATCATGGTTACAGTATTCAGGAATAGTACATGTTCTTTGGATCTTTTGTCTGGAGAGTTACTTTGGATGAACTCTGGATTTTTTGTGGAGCAGGCTTGATGTCCTGATGTTGGGATAACCTCAGTCACATTGGTGTAGAAAGTGTTTCACAAATGGCAGGCTGGAATTGCTCTCTAATTTACGGCTTTGGGTCCTGTTCTGAATTCCCACAGCACTTTATTGAGAAATTATTACATTCACCATACATATATGAACATCTGTCCTTCAAAAAGGAAACTTTTTGTTTTTCTTAACATCTCTTACCCATCCTGAAGGACAGAAACCAGTGTGGGTATCTGTTCACTCATGGTGATTATAAAAAATAATTATTTTTTATCTGATATGTGTGATCCTAAAGGGTATTGCTAGTCCAAATTAAATGCAGTTTTTATTTCTGTAGTCTCACCAGTGGTCTTGTGCTTTTTTCCCTGGAACAAGCCAAGTTTTACAATAAGCCAGAGCATCCATGTTGTCTGTGCCAGTGCTAAGATCCAACCTCCACACTCAACCTAAGTTTTATTCAGTTTCTCTCCAAATAATCACACTGTGACTTGGGGGAAAGGTTTAGTTTCCCATAAGATTTTCCATAGAGAGGTGCACTTTACTTCCTTGCTATTTTAAATCTCTGGGGAGATCAAATCTCAGTCCAGAATTTAACTGACTCACTTTCTGAAGCATTTTCTTCAGAAGGCTGATACCTGCTTTTCCTCTTTTTTATTTCTCCTTCCTCATGAATCTTGAGTTGCTGGGTGTTTTTATTTTCATGTCTAGTTTGGGAATGATAGGCCAGTTGCCCATCTAGAGACAAGTATTACCTTTTCAAGATTATGCCATGAATAATTATTCCTTAACAGCCTTTATTTTTGCCCCTTGCAAACCTCGCAGCATTATTCTCTTTCCCACTTGCTCCTCCTAACTCTGTGTGTTTAATATTTGTCCAATGCCACACTGCCAGTGTGGACTTTCTCCCATCCTTCAGCAGGAAATAATTTCCTTGGTGGGGTTGTGAGGTCATATGTGTGTCCTGTGCAGGTGGTGGGACAACGAGAGGCAGAGGCAGGAAAAAACCCAGGTTGGATGGGGCTTGGAGCAGCCTGGGATAGTGGAAGATGTCCCTGGCCATGGCAAGGAGTGGAATGAGATAAGTTTAAGGTCCCTTTCAACCCAAATCATCCTACAATTCTATGAATAAATAAATCCAAACCAAACTCTGCATGCATTGCATCAGCGGCGATCATGAAAAAAGAGGTAGTGACAAGTGTTCTAGTACTTGGTGTGTAGTCTGAAAGGAAATATTCCTGAATTTACAGGCCAAAAAGGCTGTGTAGCAGTGCCAGCCTGAATGGGAGGTGAGGAAGAAATGGCTCCAAACCCCTCCATGTTGCCAGTGTGGGAGCTGCAGACACGGGGAAAGCAGAGCCAGGAGAGGAGATAATCAGTTAATGTCCTTACTGCCTTCACATCAGTACCAAAATGCTCTCAGTGGTGTGAATGTGCTCATGAGGAGCTCAGGATCCCACGCTGAGGCAGAGGATGCTAATAGGCACGAACAGACCCACTCATAACTCTGTGTTCAGGCATCAGTGAATAAGTGAGGGAAAATCTGTCCTGAAATGCCCCGAAACTGGCTGGCTGAAGCCTTCAGGAATGAGCTGACAGAAGGAAAAATACCCTTTGCTGTAACCAGCCCTCCCACCTGAGGCTCCTGGAGTGTCTCAGGGTCTCAGACCTTGGGGGATTGAGACCTTGGAATGGCTGTTGATGGAGTCAAAAGGTGACTTCCCAGCCCAGGGAGCATGAGAGGGACCTCAGAGGCATGGAAACAAGCGAGGCTGCAGAGGGAAATGAGGTGATATGGAACAAGAGTAATTGTTTTGGAAAAAAAAAATCTCATTCCCTCCTGTTTTTCCTGTGGGGAGATGAGAGAGGACAGCCCAGGAGAGAGGAGTGACCCATCTGCCACTGCCCTCTCTCCAAGCTGAGTGACTCACTCCCTGCTCCTCCAGGGAAAGCATCCCTGTCCTCACTGCATATGGAGAAACATCCCAGTTTCCCACATTTTAAATCAATCTCAGGTTTAAGTGAAGGTGCAGCCTTGAAAGTTATTACAGCTCCACTGTTTCCCCTGATAAATTACACGAATAACATTTGAGACAATGCATTGTTAAATATTTATGTCTAGTACTATAGAACCAGAAAAAGCACAAGAACCCCTAGAAGAATAAATATATTTACCTAAATAAATTACTAAGACAAATATACTCCTATGTGCTCTGTACCAATAAACAGTAGGTATTCACTAAATTGTGGAATATAAATGGCTCATTTCCTCTAAATGTACACTGAAAGATCTATAACATGTTACACATTTCCTGTGCTTTGCATATATATTTCAATATTCATCATGAAAAGGCTTGCTTATGTGTCAATATACATTACTTTGCATACATTAAGAAAATATTTTTTTAATTTTGCCATTACAGATGTGCTTTGCTGTGGGGGGGTGCTGGCGAAAGCAGAGGCTTTATTTCATGATTAACCCTTTGGTGGCTCGTCCCGTTTTATCAACGTGACATTTGCACAAAATGAATTGCTTGCTTAGACACAGCTAACTAAATAAAAGCAGGCCAGAGCTGATAGTATGAAAAATGGATTTTCATTACTGTTTCATTGATTCTTGTAAATAAGGGCCTGAGGCCTGCTCCAAAAAGGCTGCAAACAGTAATAATTTAATCTGAGGTGACATAGACCAAAATGTATGTGGACAAAAATGATCCTTGAATATTAAACAACAGCCTGAAGACAGAGAAAAGTGTTGCAGGCGAATTTAAATGTATGCAGATCGGTGGGTAACATATTTAAAAACAGAAATTAAAGATTCCTGTCATAAATCACATTTGCTGCCATGGATATGCCTTGTTATGCTGGCGTTTAAGGAAACCTGAAAGGTTAAGGCAGTTGGTGCATTAAATCGTACAAGGATAATTAATACTTTTCTTGTGGCTATTTATAAGAAATGGAAAATATAGTTAGATCAGCTGTGGCACTGTAGTAATTTGAGGGGGAAGAAACGAAAGTATGAGTCAATAGTTTTAACTGGACAAATGTCAAAAGCTTAATGAAGCAGTGTCCTAATTTGGAGGCCTTTTAAAAGTTATATGTGAAAAAATTAGACAAAATAGTTTTCTCTCCTATTGCACATATGATTTGTTTGCCTTTCAAACCTTAAAACCTGTTTAATAAAAATAATTGAGAATAATTTCTCTGATCGAAGTTTAAAAGGAAAAAAAAAAAAAAAAGGAATATTTTCCACAGAAGCAAAGTGTAAATCAGGTCTTGACTCCAGAATCGTGAACTTTGTTTTTTCTTATACATCTTCTAATTAAAAAGACCACTATATTTCGCTATAAAATAGCCTGAAACTACGTGTAAGAACATTATTTCAGTTGTAGTAGTTTGACTTATTACAGTAGCACCTAATGCTCAGGATGGCTCATAGCAAGACTAATGTAGAAAATAATTTTCCCCTTCAACCTGCTGAAGCATTAATCCTTTCTTTTTTCTTTTTTTTTTTTTTTTTTTTTTTTTTAACTTGGGGCTTGCATTCAAACAAACCCTTCCAACTACTGTAATTCCCCAGAGGAAAATACTCCTTCATCACTCATTGAGCTCAGGTTTATGATCAGCTTATTATTTAAAATTCTTATTTTTCTTTTCTTTCATGAATAAAAACAATAAACTTTAGTGGTATCAAACATTATTAAAGGGTCTCACAGCAACAAGACAGAAGGTTTATATGACCAAACTCTCTTAATATAAAGGAGTTGTATATTTTCAGATGTCACTGCCATTCATCTCTTCTCTCTTTCTCTCTCTCTCTGCCCCCCTTAAGCAAGGAATAAAGATCCTATTTAAAAAATCTCACCAGCATGTAATAACTTTTCACCTGTTTCATGAAAAGTTAAACATTTGGAATACAATTTGCCTGGCTGTTGTTTTTATTCTGAATGAAAAGAGGAAGTATTTCTTTCTTCAGAAAGGATTAAAAAAAAAGAAAGGAAAATCATGTGAGAAAATTATTTTAAATCTAAAATTGACTTGCTGGGGAGGGGGAAGTATTTCTCAACCTTCACTGAATTTCTGATCAGTTTGGAGAACATTTAATCTATCATTGTACCAAAAAAATTAGATTTCTGAAACTTTAATCTGGTTTTGATTTGCAAATATTCATAAAGATTGCCATGGCTTCATGCAGATCTTTGGAAACAAAGATTAGTGATTTTTTTTTCTCAGCTCTAGCTAGAACACACTGTCTTTGGCAAGTTTCTGTTTGCAACAAACAAAATGTGATACTTTATAGGTTATAATATTCATCATTACCCTGATGTGTCATTGGTATGTGGTGTCACACCCTGCTACTTTCTGGACAGCATTTCCGATTTGATTATGACAAACCTTTCCTTAAAAACTGCACTTCTAAGAAAAAAAAATTATGAGCGGTTGCACTAATCTAAAATAAAGAAAAATTTGTATTTCCCTTCAGAGGGTTGCTTTGCAAATAAAAGATGGGATTTGAAGTGCATTCAGCATGATGACTTTCCAAGAATTATCTGGAAAAGAGTCCAAGTTCAAAGAAAAGAAAAAAAAAGGTGTGAAATCAGAAAATTCAAAATCCAAAAACCCCAGCTTTATGAGGCTTCTGCTAAAATGGAGAGATGGAAAAGTATTTCTTTGTGGTATTCCTTGGATAACAATGTGGATTTATTAAATGTGATTCTGGTGATAGCAATATCATCATTGTTTTGATGTATGATATTTTCCTTCTGCAATGATACAAATATCTGAATATTAGAAACTGAGCTGGCTATGGACTTTTCTGGTTAGCACATTCAAAAAAGGCATAGTATAACGATCTGTTGAATAAAACCACTTATTTCATCACACCCTACTAATTCATAAGCCATATCTTCATAGCTGAACAATCTCCTACACTATAAGCAATCAGCAATTGGTTCTCTAGGTCAGAGCCTTGCGGATATTTAATATATATAATTTTAAATAAAAGAAAACTCTTTCACAGCCACTCTATCAATAAAAGCAGTCGAACTTTTTATCTCTGGTACAAAGCACACTTTCCATACAATAACTATAAACTGTGGGCAAAGTTCTTCTGACAGTGGTATGTTCAACAGAAGGAAAATGTCATGAACATTACATTTTGATCTGGATAAACAGGCAAACTGCAAAGAAAGATGTAAAGCTCACGTTTGCAGAGCAAACAATTTTTTTTTTCCTCTTTTAAAATTTTTAAACTCATAAATGTACAGCATAAAGTCACAGCATCCAAAATGCCTGTAAATCTCACTCTAGAATTTTAAAAAGTGATTTGAACCCAACTGTGTTTATCTTTATTTTGCCTAGACATCTGCCAGTACTTTTTAGGCTGCTGCTGCTCATTAGGCCTGAGCAAATAACTTGTAATTATTAACGTTTTCCTTGAATTTATACTACATTTTCTGTGTATGAAATATGTGAAGAAGATCATGACATTTTCAAATGTCTTTGTTATTGGAAGTTATTTATGAATTTTTCCATGGCATATTTTTCCCTGTGGGTGGTATTCACTCTTGTGCATGCACAAGGACTAAGCAGTACTTAGACCCCACTTAAATCTTCAAAATATGTCTTGTGCAGAGGATTGATTTTCATGCAGAGGGACTTGTATATTTGATCAGAGTGATATTCATTTTGCTATTCAAACAGATAGTTCCAGGAGATAAGTTGCGATGCAGCAGTGCTGGATGTGCCGTCCAGCAGCTCTGAAGGAGCAGCATGTAAATCAGGCTATTTCTATAAATAATGTACAGTTCTTAGAAGGAAAAACTTAAAAAATGCAGAGGGGCAAATCATGCTGTTGTTCTCATGTTAACTCTCGGCAAACACAAAGCTCCTCATGAGCTACAAGTTTTTATAACTAAAGAGCTACATTTTCTTCCCCTTTGTGCCCAAACTGCAGTTTTTGCTGTGTCATGGGTGGTTGTATTATGAAGCCAATGTTGTAATGCTTTTTTTTTTTGTTGTTTTGTTTTAATATGAATATTCCTTTTCATCGTGTGATTGGAAGATCTCCAGATCAATTGAGGGTCTATGAATGTTGGGCTCGGAATATAACAAACCCAAATGGTGCTTTGAACCTCTTTTATGAGGATAAAAGGTGGGCTGTGTGAGTGGCATGGAGAGGAGCAGAGCACTGAAAAACAGAAGCCCTATGTGCCATAACCCTTTCCAAAGGCAGAAGTGATGGGGAGGAGGCAGGGTGACATGGGGGAATTCCAACTTCCGCATGGCAAATCCCCAAATCCCACAGCAAAGGGACTGTTCCTGGAGCCAGCAGGTTCATTCAGTGGTGAAGGGGGAAAAGGGATGCTCAGAGCACAAAAAATTGCTCTTGCCCCAAAGACTTGAGGTCAGGCATGACTTTGGCCATGTTCATTTCTCTCCTCGCTTAGGCTAACTCAGCCCTCAGTTTTTTTCATGCCAAACACCAAGGCCTACACCTCTCCCTTTAATCCTTTTTGGCAGTTTTTTCCCCTTATGGGAGGCTTTCCTAATTGGTTTCTTCTTCCTCTGGCCAAATGTTGTGAGCTTTCTGTGCTCCCCTAAGCACCAGGGCTGCTGCTTCCATGTCCACTCCCATTAGATGACTCCCATTACCAGTTCCACCTCAAGCATGATTCATAAAGTTTAAAGCCAAAGGGAATGATTAGATCATCCAGTCTGACCTCCTGTATACCACAGGCCATTAAATTTCACCGAATTACCTCTGGATTGATCCCAATAAGTTTTGTTTTTTCTGAAGAATATCTTGGAGAAATCACCCAATCATTGTTTTGAGTGATTGGGGACTGGATTGTCCCTCTTTCCTCTCAGTGGATTCTTCCTGTAGAGAATTAGAGTTGATTGTAACAAAATGGCTCAGAAAAGCATTAAAACAGTCTTTCTTAACTTCCAAAAATTAAGTAGCACCCTCTACCTACTCTGTGGATGATAATCTGTTATAGTTCTTGTTACTGGGTTTTTGATATCTCATTGCATCCTACGCACTTTGGTACAACTTTATCCAACTTTTCTCAAATGTTTCTAATGCTGACCTATTTGGATCCTTTCTTTTTGAGAAGTGATAAGCTCTGTTTACTTGGATTTCCCTTCTTTATTCCACGTTACGCACTTTTCAAGGTGAGAGCGATGAGAAAACTGAGAGCTCAGTATTCAAGATATGGGAACACAGCAGATTTAAAAAAAAAACAACAACTTTTGAATTATCATAGAAGTCCATAATGGTTTGAGTTGGAAGGGACCTTAAAGATCATTCCATTCCACCCCCTGCCATGGGATCATGTTGCTCCAAACTCCATCCAACCTGGCCTTGGACACTTCCAGGGATGGAGCAGCCACAGCTTCTCTTGGCAACCTGTGCCAGGGCCTCCCCACCCTCACAGCCAAGAATTTCTTTCTAAGGTTTCATCTGAACCTACTCTCTATAATGTTTATAATGTCTGTCTCTCTGTTTCTTTTCAAATAATTCCTATCCCCATTTTACCTTCAGAATGCACCCGATCATTGTGATAGCACCTATTTGCCACCCATTAGTGACTTATTTAGTGACTCCAAAACTTCTTTCTATTTTTAAGTCTGATATTAGCTAAATGTATTTCATAATGTAGAAGTATTTGTAATGTTTTAAATTGCCTCACACACGAATAAAATAGTAGCAGTTTGTTCAAATTAAGTTATCATGAAGGATGCCTTTCTCACTGCTGTGATCTGGTTGCTCCCTGGTCTTTTAGTTAAGCAAACATTTTCCCTGTCCTGGATTTCATCCAAAGAGGGCTGCAATAGATGACCAAAAAATTCTCTTAACTGTTACTCTTACAATTGCCATTGTGCTTGAAATGAAGTACTTCAGTGCTCAAGAGACACACACACACACACACATTCCAAAGAAAACCCCTAGAACAAAGCTAGAAAAGCGTTTAATTCTCATCTATAAATAGCCCAGTTAGCTCTGAAAAGCAGTAGAATACATTTGTTTTTACACAGGAAGAAGGAGCTCGTTACATGTTGGTCCCCACCCCTCTTTCTAGACCCATGTGGAAATACATGTGTTAAATAACCCACCACTTCAGCAATATACTCTATTTATATTTTATATAAAATAATAATCTGGGCCATGGCACTTTGAATGGTTCACAGAAGCACAAGAAGTCATTAACCTAATCCGCAACATAACATGATGTAAATCATATAAGATGTCATGCATTTTTAGAGGAAGTATTATTTTGAGTGAATACAGACACAGCTCTTTGGCATGATTTCTTGAAGGGGATGGGAGTGTTGTGACCCAGAAAATGTGCTGCATTTATTGCTTTGACTCAGGATGTCATGAAGCTTCACATAAAAATGGAAGTTTCAAAACAACAACTTTAAAAAAAAAGAAAAAGTTAAATACCAGGAATGTCTTTGTCTAGCTCTGGATTTGGGCTGTGCTGAAGTAGGCATTCCAGCCTCTTGTATCCACATCTTTACCAAGAGTCACTTCAAAGAAAACTTACACGAACCAGAAAATTCTTCTTTATAGATGACAAAAGCTAAATTAATGGTACCACTTCTAGCGCTTTAAAATTCATATTTTTTTCTTAAGAATGAGAAAAGGAAAATCTGAGTAATTACTGAAAGGACACTGTATGTGACTCATTTTTTGTCATCACAGCTGTCTACACAAGGTCTTAAAAGTCTACCTACTCTTGTATGTGTTTGGGTAATAAAGATACAGCCCATGTACAGCCAGATCCAGAGCTTGCTGAAATCATAGGGAGGCTTTGTAAATATTCCAGTGCTCTTGGATGCAAGCTCTGCACTTAGCCCTGCAAATCAGGATGTAGTAAGATCTTTCATATGAGTAAATCAAATAATATTTTTCATAGAAAGTGAAGTATGTGCAAAGGGAAGATGCTGCATGCTTGGAGTGTTAGTTCAAAGGAATGGAGCAATCATCAAGAAGTTCCTGGCTGTGTCCCATATGGAAGCAGAATACTTGCAACCTCAAAATGGTAAATTCCACTCGTTAAATTTCCTTTAGAAGAGTTACAAATCGCTGCTTTTGAGCTCGTTTGGGAGCTCCACAAAAGCAACTTTAGAAGATCTTTATCTTCATTGGAAAATGTCCTGGTAGACTTCCATGAGTTCTATCACAGAATCACAGAATGGTTCAGGTTGGAAGGGACCTTGAAGATCATCTTATTCCATCCCCTGCCATGGGCAGGGACACCTTCCATTATCCCACATTGCTCCAAGCCCTGGAGTTCAGCCTAGCCTTGGACATTTCCAGGGCTCCAGGGATATCCACAGCTTCCCTGGGAACCTGAGCCAGGGCCTCAGTATCCTCATAGGGCTGTACTTGCCCCTTCCCCTTATTCCATGGCAGGAAATCAGTATTTTATCGTGATAGCATGAAGAAAACAGGCTCCTTGCTCCACGGTGATAGAAACCACATTCTCCAAAGGTCTCCTCAAGCCCACAGTATGAGTTGCACTGGAGATACCTGAACTTGTAAATGCAAAGTAGATCTATACAACTGACCCGAGTTTCTTCCACTCTCCCTAAGGATTTTTTTTGCTCTGAAGTAGTTCTTCAAATCCTGATGTTGCTGGACTTATGACAGCATGAGCAAAGTCGCTGCCCCGTTATTCTCCCCCAAACTCAGGCAGGAGCAGCAGAGCTGTAGCTCCTGCATCAGTTTGCAGCCCACTTGTGCAGCCTTAAGTGGTTGATGCAGTTAGGGCTCTTACCCTAATGCGCCAGCACTCAGCTAAATGGAACCTATGATCCCCTCTGAGGTTCATCCATCATTATTCAGAACCTCTGCTTTGTGCCATCATGCGGGCAAATGCTTTCATGTATTTATTCATCTCATTGTAAGAATTTCTGCAAGCATATGCAGACCACTAAGGCCAGCAGTGATTAAAGCCATGCAGTCTTGAGCAGATGTAGACACTTTAGTTCACCCTATTCATTCTGCTGAAAGAGTATAAATCAAGTATTTTCGGCACCAGGAAGAGAGCTCATCTGTTGCTGAAGATCACTGCTCTCCCCAAATATCTTTCTTAATCGTTGTCTTTTTATAATATTTGCGTGTTTCATGATTCCTTTTTTTGCAGACGGAGCAGTGGGATGGATGCTGAACTTTTCCCACATTCCCTGTGTTTGGGTGACTACAGCAAAATCCTGCTTTTAAGGAGGTAATGGGAAGGAGCTGTGAATCCTGGAAAAGGAAAGAAATTGTATCGGTTTGATAATTCGTTACCTTTCCGAAACAGCGAAGCTGTGGAGAGAGAAAATGTGAGAGGAAGCAGCATCCATGGAGAGAGAGGATTCAGCCAAAATGATTTTAATTTTAATAGGTGATAAAATCCAGGCTGAAACTGGCCTGTGACACACAGAGCCGCTATTTACAGCAGCACACTTTTAACCACAGCTATAAAACATGTTTTTCGTCTAAGGAGCATTTCTCTACTTGGTTAATTTTTGTGAGCCTTTCATTTATACAGTAGGTCATCCTCCCAGACAAGCTTTCTGCTGGCCCCAGAGCTCCAAAGGAGCATTTGATTCTCTGCTTGGACCCTGTCCTCTACCTCTGTTCCTTGCCAGCCCAATTAGCCTCACACTGCATGCTTGTCAGTAGCCTAACTACCTTGGAGCCATCAGATTAAAGTTTCCCTTTCCCAACTACTCTATTCATCAGGAATTCAGCACAGCCAAGGTTTGTATAACCTGCAATGCTGAACCCTCCCACTCAATTGATTTCTGATCCCTAATGAACCATAGGCTGATGGACAATTACTCATCTTGCTGAGACATGTGGGGACTGTTAAAGGCAGGGAACTCGGGAGCTTGTGAAACTCTGTGCTTTCTTATTTAACATTAGCTATAATTTTTGACACAGGAAGGATTATAACAGGATCTGCTAAACATCAACCAGACTATCTCGGTAATGGCTAAAATTGTTTTTTAAAAACTCTCGGTCCCTTTATTATTTACTCGCAGATAAACATGTAACAATGAATTTTAACAATCTGGTACATTTAGAAAAAAAGTTACAAGTCCCTGAAATACCCTACGGTGGAATATGACATTAATAGCTCAAAGCAGCCCAGCACTGCTAATGTGGACGGTTCTGTGTTGGACTATAACTCAGATGGATACAATTAAAATAAGAGTATGATTATTGCTGTTACTGCACTGTGTTATGACTGCTCTGAAGTGCTTCAGCAACCTCAGTCAGAGCTTTTAAGCAGAGCTTTGCCACACCGAGTGTGTTAAATCTGAGCCCTGATGTGTTGATGAGGATAACGACTGGAATATTAGAAAAATCATCTATTCCTATACTTAAGCACGTTAATAATTAGACAGCTAAATTTGTTATCCCCGAGGTCATAAAACTCCTCGGGGAAATAAATTATTAAAATCTCTCAGTTTGTAAAGGGGAAGGTATGTGATCCATGCTGCTTCTGAAAGAAATGGCTTCAAAAATGTCTGTCTGACTTTTGGCTCACTTGGCTCCTTCATCCTTTGCAACCACTGACATCATTAGAAAACGCACCACTCATACCAGTGATTTCACTTCCAGTTTAAGGAATTGGCCTGTAAAAAATTGACAGAATGGATGAACAAATACAGAACTACAGAAGTAGTTGTGTTGTTAACTGAGTGAAATAACAACAAAAACAGTGAGGGGGTTTAGCAGCACACTTTTGAATCCATCCTGTAAATAGAAATATTTGCCCTCTTTCTTTTGAGAAGGAGATCATATGATCTGATATACAAATAGTTTAGGGTGACATCATTATTCATTTGTGTAAATAGCAGGGAGAAATGGGAGAGTGATTTTTCTTTAATTTTCTGGGTTTTGTCCCATTTTATCTTCTTACTATCTATCTGTAGGTTCTGAAATGGTTTGCCTCACAACCTCCCTGTTCTCCTGAAATCCTTTATGCTCTTTTTCTCACTTTCCTTTAACAGCATTCCTGCAGACCTGAAACAGTCCAATCCCTAAAACTGGATGCTCTGTTCTTATAGAGAGCACAGTCTTTAAGACTCTGAATGTGTCTTCGTTTGTGCTCTTAAAAAGCCATTATGGCTATTGCTATTTTAAATTATTTATAGGGGTTCTTATAGATGGATACCATAACATGTAAATAGATAAGTTGATGACCCTTCCCCAGCAACACTGATTTAAACTAAAATATGAGTTAATGAGAAAGCAGCAGCTCATGGGAACAAAAAAGAACAGAAGCAGGGAGCAAAAAACCCAATACTTTTATTTGGGTTAGTATTGAATATGTCTTGGAAATATGGAATCCCAGAATGGTTTGGGTGGGAAGGAACCTTAAATTCCATCTTGTTCCTCCCCATGCCATGGTCAGGGATAACTTCCACTGTCCCAGGTTACTCCAAGCCCTTTACAACCTGGCCTTGGACACTTGCAGGGGCAGCCACAGCTTCTCTGGGCACCCTGTGCCAGGGCTTCCCCCACCCTCACAGGGAAGAATTTCTCCCTAATCTCTAACCAAACCCTGACCTCTGTCAGTCTAAAACCATTGCCTCTTGTCCTGTCACTACATGAAAAACTTGGAACATTTCTGAGGTTTGGAAATATGTATGAAAATACTTCTTGAGTTATCATTTCAGCCACCTGTTCTTATCCATTTTCTAGGTTTCTCAAAATCTGTAAGACTAAGAGAACCAAACCTACTCCTTGTTTTTCCAGCCTTTTACTCTCTAGCACGCAGCCTCGTGTTTATTTTAAATCTTATTTCTCCATGGCAAATTCTTCTTATTTCATTTGTTTTTGTGTTGACATCATCCTTTAGGGGATGATCCCTATCTTTGGAGCTGTATCCTCAGCATAGCTGCATCCTAGACATCAACATCTTCCTTTTGGAGTAAAAAGGCAAAGATCTTTCCTTCTATTATTGTCTTCTAGTCCATGTCTGAAGAGCAGCACTTACTCTTCATAGTAAATTGATACTTTTACACTTGTCATAGTTGCTTTTCCTGAAGGAAAACACTTTAAATCTTGACTTTGTCACATATTCAAAAGAAATATTCCCCTTCTCCATCATCACCCCACCACCATTTCTCATCCCCCTCTCAGAAACGCACATGAGTGGGCTAACACAGCCCCAGATGTGGCCACAACTGGGCAAGAAGGCAGCTTTGCTTAGGCTAAAACCAGCAAAAGTCTATCAGGGATGAGCAAATTGGATTGCCAAGAAAAAAACAGGAATGAGAAAGTTGTGTCCAAAATGCAAATGAATTTTTTGTTAACATGGAAATTTTAAATGTTAAAGTTTATAAAGTATTTTGAAGGGGGGATGTGTGATTGGGTGCTTATTTTTCCATACTGATCTTGCTATTTAAAAAAAAAAAAGAAATTCTGCCTCTTGTTTGAGCTCTGAAATTGAAGTGTTCAATGGCAGGGCAGAAAACAAGAGGAATGTTGCTTTCAGAAAACAGGAATTTCTGCTTGATGTTTTTCAGCTCAGACCTCAAAAGTTTAAAAAACATCGTTTAAAAACAGACTGCTGTTTGTATCAGCTTTTTTGATTTGTCACTGATTCGTCCCTTTTAAACGCTCTATTTTATTTTATTGGGACTGGAGGGTAAATGGCAATTGCAATTCTGGTAGTCACTGGTGTACTCCCAACATTCCCAGAAAATCATGTTGCATCATGAGGAGGAACTGGCGGGTGTCCTGGATGACATGGTGTCTGGCCTTTGGTGCATGACAACTTCCATCCCGGAATCTCTGCCTGCATGGGGTATAAATATGTGGTCAGCAATAACCCTCAGACTGGGATCAAGCTGTGATGCTTGGACTCATTACTTCTTTTGGGTTGGAATCTTTCTGATTTGGACAATCCTGGAAACCTAAGGGGTTTAGCTACTGCAGTGTCGCAGGTGGAATGGGATTATTTGGAAATTTAGGGTCTTTTTAAGTTTTTATTCTGGTCAGAGGTGTAGGGAAGAGGTGGCAGGAAGCCTCCTTGTTTCACCTGGCTGGGAGGAGTTCTAAAGAAAGCCCAGAATACTCGTGGTAATCAGCACTGGATTAAAAGCAAATATTTTGGTGTCTAAACTCTCTCTTGTAAAGGTAAAGCTGCTCTGTGTTTCCAAGCCCCTCACTTACCACCAAAAACCTGTCCATAAAGCCCAGAACAGCCCCGTGGTGACAACAACCTGAATTCATGGGTGGCATCAGAGAGAAAACATCTTCCAGGTTGTGAGCATTTCTCAGAGCAGCACAGTTGGTTCTGATGCTCTCAAGCTCCCTGAGTTTCCCAGATGAGCTCTCCAACCTCAAGATCCCAGCCTGTAGGATCAGGGTGTCTGTGTTTTCCTGTGTCTTGGTGACATCCTGTCCCTGGCTGTGCCTGGCCAGCTCTCCCCACCAGGTCCTGGTGGGTTGAAATATCTTCTGCCACTTTCATCTCGCGCTTAATAGCGCTGCTGACGGCTGGGATACCTTTGGATCCTGGCAGGATGTGCTGGGGACGATGGCACAGGCTGGAATAGGCTGGAAATCTGTCCCTCTCCCTCGGGAATGTTTTGTTGCCTGCAGCAAGACTTTGGCTCTTCCTTGCCCACTGCTTGGCACCAGGCTGGGGGTGGAAAGGGTGAGAATGGAATTTGGCATCAGAGCTACCTGGCTGTGCTTTTGGGGTGTCCCAGTCGGTGGGGAACACAAGGATTTCTGCCTGTGGGGGGAAACAGTCTTGGCAGGGGGTTGTGTGTTTGGGGGTGAAGTGTGAAGGTTTCTCTTCTCCTCTTCAAGCTGCACAGTGTGGCCTCCTATGCAGCCTGCAATTCAAAAAGGGAGTTTCTTCCAGTGAAGTCAGGCCTACAGATTAGCTCAAAATACTAACTGGGCAAGCAAACATATTTTCTTAAAACCATGCAAATGAGAACCTTTTATTTATTTTTACTTATTTTTTGTTTATTTTTATTTATTGATTTATTTATTGATTTATTTATTTTTATTTATTTAATTTTTTTTTAAATTTCTACTTACTTTTATTTATTTTTATTTATTTTTATTTATTTTTGTCTATTTTAATTTATTTTTAATATTTTTATTTATTTCTTCTCTTTCCAAAGATCATGTATATTCATTCTCTGTTCTGGTAGTGCTGCATGTGCTGAAAATTATGTCTAATGCCCAAACTTGCAAACCAAAGTTAATTGTTTCTGAATTATTCAAAGGAGAATAACTTTTTTATACAACAGATATACTGAGAAGTGAGGCAAACTAATGTTTCACTAGCCATCATTAAAAATTACCATAATTGACAAATGCATTTTGGAGCTATTTTATAGGATATGCCACTTTTTTTTCTCCCATAAAAAGAAGGAATGAAAATTTCTTTGAAAACTGACTTTCACACCATCGTGGTGGGAGTTCACTATCCATGGTAAGCAGTGGGTGGAGAACTGAGTTAAAGGTCCCAGTTAGGGAGAACTGGATTGAATCTGTCCTGAAATGAGAGTTTTGGAGGCACTGCATGGGAAGGTTCCAGGATCAGTAAAAGGCCAATAATGGTGCTTTACTCCTGTCTGGGGTTCAGTGAGGCTTTCAGCAATTCCTGAATGTACCTGGTGGAGATGGAAGCCCTGGAATACCTCAAGGAAAGAAAATGCCTTTTCCTAGTTATTTACTAATTCAATAATGAAGAGTTCCACTGCACATTTCTAGATCAGCATAATTTTCCTCCTTCTCCCATCTGACACAGTCTCAACACTCACTCTCTCTCAGCTGTGTCTCCTTTCCTCTCTCATTCCTCCACCATCTGCTCCACATGCTTTCCCATAAATTCCTGACTTGGACTCAGTTCCCTAGCTCTGAGCTTATCTGTCTCAGGGTTACACGCTGGAGCCATCAGAAAGGCATCCCAGAACTTTCTGTGTAAAATGAATAGCAGTGGCAAAACCTCCAGAGCAGTTTGTGAGGTCTCTGGAGGGGTCAGAACTTAATTTCTTGTTTATTTTGAGGGGTTTTTGTGGTATGGGAGGACAAGGGAGGTGTCAGGAGTTAACAGAAGTTTACATGATTAATGATTTCATGTTTTGAATGCTATTGCCAGAGTGGATTCAGATGGAGGAAATTAAAAATAACAATAAAAATATTACTGAGTTCTCATTCCTATTACAGATATAAATTATCCTTTTTTTCTTTTTTTTTTTTTTTTTTCCTGCCACTGATTTCTCTTTCTTTTTAGGAAACATCCTGTTTCTTACAAAGAAATTACTACTACCCCATGCCTCAAAAAACCCCAAGAAAAACCCAAAACAAGAAAAGGAAAGGTAGACATAGCCAAGTTCAGAAAACAAAATATTCAGTTTTGAAACACAGAACTATTAAAGTAGAAAAGAAGTTAAGAAAATGCACTTCAAGCAAATATAAATGTTAATTAGTTTCTGTTACTCAGTTGGCAAAGAGGACCCACATTAGGAATGGAGGTAGTTTTAAGGACATTGTGCATCCCTGCTTTGGGAGATTTCCAAAATCCAGGGAAGCGCACTTTCCAACCCCCTCTGAAATCCGGGGAAGTACTTTTCCCAACCTCTTCAAGCTCTGCCTTCAGTGGTGGTTTTTCTAGGAATTGATGTTTGTCATGTGGCAAAACTGCCTCTGACTCTGAGTGTTGAGGGTGGTTGGGTTCTGCTCTGAGTCAGAGCATTGTATGGGGAAAATCACCATTACCTACAGGTTACTGTTTGCTTCCAGTACTGCAGGAAAGGGAAAACACAAGGCTGATTTTAGTGAAGGCCAATCACAGGGTCCCAGAATCATTTGGATTGGAAGGAGCCTTCAAAACTATCTCATCCCAACACCTCCCACCAGACCAGGTTGCTCCAAACCCCATCCAACCCAGCCTTGATATCAAACTTAGTTCATCATATCTCAATGTTTATAAATGATGCATTGATTTTCCCTCTTTGCAGAAGTGTTAAAGCAGTAAAGGCAAAATTAAGTGTAATTAAGGCAGAAATGAATTGCACAGCTCTGTACAGCCCAGACATCCCCAATGTCCCTCTGCAATGGGCTACTCCAGGCATCCTGGTCCTTGTGTTGAGCCATCCCAGCTGGAATCCTCACTGCCCAGGGATCTGGCTGAGCTCCTGCTGCAGCTCTGCCATCACATGGTCATCCTGCTCAATTTGAATTCTGTACTCATCAGAAGGTGTTTAGGAAGCTGTAGGTTTCTACATGGGAGTTCCTTAACCTGCTCCTTTGTGTGGGTTTGTTGTGGGGCAATGGGAATCCTAGAATGGGAAGAGATGAGGATCCCAGGATGGGTCAGGGTGGAAGGGATGAGGATCCTAGGATGGGTGAGGATGGAAAGGACCTCACTGGGTCATCTGGTGGCACCATCCCAAAGCACTGGCACAGGATTGTGTCCAGAGGGGTCTGGAATATCCCCAGTGAGGAGACTCCAACCCCTCTCTGGTGTCTGTCCAGGGAAGAAGTTCTTCCTCATACTCAGCTAGAACTTCCTGGGATCAGTTCCTGCTCCTTGTGCTGCGCCTCATGGAGCAGAGCCTGGTCCATGCTCTGACCCCTACACTGACAGACACTGACACACATTGATGAGCTCTCCTCTCAGCCATTTCCTCTCCAGGCTGAACAGCCCCAGCTCCCTCAGCCTTTTCTCCTGCACTCAGAGACAATGCTGGAGTTCAAATACTCTTGCTGAGGGAAACTAAACCAGTAAAAAAAAGTTATATCAACATTATTTAACTTTTAAAATAATAATAGGCTTGTTGATTTCTTAGATGGAAAAATCGTTAGGTGTACCTAAGAAAAAGCCAACTGAAGGAAAAATCAAACTCTCCCCAAATAATCTTTTTATCAAAAGCTTCACTCTGTCCTTATTTCAACTCTACAAACAATAGATGTGCATGGCAGCATGTCCAGAAGGTCATGAAACAGGCAAGTTTTGCCCAGATAAAATGAACCATCAGATACTGGGAAAAAAATTATTCTGGAATTGATCTTTTGTGGCTTCTGTGAGCAAGAAACAAGGTTATATTAATTTTAGAACCATCTGAGCTTTGGGCACTGACTTTCATTGGCTAAGATGTTAATATTTTATGTGAGCCTAAAGCATGCCCAATTAAAGTGAGATCAGAAACGTCCACAAGTATATTCAAAGAAAAGCATTAGACTTTTAGACAGTGCCATAAATCCATGTGCCAAAAAGCTGCAGAGGGAGAACGTTAAGGGTCTGGCAAATAAAGAAATAAATAAAAGCTTGGAATGTCATTCCTGCAGCTCAGGCAAGTCCCGTGGTGTGAAAGCAAGCCTCACCAGAAATTCTTTAAAATAATTGCTAAACGTGACTGCACTGGGGCAAGAGCAGGTTTAGGGGGTGGATGGCACTGGTCTTGCATGCCATGGTACCATGGGACAGGGCACAGCCCTGAGATGGACCTTGAAATATCAGAATGTGAGGCTGGGGCTGTTCCTCGGCAGGGAATCAGAGTCAGGGAATATCCTGGGTTGGAAGGAACCCACAGGGATCATCCTAGTCCAACTCCTGGCCCCTCACAGGCACCCCAGCAATCCCACCCTGTGCCTGAGAGCACTTTTCAAACATTCCTTGAGCTCTGGACTGCTCAGAACTTGCTCAGCCCCTGCCTTAGAGCTGGAGATAATCAGTATGGAAATTACAAGATGCTGACCATCTATCAGCTCTCCAAAATGAAGATTCTTGCTATTTCTTATTCCTCTCTCATTTCTGGAAGCTCCTTTAGCTTTCTCAAGGTATACAAGAGTTAACCTGGGCGTGCTGCACACTCACCAGCTGTATCAACCTCTAAAGGGTTTTTGTGGGCCTCTGCACCACTGCTGAGCCTTTAAAGCAGCACCTTGAAAGGCTCTGGAAAAGTTTGATTTGGGTGGAAAAGACTATTAAAACCATGTCCAGCTCTTGTAATTCCTGTAGATAAATTCCCTTACTGTCCCTGCTGCCCAACATCTTTCACTCAAGCTAATCATCTCCATCCCTACCTGGAGGTCCCACCTGCATCCTTTTAGCTGTGATCCTACTCCATAATGAGGTTTCTTCACCTCATTTTGGGTCCCAACTTGCCCCTGAATCCTATCACACCAATTTTCTCTGTTTTGCTGCTGAGCTAATTTAGGCCTGGCATTGCCCTGGTTGTGCAGAGCTGCCCTGGAAAACAGAGAAGCAAGACACAGACTTTGTAAGTATTAAATATATTTTATCTAAAAGGTCTGCTGTCATCGTCTGCATGTGCCTGTATATCTATGGCTCTGTTTAAAAAACTGGAAACAGCGTCTGGACTTTCCACAGAAAAGATCTTTTTATCTGTTCAACTAAAAATATATATATATATTGTTTATGGTCCCTCATGCGGTTTTGTGAGCGATACAGAGATTTAATAGGTTCCTGTCTGCATTCTGGTAGGCAGAATTTAATAATTGTGTGATAAAGCAGGCTCTGGGCCTGGGGGCTGATCTGGGTTTCAGGTGTCTGTTCTCCTGTGCCAAGGCAGAATTGCTCCCTCACCCCCTGAGCCTTGCTCCAGACACCACTGCCTCTCTTCACACTGCTCCACTGCACACCAAACTCCTAAATAATCATACTCTTAAGGAAAATTTGGGGTCTTGAGCATGGAATGTATCCCCAAAGGTCTCAATTTTCAGTTATGTGTGACCTAAATGCGTAAAAAAATAATTGTTTGGAGTTTTTTAGGGTTGGAGGGAGAGGTTGTTTATTTTTCCGTATTTTTCTTGGTGTTTTGTTTTGGGTTTTTTTTGTTTTATTATTTTTCTTTTCCCACTCTTGGGATGAAAAGTCCTGACCACCAAGTGTCCACACAGAGCAAACTCCTGTGGATTAACTAGGGACTGTTGAACCACTTTAGATAAAATAAGAACCAGAAATGTTTTTTCTCTTTTTCTTTATTTTCTTTTTTTTCTGCATTCCTCAAACCAAGCATAAACTTTTCTGAGGTTTATGAAAGTTTTGAAAACTTTTTGTGTTTGTTTTACACATTTTCACATGCCTTTGTGCTTCCTGGTCATTCTCTGGCTCTGGAAAGAGAAAAAACAAAATAGTGTATAAAGAAATGCCTGGTATTTGTTGGTAACTCTCATGGGAATTTTTCCCTTCAAGTATTCAGCCCTTTTATCCTCCTATTCTGTATCCATGGTCAGCTCAGCATCATGGAGTTGGTGATTATTGTTACATGAAGCTTGAATACTACCTGAACTTTTGGATATTTATTGCCTCATTATAAAGCTCATATGAATTATTATGGAGCTGTGGAATCTCTTAAGCCTCATGAAAGGCAAAATTATGTTTGTGTAAAATTATATTTACTTTTGTTATAGCAAAAAACCCACTGTGTCCTCATTAACAAAACACCCTGGAAGCAGACTTGCTGAAATTTTCTTAACACAATCCCCTAAATCTGATCATCTGAGGGCTTTTTGTAGCCACAGACCTTGGGTGAGCTTGTTGAACTTCAGAGGTGTTGTAAAGAAACTTTTGAGAGTGTTTTGTGCGGAGTGTGAAAATTCTCAGCTGTATGAAAACTATAAGGATCGTTTCCATGTTTTATTTCTTGATTTTGGCTTCGTTAGGCTCTGAAAATAGGAAAAGGTGGGAAGGTGTCCATCCACCTCTCTGGCTTCTGCTCTGCTCTGAGCCAACCCAACAGTCACTGTGAGACTGAATATATTTTACGTATTTTATGCAGCCAAACAAACAAACTCAGTCACTAACAACCTGAGTCAATCCTGAGTAATTGATTTGGGGCTGAAAGGCTTGTGTCCTATTACCAATCCCTTGAGCTATGCAGTCCCCAGAGAGGCAAATTACTGTGTTTTTCCATCCCCTGTCTGCTCACATGAGCAGAAAAAGCAGGGCTGAGGAATGATGTGACATGCACGTCTGCTTTCATGTATCAAAGCAAAGCTCTGAGGTCCAGTTTTAGTTTGTTTTTATCTCTAACCACGTCACGGGACCTTCAAGAAATAAGAAATACAATTTGCAATTGTTTGGAATACAAAAAAAAATTCAGAGTAGGTGCCTTTGCTCTTCAGGTCCTGCAATTTTCTCTACATTTTTGGTGTTTTGCTCACCTGCAGCATTCCTGAGCCTCAAATAAAGTTTAATTCTGGCCTGAATTCCTCTCAACATCCAGACCAGTGCTTTGGCTGGGTGGTTTAGCACAGGGACTTGCCTTTCCTCAAGGACTTCAGCACTCATCAGGGTCTTGCCTTTCCCAGCCACGGGAGGAACATGTTTGGTCTGTCCTGATGTGTTCATAACCAACGGAAAAGATTCAAAGCAAACATGTGAAAATACCCATTTCTTGCCTCCTTGCCAATGTCTATCATGGTTTAAACCACCACTTCAGCTTCTTTGGTCTCATAGGTTATAATTTCCTGTTATCAGGGTAAGGATGTTTTAAACAGCTTTTTGCACATGATTAGGTATTTGCTGATCATTCAGGACAATTTACAAAGATAAATATATGTTAAATGGGTTTCTTGTTAAAACCAATGTACAAGTAACCCCTCGAGGCCAGACAGTAATTACTCCTAATAACAAATTAAAGCATTACCTACTTCTTTTCCGTTTTTCATTTTGAAGAGGAAATTACCTTACAGAACTGAATGGATTCAAAACTACAGGTTTATATTTTCTTTGATAAGGCCACCAAAAAAAAAAAAAAGAAAAGAAAAAAATGAAGGGGGTAAAATTCCTAGAGTAAAGGATGTTTTTGACCACATTAATTTTTGCAGTGATTTTGAGTAGATTTTTAGGACCCCATTGTGGTTTGGGTCTGGCTGTGCCTCTGTTCACTCTCAAGGCACAGCTGACGATTTTTGTAGTCACAGATCTGGGCTGCTCTGGGGGTCATTGTTCACAGCATCCACCCTGCAGACCCTTGGAGAAACCTCTTCAGAAGCCCTTGGCTTGTCCAAATCAAAACACAGAATTGGCTGGAAATAGCTCAGCCATTGGGTCTTGATTTCCCCCAGATTATTTGCTGTGTGGTGTTGTCACATCCTGGTTGTATTATTTATGGTGCCCCCTTAAATTTACCTTAAATATGTTCAGACTGTAAATATCATGAGTATAAAAGTAATGTTCTGTATTAATAAATGACTGCAGAAGAGCTGTAGATTCCAGGCAACCTCTCCAAGGTTCTCTGTCCATGGCTTAGTTGTTGAGTTGGGAGTTTCTGGGATACAAGGACTGCAAGTGCGGTGCTCTTCTCCATCATTCAGCCAACTGCCCATGGAAAGAGACTTCCCAAATCTTCAGAGCATTTTGTTAGAATAAAACTCTGAGACTTCATGGCTTTTCCAGCTTTCCCATTGTTATAATTTATGCTGGAATTCAGGGCAGTGCACACCTCCTGGTGAATCAGAGCTCTGTGTTTGATACACTTCCTCCCAAGTCAAGCTGACTTTGGCTCATCTCCTTCATTTATGTATAACAACTACCTCAGATGTTTTTGAAGACTCTATAGAATTTGCTATGAGCAAGACATTTTTTTTCATGAGTTTCTGACTTTTCACTTAAAAAGCATTTTCTATCTGGGTCTTGCCATCTGTTTGCAGAGCTGTCTTGCTAGACACACACTTCAAGCAATTCCCTGTGGCTTCTGAACCCAATTGTATCTTTCCAGCTCTGTCAGAACCTGTCCCAAAGGTTGGGTAAAACCTATGGGTACCTGGAGATTTTGGATAAATTATTCATCCCCATGTACTCACTAAGGTGCTATGGGTGATAAAGGGCTTGGCTTGGAATGCACAAACATTGTTAAATTCAGTTTTTCAACTATGGGATTTCTTAGACAGTCATTTCCCCCCCTTGTTAAACTTAGCTGAAGTTTTAATAGGACTAAGGTCTTTCCAAAATCTTGGACACTTGGTTCTCATGCTCTCAATGTGGATGCAGAACAGAAGGCATCTGGCAGTGAAATAAATGGGAATTTCTTGCAAGTTTTATTTGGTGACAGAAAAGCACTGGCAATACTTTTGTTTGCACAGTGCAACATGCTATCTCTCAGGAAAAAGTCTATATAGCAACCCTCCAGTATCCACTTTTTAATATTAAATCTTTTTTCCAAGTGTGGAACTAAAGATAATGGTTAAAAAGTTTGCTCCAGAGTTGGAAATCCAGGTTTCCATCTCACAAAGGCTTGATTTCTAACTGCAAGATCCTCAGAACTAATTTGTCCCTTTCTGAAATATTAGTGTTTTAAAGGATGTTTCAGAAAGCACTTAGAAATATGTCGGTGTATCTGGTCAGTTCTTCCTAGGAAAACTGGGAATTAACCTGCATTAATGAATTACAGTGTTGTGATCAAAAAGTCCAGATGAATCTGTGTCACATGTAACACAATTAGTTATTTTCTCAGTTTGTCTTCAAATGTACCATTTTGTTTGGGAATATTGCAGATATATGTCACTCATTATTGATAGATTTGTCTGACTTCCTGTCAAATCTATGTACATTGACAAAAATCTATTTTGTTGTTTTTGTCACAGAAATCTATATTGGCATTTTTCCCCATGGAGATTTGGCTAGTCATTGTCAGCATGAGGTGCCAGCTAGAGCTTTTACTGTTTTTATTGTGCCAGCTGCTTTCTTGGCTTCAAATCTTTTGGTTCAGATTGTAAATGGGGGCGAGACATCCGTATCTAGCCAGCGTGCTCGATGGAATATGACAGGGACTTGATTTTTCATTTCTTGCTGCCTTTCTTAGTATTAGTAGGAGATGACAAGGATGGCTTTATCTTCTGACCAGCAGAGACGGTGGAGGAATGGGCAGGGAGAGAGAGCCTGCATGTAGAGGGGCCGTGGGAAATGTTAAAATACTAATTTATTGTTGTATTCCCCCATTCCTGCTGTGGGTTTCTTGGTTGTTTGGTCCTTTTTTGTTGTTGTTTTCTTGTGAGGATCTCTGAAGACATGTTGGAGTTCAGGAAAAAAAAATAATTTCCAAATCTTTTGGCTGATGTTGAGTCACAATCGTTGCATTCTTTTCATAATAGTTTTGGCCTAAATTGTTGTAACTGAGCACACGCCCTCTGAGAAATCAGGTCTTTCTGAGGTGTTTTTAGTTTGTTTGGAGGCATCCAGGATCACCAGCAAGCTTGACAGGGCAGGATTTAGCTAATAAATAATTCACATTTTAAGCCAAATTTGGACTTCTTTTTTTAAGCATTGGCAACTTCTGCAATTATAGCACAAATCTTGTGATATTTGCTATTGTCCCTAAAGCCCCAATGGCTGGAATAAGGTTGTTAATCTGAACACATAGTCCTTTATAAAGTATTTTTCCAGCCCATGTGTTTACTAAGAAGAAGTTTAAAATCATGAACCCTGTTAGAGCCCAGCAATTAAACCCAACACCATCCTTGCCTCTTGAACTGCCTGGGTGTTAAAGCTGTGTTATCAGTCTGACTTTGTGGATCCATGATTTTTAGCTGCTGAGAGCTGCACCCCTGTTGGCATGGAGCTGTTTTCAGCCTCAGCACAGCCAGCCCTGCTGAAGGGATGTTGTATCCCAAAGCCTCAGGAGGGCAGGACATCCCCACTGCACTCACAGGATGCAGAGGACAAGACCCCTGCTGTCCCCAGGTGTCCCCATGAGGTGTGGCTGGAGGCTGCAGGAAGGCTGATCCTCCTCTCCACGAGCCACAGAGCAGCTTCAGGACGTGCAAACCCAACCAGGCTGGTTCCAGTTCATCTCCCAGGTGTGCCAAGGTGCATGGAGCCACCTCAGCATGGGCTTGGGCTGGGGACAGCCTGAGGACACCCCCAGGGTCCCCAGCAGGCTGAAGCCACTGCTGCCACAGCTCCTGTGCTGCTGGTACCCAAGGTGGCTTGATTAAACTTGGATGTGCAGCCACAGGCTGTAATCATTCCCTCAGTGACTGCAAATTTGGCCTTGTTGATCTTTTAAATCCTTGCGTTTTCAGCGTGCCAGTTTGCTGTAAATCACAGACATTCTCCATTTTCTTTATTTGATTCCAGAAAACTGTCTCTGCGCTGAAAACAAGTCTTTGAAAAATGCTCGTGTATCCTGCTGTCCTCTTCTACTTGGGGTGATTGCATAATTAACCTGGCCAAGTATCAACCATACAAGAGTTGAATGCATCCCAAGTTCAATTGGAGAGGTTTTTACCATAAGAATGTGCCTGTCCTGAGACTAAAACACAGGTTAGATTTCCAAGTTTCTGAATATTGCTCAATGAAAGAAGAATATGTTGCCCATGAGAGAGGGGGGGGAAAAAAAAAATCAAATGGTGGTGTAATCTATAATCAAAAGCCCTAATGGGCACAAAGAATTTTAGAACAAAGGTTTGCTGGATCTGCAAGGATAATAAAAGTGTTAAAGTCTGAACACAGAAACGTTCTTATTTACTAACGTATAAGAAGGTTACTAAAGCGCAGATAAAAAGCTCATAGGGCAGACAAAGCTCTCTGAATCCTTTTTCTTTTCCTGCAGTCAGATATGAACATATGATACATGAATATTTATCAGAACAGCAGATAACTAGTAACTACAGTTGGATTTAAACTCAGCAAACCATGGCTTGCAGTTTGTGCTCACAGGGGCTTCGTGCAAGTGTATTTTATTCCTTTTTCTTTTTTTTTTTTTTTTTGCACTGTTTTTGTACTCTTTATATGCAGTCTTGTCTCCCCTAAGCTGTCTTTTGATTCTAACTGAATGAACCTAAAAATACAGCGAAGATCTTCAATACAAAACCTCCAGTGCATATCAACTAAAGGCTGACAAGGTTTTCTACGCTCAGGCTTGACAAGCCTGACTATCAAGCTGTACGTAGCCAAATCCAGAAATCTCCAGATTTAGACCCAGCTTCCTCATAACTCTCTTCAGGTTATGTTGAAACATTTATGAACCTCCCAGAGCCTCGTCTTGCCTCAGTTTTGTAACAGTGTCTGCAAGCTGGTGATGCAATGGCAGTTTCACACTGGTGTAGCTGCAACTCGATCATCTGCTACACGCAATTTTGAGCAGCAGAAAATTGGAGGTTCTGCAGAGAAAAGGGGGAAGCTGGTTTGTTCCCATCCCGATCCACAGGTAGAGGGATGGATGGTAATTACAGGAAGGCAGCTGTGCACTCGCTCTTGGCTCGAGTGCTTTTGTGTGTAGAGTGTGCATCATAGGCTGGCTCTGAAAAAGATGCCTCCAGTGCAGAGGGATGGGAACATTGAGGGTGTTGGATTCGGGAAACATCCTTGGCAGGGAGAGCAGCGAGGGCTTAGCCATTTCCATTGATAATGACCGTGCGCTGGCCAAGTTTTGCCAAGCTCAGCCCCATTTGAACCCTGACAGCTACGAATGCAAGGAAAGGAGAGTGGAGAAAAAGTGGAGAGATGGACTTGATGGTCAGAAAATCACGGAATGGTTTGGGTTGGAAAGAACCTTAAAGTCCATCCCATCCCACCCCCTGCCATGGGCAGGGACACCTTCCACTGTCCCAGGCTGCTCCAAGCCCTGTCCAGCCTGGCCTTGGACACTGCCAGGGATCCAGGGGCAGCACAGCTTCTCTGGACACCCTGTGCCAGGGCCTCCCCACCCTCACAGGGAAGAATTTTCTCCTGTCTTTAACCTAGCCCTTTCCTCTGGCAGTGTGAAGCCATTGCCCCTCATCCTGTCACTCCAGGCACTTGTAAATTGTCCCTCTCCATCTCTCTTCTTGTCTCCCTTCTCTGCAGTTAGGTCTCAAACTCCTGGAGGTCTTTCCCAACCTTCATTACTCCAAGGTGTGGCACTCCTTTCACCTGATTCTCCACTGGGCCATGCTGCAGTGATGATTTTCCCTGTGTTTCAGGCAGATTTGCAGAACTGTGGCAGAGGGTGCATGCAAGAGGTGACAGCCCTGGAGTTGGTGGCTCTGTGTGGCTTGACCCTGGTGCTGCCATATTTCTCTTTTTAAAGATTAGCGAGAGATCTTCAGCTGCTAATGTAAGAAAAGCTGCTCTGGGCCAAACCAAAATTCCCTCTAGCCCAGTAGCCTGTTTCCAGCAGTGGCTAGTTTGGGAAGCTGTGTAAGAATAGGCCTCTGGTATGCCTTCCTGGCTTTTGCTAAGTTGGGTTTTAGGGACTTTCTGAGTTTGCGGCTGTTGGGGGACGGCTGAATTTTTAGGCTGATCGTCCATAAGCTTTTGTAATCCTTTCTGGAGTTCACCAATGCTTTTTTGCCACTTTGTTTCTTAATCTTAGTTTGCTCAAGTGGAACGCAGGTTAATTGTTCTTCTGCAGGCTCCTTGTTTTGCTCAGTCTCTGAGCAAAAAAAAGGCAGAAATGTGAAACAAAAACTATTCCCCTGTTTCGGGAACATCTTTTTCAAGCTAAGCTGGGTTGGCTCTTGCTCTGGAGCCAGACCTGTGATGGCTTCTCTTGCACACAACAATACATAATATTATTTTTCCTTTCAACTGTTGTTTTTCAGTTACTACTTTCATCATAATATAGGCCAGGGCCTCCACAAAGGCACTACCAAGGGAATACAAAGGTCACTAACATGGGATTTATTATTTGATCTGTTCTTTTTATTACAGAGAAAAGTGGAGAAAAACTGCAGGTTTTGAACCCAAACCTTTATGAACTGTCTAGTCAGGGAGGCAAAAGCAGTTTTGCATTCCTGGTTTGGAAAGTGTTGCTGTGGTTTACATTATAAACGTGATATAAAAAAATTAAGAAAGGATCTATTTTCTGCTTTGGTTTCAGAGTTTCAGCTACAGCTGAAACGTCTCAAGGGTCCAAGGTACAAATCCACCGAGGGTTTTAAAGCAAGTAAAGCAATTTTGGCTTGGGTGAGGTGTAGGTCATGTGTAACAACACATGAGAAAGCAAAGCATATGGCAGTATTCGCCCTGAGCTGGAAGATCCATAAAACTGAGGTTCAGACAGGACAAAGAGAGGAGAAAAAGGTATAGGAAAGGGGAAATTACAGAGCATAGGAGAGGCTTTACTCAGAGGTTAACTCAGGAGGGAAGTATGCATGGGACTTTTTCAGAGAAGACAGAGATGAGGAGCTTGGAAATGTGAGAGGGGAAGGAGATACGCTGCATAACGTAAGAAAAATTGGCCGAGGTGTGGAGGGGAGAGGTTTTTATTCACAGTCTTAAACTGAGATAAGGGTCATCTGATTCATCATGACCTGACTAGAACCAGTGAGGAGAGCTGGACTGGCTCCATGTGAGTCATTTTCCTGCATCCTGAGCCATTATTATTCTTGTTGAACCAAGAAACTACACTGCACTCACATGATAAGATTTTGGGGAAAAGAAACAAGAGAAGCGAGGATATTTGGAGTTGGAGGATTTGGTTTGCTTACACTCAGCTGTCTCCCTGCCCAAGGTTGTAAAATGGGATCAGCAACCACTCAGGACCCTCCCCATCCCTGATCCTGGCACCAGGAATGGGGCAGGAGCTGCACCTGGGGGCAGGTGGGGTCAGATCATGGAAATCCTGCAGATCTTTGTTTTCCTGGGAGCTCCTCCCAAAAATCTGAATGCCAAACTCAGCTCAGAGGAGCACCCAAGTATGCAGGTGTTTGCTGAGGTGATTTTTAAGAGTTATGAACTTCACAGAGGCACAGAACTGGACTGGAAAACTTTCTTGTGACTCAGCACTTCACTCGCACATGTGGACACAGAAGCATCTGAAAGTCAAAACCCATGGCAAAACACCCAAACCAGGGTTTTTCAGAACTCAGAGAAGAAAAATATCTTTTCCAATTCTGGTTCAAGTCTTTGGTTAGCTGTTGTTTGACAAAGCTGGGTCACAAATCTGCGCAGTCATCTGGATTTCTGTGGGACTCATTTTTTGATTTTTTTAAAATGAGATTTATTTAAAAATCTTTAAATATATTGGGTCCTGTTCACTGAAAAATATCTATAATCTTTGAGCATATATAGTAGTGAGAGGTGGTAAAACCAGCAGCCTCAAAGACCAGTGTTTTGTGTTTTTTCACAAGCAAAGGATAGTGGAAAGGGGCAAGGAAGGCTGGCAGATAATTCAGGAGGGAAGAACAATCTGTCTGGATACTGACAATTCCTAGAGTAGTTGGTGAGGTCACACAAGTCAGGTATTTCACCCTGCTCACCTCGAAGTAGAAAACCCCCCAGGGCAGAAGCTGAGCTTTATTTCCTGAAGCTTTGCCCATGGGACTGGATTGCTGGAAGGGTGGTTAGGGATACCTGGGGTATATCTGGGATGTGGGGATATCTGGGAATCCTTCCCAGGGTCCCTGAGGATGTCACCACAAGTGTTTTGCAGATTGCTGCTCTTGGCAGCTCCTGTGTAGCAAAGAGGTTGATGGGATGAAGAGT
This sequence comes from Entomyzon cyanotis, assembly GCA_024500445.1. Classification (NCBI taxonomy): domain Eukaryota; kingdom Metazoa; phylum Chordata; class Aves; order Passeriformes; family Meliphagidae; genus Entomyzon; species Entomyzon cyanotis. The sequence continues at coordinate 2,822,220 of JAKEPQ010001026.1, forward strand.
CACCCCAGGATCCCAGATTCCAGGGATCCCAGAGACCATCAACATCTCAATGAAGTTCTGGTCTTTCTTTTTGGCTGCTGTGTTAGACTAAAGGTCTGTGGTGATATGGGAGGTGGGAAAGTAAGGAGTTAAGCTTCCCTTCCCCTTATCTGGCCGTGTTTCCCCCAGATCCAGCAGCCAGTGGGTTTTATCAGCTCTGCTCTGACTCAGCTTCATCCTCCCCCTCTATCCTACCTGGTAGCTCTGATTCCATGATTCCTGCATGGAAGAGAGGAGCAGACACAGAGCATCCAGAGCCTGTGCAGGCACAGATGCAGCACCAGGCCAGGGTGACTCTGAGTCCCATCTAAGATACACAAACCTGAAATGCCCCCAGTTAACTGGGTGGGAATCCTTTGGCGCAAACACTGGGGGCCAAGATCCTTCCCACTCCTCCTCCGCACAGCCAGTAGGTGTTCAGTGCCTTTTTTTCATATAAAAATAGCTTTATACCAGTTTGTGTGGTCAGAATTTTTCCCTTCTCTGACTCATGTGTTACACTGTTGTTGTCAGTCACTGTCGCCCATGGAAAAGTCTGAACTCTCTCTGCTAAGGCAGAAATATTTCATGGGCATTTATCCATATTATCCATTTCCAGATGAAAACCAAATTTGGCTGCTCAGTCCGTGTTACATGAAATTTCAGGCTGTGGGATCACAGCTGCCCATGGCAGGGGTGGAGTCCCCATCCCTGGAGGGATTTAAAAGCCCTGTGGATGTGGCACTTGGGGACACAGGGCAGAGGTGGCCTTGGCACTGCTGGGGAATGGTTGGACTTGATCTTAGAGGACTTTTCTGTGTGACTCTGTGATTTCTCTGGGCCTCCACACGTGGAATGTGCTGTGCAGTGTAGTCCCCAGAGCAGCTCAATTCCTGGGATGTGGTCACACCTGGATCCTCAGGGATTCATGCACTTACCTTCCCATCACCACATCCTACAAAGGCATCTGTTGCAGCACCAAAAAAAGGCTGCACCACGCATTTATTTTAAGCTGTTAGCTGGCCAAAATCTTGTCAATATTCTCTACTTTGAGGGTTCATGTGCAGCACTGAGGATGTCTTGGCTCTAGGAAAACTTGCTGAACTCTTTCGGAAAGCACATCTGCCCTTCAGCTCACCTTCTCTGGAGTTCTTCCCCACCCATGGGATGTGATAGGCCAAAGCACCAGCCAAGGTCGTTATCAGTAATATTTCTATCCAAACATATTTTTAGTTTTTCGCTTAGGGATCAGAGGAAAGGGAATATTCGGAGGGGAAATAACTGGGAAAATGAGTAAAGATCTGTAGTTGTAGTTTACACAATTCCCAGCAAGCTTTAGGTTCAAGTATCTAAGGTTAAAAAAACCCAGGATGCATCGACGCAGGCGATGGTTTGGAGGATTTAACCTCAAAACATTAAATCCATGTGCCAGAAATAGAATTCTTCTGCTTTCAAAGAGTATGAGTTCTATATCACAAAGAGAATCTCGCAAAAGGAGATTCCTGAATAGGTGGCTCTCTCTGACACTGATGTATTGGCTGCAAGTTGAAAATTCAAATATAGAGTTGATATAACAGTTCAAAATGCACAATTGACTTTAAAAGTGTGGAGAAATGGTTTAGTTTGCAAATGAATTATGGGCATGTAATGGCACATCTGTTCAAACATGCTTTCTTGGTGCAGTCTTTTCCAAGTCCTATTTGCCCTGTGGTAATTCACTTTGGGTGAGATTCTGCCATTTTTATTCATATTGTACAGTAGCTTGTTTTATGCATAACTTTGCTGTTATAATGAAGACAGAATGAAGCTAAAATTTACTGGAGGAAGGACAAAAAGAAGGGCATTTCCAAAACTTGTCAAAGATTAAACCCAAAGTTTCAGGTCACTTCTCTTCACATGAAACTGCCTATTTATATATTCAGAATAGCTGACCAGCAACATTTGGGTTTTAATTTATTTTCATATAGCATTTGCCTTTGGGGAGAGATGGGTTTTTTAAGTCGAGTGCTCAGCCCCAGAAACGAAAGCTTTGTCTCAGTTTAAAAGTGACTTGTAAGGAACTGAGGATCCAGAACTTGATTTTGATCTAAAACGTAGCAGACAGTGCAAATCCCCACAATATGTCTCGTCAAACCAACTTCTGTGAGAATAAAAGTCAGAACTGCTGGAAGGTCATGTGTGCAATGTATCCAAGATGAGGCTCTCACTCTTACAATTAAAATAATTGCCAAGAGGACAAATTAATAAATTAATATTTTCTTTTATGACCAATAACAGGGAAATTTGTTTTCTTTGTCCTTTGAATGTTGAATATTACCTGAAGACATTGTAAATTCAAGACCAGCTAAAATACTTGAATTGCCTTTAACTTGCCTCCATTATTGCTCTCCTGATCTATGGATTCATTTTATGTAGACCATATGCAGTTAAAAATAACTAGAGTTGCTGTATTTTATATATGCCTTTGTAAGCATTTCCAACTGCAGAGGGATTTTTTTTTTTTTTATAAATACAGAAAACCCCAACAAGTTTTATGTTTTCATTTCACCTCTTCCCTTTTTATTTTTTATAGAAATGCTACAAAGGGGAACTTTTGATAAGTATTACCAGCAAAGCCCAGTGTTGCAACAGAGTTTAGTGCAGCAGAGTTTCTATTTAAGGTTACCTGGCACAGTCAGCTCAGCCAGATGTACTTCTGCTATTGGATAATCTCATTTGCTGACAATGTGCACTGCCTTAAAAAAAAATTAAAAAAAAAAAAAAAGGAAGTGCCTAGGTGACTTATATCCAAATCACACATATTCTTTTAGTTAAAATGAAACGTGAGCCTGAATTTAGCCTTTAATTACATTTCCTTCCCTACCTCCAACAAACAAATTTTTATAACCTTCTCCAATGAAGAAAGTCATATTTTGTGAATTACTTGCTTGGAAGCTTACCAGAAGCAAAAGTTATTTAGGAAATTTTCTATTATTTGTATCACTCACAGATTATTCTCTAGGTTCCCAACTATTCCATAAGATAAATTGTCCTTTTCAAAGAGTTCTGTGTCTAAGTTTATTTTTGTTTTAGAGCTTTTATCTGAGTTGCTATCTAGCAAATGGAAATTGTGCTTGTGAAGAAGGAAGCATAGCATGAAAATAGGATCTATCACACTGTGTTTTGGGGATATATAATAGAGCTCTTACAACATGTTAGGGACTTAAATCATCTCAAAATCTTATTTTTATAAGAATCTGTGCCGTGCAAGCTCTAATATAAATCAACAATGGGAAGGGAAGAGTTCTGTGTGTATTTGAAAATATAAAGTACCATTGCTTAAGTGAAGCATTAAAAATAAGTATTACTTAAATTATCGTCCCTAATAAGATATGTCTGTCATTTTTTCATTTAGTGCTGGCTCTGAGGAGGCTGCATTGTTCTGTCAGGATTAAAAGATGAAAAACCTGTCTGCATTTGAGCATGTGCTTAAACAAGCAAGACTAAGTATTAAATCTGAGTCCTCTGCACCTCGAGAAGCATTTTTACAACTGGAAAGTTGTTCTGCTCAGATAGTTCATCCATTTTCCAGAGCCTTTTAAACCTGAATAATATATTGAATGTCAGAACGCTATAAAATCTCTTTTAACTATTGATATCTATTAGTTAATAGCAATATAAATTCAGCCATAAATTCGGAAAAGCAGATGACTTTATCCAAACAAAGATTTGGTGCATGGGTGTAGTGTTAATATGACAGTGTTGGCTTCTTAATTCTGACCCCATGGAGGAAGTATTTTCATTTAACATGGTCAAGGCTTTGAAACCATTGGCACTGGAAATCGATATTGGGCAGTTGAAAACAAAAATTTTATGGAGTGCATCCTTTGCACAAACAGCTGCAAATATAAAACTGAATGTACAGACAGAGCTTGGTCTTATCTCCAGAGCTGAGTGAGGATTCCACCTGTTTGTAGGCTTGGGATATAACATCAACACCTATTAAAGGAATTTCTTTCCTCTTTCAGCTGAGGAATCTTTGTTTTCTTGCTGTGGATGATAGGCTTGTGACCATTTTGCTCTTCCTTTTTGTGGACTGGTGAGTTTTCCTGGCAAAAGCAGTGGCAGGAAGCTGGTTTGGAAGTTGTCAGAGTCTATGAGTAAAATTTCAAGTTGTCCATGAAATATTTATGCCACTGCTGTTTGCTGATGCTTTAAATGTGCTCACAGTAGAATTTTTGAACTGTTGTGTTTAATTTATACCACAAATAAAATCAGAAACATGTTAATCATTACATTTTTTAAAGAGTTCGCTAAATAATGACCGGTTTGGGAGAGTCTGTTCACAGGAGGGAATATCCACCCCGTTACCAAATTCTTAACCAAACCTTACACATCCTACACCCCGGAAAGGCACAGATTAGACATCCCTCATGTTTCACAATCCTGTCCACCCTCTTTTACCAGGAAAGCAAGCCCTTTGGTCTTAAAATCGCTTAATGTGGCAAAAGTGTATAATAAAAGAGAACAGAGGGAGGGAGGCTGGCAGGAAGCTCTTGATCCTTTTACAGAAACTGCCTGTTTGGCTGGGCAGAAGCTGCTGGAGAGCTTTAAACATTCTTACATGCAAAGGCTCTTTGGCTTCACTTTGGGGCAGACCAAAACCCTCTAGTTTCTAGGAGCTGCAGCCACATTTGCAGCATCCACGACCATTGCACTTGGGTCAAATTCTGTTTAAACCATAGCATTGTGCCTCAAAGAGCAGCATCTCTGATTCTCTTCAACCCCTGAAGCAAATGAGGCTTGGGCATCTTAATTCTTTAGAAGTAAATCTTTAGGTCTTTAATTTTTTTCCCTTTTGCACCCCACTCTGCCCATTGGCACCCCACCTCCACAAGCCTTTTTTTTTCAGACAACAAACAGGAAAACCACAAACTTCATCAGCAAGCTGTGCTTTCCTCTCGAAAGCCAAGACACTGAGGCTCAGCACACAAATCACATGCTCGTTCCTTCACTGCTCACAAACCACCCTGCATCTCGCTTCAGAAAATTATTAAACTTAGTAGGTTAAAAATAAATGGGTTGGGGTGGTGATACCTTGGGATGCATGTTGGTGTAACCAGGAGGAGAGAGAGTCCTGGGGTGGTGATTTAAACTAAGGAAAGGGACTATTTAGTGAATATTTAGAGAACATAATTATTTAGGGAATAGCATGCAACAGTTACCTCGCACACAGTTGTGCAGAGGCCTCTGAGGAGGTTTTATTACGAAACAGATGATATTACAAATTGGCAGTAGGGATGTTCACCATCACCCAAATAACTGGCAATGTGTTTCCACCCATCTCTGTTTTTTGGCCACAGCAATATCTCCTTACCACAGGTACTTGTAGGTCTGCTTGCCTGTCCTACCTGGCAGTTTTTCTCAGTGGATTTATTCTATGTGCTGCTGTAAATCAGACATGGAATGAAGATGCAGTGAGGACAAGGCCACACAACAAGCCACTTCCCTGGCCAAAAGTGTGAAGCATGAGAGCCTGGCTTTTCCATCCCCTGATTATATTTGTAAATTATTCTTGTTTTCCTTCTCCTGGCCAGGATTCATTCCTCTGCACTGTGAGAACAAGAGATCATAGCCTAACATATGTAGGAGAAGAATTAAAATGGAAATCCCATTCAAAGCCTTAGGGCTCAGGCACGGCACGCCTGCAAGAACCTGGCACTGGGAATGCAGACACAGCTCCAGAGTCTGCTGGGAGACAATGGGGTGTGTCTGTGCCTTGGAGCTGCTTTGGCCCCTCTGCTGCCATGAGGCACCTTTGGAATTTTTAGCCATTCTCATCCAGTTAGTCAGGGAACTGAGGCACTTCTCAGGTGTGTCGTGTTGACCCTGGTTGGATGTTGGGTTTCCACCAAACCTGCTCAGTCTCTGCCCTCCTCAGCTGGGCAGCAGAGAGAAAATACAAAGAAAGGCTGATGGGGCAAGATAAGGACAGGGAGAGATCCTTCACAGTTACTGTCATGGGTAAAACAGGGTCATCTTGGGGAAATGAGTTCAATTCATCACCAATCAAATTAGAGTAGGATAATGTGAAACAACAACTTAGTCTAAAAATGCCTCCCCCCCACTCCTCCCACTTCCCGGGCTTAACTTCACTCCTGATTTTCTCTCCCTCCTCCACTCAGTGGTGCAGGGGGACAGGGAATGGAGACTGAGGTCAGTTCATCACACATTGCTCCTCCTTCCTCCTCAGGGGCTGGTCTCCACACTCATCCCCTGCTCCAGCTTGGGGGTCCCTCCAAAGGAGAGACCCCTCCATGAACTTCTCCTGTGTGAGTCCTTCCATGGGCTACAGTTCTGCAGGAGCTGCCCCAGTGTGCGTCCTTCCATGGGGTCAGTCCTTCAGGAGCTGCTCCAGTGTGGGTCCCTTTTCCCATGGAGTCAGTCCTTGAGAACCTGCTCCAACAAGGGTCCATCCCATGGGGTCAGTCCTGCAGGAACTGCTCCAGAGTGGGTCCCCTGGTCCTGCCAGCAAACCTGCTTCAGCTTCCACTTCTAGGAAATCCTCACAAAAGCCACCCCTGCAGCCCCTTCCTACCAAAACCTGGCCAAACAAGCTCAAGACACCAGGGAACAAAGGTGCCTAGGACTGGTGCCAGGTGGCCAAGCTCACCTTGGTGTCACACAGCCCATGGATTCGCCACCACGTGCTCCTCCAGAACGTGGCTGTGGGCTAGAGGTTTTCTGGCCAAGCCCAGGAGCAGCACACTCTGCTCCCCTCCTGAGCGCAGCGTGATCTCGGCCTCACACAAGGGCAGGCAAAGCCAGCTCTTCAATTTGTTCTTGATTTTTTCCATATTCTGTTTATGGCGCATTCCCTTCCTTCTCCCGTGCTCAGGGAATGTCACCGTGCCTGGCTCCTGCTACGAGGGATGGGTAATGGAGAAGTTTCATCACCTCTCTCCAGACTACAGGACCTGTGCTCAATCTTCCTGCTGTCAACACGAAACACACACTGTTATGATTATAACATGAAGACAAGGATCCTGTTTTATCTCAAAGAGTGCAAAGGTTTATGAAGGGTTAAAATAATCTAACCTCACTTTTTTCCCCCCCTGCTATTCTCTTCTTTTTCCTCCACAATGGCAAATGTTATTTATATTAAGGGGAAAACCAGCACAGCCTTGCCAGATCGAGCTCACTTCTCTTTGCCAGCTAAAACACAAAACAGAGTTACTGCGTTTTTGGTACCTGCAAAACAATCTGAACACAGTGTTCTGTCATCCTTTGAAATGGCAAATGGAAGTCATTTAAACCAGATGAGTGACTGGACGGGCAATTACTGCACCTACAGCACAGGATATACAGTATGTGCACCTATTTCAAGGGAACTAGAGTGGGTGGCCGGAAGAAAGGAACTTTTTTCCTCATTTAACCTGTAATTTGACAACATCTGCAAAGAATTATCCCTGGTACTGGCATTGTAATTGTTGTATCTAACATCAATCACCGGGTACGGGAGGTTGCTTTAAATAGATGTTAGTGCGTTACAGTTTCAAAACATGAAAGAAAAAAAGAAAAAAAAAAAAAAGAAAGGAATGAAATATGTAAATTGGTAGAGAAATTAATTACTGGAAACTTTGACACTAATTTATTGTTTAAATAAGACATGTAACTGGCCAGGGCGGGTGACTGTTTGGGTTTGACCCCATGTGCTTTGGCAAGTGTTAGAAAACAGAGGCCACTTCATTCCAATTTATAAAAATTGTAACTTCTTTTTTCAAGTCTCTATTAATGCACAGAAGAAGAAAGGGATTAGACTGACTCATATTTTACCCTGAAAGGACAGCAAGTAGGAAAGGTTCCATAAAGTGTACGTCTTTAAAACAAAGTCTTTCCTCCCCAGCTCTTTCAGTGGGATTTCTGTCTTTGACTTCATCAGAAACACGATTACAGGGAACAAGCTATGCACGTTTTTGGACAGCAAAAAGTGTAATTCCAAGCATGCTCCAGATTTCCACTAGCAGCTCGGCAACTACAGGAGTAAATTCATATTCACAAGTTATCAAATTTCCAGCGTGTGTCCAATTTTGTATTGGGTTTTGATTCATATTTGTGGCTGGATGTGAATCAGATCCAGTATTTGTTTCTCAGAAATGTCATGGAAAAGGAAATCATTGGGTGCACTGGAATTCACAGCCAAATACAACGCACAGTACCGCTATCCAGCCTGAGAGCCAGAGGAGCCATTATGATGGTCATGGGAATTGTAGTTAACCTGGGAAAATGTTTTTAGAGACAGCGAGAAGAAAAGCCTTACGCTGTGGTGTCTCTGGTGTCTCTAATAACCACCATGTTATATATATAAAATATGTACACATACGTGTTCAGCCTGAAATATTACACCACATTTTTAGAAGTTAGGCAGTAAATTATGTCCTTTTCTTTTTCTTTTTGTTTCCCATTTTTTTCTTTTTCTTTTTTTCTTTCCCTCTCTTTCTTCTTCTTTTTTTTTTTTCCCTCCACTTCTCTCTCTGGGCGAAGGCACAGATAGGTGTTCCTGGACTCTCTTCCTCAAACTTTGGCTGCTCATTTTACTCACCTGAAGCCTTGCCTGTAGGCAAACTGCCCAGCTCTGTCTCACATTTTTGTGTTTACAGGATGGGAAACCTTTTGCTCAGGAGCTGTTGCTCATAAGGAACCCATCATCTCCAACAGGATATCCCCATAAAGCCATTTACATGCATATGTGGAGTAAGGTTCTCTTAACAATTCTTACTTTAACATCGCATCACATAAAGTTTAATGTATTTCACTTCTTTAAAGACAAAATGCCATTTCTATATATAGTTGCCATTACCTATGCATTTAAAAATTTTGAATATTGGTTAATGGAGGTATAACATTGCATAACAAAAGTATATTATTGCTTTAAAGTCAGTCCTCACAGATTTCATTCTTTTCATCTAAAAGCTCTATAAAATCACCTCAAAAATGATCCAGCTGATGAGGTTGGAAGGGCAGAGCTCTGTCACAGCAAATGGATCCCAGAGTCATCTCATTACATAGGTGACCTGTTGAATGTGTTTTACTTAAATTGTGTTGTAAAATGTTGCCTTTTGTGCTGAGAAGGAACTCATAAAATGCTGCAGGGAATGTTTATCTTACTGTTCATATAGGGCTTAAGGTTCTGCTGTTCAGCTTGTATGAAATCTTTAGCTTCCCCTTAAAAATAAGGCTTACAGTCCTATGTCCCTTTAAATCTATTCCAAACCCAAAGGGGGCTCAGTCCTTGGTCTGGCTGACTGAGGGACTCAGAGATGATGATCAAGTGAAGTCCATGTCATGCCATGCAGGTGGCATCCTCCTTGGCTGGGGTGTTGTCCAGGAATGTCCCCTGGAGAGCACCATGGCACTGACAGAACCTTGCATCTGTTTTGGGAGTCGTTAGTTGTTCATTACGCAAAGGTTGAGAAACTGCTTTGCAAAGGGCAAAATCAAGAAGCAGATCTGGTTCTAGCTGAGAGTGTGTGGCCTTGCACAGGTGGTGCCTGGGAGCCCTGACTCACCTGGACAGGATTTACCCGAAAAGTTAAATTTAAACCGTTTTTTGTCATGGAGGACCTGCCTGAGGAGAATACTCCCCTGACTGCTTGTGAGCTGGTTTTTTGCAGCTTCAGGCTTTGGCAGTATAAACTACTCTTCTCATTTAAGTTAAGCAAACGTTTTTAATTACCTAAAACTTTTCTTCCTATTTAATTTGCTGCTGAGGAGAAAGACAGCAAGCCTCTCTATGTATAATTGTCTCATGTGCATGGTGGGAAGGATGCCTGTTCAGCAGTGGGTTTGTCTATTTATTTGGAATTTTGTAGTGGTTCATTAAAAAAGTTGGACTCTGTTGGTGTGTATGGTGACCAGAATCAGTGTTTATATCATGTTTTTGCAGAGAAGGGACCAGCCCAGCTGTGTCTCTGGTAGCACAAGATGTGCTTTGGTGTTGGCTGCTTGAAACCTCTCAGGGGGAGGTCAGGGGTGAGAATGGGGTTGGGAGCACATGAGGAGGGTGAAGGAAATCACCAGAAAACAGTCTGGATCACCTAACCTTCAGTATCATTACAAAACACAGGTATCCAGAGACCTGGGGGCATCCTGGTGTGGATAGTAGCATAGAATATATTTTAAAGGACGGACTTACATTCAAATCCTGATTATCTGCTCTGGAAATGTTTATGTCGTGCTGTTCTCAAAGCACCTGGAAACTCCACCACCTTCTGACACAGGAAAGTGAAAGCCATGAAGGAACAGGCAGTTTTGTGCTGAGACCCCTGGACAGCTCAATCCCAGGGCTCATCCCAAGCCTCTGACCAGGTAGAAATGCCATCCTTGTCACCACATGGCCCCTCTGTCCTCAGGGAATTCCCTTTCTGGGAGTGCCAGTGGCAGCACTCCCACCTTTCTCATGTGGAACCTCCCTGCCCATGGCAGAGGATTAGAACTAGAAGGTCCTTAGGTTCCTTTCCAACCCAGATCATTCCAGGATTCTGTGGTTCTCTGATTCTGTAAACTTTCGAAGAACACACTTCCATGTATAGCCTGCCTGTAGTGCCAATAAGTCATTTATTTTCTATACTATCGTCATAATTCATAAAAATTCTCTCCCTCCTGAGGGAACATTTTATCATCTGATAAAGGGTAACAACAAGCCAAAAATATAAGGCCTTCACTAAATGATAAATACAGGATGACATAAGCTATAAAACATAAAAGAGTGAGAGTGTGTAATACATGCCAAGGATGGCTGAGGATCAATTTAAACTAAACGTTTTCTGTTAACATGAGAATTTTTGTAAACTGGAGAAAATGAGAGGCAAGAAAAGAAGGATTTATGGAGTAATGTGTGGGAGGCATGTGGTGTTAAAACAGCTACGGCTGGGGCATGTTTGTTCTACTGTCTCAGGAGTAGTTTGTCCCATCCTCACTCCTCCTGGCAAGCTTCCTGATGCCTTTTGTTGGACACATTTGAAAGCTGAGGTTTGGTGTATCCATGTTTCCTTGTTTGGATGAACTCAGAAATGGAAAGCGTTATTCAGTGAATTAGGAATCCACCTGACGCAGCCTCCCCGGTTAAATCTGCCGACTCACATCCCTTCCTGGGGCTCACGTCACCGCTTTGCTGGATTTATTTTCCATCTCCCTTTCCCCTGGGATGCTCACCTTCTGGGGTTGGTGTGGTGGCCCTGCTGTTACTCACAGGGCTGAGCAAATCGGGCTGAGCAATATCTGTCTGAGCCCACAAGGAGCCTCGTGCTGCTCATCCAGGAGAGGAAAACCCGGACATTTACCGCTCAGGACTTTCCAGCGGATTCATCATCATGCTTTGAGGCTTGCAGTCCACTCCCACCTCCAAATAAAATCCATTTTCTGATCCATGACCTCACTCTGCATATAATATTTCAGCCCAGCTGCACGATTGGGTCCCACGTTTGCAAAACTCTGATTTCCCTGCCAGCTCAGCGCCTTGCTCAATTTTAGTTTATATATAATTTTTTATTTCTTTTTAAATCTGGGCCCATCACTTCTTTGGCTACCTACACGGATACAGTGAGGCATATCACGAAGGCACAGCCTTGGAGCCAGGAGAAGCAATCACAGGACCTCCACGAGGCCAATTCTCCAAAGCTTCCCAGCGGGGAGAACAGATCACTAATCACTGCAGGTCTATTTATGAGTTTGGAGAGCTTTCCAACTGCGCAAAACTTGCTGAGTTTATTTCAGGTATGTGCGTTTCCAGGCCTCATAAACATTGAGTTTTCAATCTGCTGCATCAGGGAAGAAAGTGAAAATAGTTGTAAACAGAGAGCAGGGCTTGAACCACCCATCTCCCCTTTTAAGTGAGTACATGGGCACATGTAGAGCGAGCAGCTCTTGGATATATAGCCCACCTAGGTAAAGCACTTTCAAATGTACTTCATTTATTTATTCTAGGCCCTTTTTTTGGCCCAAAATCATCAAAAATTGCTGTCTCTAGTTTCATTGTGCCCTTTTGAAATTGTCCAGATTTTGCGCTAAGAGTCTAAAGCCACAGCAAAGGAGCAGGCCAAGAGGAAAAGCTTTTGAAGAGTTCCCACAGCTGTGAAAACACGGGCCTCAGGCTGTGTGTAGAGTTACTTCAAACAGCTGCTTCAGGTGACTAAACACCTTGAGTCTCATTCATCAAGTGTTGTTTATACTGGCTGACAGACCAGACTTGGAGAATTAACTCTGAGAAAAAAAGATGTACTACATACCAAGTATGGGAAAGGAACCCAGTTCCCTAAATAAGAAAGAAGGGGGGAGGAAGGGGGAGGGAAGAGTCCCTTTAAAATAAAACAGATGAGGGCTAATTTTATTTCAAGTTAATAGGCCTTTTGATGCCCTTTGCATGTTTAAAATCAGAGGTGAAGGAGTATTGATGGTTTGCCACTTCGTAATCATGCAAATAAAAGCAATTTGAGTGATCCCTGTGCCTTGACAAGAAGCTCAGCTAACCTGGTGTAAAATCTCAATGGTTAATTAGGAGCCTTGAACAACCTATTAAAATAAGACCCTTTTTCTCAACTATCCTCAACAGAGAATATCAGGGAAAAAAATGCCCAGTGCTGCTGCCTCCCTGCTCCCATTTAGCATCAGATTGTGCAGATTCCACCCGTAGTTTTGGTGCAGGACTTATCACTCAGCTTGAGATAATATTCTTTCATCTCATATCCATATGAGAAGGTGACATGATAAGATATTTGCAATCGTGTAACTGCTTTGCATGGATCAAAAGAGGAATGAAAGAAAATGACACGAGTCAGTGTCAAGTGAAGTGCTACTAGTTAAGTAAGCTTTAAATATTGAAGGGGATTTTTAATATTTCCTTTTAATCTCGAAATCTGTCACTTGGTGATTTTTTATAACATTGGAGTTGTTACTAACAACATTTTCCATGGTTTCATTCAATCCAAATGCAAAAACCCACCCCATCTCAGTCATGGCAAATGTTGTAATTTCTACTGGCAATTTCTCATCCACAAACCCGGGCAGATTTCAAAGAAAAGGAGATGTTTTTCAGGCGCTGGGATACTGTGAGGATCCTGATGTTTGAACACTGGCAGTAGAACATAGGCCAACAGAGAGATTTCAGTGTTTTTCTTGTTGTTTTTTTCTTAACAAGCAGTCAGACTGCAAGGGTGAATATGCTTTCAGAGACAAAAATAGCGTTCAAAGGAAGAATTTAGAATCATAGAAAATTATTTTGAAAGAAGATTGTTTCAGAGGCTGTTTCCCTGACAAACTTGGTAAATAGTTTGGCAGATCCTGAAGCTGTTGGATTTACATATGCATATAGAGGGGCTGAAGAAAAATACCAGGTGGTTTTCTTCTTAAAGCTTCAGAATAACACAAAGTTGATGGCAGTAGATTTACATCTTATTCTCTGGGGGAAAAAAAAAAATAGCAAAACCCAAACCAGTTTCTCTGAAACACAGGATTGAAGAGTAGAATGTTTAAAATTGTATGTGAGGAATATTGATGAACCAGTTTTCCCCTTTATTTAGGGTGAGTTATGTCCCTCACTGAGAAGGATCTCCCCATTGGTTTTTGCCTAGGCTGAAAGAGGCAATCCCTAATTGGATTAAAACCCCCCTAAGTAATCCAGTGTATATCCAAAATAAGAAGATCAAATGACTGAAATAATATCTTATTATTTTCACTCTTGAAACAGTGATATCACTGGAAAGGATTAAAAATTAAGTTGTTTATATCCCTGGCTGACACGATTTGGGACTCTTTCCCATGTCATTTACAACACAGTAATATTGGCCTTGTGGCTGATATCCACATTAGGAGAAAAAATTAGGAATGAAACACTTTGGGAATTGAAAATCTTGGAAAAACTGCAAGGTGATTTCAGTAGCCAAGGTGTTAAAGGATAATGCAGCGGTGATTTGGGAAGGGGATGGATTGGAAAAAGTCATTTATTTAAAACTAGGCAGGTGGAGATGCTCAAGATTGGTTGGAGACTTCCTTAATGAGGGAGTTAAGCCCCAATTTTTTCCAAGCTGAGGAGGTTTCGGTGTCTCAGTGTCCTCTCTCTGTCCCAGCTCTCTGCCGTGGTGGCACTTCGTGCCTCACACAAAGGGCTCCGTGCTAGCCAAGGGCATTTAGGCACAACTGCAACTTAAATCACTGAGATTAACATATAGCTGTGGTCATACACGAAATATATCAGCTCAATATTGGTTCTCTTTGCAAGGCTCCGGGGGGAAATAAGATAGATTTGTAACGTTTGTTTTCAATAAATTATTTTTTTGCGTCCAGACAAAATATTTTTTTAGTTCTGTTTTGCTCATAATTTTTGGACTGCGCAGCTACTTTTAGCTTGGACTGGGTGAATTTTGGTGGATTTGGCAGCTCAGCTCAGTTTAAAACACGACGGGCTCACAACTTTTAATCAAAGCAGGCGCCGGGTCCGGTTGGGGGCGTAAGGACTGCGCGTGTGGCCCAACCTTGGTGAATCTCATGAAATCTGTGTGCTGGAGAAGCTCTGATTCCGAGGTTGGGAAGGAGGGCAGCAGGCTGGTGTGTCACCCCGGTGTCACTGTTTTATGAGGTGAGTGCCTCTCTGCTCCTCGCCATCAGCGCCGCGCGCTCTGCCAGGCTTCGAGTGCCGCCACCCTGGCGCTCCATCCGGACAGAGCTGCCAGGAGCCACTTACCTTCCTGTCCCTTGCTGGGACTTGAACACTCTCCAGGTCCCTTGATTTCTCCCCCCTCCTCCTACTCCCAGGCTGATTTTTCTTTTTTTTTCCTCCCCCTCTCCCAGTTTGATAATGCGAAGTTTGTTTGTTTCCTTAATTAAACCCGAAATTCCCCTGAAAAAGCAGAAGTGCCTTCCAGGCTTGCAAATATTTTGTTTCCTCAGTTTTACTGTTGCTGCTAATTTCAGTTTTGCCTTTTCTATGAATCTGGGCCACAACTATTACCTAAAAAAAAAAAAAAAAAAAGTCTGATCATAATAAGGATTACTATTAGTTGCAACTGTGTAAATATGGTATTTTACAGAGCGTGGCTCCACATTGTGCAAGGGAGCTGAGAAATGGTCAGATATCTCCTCTTTGGACAGCTCAGAGGACAATTAAAAGGTAATGATAATCTCAAAGATGGTAAATAGTCACTCTGGGGGTATAAACAAGCCCTTCTCATTTATTAACATCACAAGAGCCCTGGTGTCAGTTTGGAGCAGCTCAGATCATCTTCAGTGAGGTGTTTGCCATGTTTCCTTAGGCTGAGCTTGGTCTACTGGTTAAACAAAGAAAACATGGTAATAAATTATCTAGAATATACCTGTGCTCACGAGAGGCCGATTTAAGCTTGCACAGCTTGCTATTTTTCTCACGTAATTTCTAATTTATTTTGTACTTTAAAAGTTTGTTTTGGCTGGGATTGAAATTTAATTTGTTCTTCAAAGAAACATAACAATGGAAATACAAAGAGGAAGCTTTTGTTCTCTCCCTAGGAGTTCTGAAAGGTAATAATTATGAAATGATAAGATTCTAAATGAAAATGTCACTTGCAAAGGTTGAGGTTGAAAACAGCACAGACCTGTGTAAAGCGAGAAAAGTCACATTTGATTCATGAACATAAATACAACCCGAATGATTTAATTTTAAATCATCTGATGATTTATTGTATAAATATTTTATAATTTTGAAAGGAAATTCTTCAAAGCACGGATGTCTGCGAGAGCACAATGCAGCTTTGCAAAAACAGCACTCCTGTATTATTAATAATAATAGTAATAGTAGAAAGATTAATAAAATATCATAAACATAGACTAGAGGAATAGTTATTTGTATAAATTCCAGCAACTGCTTTTCAACAATACCCTGAATCAGATGTAGGAGTAAAGTTTTAAATTGTCTCTGTGCTCCGCGTTGTTACGGTGATCAGCATATCAATGGCTCTGTTTCTGCCCTACTTGAGAGCATTGTGCCTCAAGGTTTAAAACAAATATATTCCTTCAAATTTAGCTTCATGCACTGCATTTCCTTGTTTATTTAACCCCTTCCACTTCCTGCTACCTGCCTGTCTTTCCTCCTGGTCTATGTGTGAATGTGGATGTTTCTGTAAAGGGTGAGTCATTGATATTTAGAAAATTTTTGTTTATGTACACACTACTTATCTCCTTCTGTACATCTTAATTGGACAAACTCTCATTGTCTGCTTGAGCAAAATGTATTTTGGTGGAGTTTTCTGCTGAATTATATGTGTTGGATTCTCCTTTTAAACTCAAGAGTATATTTTACAATGAGAACATTGGTTCAGCATTCTAGTTCATGTCTGAGAGCTGCCCAAATGAATGACCTGATAATGCTCACTCTGAATTTCTCCTACTGCCTTGCAGTGATGTAGAGCTCCCACACAGGTATTAAATATTTTCACATGGAAAAGTTTCAAAAGAGGGGATGCTGATGGGGGATGTGAATCCAGATACAAAGGAGGAAAGGACATGGTGGTCTGCATTTCCTTGCTGACAAAACCACCTCGGCGTTGATTGTTATCTCCATCTCATTTCTATTTTCCCTTTGAAAGAGATCAGACAACATTATCAGCTCCTTCTCAGTTGTTTTACTTCCTCTGAAGTCTGGCTATAACTGGTGACCCAGCTCTCTTCCCAGTGTTCCAGTCCTTTCTTTTGGCTGATGCATTTATTTTGTCACTCTGTGCCACGCTGCCAGTGAGGCTGGAGGAACTCTTCTGCCTCCTGAGCTAAGCTTATGTGAGATTTGCTTTGCACTAAAACTTACTTTTTTTCAGTACCCAAAAGTTAGGTGATGATTTAGAGTGGACAAATACAGTTCCTGTTTCCTTTTCTGGGCTGGTTGGATAAGCCTGTGTAGAAGAACCCCTGTAGAGATAGGTCCCAGTGGGTGATTAATTCATTAAATCTGAGCCCATTTCTTGTGCTTAAAGATGCTTTTAAAAATTAGTGTTGGCGGAGGATTGTGAGCAGAACTGTGGTGCAGCTAAAGACAGGGATATCTGTGTGGAAGGTTCATAAGACATTTTTTTCCCAGCATTTGTCCAGATCTTGGTAGAGGGGAAAACTTTCCTGCAATCCTTCTTTAATGGAATCATCTTTTATTATGTTCTTTTTTCTTTCTTGTACTGAAGGAACACAGAGTTTCAATGAAACTACAAATGTTGTATGACTGTTTTAGGTGGAAAAGGGAATTTTATCAAAACTGTCTCTGTCTCAGCATGGTGGGTGATTATTAAATTCTGATTTCAACCATGGCATATGGTACAATTCTTACTTGAAAAGAACAAAATCACTTATGATTACCTGAACCAGATCTGGCTCCAGTATATTTAGGCAACTTCTCCAAAACAAACAAAATGGCAACACAGGTATATTCATTTGAATAATCAAATGAAAAGTATTCTAGGAACAGTTATATTCCTTGTGTTCACTTTCTAGAAAGTTATTAAAAAAGAAGCATCATATGATTCTATGATTATTAAACATAAAAATATTGCTTAAAAAGGATGTTGCTGGAAGATGTTCTCAGAAATTATTTTAAGACCAAATGCAAATTAAAGGTTATTTTTGTAGAAGTTGTACTGGATACCAACATTTGAAAGATCTTACAACTTTAACTTACAAAATTACAAGATTACAAAGTACCAAAATATTTTGTTCTATGACTGTGTGATAGAAAATCCAGTAGACCTTCTCTGAACTGCCTATAAATTACTGGAGGGTGGGTGGAGAAATTGGGGCGTTTAGTTAATATTCACATTTCATTTTGCCTTCTCCTTCAACTTTTTAAAAACATTTTTCTCATGGTTATAATGGGCTCTCTGTCTTGGCATTCATAAAATGGGCACTTTCTTGAGGAATACAGATAAAAATGTAGCCAATATTTAAACCTCCATGGACACTAGCAAGACTTTGTTTGATTAAAATGGTGGAATTTATGGTCCTTTACTCTTATTCCAAGTTTGAATTTAAAAATACAAGAGAAAAGCTACATAATTTGTGTAATTACTCTTAGCTGTGTTACAAATACTTCAGATCACTATTAATATGAGTTAGCAGCAGGTAAATGATCATTAAATCCATCAAAACAAAGTTCTGTGGAACAATTACACATCTTTCCAGAGTTATTTCTTTCTGAAATGTATCCTAGTGGTAGAGGATTATCAATACAATTTTCTCTTGCTATTGGAACAGTAGTACCTAAAAAAATACCTACAAGACTTTTTGATGGGTGAAAAGTCTCCCAGGAAAATAATCATAATCATATGAAGAAAGACAATAGAGTGGAGCAAAATTCTTACCTGAACTTTTTAATCTATTTTATAAAAGAGAATCAAAACCTAAAAACCTGCTGTAGGTCAGTAGAAGAATTTCTTGTTGACCCCACTGAAGGTTATGGAAGGGGAAGTTTTTATGTGACTGTAGGAAATATTGCTGTAAGCAAAACAATGACCTCACATTCAGACATGGTCCCGTTAAATCCCAAGTATTTGGCACGTTTAAATATTTCAATAGGCCTGTTTTCACATGTGGAGAGTAAATAAATACGGGGCAAAAATAAACCTTACTTAAAAAAAAGATGCTAAAGCAAACATATAGGTATTGCATTTTTATGTTGGTCTTAAAACAAGCCCAAGGCATTCTCCCACAGTTTTTTTCCCAACATTATCTCCACCTGCAATAATAAAACATGTCTTCTGATTACTGTGCTTTCTATTATCTCATGTCTGTATCTAATTTATTTGCTACCCAGCCTTACTTTTCCTGTGTTTAAGGTTTTTTTTTCTTTTTTGGTAATGCAATCCCAGGTTGTGATAGGTGGATGTGCCCCTAGCCCCCCAAAATTTTCTTGTGTTGCTGAAAAGAAGTGTTTAAATTGTGAAATATTTCAGAGCAGGATGTGTCCCAAACGAGAAAATGAGGCTACATCTCAGTGATGCTGTTTTAAATTCTTATAAAGACTAAGAAAAAGTTGCTACTTCAGAAACATGAAATTACAAAAAACCCCCGAAGAGTATAATGAGTTTTAATGCCCTTCAAAATTTAACACCCTCACAATGATTTATAAGATATTAATATATTTAGAATGCATATGTGGTCATAGTTTTAAGATGTGTGGTCTCAAAATTATTGGGACTGCCTATGCTCCAACAGTTAAACCAATATACAGATTAAAAAAAAAAAAGGAATCACAATATTTGAACATACATTTAAGACTATTGATTAAATCAGGAGAAACTTTCCACAACCCTTTTGCCGGGTGTGAAAAATTAATAAATCCACATTTTAGGCTTTGTGGCTTACATGTGTGTGTCCACTGTACAGAGTTAAAAATACACTTTCATACCTAGTTTCAATATGGGATTTTTTGGTAAAAATCTCACTGCAGATCTCTTTATAAGACCTTTGAGTCGTTGCAGCCAGACTCATCCCTTGAAGTCAGCAGGAGCCTTTCCATTGTTTTCCATGGATATTAAAAGGGGTCCTTATTATTCTTCTGAGGCATGGTGTGCTGTGCTGTGATCCCAAACCCATGTGATGATCAGGACAGAGGAGATAGTGTGTGTGAGTGAGTGATTTATGCTCTGCTTGTTTCTGTTGTCCACAGAACACGGGCTTGCTACAAGATGAACTCTGATTTCAGGAAATTACCCACATTGTCAGCAAATTTGCTTGTCCTTCCCTAACGTTATGAACAGCCCATTTTTCATGTTTCAGAAATATTTTAATGCTGGACTTTGATATATTATTACCACATGGTCATATCACAATAAACTTTCCACTGCACACAGACAGGCTTGAGGATTCCTAAAAAAATAGTATCAAAGGAGCAATGCCCTTGGGTCCCTGCAGAGATCCAAAGGAAAAGCTCTCCCTAGAGCTGGCTCAGTTTTACTTTTCCCATGGATAATCACAGTGCACAGGAGTCAGAGGTTCCAGTCTCAAATTTTCCCTGAGAATGAGGAATTTTGGGAAAAGTGAGTTAAAGGATGGCTAGGCAGGAAGATTCAAAGGAAAAAGTGCCAACCTGCATAAAGGTGGTAAAACGAAAGTATTATCAAAAGCTTGAAACTGTCAATGTGCCTTTATCTAAAATCAGCAAATATTGATATGAAGAGGATTTTTGGTCATGGAAAAGCTATGCAAACCCCTAATTTCTGCATGAAACACGCTATGCTGTATTTTGTGGGATATTTTATTACCTGATGGGAAATTATGAGCTTGTCCTGGAGAAGGTGGCAGGGGTTTATAGTCTTCCTCTCAAGAGGAATGGGAATTTACCTTTCCTACAAATCTTATTTAAGCAGACAGAAGTAGAGGAACAGCTGATTAAGATTCCCCAAGAGTGGAAGAGTTAGCTCTGAGCCAAGTCTGATGGCCAGGTGTGCAATTTGGGAAACACAATTTGTTTCTGGATGGGATTTTTTTTCCTCTCAAATTCCCTGTAAATGAAAGAACAGTGATTCTCTGAGCTGATTTGTATCTACACTGAGGGCAGGGCTGTGTTAAGAGCTGAGATAGCTGAGAAAAGTGCTTTGTTTTCCATTATTAGCTACAGGAAAGGCCAGAATGTCCATTTGAACTTTCTTCTCTATCCCATCAAAGTATCAGCCTGAGGATCTGAAAGCAAACAAACAAAATAATAATAAAAAAAGGCCATTATTTTTTATCAAGCTTGAAATTTCTCTCTTTGAGGCTGGTCAAGTGCTGGAAGAAGGGCCCAGTGGGAATCTTAGGAAAGGTTATCCTTGGAGATGTTCCAAACCCAGTTGAGGAGGCCTTGGGCAACATTGTCCAGCTCTGAGATTGGCCCTTTTCTGGGTGGGTGTTGGACCACGTGGCTCTAGGTGTGCCCCCCAAGATGAATTATTCTGTGATTCCCTGGCAAAATGAACCAGGCCAAACCCAGAGGTATGTAGGTGAAATTTGTCTTTGTCTTCCATAGCATTTATTGATTTCAAGTATATATTTGGGAAGGAAAGTAAGCCACAAATCCATTTGCTTTTATAACTTCATATTTTCTATTTATGAGACACAAACATTCTTCATATCTTTTGTTTTTGGTAAGAGGCAGGTTTAACAATTTAAAATTGAATTGGTAGAAGCATTTTGGTATTAAATATTATATAATTATAGAGTAAAATATTAACGTGTCAAAGCACTTTGCTTTCTGCTCAAGCTCTTTAGACACACTCTGAAATACTGGAGAGCAGCAGAGAACCAGTGAGTCAAAAGAAATTAATGCAATGTGTTGAAATAATGAAAATATCACAGGAATCAGAGAGGATCCCAGTATCTCCCATAGCCTGCAGTCTGGAAGTTTGCAAATGCCACTGAGCAGGTTGGTGAGAAAGCTGTTCTGCTCAGTAGAGCTCAGCTGGAAAGGTAAACCTCACCTCTCCAGCCCTGGCAATGCCTCCCCACAGCATCCAGCTCTTCTGATTTGGAATTCTGCATCTCCTTCCGTGGAATATATTTCTTTCTTTGGAGCTCTGCATCTTTTTCTTCAAACCAGTTGAGACATCATCAAATTCGCTGCCGTGGGTTCAGTGTCCAAACAGGCAGAAAGAACCTCTTTTCTATTTTTATAAAAGATGGAGTCTTAATCCCTTGACTTTAAGTGATGAGGTTAAAGAAGTAACTCAGATTTGTTTTGATGAAGTGAAGGATAAAGGGACCTTTCTTTTTATATTCCTCTAATTCTTTGTAAAAGTGTGAGCTTTCATTTCCACATTTAAGATTGCTCCTGGAAACTAATTTCAAGGTTTATTCTTACATGAAAAACCTGTACCTGGAATGATTTTTACCACTTTCTGTCCCTGTAACTTCCCATGTCTTATTTTTCCATTCAGGAAAACTGAGAGATCATTTTGGCAATTATAATTTCCTTGTAACAATAAAACCTCATCCTCCACATTTTGCATGTCATGTGCAACAGGGATGATGAAATGAGCTCATTGCATTAATAATTTTTGTCCTGATTTACATATATTCCTGTTTCTTTGATGATAGGAAGCAAGTTTATTTTATAATGACCAAAGAGTCTCACATTTCCCTGTGTGAGAACCTCAACCTTCATTGAGGCAGAATATTTGTTTTGAAACCTGTGACAGATAAATCTGGATCAAATTCTAGGGCAAATGGCATTTCTGCCATTGAGCTACAACCTGGGGAGGTCACCATACAGCAAGAGAGCAGGAAAATAGATGCTGTTTGTAGTCACACAAGCAGAACTGACATGTTCTTCTGACTTATTGGTGTTGTTTCCATTTGCAAATGGACATTGCATCAAAGCAAAGCTCATCAAATCATTAAATCATGGAATGGTTTGGGTTGGGAGAGACCTTAAAGACCATCTCGTTCTACCCCCAGCCATGGCCAGGGACACCTTCTGCTATCCCAGGTTGCTCTAAGCTGTCCTTGGGCACTCCCAGGGATCCAGGGGCAGCCATAGCTTCTCTGGGCACCCTGTGCCAGGGCCTCAAACCCTCACAGGGAAGAATTTCTCCCTAATTTCTCACCTAGTCCTGCCCTCCACCAGTGTGAAGCCATTCTCCCTTGTCCTGTCATTCCATGCCCTTGTCCAAAGTCCTTCCAGAGCTCTTTTGGAGCCCCTTTAGGTACTATTCCTTGTGGTGTTCTGGATATTTTTTCTCCACCTTGTAAATTGAATTTCTTTTGATTTCTCTGCTCTTCTGGTTCTGTTTCTTGTTAGCAAAACTGAGGTAAAATCAGCCTTCCTGTATAGCTGCAAAAGAGCTGTGTTGAGTTTGGTTGTGAAACAGGGGAAGGTTGAAGAGTTTTGAGCCTGTTGTTTTGTTTGAATCAATCAAAGTTGAGAAGTCCAATAGGTACAATTTGTATTTGGCATAAATGGGATCATTATTGTCCTGTCTCCTCCCAAGAGTGACTTAGACAGAGATTTTAGACCCTCTTCTTAATAATTCACCCCTTGAACCTTTATTGCAGGTTTGGTACTCTACCTTTATTTGCATTTAGCTGCATTTACCATCTACTGACTGCTTAAAAGATCGAAATCTGCCTGTGGATTCCAGAGCTGCTGATCCTGCTGGATGGGTTAGCCAGTCACAGGAGTGGTTTTGGCTGTGCAGGTTGGTGTATCAGATCCATTTCTCCAACGTCAGGAACACCTCCCATTGACAGCAGGCCTCATCAACAAGTACAGTCAGGAAACGGCCAGGAATGTCAAATATTTATCCCTTTTAAAAAATTTAATATGTTCTCCTGGGGCCTGATTACAGAATTTTTTAATGCTTACAAATTTCTTCAGTGCAACAGTACTAGTTTGTTTCCAAGGAAACAAATGTACTTATACTGCACTGCACACATTCTTAATCATTAAATTCTATAATCTCCCTGCCTCATTCTTTCTTTTCCTCTCTCTCCCCCTCTCTCTTTGAATGGGTAACTTCTAAAAATTGTTTGCTTTTTTTTTTTTTTTAACTGGAGTCCCCAGATACTCTTTAACTGCAGGTAAATTTTCAAATATGTTCTCAACAAAGCATTGTTTCAAATCACTGAAAAAAACCCAAAGCCCTTAATTGTTGAGAGCTTTGATGAAATCATTTTAATCAAGATAAATATGTATTCTTCATTCTTCTGCTATTTAATGTGCAAATTTATTTTTCTGAAGCGGATCTTTAGTGTGGTTTGATGTGAAATGTCTGGGTACGAGTGATATTTAAAAATCAATCTTCAATGTATATTTTTTTAATTCAGGCTCTGCAGACTGTGTGTGTTTATGCAACAGTGTTTCTTTAGGGGAAAAAAAAAGTATGTGAGCCTATATGGTACTTTACAGATATACAATTTACATATATGATACCGACTTTGAATTTTTCATTCAAAATATACTAAATATTAACTGAGGACTAATAGGAGCTCAGTGGAGGGACGACACATTTTTAAAGTGACATCTTAGCATTCAAACCATTCATATTCTTCAATGTGAATGTAATTTTTATCTAAATGATTTCAGAGGAAAATTGATTCATTTGACTATAGTGCTCCTAAGACCAGTGGGAAGCTCATCATCTTAATATTGAATCTGTAAATCCTTTCCACTAGGGATGATTAACAGCTTTGTCAAGTGTTTATTTTACTTTAAGAAGAATATGTAATTTCCTGGCATAACTGAGACAGATTTCACTCTATTTCTTCCTTTGCATGTCACATTCATGCTGTAGGTTAGCATGATCGAGCCTACCTCCATTAGACTTCTATTTTGAGCAGTAAAAGGATAGCCTAATAAGTTTTCATAGTTTAATGAGCATACATCAGTTTGCCCTATGATTCATTTATACTTGATAAATAAAAACCCCTCAGCAGTCCTGATAAGAAGTAATAAAGGGAATTACTTCCAGATGGCACTTTTGCTGTACTGCACGTGTGGTCTGAGCTGCCCATGGGATAGAAACCCTGGGGTTGGGAGGTGGTGGCAGGACAAGGACAGGCAGTGGAAGGTTTTAAATGGACAGTGACATTTCCATGCTGAGCTTTGCACACGGGGTTTAAATCCAGGGGTGGGAGTAAAACAAAGGGAATGGGAAAGACAAAATCCTCAATGCCTTGGTTGGACTATGTGATCACCTACAGATTCTTCATCATTTACTGTGTCAGGCAACAAAATGTTACTGAAACATGCACATCCCCTCCCAAAACACTATATATATATATATATATATATATATTTATATACACACACACATATATATGTGTTTGTGTGTGAATACATATATATTCACACTTATGTAATTTCCCATGTATTGTGATTTAAGGCACCAAATCCCAACGTCTTCACCAAGTCTGTCAGAGTTCAAGAAGTGGTTGGACAATGCCCTCAGGCATATGGAGGAATTCTCAGGGTGTCCTGTGCAGGGCCAAGGGTTGGACTTGAGGATCCTTTTGGATCCCTTCCAACTCAGCAAATTCTATTTTTCTGTGATCTTTTGGGGGGATTTGATTTGTGACTTTTCCCTTCTTTACCTGCTCATATGAAATATATGCATTTTGGTCACAAATTCAATGCTGAAGGAGATACTCTATAAAAAAAGGAGTGAGAAAATGGTATATTAGGAGATTCTTATAAAGCTTTGCCAATCTGAATTATTCTCACTTGTAGCAGAAAGGGGAAAATTCTGTCCTTGTGCTGCTGGTTGTCCAGTTAAATCTCAGCTTTTTGGGGGGTTGTGGTGAGAAGTGTAAATGAAAAGTTTAGCCAGTAATGAGCTCTGTATGGTTTGGACCTTCTAGTGCAGACTGGCCAAGTAACAGATTTCAGGGGGAAAAAAAAAAAGAAAGTTTGCTAAAAGCCTTAGTTTCTCTTCCAATATGAGATTAATTACAGCCAAAACGATCAGGGAATGGTCCTGCTTCAAGAATAAATGTTGTGAGCGTGATCCCCTTCGAAACAGGAGTGACACAAATCTATTCTGCTTCTGAAACGGTATCATCAAGTATTGTTTTGTTTGGGTGTTACTGCAGAAAGTGCTCCGTGCTCTTTTCTCTCCAATTTCCTGCTCAAAGTCTAAAATAGAAATTGCAGATTAGAAAATCCTTTGAGAATGGGGTTCAGCAAGTGAAACTGCTTGAAGGTAAGTTTCATACTAGTTTGACTGGATTTAATGAGCCATTGTTAGGAACCAAGCAAGCAAGTATTCTAGTGAGGCAGGAGGTATACACAAGCTGTCTTTTTAAGAAACCATTGTAAATCTGGTAACAAAGAGAGCCTGACTTTCTCCTTGAATTACCATGTTGACAAAAAGTCTACTGCATGCACTGATAGCAAATGAGATACATTCTGCTGGTAAAGAAAATTAGACCTTACATTTAACTCTCTAAAGCCTAACGTCTAGGGCAAGGGAAAAGCCAGAGTCATGCTGGAAAGCAAGCTGTTGCTTCAGCGCAGAGCGAAACGCAGGCTGTGTGCAACTCCTTGTTCTGAGACAGAACATTTTGTGCAACTTTGCTCTGTGATTAACAAATGTATTTTATCAGAGACTAAAAAGCATGGGGTGAGTGGGGGGAAAAAAAAAAAAATAAACCGGCGTAGCAAGCTGTGTCTTTAACCAGTAGGGATTAAACAATTCACTTTGTTACCTGGGAGGCATCAAGGTGAAGGTCTCTGGTTCTGAGGGGCTTTGCTCACTCAGTGCTTGCTAACCTTGGGCTGGCTGCTTGTAACGTGTGTCTCTGCTGTAGCCTGAAAAGGGTTTTTTAATATTTAAAGTTATTAGTTTATAGTATCCATGTAATTTCTTCAGCCATAGGGCTTTAATTTCTTTGATGTGCATCTCTGTTCCAGCTGGTACTCCTACCACTCCTGCTGTCTCTTAGCCCTAAGTAAGGTTTCTCTCTTTGTTAAAGCTGGTGCCACTGATTTATCTGCAGCTCTGAGGAGGGCTTTTATCCATTTTAAAAGTGATGCTGCTGAGACAGCTTTCCCTTGCCCTGAGAAGAAGATTTTTTTATTCATATTTGGTGGTCGGTTGGTTGGGTTTTCTTTTTTTTTTTAATTCCTTTTTTTTTCTTTCCTTTAAAACATATTTTTTCATAGAGGTGTATTTCTCTCAGGTTGCCTATGGCGTCCTTCTGTGCTGTGTTTCTTCCCAGAAAAATATTTTTTGGGGAAAAAGCAAATTTCCCTTTTTTTTGGGGAGCATTGCTCTCCCCACCCCACTTGGGACTTCACAAAATATTGCCCTGAAGAGGATTTTGGTGGTACCATAGAAGACAATAAGTTTTCCTCATTCAGGGTCCTTTACCAGGGAAAATTAGCCTGGAATTTTCATTTTAAACTATTCAAACTCTTTTTCCTCCCTGCATGTGCTGGAGTCAATAATGTCCTTATGAATTAGATTCATAATTTGTTATTTAAAGTAAATACATAAAGTTTATATACTTATGGCTTCCTGGACTGGCCTTTCTAGATTGTTCTCCCCTTTTTATTGGTTATCATTTATTCTGTACTCAGTTGTGTAGTATTTTTTAAAAATATATATTTAAAATGAAAATTATTTGAATTATCTTTATACAGATAACTAAAGGCAGCTTTTGAAATCATCTGGTCTTCCTTGGTGGCTTGGTTTATTGAACCACACCAAAACCATTTATATTATGTATTTTTTTGTCTACCTTTAAAGTAGACAAATCTTTAAATGTTTTATTGTTTTATATTCATGTTAGCAAAAAGGAACATCTCTCAAACACCTGAAAGCTAATAAAATGCAATAGAGTTAGATTAAAAAGATCTTATAAAAAATCTTCAGATCACTCTAAAAAACAGAAACAGACTCTGAACATGGAATTGCTGGCCAGGAGACTTCAGAGATTAGACACTAAAGAAAAGATTATTTTTTCCAGAGTATCCTGAGATACCTGCAGTAATTGACCACCTACCCTAAAAAAAAAAAAAAAAAAGATTATTTACTGTTAAAAGTCCAAGTCATTCCATCAAAGCCAAAATTAACTTGTAACTTGGTATAACCAAAGGCCCTGCCGCCATCTACGTGCTGACAAAGCGTTTCAGCCTTTTAACACTTTTCGTTTTTGGAGTCAGTCAGAGTTATGAACGATCTGGGATATCTTACATTGCCTGCAGACGAGACAAAATGCTGTTATGCAGGCCAGCAAATAAAGCTTTACACTAATCAAATGCTCTGCTGAATAAAATATGAGCATGTTATTTTGCATAATAAATAGCAAGCCAAAATATAAATTGAACAGTAGTACTAATAAATAAATAAGATCATCTAAAGCTGGTTTTCAGAAGCAAAAACTTCAAAGTTCATCAATTATAGATGTGTGTGTGTGTGTGCATGTGTGTGCATTAGTGTGTACCAGCTGAGGTGAAATGGTGGCATATATTGGTTTTTTTCTCTACCTTTCTTTTGGTCTCACTCTCTATTTGGATCATCAATCCAGAAAGAAGGAGTAAAGAAATCCTTCTTCCCAGAGAAGTGGAGCTGGAACCAGATGATTTTTAGGTTCCTGTCCAACACACAATCTCTATTTCTTTCCTTGCCTTGCAAAGCCAAAACCTTCCAGTCGGTTTCTACTTTCCTGAAGCAAAAAATATCCTCTTTGCACTGAGAAATCCAGTTAAAATATTTCATTTTTGGTGGCTGGGAGTCTCTGTCTGCAGGCAGGTGAATGAAGATGCTGCCTGGGCTCCTTCAGCACATTTCTGCCCTTTGGGAAAGTTTCCTCCCCATCAGGAAAGGCAAGAAAAGAGGAAATATTTTAGTTTTCATATTTGTCGATTTTCAGTGAAATAAGAGGCTTTCAAGGAAAAGCAAGCCTATTGCCACAGAGTAGTTCTGTTATGAACAGGAACAAAAAAGCCAGACGAGGAATTTTTAACCAGTTCTGCCATAGTTTTTAAGCTACATCTCCTTTATTGTCTACCTAAACTCTGACTATATGATGTTCACACTGCCCAAAGTCAAATTGGACTTTAAATTTAGACCAAAGCTCTGTGGGACAGAGGGGATGAGTGGTACCCTGGCCACAAATCATGACAGCGATTGAAACAGAAAAAAACAGGAACATTTTTATTTTTTGGAGGAAGTCATGTGTCACCTGTCACCACTGGTGACAGCACACCCAAAGCAGTCACAAAAATCTGAAGAGGTTGGCAAGTTTTCAGTTACCTCATTTCCTCTTCTCCTTTTTTTTTTCTCTTGGTTTCCAATCACGGGAGAGCATCTGATTTTTTTTTTTTTTTTTTTAGGAACAAATATCAGGAAACTGCTTTGCCTCTGCTCTTTGATTTCAGTTTCTACTCTGAGGTGACAGTGAAGAGGCAGGACTGGAGCCAGGCAGGGATGTTTTCAGTGGGATGCAGGGTTAGGAGGGTCCTTGTGGCAGCCTGGAGCTCTCAATGGGGAAACAACATCTGAGTCTCCAGGGGTGGAGAGAGCAAAGCAAGAAAGGAGGGATCTTGTCTCAGGAATGTGCTGCACTCAGCCCATTCCCAAGTTTCTTCTCAAAAATTAAACCTACTGACACAAGAAATGAAATTCTATAATGAGAGGATTATCTTTTATTTCTTTCTTTTTTTCTTTACTACAAGGTCAGACAATTCCCAAGATAATTTATTGTTTTTTCTCAATGTAACTCAGGTTGGGACAACCTTTTTTCCCCTAAACCTTCATCTACTAATTTCAACTACAGTTTTAAATTTTCCCCTTTTATGCCCATAATCACCATCTTCCCCTCTTTTCAGGACACTCATTCTTTCCACATCTCCTTTTATTAGAAGGAAAACCACGTCAGATTTCTTACTTCTTTTTTTCCATCAGATCCTAATGCCACAAGTTTAATCTTGAGAACTGCTGCCCCAATTTATCTCATTAATGCCCACCTGCTATTCAGAGGAACAGCCTCACCCATCCTGCTGTCAGTGGTTTGGATATCTGCAGATAATTTCCCATCCCAATCCCCCAGGTGTGTGACTTGCTGCTTAGAATCCAAAATCCCCCAAACACCTCATTTTCCATATATGTATTTTCAATTTTGCCACACTGGATGCAGAGCAGCCCAGTGACCCTTTTGCTGTTTGATACTTGATTTTTTGAGAAGTCATTTTGAGAGCCCAAACTTCAGCTTAAACAGCTCAAGTGGTATTTGGGTGTTGAAATCTTTCCTGAATTTGTCCCTTTCTCTGTAAATTAAGGTGAACATTCCCCAAAATGGCAAATACAGCAAAACTAATGAAAATTAATAACCAATCCTCATAAAAACCTTTTTCTGAGACTGAGGTTTCTTTTACCACAAATTGTTAAACCTAAAGGACCACACTTACAAAAAAATATTACTTATTTGTAGACAATTTGCTAATAGAAAACAAGGTCCCTATTTATCCTGGAATTTATTCTCAATTGATAACTCAAGTGTGTCTTCTTGTCTCTTTGACCTCTAGATATGCTGAAAAAAGAATAGCAAATAAATCCTATTAAATTAAAAGACTCATATTCACATTCCTGCTGTCTACTGAATGTGTTTTCCCTGAAAACTCCCTGGATTGCCTATTGGTGTTGGATAACACCCCATTTTATTAAAGATCTGTGAAGTATTTCTTAAGATGTTACATAGAATATTTTTTTTTTCAGACCTTTAAGTTTTACAAAATCTTCCTAGCTTTGCATAGGTGATAACAGGAAAGAGGAATAATGAGACAAAACCTCTTCTTCCAGGGTGTTTAATTGAGAAACAAATTATTTCATGGCCCCTCATTAGTTATTCCTGCGGATTCTAATGACAAGGTGCCAACTTTCACACTTTAAACAGGTTAATTAACCAGGTAGTAATGAAATTGGGTGATACCTGTGTGTTGGGTGCCACAGCTCCTAATAATGTGCTTTAATGTCTGTGAATCTGAAAGGGTATTTTCAGCTCCTGCTCTTCTCAGCACTGCATAAATAAATGCTTTCCAGCTAATGGGCAAACTCGTTTTAAAGTTACACTTTGGTCACCATTATTATGTTTCTTGAGGTAGATGTTGATATTTTTTGCCCTTTTTTAGACTATAAAGGGACACCAAGAAAGCTGGAAGACCTCAGCTGATGTGTTTATTTTCCTTCTATCCACTGGCAATGTGTGTTAAATATTTTAATGCTAATTCTCTCCCCTAAAAATAATAAAATTAAATTTCAAAATTGCTCTTTCAAGATCCTCTAGGATAAAATCTATGTAAGAATATGAGGAAGTAGCAGGAACAAGGCTGATAGAGTTGTCTGTGCACAAGGACAAAAACACATTTAAAAAAGAAAAGAAAAAAATCCAAGAACACAGCAAAAAATTGAATTTCAGCCTTCCCAAAACCAATTCTAAAAGTGGTGTGATTTACCTAATTTAAGAAACATATTTTAAAGAATCCCAAGGAGTATCTTTATCTAGAAGACTTGCTATTAGCCCGTTGTGTTGGAAGGGATGTAAAGAAATGCTTGAATTTAATTCTTCTCTTTGAAATATTTAGGCAAAAGTGGTACAATTTTTTTTTTCCTGGCAAATAAAATATTACACAAGTTTTGGGTTCCTTCTTGCTGGCTATTTGCTCACGCAGCAATCCCGATTTCTAGGAAAGTATTTGTTATTTCTAAATATTTACTGGATGGTTTATGCAAACAAGTGTTGGCCTTATTCAAGCACTGATCATTTTTACCAGTCATTGTTTATAATACACAATTTGTCATCAAAATCACATGGGCATTGCATCCATTCCCTTGCTGGGTGTTTGACTGCTTTAAAAATGAAGAATAACAAGGCTGGCAAGTGAAAGGAGAATAACAAAGTCCCTCCTCATATGAAATTTTTTGAACAAATAAACATTTTAGGCCAAACTTAAAAGGTCTTGCAAATATTTGTCTGAGTAAACCAGGCAGGACCCATCTGAACACTCGCCGAGAGCAAATGACATGACCCAGCAGAAAACAGCAAAGCAAATTTCCCAGGCTTGTTTGGAGAAGTAATCTTCAACAAGTCTTTAGGATTGTTTGACCACATCCATCGCAGTGTTTACTCACACTGAGCAGGCTACTGAGCTTGAAGGAATCTTCCTAGCAAAGCAGTTGAAATATGAGCTGAATTCGTGGTATCTATACTATTTTTTAATGATCTTTTTAAAATAACCTTTTATTTTTTTGTATTAAATCCTGATTTTTTTTTTTTTTGTAAGCCCAATAGAAAATTTTGGCAAAATTCTGTTGACTGATGAGAAATCTTCACAGTAGATTTCTTTGCTTGCTCTACTAGTGAGTGAACTCTCCTAATAACATTTTGCTCCATGTTTGATTTGTTTGTCAGGGTGAGGGTTGCTCAGGTTCTTGCTTTTAACCAGGGCAATCATCAGTTGGGAGCAATTTTCTTCCCCAGGATCGAGCTTAATCCAGCTGGAAGCACTGGGAAGTCAGCAAGTAATTGATAAATGCAGTGAGTAAATGGTGGCTTATCCAACAAAACCCAAATTTAAGTTCTCAGGACTAGGTGGTCTGAAAAGATTAAACTCCACTTGGCTGGGGTGTGTTGAATAATGATTGAACACCCAGAGCATCCCAGCCCTGCATCTCCCACTCGTTTTATTTTACACATCACAATTACCAGCCATGATCTTCATTCATGACTTATTGTGGGCGACAGGCCATAATCCTCATTCATGACCAGCTATAACAAAGGGAAAAACCCAACAAAAAACCAACCCACCGCACAAAACAAAAGCCCTTCATGCCACTTAGAGAGAACATGACATTTTGCAGAGTTTCCCTCGTTCTAAGAGCAATACAAAGATGCAACAAATGCCACAGCAGAGATGCTTTTAAAGCTTCTATTTGAAAAAAAAAAAAAAAAATATATATATATATGCAGCTTCCCTAAGTTGTTGTGGGGAAAAGAAAAAGCAGGGTGGAATTGCAAACCTGTATATCATTACTGCAACTGTATTCCATTTATTTCCCTTTGCAAAATAAATTACATAAATGGGGTTTGTATTGTTAGCTATTCTTCATCCAGAGATTGGGATAATTAGGTTTCAAATACGGTGATGTTTTAAAACACATTTAATTTAGTAAAATTGGTAAGGAAGCTACAGCAATTAAAAATAAAGGACAAAAGTTTCTTTCGCCTTCCTGGGTAATTTGGGGTGAATTTAGACTATGGCATTAGAAGTACAAAAGGTAACTAAAAATGCCATTAAATGAAATGTTCCCAGTCCAAGCAATTTCCTTCTTAACAGAAAGTAAAATGCAAACAGAGATTACTAAAACCCTGCTGTGTTTAATTTAAGTGTATGTAAGCCTTTTACTCACAGTTATTTTGTCTGGAGATAATCATGTAGATCCTCAGTGGTCAGAGCTGTGAAGCGTGTGTTGTCAAAAGTTGCTCACTCTTTGATTCCCCCTCGCTTCTGTCAGCCATGGTTCACATCATGCAAGCTCAGCTCATTCATCTTCTGACAGGGTGGGATTCTCCCATTTCTGTCTCCATCAATTTGTTCCTGTCGCCTCTGGATTGCTCGCAGAAACACCGAAAAAGGGTGTGAGTTGGGTGTAAATTGTCATTATTTCTCTGGCTAACAGGGATGGAGCACATCAGCTCCTCCAGCACGGCAGCAACAGGCAGGGTAGGGTTTTTCAACTAAAGGGAAAATTCGGCTGGAGGATCATTATTCCGCAGAAATGAAAGAGTTGGAGAGGCATTAGATGCAGGGGCTGCTCTGGAGAGGTTTGATGCGTGAATCTGAGGAGGAATTGTGTGCAGCCAGACATTAGGGGCTGATGCTTGAGGCACAGTGCTCTCTTGGGCAAGGGAGTCACTGGGGAGTTTGGCCCACAAAAAGAGGTGCTGTGGGGGAAGTTTCTTTTGTCACAGGGATTTTTTTGTTTGTGCTTTATCCTGGTGCCTTATATCTGGTCTGGGAGGAGAAGTGAGGACTTTTTTGTATCCCAGGTCTTGATGGATAACAGTGTTCACGGTGTAGACAGTTGCTGTTGCTTCCATAGGGACCAAAAATTGCATTTACCAGGAGGCAGTGGAAGCAGAGTGGATGTAATGCACTTTACACTTGTGGGGTGTGGAATAATTAGAGCCTGGAATGAGCCAAAAGCCAAATGCAGAGAAGGCTGAGGTGCTCCTCAACTGGCAAAGGCAACACTGCAGCATCCCAGGATTCAGACAAAGCAAGATGAGAATGGGATTTAATTTTTTTAACTGTTTAATTGCAGCCTGGCTGGCAGCAGAGCCCAGACTGAGATACTGGTAGCACCTCAGACCCAGCAGCTGCTGTGGTTTGCCCTGTCCTGCTCACGTTGGCCTTCCTGTTCAGCACATGCTGTAACAATATATGGATTTTACCAGGTAGAAAATGTAACATTTTTAGGAGTTCAGCTCCTGTGAGTTTGGAATGAAAAGACCAAGAGCACCAGGTGGTGGTCAAGGGAATCATTCTCAAAAGAAATGCATCTCATGAGAGGATGGAATTCCAGAGTGGTTTGGGTTGGAAGGGGCCATAAAGCCCATCTTGGTTCAGACTGGTTCTATCTGTGTTAAGAGTTTTTTCCTTCTTTTTCCTTTTTTTTTTTTAATTTTTGTTTCATTTTTTGTTTGGTTTTTTTTCACTTGGAGGGTGGGTTTTTGGCTTTTTTGGGGGGTGTATTTTTTGGTGGGGGTTGTTTGGGGTTTTTTTTGGCTGAACGTTATGACACTATTTTTTTGCCCGTAGGCTATTTCTGAAAACTCAAACTCAATTCACTCCCACAAAAAAACTTATCACATCTCCCACCCTGCAGGAAAAAAATATAAAAAAAAAGGTGTTTCCCTCCATCATCTGGGCAGGAAAACACAAGGATCACCATGATATTAAATAAAACCTTGATATCCTCTTAGATTTTTCTCCTGTCCCTGGCACAGTGAGTGAAGTAGCTCTGACACATTTATTTCTTTTAATATGAGAGTAAGCAGAGAGAGAATGATGGCAATTACCCCTCTGCAGGGAAGAGCCTCTGCTGGGAGGCACCAAGAGCCCTGCTCTGACTCTGCTCTTCTTTAATGTGCTCTGGGAAATTGAATATGAATTAGTGGGATGCAAAGTGCAGTCTGACTCTTCATTTCACCTGGCCTGACTTTTGTAGCTCCACGGGATGCTCCTATCCCTGCCTGGGAGATGTGGTTTACATAGAGTAGGGGAGGGGAAAAAAAAGGAATTTGTGTGCAAGCAGAAAATAATGACAAAATCTGTGTTCGATCAATTAGATGTAAAGTGACACGAAGTAAAAATTCGAGGAGAAAATATTTCTGGTGCAGCAACCTCTTTGCTATTATTATTTTATGTGTATGATGATCATAGTCCTGTGCGTAGCTTTTCATGATGCATTTTATTTTTGTAGAGATCTGACAGAAAACTTGTATCTGAATTCAATTATCTGCTAGGGAAAGTGAGCCACTTGTGTGTTTCAGGAAGACTTTGGATTGCTATCAAGATTTGTCCTAACCATAAACTACTAGGTTACCAAAAATCTCCACTTGGAGGACAGTTAAATCTCAAGGTTAGGAAATGATCACAAGTACCAGTGACTACCTTTAATCACAGCTTAGTTTGCCAAGGAGAATTTCCTTGGTACAATGTCTTCTGTGCTGAATTATAGAAGATTATAGCTGTTTGGGTTTTTTTGGTTTTTTTTACTTTAGGAAAGTTTTGTTGTTGTTTCCCAGCAAAGAATGTTATTATTTACCTGAGAAGTATTGTCTGCAAGAAAATGTAAATGCTGCATTGCAACAATGTTTGGGGTTTTTTTTTCATTAGATCACTATTAGACACGTTAGGCTTAGTTCTGTTAACTTTTAAAAAATAGCCAACCCCTGTTTATAGTTCTGGAAATGAGGTTTTATGGAATGATATGAATTATGGTTATGTGCAGACAACTTGGAAAAAGATTGTTTCTGAGGAGCTGAAGGAAAAGTTGCAATATTTGAAGTTTACAAAAAGCCTCAGATTGGAATGAAAACAGTCCTTTCCCTGCCTCCTGCCCTCCCCCTTGGTCTCCTCTTGGCACTGGGAAAATCCTTGCGATGATGGGAGTGGGAATGAGGAGCAGCTGGTTGTGCCAGGGAAGCCTAGCAGATGCAGTGTGAAGAACTTGCTCCTTTTTAATTAAAGTGGGGATTAGAATCAGCTTCTGGATGCCTCAGAAACCACCTTTTCCCTCTGTCAGAAACAGATCTCTCCCCTTCTCTTATTCTCAGACAGCCAGGACTCAGGACAGCTGAGCTTTCTAAAATTCTTAGATAAGTTTAT
Organism: Entomyzon cyanotis; assembly: GCA_024500445.1. Lineage (NCBI taxonomy): Eukaryota > Metazoa > Chordata > Aves > Passeriformes > Meliphagidae > Entomyzon > Entomyzon cyanotis. Next base: position 2,858,089 of record JAKEPQ010001026.1, read on the forward strand.
ACTAAATTCTGCTTCTGTCCTGATATTCCTTGTCAAAATAGTCTTTTTCAGTCTTCAAATGTCTCTTTGCTCAAATTGCCATTTTCTGAATCAGACAATTCCTTGGATCACTGCTGAATAGCTGGTTAAATTGCTCATTATGCACCATTTTCTGGTAAACACTTTTTATATTTGGGAACCATTCCTGATTTCTGTGAATGCCCAGATATTTTTAGATACTTCACAAAGAGTAGCTGTAGGTGTTCACTTGTTTTCCATTTTGACCATTTCCAATTCATCCTTGGTGCTTAGTGTATACCATTGGTCTCCCAAGACATATGATATTTACCCCCCTCTCTTCTTGATTAGATCATTGAAGCTTTTTTAAAGAGGGAAATAATTGATAGTTCTTGGTGAATAATCAAATGAAAAGGCAATTAATGAATAATGCACACCCTGCACAAATTTTCAGACATTGATCATCTGTTAATTTTGTGCAATCTTTCGAATTCAGATATTTTTTTCATTCATAAACTCCTGGTCATGTGTTTGCAGGGCTTGAATGACGCTGGGCAATGAATGACAGCAAAGAAAAATCAAGTTATTTCTTACAGAAAAAAGAAAACCAGCCCCAAATCACACCATTTTTAGTCGTTCCAGCTCTTCTTTCTAGGCTTTGCTGACTCAGTTCTTCTATTCTGATCATCATGTCCAACCAGGGACTACACCAAGATGTTTTACAAGGTGTTGTGCAGCCACTGGGTATTTCTGTGTGCTGTACCCAGCCTCCAGGAGCTCTGTGGTTACTGGGAAATCTGGGAAACAGCAGAGGGCTGGGAGCTGCCTGGGAGCCTCTGACTGGGTCTGCAGTTAACAATCATCTCCTGTGCTGGATGACTCTTTTTGATGGACTCTGCCTCTCTGCTCTGGGACACACACAGATCTGGTGGTTGTTTTTTATTTGCTTTTCATTTCCTCTGATGTGCAGCAAGTTGGAGAACTGGAAAGGCTTGAAATCTCTCTTTGGCAAATGATGCCACATGGCATTTTTCATAATTAGCCTTGCAGGATCAGAAGGGCTTAACTTTGCTTGCTTGGCTCCACTTGGTCTCTCCCAACTCTTTTTTTCTCAAGACTCCTCTTGACCAGTGTGGGACAACTCTGGAACTGAGTTGAAAGCTTGAAATGTGTCCTCATGCATGGCTGGCAGAACTGGCACTGAGTTTAGGGATGTGGTCACCCAGGGGCACAATCTCTGCCCAGCTCCTGGTACATAAATTATAAAAAATTTACATAAAAAAACATAAAAACCCCACGTTCTCCAAAAGGCTAAATCATCATTCTGCTGAAAAATGATTTGTCTACAGGGAAAAAAGATTGGAAATACTGGCTGAGAGAGTTCTACCCCACTGCTACTCATCCTTCAGACACTCAGTGCACAGCCCTGAGCCCTTACACCAGAATATACCCAATTTTTTCAATTCTCTGCCACTGAATTCACAACTTCATGTTGCTAAAGCCACGTTGAGAAACCACCTCTGCATTTGAGGATCAAAGTTTAGGTTTAGGCATCTAAATCCATCCAAAACCTCAGATTTCTGGGTGCTTTAATGGGCCTGACAGCATAGGTCTTGTTTGGGATGAAAGATGCAATAATAATTTCAATAATCTCAATAATTTTGTGAGAAATACATTGCAGAACTTCAAAATCCAAACAAAATACATTTTGCAGCTTTATTGGTTGCGACTACTGCACATAGCTTTGTACATAGATTATAGTGAATTATGAACAGAGAATTTAGAGGGTTTTATTTATCAAGCTCATCTAAATGAGCAATATTTTATTAATACAATAAAAATATAATGAACAAGTAGATGAAGTTTGTTGACTTAAAAAATAATCTTAACATTGCCAGTGTTCTTCACTTATTCACTTCTGTTGGCATCAAGTTGAGTGTGGATTTCTGTGAGTGTTTCTACATACATGTAAAGCATACACATAGATATGATAATTTTTTTTTTTTTTTTTTTGTTTAGCTATTTTAGTTTTAATTCATAAGTACTGAGCTGCAGTTTATTATAAGGTTACTAAAGACAAACTGTTCCATTTCCTCTATTATCCAAACAGAATGGTTTATGGTCAGCCTGGTCAGGATCAAATTCAAATGGCCTCGGAGTTCAAAGGGATGGTGATGACTAGTGAGCAAACCATTTTTGTAATCTGTAAATTCCATTTCTAAAAAGAAAAAAAAAAAGTAAAAAAAAAAGTTGGCTGGAGCTTGTAATGGCTATGGCAAGATTTTGCAAGGTCAAGAGAAAAGAGAGTGTTGAGTGTTTTGACTCTGTCTCAGGACAGACAGTGCATATTTGTGAGTGGCTTCATGTTATGCTGTTTCAAATGTTCTACATTTGGGGATTTTTTTCCCCCTTTTTATTGCTCAGTTTGTGTGTGTGTATCTGGGATGATGCAGGCAGGGTGTGAAAGGCCTGATTTAAACCCCAGCACAGTAATTTGGGGTCTTTCCATTGGATGAGGGCAGGGAGGCTCAGAGACAGGGAGGAGAAGGAGTTGGAATGAAGCTTTTTCTGGTTGGGCTCTTGGGTGAACATGGCCTTGTTGAGGAGCTGTGCATGCAAATGCATTGGTGAAAGGGATTAAAATCTGCTTTTATGGCTACCAACCCTTATTCACACATCTACCCCACAGTCTTACAGATTGTCTCTCCCCTTCATCAAGTCCATCCCTCCCAAACCATTCTCATGCACTCACACATTTTTTTTCTAGAAAATGTGGGCATGGAGTGATAGGGTGATGTGAATTGGATTTAAGCTGACAGACAGTGGGTTTAGGTTGGGTATACAGGAAGAAATTCTTCCCTGTGAGGGTGCTGAGGCCCTGGCACAGGGTGGCAGAGAAGCTGTGGCTGTCCCTGGATCCCTGGAAGTGTCCAAGGCCAGGCTGGACAGGGTTTGGAGCAACCTGGGACAGTAGGAGGTGTCCCTGCCCATGGCAGGGGTGGGATGGGATGAGATTTCAGCTCTCTTCCAACCCAAACCATTCCAGTTTCTACAAAAACCAGGCCTCTATGGCTCCTACAGCCATCCACATGAACACAGAGGAGAGTTGTCTTTGTATTGCTTCAGACCACAAGAATTCAAAATAGAATTTTTTAGTGTCTATGTGAATCAACACAGAGGCTGCAAGTTTGAGTCCCACAGCAGGACCTGAGCCTCTGAGGCACTGTGCAAATATGGAGCTGAAAATGTTGTGTGTAGGGCAAAAGACTGAAGCTTGGCAAAAACAGAGAGGTAAAAAGATGGAAAGTGAACATGGGAATCCACTGCTCATTGTGATAAAACACAGAACAAAAATAACTCAAGAGTTGCAATTCTTTGTTCTGTCTTTTGTTTGCTGTTTTTGGGTTTTTTTGAAAAGGAGAATAGAAGGTGAACATTTTGAACATAGCCTCCCAAAACTTTCTCTTGTCTCATTTGAGACACCTCCCTCTGTCTGTGTGTGTAGTTTACAGGAGCATCCCTTTGAACTTGTCATGTTGATGGATGATTCCTGTTGTGTCCTATCAAATTGTACTGGATATGTTGATGTAAAATATTCTTCTGAAAGCAAATTGGATATCCTCTTAAGGTGGTACTCATTCAGAGGTGTTTTAAAACTTGCAGAATTAAATCACCTGTGATATGCAGTGATCTTTAAAATCTTTAGCAAGCACTGATTTATGAACTTAGCACCATTGCATTGCACTGTTTATAATAAAAGTCTACAAACCTGCAAAATTAGAGAAGCTTTGTAGCACTAATATTGCTATTGCTAATAATTCCATTTGTATAAAGAATACAAATGAAGCCTATAAGCAGCTTTTCTAACTAATTTCAGGTTTGCTTAGAAGGTGTATGAGTAACTGAGAGAAGAAAAAGATGTTAACTGCTTGAAAAATGCCTCTAACTATGAAACATTAGGTTGCAGTTGAAAGATGCTTTTGAGGTTTTCAGGACCTAATGAATAGGATCTTACTGTAACTAATAATTATATGTCTGTTTAGCTAAATACCTTCTTTTCTTAAAAAAAAAAAAAAAAAAAAGGAGGAATAAAAGAAATAAAAATGCTTTCAGCCCAAGATATTTTGCATTCCACTGGCAGGTTTTATGCATGGGATTTGTGAAGCTCAGCATTTCCTGAGTTGTTAGACATCACCCAAATTCAGATCAGATGAGTAAGGTGTCACCACCACGTATGGCCTGAGCTGGTGCCTACTGAATCTAACATGAGCTGAGCTCATGGAAGTTGCTTTATCTCCATTTTTTTCATCCTAACACCAAATGACTACATTAGGAATCTGCCCAAGATAAAAAAGTGTGAAACATGCCTTCTAATTTATAATGCAGATTTTTGCATAACAGGATCAAAACTGTTATCCTGTTGTGAATGTAACATCAGAGTAAAATAACAAGCGTTTTACCAGTTAATATGCAAGCTAATCTGACAAAAGCATTTTTACATTCATTTACAGAGTGACTATCACCCTAAAAAACTCCTGGGAGATAAATGAAACAAACCAAAACAAAATAAAACTTTAATCATTTCCATAACAAAAATTAAACAACTGTGGCATACATAGGGAGGTTTGGAAGGAAGAAGAAAAGGAAAGGGGATAAAGAATGAAAGATGGCAAAAAAAAAAAAAAACCCACTAAAATTCAACAAAGACCGTTGTGTCAAGAGAACAATGGTGAAAAATTGCTCATTTCTCCGGAGAACAATTGTAATGAGAATGAGAAACTGGTACTGAACCAATTCTCTTCTCAATCCTCAGATCTTAATCATGTGATCTTCTTAGGATGCCAGAATCTAGTTTTCCTAAAGGCCTGTATAAGCATGTCCAGTGGAAAATCTATCTACCAGCAGGTGTCTTTTAACTTTATTTTGTCGTCAACATCAAATAAAGATTAGAAGAATGGCATGAATTAGTTGATAAGCATTAGGAAAGCAGGTGAAAGGCAGGAGGATTGTGTCACAGTGAGGTTTCCAGCTTATCCACAGGCTGCAGCATTTAATTAGGGAGTTGGCCCAATCCTTCTGTTGGGGGAAAACTGCTCGTTCAAAGCACATCTTCATAAAAAAAATGGCCAAAGATTAAGTTGTATATGTAGAACTTTGAATTTGGGATGCAACATTAAGTCGTAACGAGCTTAATGAATTAATTGCATGGAGGTCTGCAATGGGCAACTAAAAATATAACTGATGAGTTACAAAGGAAATAGTTTAGTTCAGAGCATCAGGTCATTCTGAGTATTTCAGGAGGAGGAGGAGGATGGGTCTGCACAGGAAATTCTGGGGCATTTTCTCCTTGGTGAGGGAAGTAGAGGACAATTTTTTTGTCCATTTTTTAAGCAGAAGGGGAAAGGAAAACCATGCTATTTTCCCTTTTTTTTTTGCAGAACTTAGGACTATTCCTCTCTATCTCCCCATTCCTTTGGCAAGCTGGATACATTCATTGAGAACGTGAACCAATAAGGTGGATTTAAACACAATATTTGTTTTGGCTGATAACACAAAAAGCAACTATATTCCATGTAAAACTTGTAATGATTGTTATACCAGAAAAAAGGCCTTGGAATATAAACAATATATATTAAAAGGAGATGGCAGGACATAAATATATAACTGAAACCATTACTGCCAAGTGTAACAGCGGGATAGAGCAGCTTCCTGTACAAATTGTTTCAAACTAAAGGGGTGTAAGGGTAAGTCTGTTTTATTCTAGAAAGCAGAATATTTTCCTTGGGTACTTGAATTGAAGAGGACTGAAGGGTTTCAAAATGAGAATAAAATCCATATGTTATCACGTCACCATAAAATAAAATAAAAGATGTGAATAACCACGTCTGAATGGCTGTTGTGGTAACCCCATGATCAGGATGGTGCAGCTGCAGAAGGAGGAGAAATGAAAGTTTTTCCACCCATCTCACTGGCCCTATCCTAGAAAATATTGGCTGGAAAATGCATGCTGATCAGTCCCCAGGAGAAGTTGATCACAATCATCATATACAAAATACCTGCAAAGCCAGTAACGGCAGAATGAAGGTTTTCCTTAAAAACACGTGTAATAAAAGATATTTCTGCTCCAACCACCGCTTTGCATAGGGATTCTCAGTCCTGTGGGGTATTTCTTGTGCTGGAGAGTGGCCATTGTTGGGGAGCCTCATGAGTGGGGGTGGCTCCTCTCCTGAATGTGATCAATGAACTCAATTACGACCCCATTCCAGAGACTTCCAGCCTCGGTTTGCAGTGATGCATAGTGCCCGCCATCCCTGACACTTCTCCCAAAATCTCTTCAATAAATAAGAGGATACCAGAGAGCTCTGACTTTGTTTCTTTTTTTTTTTTTTTTTTTTTTTTTTTTTTCCTTTTTTTTAACAGCTCTTCTGGGTCCCCAGTTGATTTTCTTCGCAAGGTTAGTTGCTAATACATTCCTAGCACCCATGCATTATTAATGCTCACCGCTCTCCAAGGTGGCAGTGACAAATAGGGAGCAAAATTCACTGACTAGTGGGGAATGTACTTTTTAGTCATGCTTGAATTTTTCAATCCATTCTGCTTGTTGAGGATTTTTCAGTGGAGGTACTGTAGCAAAATATGATTTTTTTTTTTTTCCCCTCAAACCTAAGAAGCACTCTAGTAACCAGTGGAAAGCTTATGAGTCAGGGTTTTCCCAGGAGGTTTTGAGGGGGAGTAGTGCAAAAACTACCTTTGATGTTTCCAGTAGCATGGAAGTCATTGTTTTTCCTCCCATGTAGTAAGTGGCAGTTTTGACTGCAAATCGACTATGCATGCAGTCAAGTAAATTATAATATTTTAACTAGGCTGTGCATGCCAGCTGTAGCATTCCCAGAAATAATACCAAGTGTGTATCATGAGCAACATTGATTTTTAATGTGCAGATTTGTTTCTTCAGATATAAAACTCTATTAATTTTGCAATATAAAGAAGCAATCTGTGAAATACATTCTTAGACTGTTATTGGTTACTATAAATCCCCCTAGTAGTACTAGCACACTTGTTTAATTCAGAATTACTTCATTTAAAGTATGATTCTGTGCATGTGGTGGAGGTGCTGAAGATTTGGCAAATACCTCTTTAACATAACAAATAGCTGACAGTAAATATTAGGCTAATTCTTCCTAACGTTTAATAGAGGGATAACTCACTGGGCAGAATAATGAATTCCTTGCTAATGGCTGTACGTAGGGGATTAACACCTTCGTGCAGCCATCCACAAATGCACTGGAAATATGAATGTATCTGTTTTGGAAGGTCTTGGTGTTGGTCCAGCTCTGAACCACAGGCAGCTTTGGAGCAAGATTTGCTTTAGGGTTCTGAGGGACCCTAAATCAAGAAGGTGACACAGTTTGGAGCCAAGGGAGGCACCATGTGGTGCAGAGCCCACAGATCAAATTTTCAGAGAATCACAGAATGTCTTGCATTGAAAGATCATCTTGTTCCACCCCTGCCATGGCAGGAACACCTTCCACTGTCCCAGGTTGCTCCAAGCCCTGTCCAGCCTGGCCTTGGACACTTCCAGGGACCCAGGGGCAGCCACAGCTTCTCTGGGAATTCTATCCCAGCTCCTCCCCACCCTCCCAGCCAAGAAATTCTTCCCAATATCCCATCTAAACCTGCCCAGTCTCAGTTTGAAGCCATTCCCCCTTGTCCTGTCACTCCAGGCCTTTGTAAATAGTCTGTCTCCTCCTTTCCTCTTGGCTCCCTTCTGCTCCTGGAAGGCTGCAGTTAAGTCACTTCAGCGCTTCTCCTCTCCAGGCTGAACAATCCCAACTCTCCCAGCCTTTCCTCCCAGCAGAGCTGCTCCATCCCTCTGCTCATCCTGGTGCCTCCTCTGAATTTTCTCCGACATTTTTTTCCTTCCTGTGTTGGGGATCCCAGAGCTGGATGCATTACTCCAGGTGGGGTGTCACCAGAGCAGAGAAGAGGGGCAGAATCACCTCCTTTTCTGTCCCTCACTAGCCCACTCTGTGGCTTCTTCAGTCAGAAAAACTTTAAATTGGACAGGATTGGGATAGAAGAGCAACTCAATAAAACCTGACATTGCAGTATTTGGCCAGATATACCAGGTGAAGATTAGAAATCTTTTTTCCCGTCTTTGATAAATTGAATATAATAATTTACCAATCTTAGTGGTTCCTCCTCCTCCCTCCTTATCTGCAATCTGGTTTGCAGACTGACTTGCCCAGCTTCTGTGCTAGCCTAAAACTGATTTATATGTGCAACCAGAATAAAGAGTGGTGATTTGGGAATGAAAAACACATCCAGGGCCCTCAGTGATGCACTTGAGGCTACCATGGCTTGGAGTTTGTTATCTGAGCCTCTCTACCTACACTGAGGGCAGCAACTGTGGGTTTATGCAAAGGAAAAGCTGTTCTGGTGGAAGTGGGAGCTGAAATAATGTCACTTAGGAGGATACATGGGGAACTGGAGACCAGTAATTTTGAAATGAGAGCAGGAAAGGGGTTATATTTTTTAGCACTGATTGACAAAGCTAAAAATGTGAAAAACATGATGTTCTGCTGCTCTTGCACATCAACCTAAACACAAACACATCCTTACACTTGTTGGAGAGGCTTTTTCCAAAGGGGATTTCTTTCCTGGTGTTCAGAAGATTTCCCACATTTCTCAATGTCCTTCACAGAGCCATGTTCCTCCTGTGTTTCCCACCCTCCCAGCTTCCACACTGCCTGTCATCCCCTCTCAACCACCCTTTCCATCCTGTGACATCCTGGCAGCACAGCAGTGACACTTTGGGGGACCAGAGCCATGAGGATGCATCAGGAGACACAAAATACAAGGAGGAGAACAGTAACCCTGAAGGTTTGAAGGTTGTACTCAATTTCTATGTGGAATGAGGGGAAATTCCTGTACTTACCTGAAAAACAATGTGGCTTTAAGGTTTTCACTAAGTCTGGTGTGTTTTTGTTCTTTTCCTTCTCATATATTCAGTGCAAAGCCACTGCCATAGAGAAACACAATTTTGGGACAGTGACAGTGCATTGTTTCCAGTCATAATCCCAAAGAAACAATTAAAAACTGTCAAAGCAAAATAAGCATCAGCATTTCGGTGAGCTACGTGTCACAGGGGTTGAAAAGGAACCCAAGAAATAGCAAGGAGAGGAAAGGAAAATGCAAAATAAGAGTAGAAGGTGGAGATGACAGAGAACAAGTATATGGAAATGAGGGGTGATAGCTCAGGGAACATCATATTAGAAAGGGATGGAAGTGTCAGAAAGGAACCAGAGAGCAGCAGATTGGCTTAAAAAAAAAAAAAAAAAAAAAAAAAGAGAAAAGTGTGTTCAGGAGATGTTGATGGAATCCATCCAACATCTGAACGACTCAATGAATAGCAGACTGTTGAAACTAGATGAGACGCTAACTAATTTAGTTCAGGCTGTCAATAATTGAAATCAGAATGTTGCTGTATTCAATGCTAATATGGAGACTCTGATTTCAGAAGCTTAAGGTTTTAAGAAGCTGGAATGAATCTTTGCCATCGTTTTCCAGTTGTTATTGTTCGGGAATTGTTGAAAGAAAGGTTATCAATTCAGTGTTAGTGCTGTGTATAACTTTAAATATTTAAAGATGCTACTCGCATTTTTAAGGCATGGCCTATATTATCTACTTCAGAGGGTGCTGTGTGGGGTGGGAAAGGGCACAGTTTAATTCTGTAATAGCCTGGAATGAGATGTAGAGTTGCTCCAACTCCTCAATTCCATAGATTGCTGATATGAGGAGAAATAAAATTCAAAGTCCTGTCTTTGGCAAAGTACCTTGCTGCTCCCTTCCAATCTGCAGTGTCAGAAAACTCAGATACTTAATGAATCTTCTCATGTCTGTTGGCTTCATTTAGCAAACGTCTGTTCAGTTATCATGGATTAAAGGAAAATATTTATTTTTAAAAAATTACTCATTTTGGAGATATAGCAAATATGAGTTAAAGAGAATTTCAAAGAGGGATTTTTATTTTTTTTTTAAATTGTAATTTATGTTACAGGGACATGAAGTAATGTAACAGCAACAGAAAACAGTTTGTGGATGAGAGGTTTTTTTTTGGGGGAGGGAATTTCCCCCAGGATAAATGTCTACCAATAAAGAATAAAAAGTAGACAGAAAACTTATTTAAGCCTCTGAAATATATGAGTAGTAAGCATAGAAAAATTAGTGTCCAGCAGTGAGCAATACCCTGCCAGTTCAGCACGAATCTCTGATTCCAATTATTCTATGAATCTAAGGATTCTGTGATTCTATGAATCACAGTGGGATTTTAAGGCATTGCTGTCACTACCTTCACAATATATGAATTCTCCCAATAATTCTTCCAAGGCATGAATCCAATTCCCTTTTCCTGTCCATTAAAGCTGGATTAAGGAGATAATATAAAATAAAAGATATCATAAGATATCACAGGTATAAAAAAAATTCAGAAAGAAAACACTGAAAGTAGAAAGCGCCAAGTGAAGGAACAAAGAATTTGCCAGGGCCTGGATGTACTGGAAAACTCTTTATTTTGTGATTTTTTGGCCATCTCACAGAGCTCAACCATCCATTCTGCAGACCCACTGGGCTATGACAGATCCCTGAGCAGCTGCAGCCCAGTGGGAATTTCTGGCCTGATGAAGTCATCTTTTTTAGGGGGTTTTGCTTACCTTGTAGGGCAATTGTTCCACCCTCAGGTTTGCTCCCAGTCAGCTGTCATGTTTCCCAGCATCAAGTGAGGATCAGAACGTGCAGCAGCTTTTCTGATTTGTACAGAGCTGCATGGATGTGTGTGGAGTTCATTAAAAGATCTGGAGAGCTAAAACATTGAACAAGACACAATGGAAAACAGGCTTTATGGGGAAAGGAAGAGCTGGAAAGCAAAAAAATAAAAAAATAGCCCATTTCTGTTTGTTTCCCTGTTTTCAGAGTTGTGAGTTGCTGTTTTGTCTTTTCTCTCTCCTACAATGCATTCTGTCTCCACTCTGAAAAGATTGTTTTATCTCCCCGGTATCCTTTTCCCTTTCAGTGCTCATTTTTCCATGTGTTTGCTGTGAGATCTCCCAGTGCTGATATTTTTCCAAGGTGTGCTACAAGCACACCAGGAGGGGATGAAGCCTCCTCGGGAGCTGCAGCTCTCTATAACTCATTCTTCAGGACACAACATGGGCAGGAAAAAAACAATATCCTTCGGGAAAAATACAAAATGTGTTCAGTACTTGCACTTCTTCGTGGGTCTGCTGTGTGTTCCAGTGGGAGCTGCTGTCACATTCCATATGCCAGGAGCAGGGGCATGTGTGCCTGGTGCCCAATGCCATAGGGGTTCCTCGTGTTTCATGTCACTCACAGTTCATTTGGAAGATCCAGGGGTGCAGGCTGGCTTTTTAAAATTTTTTTAAAATTTTCTTTCAGTGTATGAAAGCCTGATGTGTACTTTCTGCCAGGTGAATCAATAAATTATAGAAATAAATATGTTAAAGCAAGATGTGTCCAGGTTTAGCCCGTGAGTCAAACCCCTGGCAAAGCCTTGCTAAGGAATGTGGGTTACAATGGCAGGATGAGGAAAACCCCAAATCTAAACCACTTCTTGGCTGACTCACCGGCACAGCAACACAACCCCTTTCTAGAAGACCTTATTTATACAAGAGGTGAGAGTTTAGACACACAAAAGTCCCTCAGAAGACAAAACAAACTGAGGGAGAATGGGCAAAATCCAGCTATGGTCAGCACTAAATGCATCCTCTCACTTCCCGGAGAGTTTGTTTCTTTTTTGTTTTTCCTTCTGTTGCTCTGGCTTAATCTCTGTTATGAAGAGCAATTTATCTTCCTCCCTCTGTCTTCATCCCATCAGGGGGACAGGTGAAGGAGCTGAATTTCCAAAGGCAGCAGTGATGCGCACCATGGATCAGAGGGCACGACCTGCTCCCAGCTTGGAATTTCTCATTTTTACCAGCACATCCAGAGCTGCAGCCTTATTTTTCAAAGGTACATATACCATTATTTAAACAATTTATAGTTAATTCAATTTTACACTGACAAATCTCTTGAAATCCTTTGTATCCATATATCAAAACAAGCTGCTTAAAAAAAAAAAAAATCTATATTACCAGCCAAAAAAATGTTATCGCTTCCAGTAGAAGATAATGCTTTATCCTCTAGAATTTCTGCAGTTAAAAAATTCAGATGCTATTCTATTGATGATCAGATTAAAAATTCAAATGGTATGGATTATTAAATAATTTTTTTAAAATTTTTTTGGTTTTTTTTTTGTTTTCTTTGTTTGTTTGTTTGTTTTTGTTGGGTTTTTTTGAGGTATTGGTTTTTCTTATCAAATACTATACAGCTTTACTGAAAATTCTGCTTCTTAGACTCATCTGTTGTAGGTTGGTCTTTAGATCAGTCTGCATTTGTCAAGTTTTATTGAGGAGATATCGTACTGTTGATAGTTTCAGTATCATATGGTCAGACATCATTTTCAATGTGAAATTATTTGCATAACAGGCACCACCAGTTCTCTCTTGCCTCGTCCTAACATTTTTTACTGAAGGTACATGCAATAAAAAAGGAATGTAACAAAATTACAAGTACTCAAATTAAACCCTAATACTTAATTGCTATTCCTAGATGTGAAAAATAACTCTTGAAGGCTTCTTCAAACTTCAGGTAGCACAAACCTGCGTGGGTGCATGGAGTGTACAAGGTGATCATGGTCAATCCAAATTAAATTTCCATTTATGTCTCCTGAAACTTAGTGAAGACAAAAGACACGTTAACAGGGGCCAGAAATCTGGCAGGCCAAGTTCCATTTGGGAGATATTTTTTTCAGATGTGGAACACGCTCCTGCGAACCAGGATTTATAGCAGAAACGCTGACAGACAATATTGGTGATACTGTTCTAATTTATTTGTGTTGAATGGTTTTTTCATCTCTTTCCCTTTTAATGATCTAAGTCTTTTTGCATCTGGCAGTGAGTTTCCCCACTGTTTACCTTGCCTGCCAAGGCAGTATCATCCATCTATGACTATGCTTTTCTTGGTTTCTTGCTCTCTGTCTTTAATATTTGGAGCCAATTTTCCATTTATTCCAGGACTCCTGTACCTCTGATGTTGCCATTAACTTGTAAAGTGGAAGCCTGTCAAAAATGCTTTCAAGATGCAATTCTTTTTTTTTTTTTATATGAAGTATGTGGTTGTGTTCTGGTATATTTTTATCATAAATATTGAAAAATCCTACTTCTACTCTTCGTTGGCATTTGCCATAAAGAAAATAATCCTGATTTCTTAGAGGCTAAAAGCGTTTTGTGCTCATGTAACACCATCAGGCACTTCTGCCTCTTGCAGGGTGCTCAGGACCTCTTTGTGCTCACTTCACCAACCACAGGAGCACTGGAAAACATGGATAATCCGAGGGAGTGTGCTTGGAATTTGAATCCCATATATATAGATTATAAAGTTGAAGTGGTGATTACGTAATTCAGTGACATTTACATTTTTGGAACATAACCTCTGCCATCACCCTCTTCAGTAGCAGCAATAAATCTGTGATGGGATGAATGTGCTCCCATTGCAGGGGAAGAGAGGGTGGATCCGTGGTTGTCTGGGATTTTAAGGGTTGGAGGCAGGGAACGGGTTTGGCCTGGAATATTTAACAGCACCAGAATTTCTCCTTACAAGCCCTGGTGAAACAGCATCAGGGTTTTGGGAACATCTCATGGAAAGGGTTTTGGGGCAAAAGGAAACATCAGCCAAGGAGGGGACTGAGGGTGATGCAAGTGGAGTTTTGGCTGCCCCTGGATCCCTGGAAGTGTCCAAGGCCAGGTTGGACAGAGCATGGAGCAGCCTGGGGTGATGGAAGGTCTCCCTGCCCATGGGGTGGAACTGGATGAGCTTTAAGGTCCTTCCTACCCAAACCATCCTGGGATTGTGTGGTTGTCTCTTGCCTCTCCAGGAGACATCCCCACACATCTCCTAATTTGGGATGGAGTTTGGGGTGAGGAACACAGAGCCCACAGCCCAGCTGGACACCTGTGACACCACATCCACACAGGAAGGTCTTGGTCACTCACTGTCAGGGAATGTGCAGGACTTCTCCTGTCTTGCCCCTTCAGCAGGGGCATCTGGCCATGCCTAGCTTCTGATGTGCTCAGAAATTTCTTATTTTTATTAAAATGTAATTTTAATAAATTTAATTTAAACTGAGACAAAAGCACAAATTCCAGGTAGTTAAAGGGTGGGTAACCTGTCTGAACAAGATTCTTTGGTTTTGAGATTCCAGCACCAGAACTGAGATCAAGCATTTCAAATTGGGCTTTTTTTTCTGCTTTGAGTTTACATGAATCATGTTTTCTTCCCCCCCCCCCATTATTCTCAAGTGTTGGCCACTTCTAGTTGGACACAACTCTCACAGACAAGCCCTTAATTTAACAGCTCATTCTCCCTACTTCATTTAAATAAAGATTATAAAGGAAACTGTAATCCTACTGATTTGCAAATTGAACTGTTTTGTAGATGTTATTTAAACAGTGCCACTACCACTGTCTTTCATGAGAAACATGGTACAGTGAGAGAGATCAAAGATTCATAAGGAAGCTCTTTTTTTTTGAAAGCCGATGCTCCTGGCTTCTTTAACTAATTGAAAAATTTTCTTTACAAGAACAGACCTTCAAGCACTCTGGCTGCTGCCACGAGCCTTATCATTACAGAGTTGTTACTTCCTCCTTTAAGGGACTGAGCTGGAGATTAATGGAAGACTGTGCTGGCACTTTAGGATGAACTTTGTCTGTTTTCAGTACACTATACAAATCCTAACACACAGGTGATTATCGATGGCCTCAGATTGGAAATAAATGAGTGCCTCCCCTTTTTTTTTTGAGCTCAGAGGCAAAGCTTCATAATTTCTTGGGAAGTCAGAGGATTGAACTGCATTTTCTCTCCAGACTGGGGATGAATTTAATGATGATAACAGGGAAGAAGAATAGCACTGGTTTGATTTTTGAGGTGAAAGCTGTGCATGCCTGGGGGAGTTGCTCCTGGGACTGCCTGGTCTTCCAAGGGACCAAGGTAAGAGAGATTCTGGTTCTGGCTTTGGCACAATTTGCCCGATAGAAAGATATTCAAAAACAGCTCTGATGTCCTGTTGAGCTGCAAGGGTGAGGCTGAAGTGCTGTGAATGAAAGGTAGCATCCCTCTCACTCTGCCACTGCAGACTTCACCATAAGACAGTAATTAAGTTGAATTTCTCTAAGCATGTGGTTTAATTTTTCTTTTTTTTTTCTTTCTTCATTAAAAGTCACACTTGAGCCTCGATGCTCCATGAGAGATGTGTGTAGCTGAGCCAAGTCTATCAGTCCCCAAACGTGTCTAGTGATTTTCTAAAATGAGAAAAGGGGTGGTAAACGATGCCTTTTTTTAACAGAAAGCCAGTTTATATGTGGCCTGTGTATTTTAAGGGAAATTTATGAAGCAGAGGTTTGACTTAGGTTACAACCATGGAATCCTTCTGGCTTCAGCTGCACCACACAGCCCATGAATGTTAACAACGTTCTGTATTTCTATAGGTTAAACTGAGCTATAGGAAGCCATCAGTATTCATGGATCAGATGCTGCCATCTGAAGTCAGAAAGAGTCCACGGCCACGGCTGGGAGGCTGATTTGGCACTGAGTGTGAGCACTTTGGCTTGCTCAGACAATAGCTCTGTGTTCGAGTGCTGCCACTGCTCTGCAAAACCTGAGCACCAGCCTAGGTGCTAAAACCTGGCTGTTCCTGATGGCTGCAAACAGCCAGAACCTTTGCACTTCTCATGCTCCAGGATTTACCCTCTAAGGTGTTACATTCTCAGGGCTCACTGAGAAAAAAAAAAAAAAAGAAAAAAAGAAAAAAAGAAAAAGAAAAAAGAAGAAGAGAGAGAGTGAGTGAGAAAGATTCTGAGGTTAAAATGGAAGCTTGCTATTATTATTAATTTAAACTTCAATTGTCTGTGTCTGACCTGGAATTCTGGAAGCTGCTTTAGGAAGGAGCTGCACGCAGCACAGAGGTCCCAGGCTGCATTTTTCTGAATTCAGCTTTGCATCACTGATGCACTTCAAACCTTTTGAAGTAGAACTGCCCAGGGTTGCTCTGTACTCCTCTGTGCAAACTGATTCCTGACCCCTTCCCCACCTTTTAGAGGGGAATTTAAGCTAAATTGGCCTCCTTCATTACCATCAGGTGAATGGTTTTTGAACTCCAGGCAAGAGTGAGCTCCATCATTAGAAATGTTCCAACTCTGCTCCTGCCAGGGGGGAGGCAGGTGTGAGAAAACCCCACATTTAACCCTCCATGATTTGCTTAATTGCACAGGAGAACTTGATTAGCCAAGTGCAGTGTTCACTGGAATAGGAGTGTTTTGCAATAGAAACTTGAGCAGTTTTCTCTGTGGTGGCACTTTTTTTTTCCCTGGGAACAAAAGTGTGACATTAATAGCTGTGCTCAACAGAAAACTTGTGAGTGGGCCTCTCTGGCAAGAAAGAGCCACATAGCTTGCATTACACTGTGTGCCAGTGAGGAAGGTATATGTGGCAATAAGTTTATGTTCCATGAGTGAGGTTTTTATCTATTTATATCACCTCCTACACGAAGCTACTGGGGCCAAACTCCCCTGCAGAGGCAGTCCTGGGCACCTCGCTATGCTCACAGAGAGGCAGAGCAGCCAGCAAGGGCAGAACATCTCTTTAATGCAAGAAATCCTTCTTTTCATCACGTTAACAAAGTAACTCAGAAGCCTGGAGTAGTAAATGAAAACAGACGCTTGAGTCAGGCAGAGGAGCTGGGATTTTTTTTTTTTTTGTTTCTCTCCCCTGTGCTGTGACTATAATTTTCCAATGCAATTAAAGATTGGAAACTTAAACACAGAATCATAATTGCAGCAAAGCAGGAAAAACATGACAGGCAAAATCCTGTCCTTCCTCCTTTGGGGAGGTCAGGGGTGTGGGGGTGATGGAGCTGGATTTACCTTCTACTCCAGCACCTCACAGGACCCTGAGCTGTTCAACCTCCTGGTACCAAAGCTCTCAGAGGGGACCAAAGCCAGGCTGATTTTCCTGCTCAGGAAATGCTTTAAGATGCTCATTAGAAAGGTGTGATCATCCACACCGACAGCGCAGGGCTGGGCTGAGCAGATGTCTCTCCCCAGTTGCCAGAATACCAGTCTGCATGACAAGGAATGCAAGCACACCTTCTTCCTGGATTTATTATCTGAGTAATTAACAATACAGCACAGATCCTGACTCAGCCCTTCCTCCCAAGCTTGTTTCCCTGTGTGTAACTTTATGGTGCTGGTAAGATTTCCACCCTAAATGAGTTGAAATAAAACTGTGGCTGGGAATCTTTTGATGAGCTGGGATATCACAGGAGATTCCTGGGCCTGGAGATTAATGCTCAGCAGCTCCTGGGTGAATGTCCTGGATGTCTGGCATTGCTGTCCCTGAGGAAGGAGGCAGAGCTGGACCATCCTCTGCCTCCCTCCCACCATGGCATAGCTCTTTTTCCTAGCAGAAATATATTCCCTTCTTAACAAGAAATAGGGTGAAGGAAGTCAGGTGCATTGGTCTGTGATGTTCTTTCCCCAAAACAATCAAAGAATAGGACCATGGAATCATTAAGGCTGGAATAGGTCTCCAAGATCATCAAATCCAACCCTTGACTGATCACCACCTATGTCTTTTTCACCCAATTAAAGCAATTTTTTGTGTGTCCAATGCTAATTCTCGTCCCTTCCTCCACCTCCAAGTCCCAGTGCTCATGGAACTGTATAATCACAGCATTCCCCACTTGTTACCTACGTGTGCCAAGACAGAAAACCCTCATAAGACTCTCATTTGCCTCCGAAGTTTCTGCCAGCAGAGGTTTGTTTTGCAGATAAATGGTTGCTATACAGCTCATTCTCACAAATTACAGCTCCTGCCTTCCTGCTTGGCTGGGGATGGGTGGAGGATCCCAACTAAACTGATAATGAGATGCCAGTGGGTGGATGTGGAGGCAACATCTGTACGTCTGATCTCATGTGCTGATCTCGTGTACTGGCAGGGATGTGGATGACACTTTGTTATTCCAGAAGTATCTCGAGGACATAAAATTCCGACAGCTGGAACCTGCTCTGGAGCGTCTGCGTTGTAAAAGTGCAGCCACTCCAGGGCTTTCTGGCACCAGCAGGACAGGAAAAAATGCCCTTATTTTTAATTGAATTAACTTAGAATGCAGCATGGGTGTGAGCAGTGCATGAAAAAGATGTAAGCATGATATATATATATATATATATATATATATATATCCATTTAGTTTCTATATTTCACTCCAGCTGGATGGTTATAGACCATTACCTGGGAGGGAGACAAGCAAGACTTTCCTTCATGTGGATGAAAGACTATTCCACACCTGGAACAAAAGCACTGCCAAGAAGGAAAACACTCTCTTGGCCATGTGAGTTAGATGGCCACCATCCATGAGCATGGTTCAAGTGCTGTGCACTATTCCAACACCTGGAAAAGCAGCTTGAGAGTCTTCCTTGAGCAGAAAGGGAAGAAAAACCCTTCCAGTGCCTGGGCAGTGAGCAGCCTGGATTTCTGAAACAGAAATCTTGACAAAAGCTCCTTGTACTTCTGTGAGAGGCAGAGTGAAAATGCAATAGCTGTAATGCATCTGTGCTTTAGGAAAGCTTTCTGGGCCTCATCGCTCAATATTTATTTCAAAAATCACTTTGGTTGGAAGTTGGGAGATTGGCTGGGCAGAAAAAAGTAGCAGTGCAAGGGGTGATGTGAGCAGAATGGTCACAGCAAAGTTACTCAGGGATCTGAGAGGGGTCTGGTGGCATTTAAATTTGTAATTATCTGGGCATTGCTGCAGTGATGTTTCAAAAAAAACCCCAAATCTGAGCAAATAAAGGAATTAGTGAAATAAGGAAGGCTACCTAAAGGAATATATTTTGCTTCTGACATCCTTTAAAACCCTCACTACCTTCAGCTTTTTCTCTTCAGCTCCCCTAACCAGTCTCCTGCACTCTGTAATTTGGAAAACAATGATGTCATTGGAAGCATTAACAGCAATAGTCATCGTGCTGCAGTTCATACAAGCTGTTATGCTTTTTGTACAAGCAGAGGCTTTAACCAGGAATTTCCACCTTATTTTTTTTTTTTAATTATTATTATTATTAGTTTTCCATATTGTGGAGGGATGGCTTCACAGGGGCTGTCAGAAGTGAAGCCTTGCCAAGGTTCCCTTCATCCCTGAGCCACCTTGGAGATCCAGGATAACAAGTGATGGGTGGGAAGAAGAAGGGAAAAAGGGCTTCCAAGGGGAAAAGCTGGGAGTATTGCTGCCTCTCAGCAGGGAAAAAGGATTTTCCATGCCGAGAGGTGACTGCTCATGGCACACATGGGATATTCCTGGCCTTCCAAGATGGGAATCAGAAATCTGCCTTGACCCAAACCCCTGGTATCATCCAGCACGAGGGGGAAGGAGTTATTAGTAGGAAAATACTGAACTCTCTGCAAATATTTTACTCCTCTGAGGTGCCAGTGACAGATACTATGTGGGATTTGGTGCATGGGATGGTGGTTTTGCGATGGGAAAAAAAGAGAGAGTGATTTAAATGTAGGTCGCGCTGTGAAAAAAGTTTAAGGCGATCAAACTGAATCAGTTTTTCAAAGCCTTTCATATCCCACTGGGCTGGTTTTTGGTGATAAATGGTCTCAGCCCCAGTTGGAAGGAGCACCTGAATGGGTGACTCCTTTGTCACCCATTGGGATGTCCCACCCTGCAGAGGGACTCAGGACCAGGCAGAGGGGAGAAATGGGATCTGCTGGAGCCAAGGGTGAAACCAGAAAAGAACCTGACCCCATCAGTTTTAAACTGCTCCAAATATGATCAAAAAGAGCCTTGTACTTAGTACCTGAGAGCCCAAAATTCTTTCTTCTTAATTTACTAGGAATTTAGCTCAAATAAAGAGCCCAATGCCAACACAGAGAGGTTTTGGGATGGGCCAAGCCATTTAGGGTTTGGTTTTTTTAGCACTTTCCCATGCTGACATTCTGTTCCCATCAGCTGAATCACAGATGCTTTTTCTGCATCCTCGTTTTTCTGCAACCTCGTTTACCTCCATTCCTCATTCCTTCCTTATTTCGTTCAAATGTCAACAAAATTACAACCATTACAGTCATAATAAGCTGTGATCCTGTGCACCAAATCAAAGAATAAAGTCTGACTCTGTACACAAAGTAAAGGTCTAAGACCATGGCGTGCTTTAGTTGCACAATCTAAGTTCTCAAAAGATGTTTTAATTTTCTTTTTAGTTTTTTCTTGTGGGGCTTTTTTCCTTTTTTTTTTTCAATTTTTTTCTTTTCTGTAATTAACGTGGAAGTGACTCTTTTGTTTGAATAGTATTTGGCTTTTAGAACAAAAAAAAATAGATGCACTACCCTGCTGTGACAGAAAAGAGTCAAATTGGTATTTAAATGAGGACAATTTCTGCAGATCTTTTTGACAATTAGATGAGATGCAGTTTAATTTTCATTGCTCTAAATTAGTCCTGGAGGAGGAGGAGGAGACCCTCCTTTAAAGGCAATAATAATGAAGTTCTGGGGCTGATTCTGGGCTGGTATTAACAGAGACTAATTCTGTCACAAAGAGCTACCTTGGCCGAGGAGCTGACCCTGGAAGACTGGTTTGGTTCTCTAAGCTGTAATAGAAAAAGCAGAAAGACCCCTCAGCTAGGAGTGAGTCCAAAGAAATTATATAAATCGTTAAGAGTGGAATGAATTGTTTCCTGTGACCTGCAGACAGCCAGGAGTGTGGTGCTGGGGCTCTGCCACCACGGTGATGTCCCCATGGTGATGTCCCCATGATGGAGAGGTACCTGCTGTCCATGCAGAAGTGCAGGGAAACTGAGGCAAAGCTGGGGATAAAGAAAGAAATAAAAGAATAGACATAGATGTGTGGTATTTATCCTGCTTTGAAGCAGAATTAACCCCTTGGATTAAATGACGCATGTTGGGTTTTTGTTCCATCTGGGCTCAGCACGAGGTGGTCAGTACTGCTTGTAAAGCCTGGTCCCTCCTGTCCCAGGCTGGGAGTGGGGATCCAAACCTGTTCCATGGGGACATTGCATCCTCTGAAAGGCACTAGGGAGGATTAGGATCAGAATGTGTCCCACATTTGCAGTTGTACCATTGTTATGTGCATTTAGAGGTTCCTGCCGCCTTATGAATTCACATTTTATCACAGTGAACCAGCTTTTCCATTCCAGGTAGTGGATAATACATAACTCCCACATCAAATAGTGCAGGGAAATATTGAGTAGAAACGGCAGAAGAGCATCAGTTAAATCACAGAATCAAAGTTTTTGGATGTCAACAAACAAGCAGAAAGTCTACATTATATAGTGGTCAGAAAAAAAATTGCTGTAAGGAATGTATCAGTTCCTCTTGAGCTGTCCATCTACATCAGATCAATAGCCCTTCCAAGCATGGGACATTCAGGCTTTCAGCTTGAGAAATTGAAGTTCTCAAAATAAGTCAGGGTTGTAACACAAGTCCATCATTGTGTGTCACAGAAATGAAATGAGTTGTCTCCTGTTCGATTGATGACTGACAGAAAGCTGGGAGGAAGAAAGGGGAAAATAAACGAGACATGGGTTCGTTTTCTCTTTTTTTTTTTTTTTTTGAAAAGTTGTTGCGAACACTTCTGTCAAAAAAGTTTCCACCGAGGGATCTGCTTTCATTTCCATGGACATGCCTAGTTCCCATTACTGATAATAGGAGCTGGATGGTGAGGGCTGGGAGGGGGAATTTGTTGGGCACTGCGGTGCTGCTGCTGTTCAGAGGGAGCACATGATGTAAGGAAAAAATGTAGATCGAGCGTTTCTCACAAAAAAAGCAAAATACAGCCAGGAATACGTGACTGGTAGCTCCTGATACTCTTAATTTAGCACTTGGTAATGACAAATGAGTAAATAGGCAGATATTTGGCCTGCTGAAATACATAAACCTGAGTCTAGCACACATCTGAATCCAGTTGCATGTTCAAACCATTAGTCTGGGAGCGAAGCAGCAAGTCTGGGAAGCGATTGCACTTTTACAGTGCCAATAGGAACCAGGTACAAAATTTGGCTGGAGATGTAAGTTCAGGCTTCAGTCTGTCTTAAAACAGGGAGGTTGAAGCCGACAGATCCAGGGCTGGTCCTACAGATGTTCCACTGACATTCCAAACAGCCATGGTGAAATGAATACAACTTCTCCTGTCAGCTCTGCTCTGGGAAATAATGAGCGTGAAGAATGATCTGCAAATTTTTTGGTTTTATCGGTTAAGAAGGCCCCCCCCGTGCTTACAAACAGGCTCACAAAATCAATGCCTGATGCAGTCACTAGCTGAGCAGCTTGTTGATGTTAAAGGGAATAACTTTGTTCTCCAAAGTACAAGTGCGCCTCTATTATCCAGGCTTTCAAAGTGATTGAGCCTGAAATGTGTTCTACCAGTGTATATAGATACCCCTGCTACCTTGGAGACCAGGCAGCTTCAATACATTAAATATAGAAACTACAGTTTCCATTGCCCAGAGCAATAAAAATGGAGACTGAAGCAATGGTTGTGCTTAGGTACCTGCTGGGAAACACTGAAACTGTGGTTCTAATCTTCCCAGAGAGTGGTGGGTCCTTGTTTTCACCGTTTTTTATGGAAGCAGTGGGTTTGGGTGGTTGTAAAGTAGTAAGAGCAACCTCTTTGCTGGAGCTGGATGCTGGGAGGGAAGGGCTGTGCTGCTTGGATTGTTCATTCTGGACACTTCAGGGATGTTGTTGAAGCTTTTTGAGCCTCAATTCGTTGTTCTGTAGGGTGGGCAGGAGCAATCCCACGTTGAGCTGCAGCAGGACTCATCTGAAAAACCCTTTGGTCTCTCTGAATCAAAGCAGGTTTCAACCAGAAGGCACAAAAAGCTCCTATCAGGAGATGTGGAGGCAATACCTGTCAGCATTAGGGATGCTAAAACATTATATAGATTTTCCTGCGTGGAGAAAGAGTGTTTGGAAAAATGTGAAGTGCACCTGGAAATTATAATGTTCAAAAAACATAAAGAAAAAAATGTAGTTAATATAAAGCAAATATAAAAAGAATAATCTTAAGGTCAATAAAATCAATCTGGGCAGAGGTTTGATGGATGACATACTCCAAAACATGGCTACATATAATTGAAATAATAATTTTACACATTTCTTCAAGAATTGTCTTGTATCTGACATTGCTATCAGACTTACTATCACAGTAAAGTATGTGAAGGACACATACTTTACTGTATTCATTTAATTTAAAAAAATTAAAATAAATTGAAATGGAGTCAGCTGAAAAGCTGTTTCATTTTTTAGTCTGTCTTGTAAAAAAGAATTTGAATCAAATAAATACGAATTATTCTGAAAACATTTTCATGAAATAAAACCCTGTTTCACATTGAATAACTTTTCATCACATACTTCAAATGTTAATATTTTTATCATGTTATTTTTTAAAAATGTATTTGAATGACATTTTCAGATTACAATATTTCAAATGAAGAAATCAAAAGGGTTGATTATGAAAGTAGTCATACATTATGCTTCTATTTTTTCAAATGTTCCTCTTGCTACTCCTCCTCCTGTTGCAGAATAAAAATGATGAACTGTGGATTGGCAAAAAATTTTACTGACTTCTGTGGGTTTACTGGGATAATCTGAAAGAAAATTACCTAGGATGGGCCAGAGAGTCTTTTCAGGAAGAGCAGAAAGTCCTTCACCTTGGGAAAAATTACTTTTCTAGATACTTTAAATCCATTTTATGATCCTACTGTAACTTTCAAAACACATTCCAAGTACCTGCAGAATTATTTTATCAGATGAATGTATTTTTTTATAATACATTTGAAAGAGTGACTTTTTACCCGAGCGCAACACACTGCAGATATATTGTCAACTGTCATTGGAAAGACGTTTTTTCTTCGTTTGCTTGGTTTTCCCCCATGTGAAGTCATACAAGAAATAATGCCTTCTGGGGCATTTCACAGAAAAAAAGATAAACAATTGGAAGGGCCTTCAATCTTGTCAGTCCCTGGTGTAGCAGAGTGAGAGTCGTCCCCTGTCAGGGAAAGCTCAACGCTCCCGGGACAATTAACTCCTTCCACCAAGGTCCAGCCTGAATTACACCTGGGAGATCCTCGCAGCTCTGCATGCAGGTATGACTAACAGCCAAACTAAACAAGTTTCTGTGCTGGGAACCTTGCAGGTCTGAAGTGGGATTCTCGAGGTCTGATTCTGCCCCAGCTGGTGCCTTGCAGAGAGATTTTCAAACGCTGAGCTTTGTGCCAGAGTGTGCAGTGGAGAGTCAGAGCTTTGTGTCAAGAGAGAAGGATGTGTTCATGGTTTTCTCATGCTTGCCATGATCGGCTGCTTGTTTCTGAGCTGTTCAGCCACAGATTCTCTGCGTTCGGCTTTAGACACAGCAGAAGAACAGCTGGGAAATCAGTGAAGCAGCAGAGCAGAGTGGTTACAATAGAAACAACAGCAAAAAAACCTTATTGAAAGAAAACTGTCCGAGGCAGCCCCATGGTGCCCTTTCACACTGAGACACTGTCCCAGGGAACCCCCTGGGAAATGGCAAGACATATTTTTCCCTGATAACAATGTGAAAAAGCACAGAAAGTGCACACGGCATCTCGCTGTGCCGCGCTGCTTTAGGAGAGCGCTGCGGTGAGACCGCGCTTCGCCGTCGCTTCCATAACACCGGGCTCGCTCCTGGATGCAAATAAATAAATAAATAAGAGCCTAGCACGAAAAAAAAATAAAAAAGAAAGGCTAGTGTCTCATCCAGGACTTGTTTGTTAACTCGTGATGAGATCTGTGTGCAGTCATGCTGCCCTGAGGAGTTCATAATACCAGAGCCTGAGCCTACAACATTTCCTAAGTAGTGCTGTGAACAGCCTTGTGGGACTGCAGTAATTGAGGTAACTGTGTTACTTCTGGACTACTTCGTGCAACTCTTCTATCAGGCATTAAGCACTTAGGAGAGTAGCCCCATTCACTTTACTGATGGCTTTTAGATGGAAAAATGTATTGCAATCACTAAGTTACCTACCCTTGAAAACTCAGCGTACTCAGGACAGAATGGAGAAATCTAAAGGAGGTTCTCATAGAAAACAACCAACAAATGGACTATATATGAAGCTAATCTCTCCCCTTCTGGTGATTTTTCTCCCACTTGCAGACAATCAAGCCCAGTTTTGCCAAGGACTGTCAAGAGACTGTGTGTGAGTGGGTTTAAGCTGCAATAAATAGTTATGGGTTCCAGCTAAATCCAGCCCCCTATAAAGTTACACTCAATTGTGGACATGCCCCAAAACACCTCCTGTTTGACAAAAAAAATTGCCCTGGACCCCTGAGGTTGCCCAGGACTGCTCCATCCTGAGCAGGGGTCTATTTCCCATATTAAAAGTCAGCTTCTTGGCAGAGGAGTGCTGAGCGTGCAAATCCATTCGCCTTGCCTGTGCGCTGCTGCAATCCCAGACCCTGCAATACATCCTGTCCTGTGCATCCTCCCTGGAAAAAAATCATCCACAACAATGGTGCCACCACTCCCATAGCTCTGCACACCCCTGGAGTAAATGATTAATCTCATTTATATGATTTAAGGAGTGAAAAAGTATTCTGGGAAGGATTCACCTATAAATGTGGTAGTGTTTGTATTTAATCAGATTCTGTGATATATTCCAGATGTGGATCAGGGTAGTGGCTGGGGAAAGGCGTGTTCACAGGGAGAAGGTCTCTGCTTGCAGGGACACCCAGCAGAAGGGCATTGAGGTCTTTAGTTTTGAGAAGAGCCCTCAGTTCAAGTTGTGTCCTTTGTGCCCTCCGTGTTTGCTTGGCCTGGAATAATCTTTGGGAAAAAAGCAAAAACATTTACAAATATTTTCAAGATGTTTTTACAAATAGTGTCAAGGCATTTTTATAAATATGTTCACCACACTCCTAACTTGAGCATAATAATTTATATTTTTTGAACTATTTTCCTTTGGGTGGTGTTTTTGGAGCCATGTGTATTTATCCACATTGATCTTATGGGATAACCTGATTTTAAATGATTTGTTTCAACTGCTAGGTGACGGCGCCTTTATTGGTGGTTGCAATTCTCTGTTCCTTGACAAGTGTTTTACTGATTAAAAGCAGTTATGCACATGATGGTTACTTTTTTTCAGGACACAAAAGATCATCACTTGCAGGGTCAGTGGAGAGAGAGGAGAGCTCTGAGAGAGTAATTTACTCCATCACCTCCTTTTTCAAGAATTTAGCAGCTTCTTTAGGAAATCTGAAAGTTGTTCTTAACAAGCTACTATGGTTTCATATCCAAGGTTCTGCTTTTTTTTCCTGTAGTTACCAGTATTGAGGACAGACTTGTTGAGCTGGATGTTCTCTCACCTTTCCTAGTTGATCCTCATTCTTGGAGGTTTCCAGTGGATCAAGCCATCAGCAATCAGGTCAGACCTCAGGGCAGAGGGTCACACCAGGGACCTCCTGGAGCTCCTTCCCACCAAATTTCCCCATGATATTGTGATTTATCCACTTGCCTGAGTGAGAACTGTTGCTCAGGTGAGCAGCTGAATCCTCAGGTTTTGTTTACCGGGCAGAACACGAGTCAGCATCCACAGGAACATGCCAGATTCTGGACCCTTAAATCTTGCAGAGCACTGCAGATTGCTCCTGTGAGGATCTAGGCTGGACTATCCAGGTGATACATCTCTGGCTGCTGTGTTTAAGGGTTCTTTGTATGTACGTCAGCGTGAAATACTTAATTCCTTTGTAGCAACCTCTTTTTGTGGAAGACCTATCGTCCTCCAGCGGATCAATTTGTCTAAAGGAATGTAATCTATATTTACTTTGCAGTGGGTACTGTAGCTCCCAACTCTGCTTTTAGCTGATTCAGCTCCAATCCAGCTCGCTTTGACCTCAGAAATATTCCCTGCTAACTGTCCTCCTGTTCACTCCAATTTGTACTGCCTAAATGCCTACTGCTGAGTGTCCCTCTGGCCATTCTGAAAGGTGTTTCATCACACTACAATAAACGTGAAATACTGATGCACTCAAAACAGCAAAAAAGGAGGGGGGAAAAAGCAGCTGGATATCGACATGGGACTGAACAGGGGCATTTATTACACTTTACTTTCATCCCATTGTCTACCTTTGGCAAAGGAGGGCTCTGAGGGTCCCTGGTGGGCCAAGGCGGTCGATACGACACAGGAGTTAAATTAGACCTCAAGTCAAGCACATATCTACCTTGGCTGGGATACCTCCAACCTAAAGTCCCTGGAAAATTTACATTTTTCCACTAAGTTAACCAATAACAGAGTGAAATGAGTGAGAAAAAAGCAGCTGTCTAGCCTGCATCTTGCTTCATTATCAAATGGATGCTGTCCAAACAGCAGCTTAGGTGCCTTATGAGGGAGGCAAACAGGCTGATGTAAGAGCTGTGGCCAGGATTTATCAGACACATTAAGTAAACTACAATTTAGAAATTATTAGTAGACATGTAATGACATTTTTGAAAGGCTTCTCCCATGCCTCTTGTTATTCTGGAGGTTCTTTTTTCCCTCCCTCTTCCTTTTCTTCCAGGATCTAATCTAGCTTTGTTGTTTTAGTGCACACACAGTTCTTGCTAATAAGAATGTTATATTAATTTGTCAGTGTAGATCATATTTGTTCAATTCAGAACCTGAACTCAGAGAGGCCTGGAGAACCCAGGTTGTCTTGACGAGTTTCCACTCCTCCCTAAGTGGAAACTGTTGGTGTAACCCTATGGAATCAGATCAAGAACCTTCAAAGTGACAACATCTTTGGTTGGAAGGCAGATTAAGGTGATTCAGAGCCTTCATGGCTGGAGAAAGAGGCATGGGTGACCACTTCTTGTATTCAAATGACCTCCTTGTGGGAGGACAAAACCCTCCAAAAATGTTCAGAAAATAATTTTGTTCTAACAACAGCCTCCAGTAAGAGTTTCATGGAATCACAGAATGGTTTGAGTTGGAAGGGACCTTAAAGATTATCTCATTCCAAATCCCTTGCCATAGACAAGGAGCCTTAGATTACTCTCCTATATAAAACAACAAAAAACTTGTGATCATGTGCCAAAAGAGCAGTAAATCTCTTTGAATTTTCCAGACAAAACCAAAAAATCCAAACTCCCAACCACCTCCTCTACACCAAATAAAAGTCTTTTGCGCAAATGAAGACTATACTTTTTTATATTATTTTTTAAGGTGAGGAGGTTTTTTATTCATCAGGAATGAAGGCACAGTGCAGGTATTTACTCTGTAAAAACTCTCTTGCTCTATTATTTTAATAATCTGAAATATATTCCTCATCTGTCAACTCTCTACTTCAAGCTCAGGCATTGCCAACAACCATGTCTGTATCTCTTAAAAAGCTCTGCTTGGTTTATTTCCAAAAGAGCTCTTGCCTACCTACTTGCTAGTGGAGAAAATTATTTCGAAACATGAAGCAGGTAAACCTTAACCTGCCAGATATCTTCTTCATGTAAGCAATTTAAATTCAATTTGTGGCAGAAAATACAGGCAACTTCTGGATCAATAGGCTGCATTCAGCAGAGCTGACATACAACACCTGATCCACCGCCAACCTGGCTGGGCTCTTACTGCTCCTACCTGAGGGACTTTCCCTGGCTTTTATCATCGGGGAAAATCTCTGAGGATTACAGGTACTTAACGCTAATTAGGTTTGCTCTGCTCCCCTCCATTTGAATGGCCTCTGTTCCTGCAGCAGCCGCTCCACTTTTGTGTTTCAGGGGGATAATTGTGGTGGCACACGCCAGCGAGGTAAATGATAGCCTTGCACAAACACACCCCCAGCATCTCGCAGGAGAAGAGGGCGATGAGATAATAGCTGCAACAAAAGCTGCTGCTGCCTTCACCTTGCTCACTTTCGGGGCTTTTGTCAGATAGCTGCCTTCTGAGCTGTAATTATGTGATTAGAAAGAAGAGGCTGTGAGCAAACAGGACTTTACTCCTCCCCAGACATGGGAAGTGAGGCATGTCAGTCCCAAAGCTCCTCCAGGAATACCTGCACCTCGCTGGCACGTGGGAAGCTCTCGGAGATGTGTGACGTGAATGCACATCAATCCTTCTCTGAGTGCTCACAGCACGCGAGTTATTAGCACAGAAATCATTTCCCATTCACATACGTTTAACCAGGGTTCAGAATGAAATTTAATCATTGCTCAGATTTGTAATAATTATTATTATATGTAGGGTTAAGTGCTGGAAAAATGGAGCTTTTATTTGCCATTTAACAATTCCCCCTTCTATCTGTGAGCTCTGATTCTACCATTATTGTGTTTCCTACAAATATCCCAGATACTTATAAATATTCTATTGCAATGAATTTTATATGACCCTTCAGTTCTAACAGCGGAAGCTGCATTTTGAACTTAACCTAAAATCCAGTGCAGTAAAGCCAATTTTTAAATGTAACCTTTCCACCAAGTGGTAAAGACAGTCATAAAGTCACTTATTATTGCTCAAGTCCCTCTTGACATATAATTAATCCATCTCAACCCCCATCCAAAAATCCAGAGACAGCAAATTTGCCCTTCCTGAATTTACAATTCATAGAGGCAGAGAGTTATCCAGCACGCCCTGACTGGGTGCACACATTGCAGGAAAGGGAGCACAGATGAACATTTAGGAGACACTCATCTCTCTCTGTTTGTCAGCATGAGGGGAAAAATAACAATGACTGGGACAGAATCTCAGAATCCCTCTGGATGACTCAGAAATGTGTGGCTGTGGCACTTGAGGACACGGTTTAGTGGTGAACGTGGTGGTGGTGTTGGGTTGATGGTTGGCCTTGGGGGTCTTGGAGGTCCTTTCCAGAGTTCCTGATTCTGTGATTCAGATATGGGCAGAGATTCTCCTTTCTTTGCATCATTTGGAGAACTCCTGATTTCCAGACTTCACACACTTCACAGAGGAGTTGGGAGAATGGTCTTTTGGAGATTGTCTACTTCAGTCTCACACTTTGCCTGTCTGAATGTAGAAAACCTCCTTATTCAAATCGCTGAACTTTAGGAAATAAACCAATAAGTCCCCTTTGAGACAACAGTATTTTCCACTAAATGATGCCACTGTCCTGAGGAAGTATAAAGCAGTAGCTCTGAGGAGAAAGAAGATGTCAAAACGGGCTAAAATTAAATTATAAAATACATTCCTTAACCTGGGTCTTGACCTTTGAGTGCACTCAGAAGAAAACACAGAAGCTCTCCAAACCCAGACCTCGTGCTGCTGTAGGCACCTCATTGCAGCCCTGAGAGAAACCTTACAAATTGCTGCTGTGTCTTCCAGCATCAGCCAAAAATTGTTGAGGGACACATTTATCTTCTGCTTTTTATAACAAGCCCAAACCAAAACTGTGAATTTCCCAGGGGGTGAGCAAGAGGATAAGGATTAGGAATAGAGTATTTAAAAATAAAACAAAAAAAACTCTAAAGAACTCCTCACCATTATATTTCCAGGCTCTGAAAATATTTTTATATGGTGTTGCCATCAAATGGTCATTACCTGTCCCTCTGCATATCTTTAGAAACCAGTAATCATTGTAGGAACTAGATACCAATATCACATGAAAATATGCTTGAGTAGACTCTAAATTGGGTATATCAAGTATAATTTAGTCCTCCCATGTTTTCTTTCACAACAATCCTTTACTATATGGCACTATCCAAACCTATTATTGACTATAAAATTATTAAGTGTGTCACTGTTGCATCCACAAAATTATGACTCTGCTGTGCAATATCCTTGTGATGAATCATCTTGTCTTATTGACCAGCAATGCTGAAGTACAGAACAATTAAGATCGAAACCCTCCTATAAATTTAGTGCCCAATTCAGGACATTTTGAGTGTAGCTGGGATTTTTACAAATCTCAGAATGATCAAAGTGAGGAGCAATCAGCATCTTGGCACAGAAGGGAACATGGGGACAAGGGCACACACTGCTTCCTCATGGGAATTGTCCCAAATGGCTTGGTGGTCTTCACTTCAAACTCTTCACTGACAGAACCCATTCTCCCAGATTGACATTCAGCCTCTTAATCACAAAATCATTCCATAGTTTGGGTTGGAAGGCACCTCAGAGATCATCCCATTCCACCCCCTGCCATGGGCAGGGACAATTCCATTATCCCAGGTTGCTCCAAGCCCTGTCCAGCCTGACCTGGAACTCTCCCAGGGACAGGAGTGGCTGATGAGTCTGTTCCTCTCGTGGCTGACAAGTTCACTGCACACCTTCCAAATCACAGCACGTGAGGCAGGGGCTGTACATGTAGAAACTGTGTTAATTACATAGACCTGAAAGCCCTGTGGAAATTAACATGTGATCTTGTAATGATTTGCCGTATCATAACACATATGCTCTGATCCAGCAAATCACTTAAGAAAGTGCTTAAGTTCAGCCTGTCATTTCAAATCAAGCTTCAAGGTCAACCTTGATGCTGCAATGACTTAAGTGAATTAGCCTGGAACCTTAATGTAGTCTCCTTTGTATGATTTCCTTTATTATTACAAAATAAACAGGGGGTAAGAATGATTTCAGAGGTTATTTTGTGTGGTACTGCTCTGAACTGGCCACAGGTTTTGGCAGAACTGGAAAGTTTAGAGCTGTGGCAGAGCTGAGTTCATGAATGGTAGGACAAGGTGTAAAGGCTTTAAATGGTATGGATCAGATATTAGGAAGAGATTCTTCCCTATTAAGGTGGTGACTTGGGAATCTTTGGATGAGTTCTTAGTGGATTGGTAAAATTTGTCTTGGTATTGAGAATGTTGTCCCTGCAGCATCCAACACCTTGAGTCAAAATACAAGGGAAATGGGGATTTTCAAAAAAACTTAAAGCTCTTTTTTAACATTAATAAATATTTTAGGAGAAGGAATTGTTATTTAACCAATTAAAATTAATAGTAAAGAAACAATCATTCTGAACGTAGTTCTTCATAAATTTTCAACTTCTAACTCTGTTGTGCACCTGACACAGCAACAGCTCTGTCACTGTTCTAACATCCTAACATGAAAAATAACACTTTAAACTGTAAATACAAACATACTGAACTTATTTTCCTCGCCATCAATCTGAAAAATACCTGAACTGTTTATGCTGCATTTTTCCAAAAATTACCCCTGACATAAACACTCAGGATTCAGCCAGAACAATTACAGTCCTGTGGAATCACAAGTGACAGAACCCAGTTTATACTGGAAGGCATCAGGCATCCCTATGTACACACACAGGGAGAGAGGAAAAAAAGGAAAAGAAGAGGCAGAGGGAACATATGTTGGAGACAATCCTGCCTCCCGTAAAACTGCTGTTGAGTCAAGTAACCTGTTTAAAAACAATGTATTCCTCTAACTACAGCCACCTGGCTGGTAATTATAGGCCTCATTAGAAACTGCTACAGGTCTTGAGTGATTAGTTATTGTTTATAAACTGTTCAACTGGAGACCACCTGTTTTCGTACAGCGCCGCACCTCCGTCTTGCCTGGCTGCCTCGTGTCTATTAATAGAAAAGCACCTGTTTCCTGACAAGGCAAACCCAGAGATAAACCTGTGTGTCTGAAGCAGCTGGGGGAAAGGTCTTTGTGAAGGACAACCAGATCTATTTGTTGCTATTAAGCTGTCGCCAGTCGCGGTGAGAGCATTTGATGAAGTCGCCCTGCCTCGCGCCTCTCGTGTCCACGTAGACTCGCTGGCATCTGATGTGGAGCTCTTGGAGAACGTTTATAATTAGCCCTCCAGAGATTGGGGAATCTGGAGAAATAAAACGTGGGGTTTGAACGCTGGCACTAATTGTTAAAGAGTTAAATGCTCCTGTATGCAAAGCACACCGAGAAAGGAAAGGTGAGTGGCTCCGTGTAGAGATGCAGGAGGTGAGGCATGAATTCTGTGTTCCTTAAATAAACTCAAGGATCACTGCAGCCCCACTGGCAAAGGCAAAGAGGAGGCACTGATTCTCTCAAGGCAATTCAGTCATGTAGACAACAAACTCATGCTACAGTTAAAATATTTAGACCCAAATTCTGCTCTGAGTCATGCTGGATGCAGCTGATTTATTCCCAAACCTAAACAGTGTAACTGAGAGGAGAATTTGGCCCCTACACCCCTAAAATATTGTTATCCCATTGTTAATTTTTATCTACGTCCATGGGTTGCAAATGACTTTTTTATTTTATATTTCTTTAAGTTTCCTACCTGGTTTTGAGCTAGAAATGAGCTCTGTCTGCAAGGCTGCCAGTCTGGGAGAGTGGACACACGAGCAGAGAGGCAGAGCTGGAGGGACAAAGCTGGAGCGAGCTCTGCGTGGAGGAGCTGGCTGTGCACTTGGAGGAGGAAGCAGCAGGCTGTGCCATATGAGGGACACACCAAAATGTGCTTGGGCAAGGAGAAATGGGACCATTTTGCCCTGGGATGGAGTCAGTTTTAAGGAGTGTGTTTGCAGCACTTTAAATCCCAGGTGATGCAGAGGACAGTGGGAGCTGCCATGTTTTAATGTAATGGTGAGAGTTGCAACATTCCCAGCATCCCAGAACCCCTTTCCCTGCTCTATTTTAAGCACTTGTGGCCATGCCTTAACCCTTATCCAGTGTAATATTTGCTGCTGTGGTTTGCAGTGGGCATTCCCATCAGCTGGCATTTTATTGAGGAACATCAAGGCTCCCTTTTCTCTGCCTTTCCTCTTGTTATGAACCAAAAAGCTACCTCTGTATGTGACCTGGAAGTATTCCCTGGAGAAAACAATATTTAGTTTTCTGATTAGAATTCTTGGGATTGGCTGATCTTCCTTAAGGATGCGTTATTGCTCACAGGCAGTTGGTTTTGCTTACTCATTTATTGGGTAACAGATAGTTTCCAAAATGAGACGGCACATCATGAAAAATTAGGGGATAACACAGTCTCAACATTAAGCCAGGAAAGTTTTCCGTATTAAGGCACAGCGGCATGAGGAACAACCCAGTCACCACCCTGTGCTCCCACACAGCAAATGTTAGGCACCTGTGCATAGCAGTGAATCATCTTATCAGTTGGTTTTTCATGGCTGAACATGTTCCCAGCCCTATTTCTCACTGTTTGACCATCCCCAGTGCTTCTTTGCTCCCTATTCTTCCTTGGGAAAAACAAAAAAGTTTCACTTTAAGTGGAAAAAACATGGCTAAAGCCACTGAAATGATATCATTGAACTGAGATGAATGTATTTATCTGTTTAATATTTATATGGTATCAATGTTCCCCAGCATTATTTCAAAGATCCTATAAAACTTCATCTCCAGCAGAAACTCAGGATGTGCAGCATCAAACCTGTCCACCCAAAGTCCCCCAAGGACACGGAGCCACCAAAGGATTTACATACATTTGGCAGAACAAATAATAAATAACTTGGTATCGTAGAAATTCAGCAGTGGGACTGAGGATTTTTTGGGGTACAGGATCCTTATTGTCTATGTTTTTGTTGTTTTTACAGCTGTAGATGTGTTCAGACCTATGAAAACAACACTGTGGGTCATTATTCACTGCAAAATACTATGTGGGTACTCTCCAAATGGTTCTTCTCTCCATGGTGTTTTACTGTTTACCTGCAGTAAAATATCAAATGAAAGGAGCATAATTTGATAAATATCTGGAACAAGAGATTGTGCAAAAAATAATCATGTCCAACCCTTGCCTAAAGAAAAGCCCCACCCAGTTAACCCTCTGAGCATAGTTCCAAAGCTTAAATGTAGTTTAGATTCTTAAGGGATTTATGAATTTCCTCTTTCAAACATGGGAAGCAATTTTTACAAGGACAACATCATCATGCTGGTAGAGTAGTAAAAAAAAAACATAGGAAGAGTTACCTCTATATTGTCCTGCTACAGCTTTTCTGCTAATGTTTGGGTAGATGTTTATACAATTCAGTATCTTTCAAAAAGAGTGTATAAAAACCCAAACCAAACAAAAGACTGAAGGGTTACAGAGAAGCCCAGAGGGGTCTCTTTTTAAAGTGACAAACCCAGTTGATTTCAATACAAGTTTGGAAAATAATCAAAAGTTCTCTGTTGTGGAGAACTGGCAATAGGATCTGCAGGAAGCCCAGATCTTCCTTGCCCAGTGGGTTTCCACATGTTTGGAGAAACCAGAACTTTTTGGAGCTGGCACAACCTCTCTCTTTGAAATCTTTTTCTTGCTGTTTCTTTTTTAAAGGTGTTAAAGAAATATGACTGTAATAACCACTGACAAAAATCTCTGGGCTTGGACTGAAGTGGGAAATCACAGAGGTTACTTATTTCCTCATGCTTTTACCATTTGTTCTCTTTTCTTGAGGAAGTTGAAAGACCTGAGTTTCAAACTTAATAAGGCCCCATGCCGTTTCTAAGAGTATTTACAACATGCAAAAAACAAGCCAGCACATTTCTTATATTTAAATTTGTTTTCAGTCATCTAAGCTATTACACAGTAGGCCATCCCCAAACCTTTTGTAACAAGCAGTAAATGTTTCTCAGACAAGGGAAAGAATGATGTGTTCAACTGTAGCTGCTTGAGCCCGGGAAAGCGACAAAACATTGGAGTGCATGAACTCCCCACATCCCAGTTTGTTTCAACATCATGGAAACGGAGCTGCCTCCAGCCCGTGGAGTGTGCTGCAGACGTGTGCGTGGGGTCAGAGCCTGTGGGATGTCCCTCAGGGGTGGCAGCAGCTTCCTTTGACAGCTGGAGCTCTGTGGTGTTGGGGAACAGACAACGACCTTGGGTTTTATTAACCACAATTGCTTCCGATTTTCAAGGCTCTGCCCTAAACCCCTTTGGTTCAGTGGGAATCTTTCCATTTCTAGTGGTGGGGAGTGAGGGTGATTCCTCTGGGTTGTGCAACACCTGCTCCAGACACCACCAGGAGCTCAGTTCTAATTCTGGTCCATGTCTCATAGCTTGGTGTGTCACGGAGCAAAACATCTCCAATCATGGAAATTCTCTGGATGCAGCAGCACAGCCATGGAGGCACAGCCCGTGTGTCATTGTAGGGATCTGTGTGTGTGATAACCAAGGAATCAAAGGGAGATTTTGGGACATGTCCTCATATATCCCAAATAAACAGCGTTCCAGGAGCCTTCCCAGTGAATCTGCCTTTTGAATCCCTTCTCATTCTGGAGAGACTTTATCATCTTAAGCAATCACGCATGGAAGGAATGTCTGAAGGCCTCAGTGACACTCATTAGTGGTTTTTGGATGGCATATTGGGGAAAACTAGTTTTGTTTTGTTTAAAATTCCTTTTACAAACAAACGTTAGCACCTACAAACTCCAAATACACCCCATGTCCATCTGAAAGTCGCTGGAACGTCGATGAGACATTTCGTCCAGTGCTCTACTGAGTCACTGTAAAAATAACCCCACCAAGAACAGCTGACCAGACTCACTTTCATGTCAATCTTTTCTCCTTTTATTTTCCTTAAAAAACAAAAATAACTAAAAGTTGAATTTACAAGGAAACGCTCAGATTGAGAAGGGTTCTTAGATGGAAGATCCAAGTCATTATTAAAAAAAAAAAAACAACCCTAAAATATGTAGACACATATTTGCCATGGAAACCTTGGAAACAACATCCATATGAATCATGTTGGAAGTGAGTGGGCACGGAGCGCTTTGAAGGGTCCTGGTTGCCAGCCTGAGTAGGGTGAGAGTCGCTCTCCATCCTCAGGGTCACTCCAGAGCCTCTCTCCATCCTCCAGGGTCTCTCCAGAGCCACTCTCTGTCCTCATGGGTCACTCCATGGGGATGGCCCTGTGGGATTGCCATGGCTGGGGTCACATTGCCATGGACACAGCATTTGGGGCGTTACGAGGCCAAATGTGCCTGTCCTCAGCTGCCGTGCTGCCAACAGCGATTATTTTGTCTCATAATCTCATGTTTTCTAATCGACCAAGTGAACCTCCAGCCACTGGGCATTTATGCAGCTGCAACTGGGCTGTGTGTGAGTGAATTCCTTAGAGAAGCATAAAGAACGTCCCAAAATAGCTTCTAACAGACTTTTTTTAATGTCTTCCTGTGTTTTCTGCCTTTTTCTGGATTTCTGTCTTCTTCTTCTCTGTTGGCCAAGATGGGTTCCAAACAGTTTGTCTTCGTCACTCTTATGGCTTTTTCTGATGAACAAAGCTGAGAACTGCTTGCAAGAATCTCTTTAGTAGCTGTTTGCATTCTTTTTAGCATACTTTCACTCTCAAGATGAGTCTCACAAACAGGTCAAGGGTAAAATGGTCATAATTCCTTTTTGAGCTTTGATCCTACTGGAAAAGATAAGTGACTGAAAGTCTTATGAGCAAACAGCAAAAAATGTCCTTTTTCCTTCCACTTGGTTTGTTTTTTTGTTTGTGTGTTTTTTTGTTTTCTCCCCAGAAATCTAGATTTTAGCTACATGTAAGAATAACAGCCTCTATTTTTCACTTTCTCTGAGTTTGGGTCTGGCCCATGGCATGGTGGTCTTCCCACCAGGGAAGGACATTCAGTTAAATAATCCTTTTAAAAGACATTTCCGAGAGAAAGAATAACCTCCACCACCAAAGCAGGAGCTGAAAAAACCCTCAGGTTATGAGGATGAGGCATCTTATTGAGGAAAGCAGTATAAGTTCTGAATTCCTATAAGCTTCTCTACATGTGCTAAATCTACTTT
Source organism: Entomyzon cyanotis (assembly GCA_024500445.1). NCBI lineage: Eukaryota > Metazoa > Chordata > Aves > Passeriformes > Meliphagidae > Entomyzon > Entomyzon cyanotis. The sequence continues at coordinate 2,895,871 of JAKEPQ010001026.1, forward strand.
GAAGTCCCTTTAAGCATATCCTAATAGGCATTAAAACTGGAATCATCTGAATTTCAGCCTTTATAGGTAAAGTCAGTGCTCATTTAGAACACATAAACACAGTAAGGTAAACATAAATCAGTTTTGGACATGTGTTTACTGCATCAGCTGCTTCAGGCTCTCCTGGTGGTTAAAGCCAGAATATCTCATTTTGCATCTACTCCAGCAGTTCCTCGTGGGTGATAACTTGCAAAAGCTTGGTTGGTCACTGTGGTTTGATAATCATCTAAATTTCCTATTAAAATTTTCTTTATGCCCATCAAAGAGTATTTGTGTGAGACAGGTTACTCTGTTTAAATATTTTTAGATGGAGAAAGGTTACCTTAATTAATTTTAAAAATATTCCTTCCTACTGTCTCTCTAGAGATGGGTACAAGTTCTTCTCTTGCACTGTTGCCAACAAAACATATCCCTTTCTGGAAGGGCTTGGAGCCCAAAAGCTACTGATGCCCTCTCTGTATGGGAGAAATACCATTTATTACAAATTATATATTCCTTTTTACAAGCTGTGGTCTTTATGGAGACTTTTCCCAGTTATGCCCCAAATTATCTGGTCCATTAAAAAAAAGTTCCCATTAGACATTCCTTGCTTGTCTCCATGAGATTATATGATGCATGCTGCAATTTTCCTGAAGGTGCTTGCATTTCTGATTGGTTTATTAATTTGTGTTTATTGTAGGTACTCTGGTATAATGTTTTATCTTAATTAGTATTTTTATACCCACTATATTAAGTACGTATGTGGGCAGGTTTTTATGCTGCATGTCTTCCTAGTACAACTGAGGTTTAGTGTTTTACTTCGAGAAGGAGAATTTATAATCAATTTAAAAGTAATTACAGACACATTTTGCTTCAAAATCAAACTATGTTGCATTAACATGAGACAATATTTTAGGTTGAAATCTATAAGTTTTTAGCCTGATAAGCCTCCTGTTGAGCTGTGCATGATACCAACCTACCTTAAATTAGGATAAACCTGTCTTCTTAGGATAAAATCTAACCTTTATTTTTCCTTATAAAAATGGGCATTCATTGAAGAAAAAACTTAATCCACCTCTTCTTAAAAAGAGAGGTTTTGTTATTATAAGATTACAAAAATAATATGTATTTCTAGATTAATTCTTTTGCATTTGGGATGTGGGACAAAATTCTCATGCTCAAGGAAGTATTTAATTTCTTGAGTAAGACCCTTAAAATCAGGTCCAGTGGGAGTAGCAGAGCACTAAAACACCTGGGGTTTTTTGTAATGAGAGAATCAGAATTTGTACTTCTTGGTTCTTCATGGTGGACACTCAAATAATTAAATGGCTACTGGCTAATAACATCTTTTGCAAGTTTATTCTGTGAATACCTTTTTAGCTTCAATATATATATATACACATTGAAAATATATATATATATATATATTAGGGTTTTTTTTTAAAATATATATTTATGTTTTGTATAGAGGTAAGATTTGTTTTAATCTGATATTTTCCTGGTAAAAAAGCTTAGAAAATCTCAAAGATTTTCGCTTTATATTCCTCATCTTCTACATCTGTAAATGAAGTTGCTGCCTGCTTTGAGCAACTTCAATCTTGAATCATTCCACCAGTTAAATGGAATTAACTTCAATCAGTGAAAAGCGAGGTATTTGGATGTTTTGCCCTTATTTTTAACTGCTGCTTCTGACATGGGCTGAGCATTTGCATTCAGCGGAGGTTGATGCAGGAGCTCTGTAGTTGGTGAGTTTGCAGTTCTGCTCTCAAAGAGGAGAGAGCTGTAAATTACCCACCCTGAGCTGCTGAGTCACTCGAATACTTCAGACTCCTCTAAATGCAAGATCCAGTGGGGCTGCTGAATTATCCTACGCTGTTTTTCAGAAGATCCTTGTGTCGCAATCTCATTCTGAATATGATTTTTTTTTTGGTCTGGATAAGTATTTAATTTGAGATTTCAGTAGTGAAGAGAATTGAGTCGAGACATTTTAAGTGCTTCTTCGTCTATCATTAGAGACACCAAGTGACACAGGAAAAGATAATGAACATAGAAAGAGCCCCCAAAGCACTTTTAGATCGTTTCCTGAGAGTCAGCAGGCCAATATTGACTTTGATTAAGCACTCACTTCGGTGCCATTAGTTTGGCAAACTGTGAAACAGAAGCGAGAGTCCTTTCCAAGTTGGTTTTGCATAAACTCTTTTACAACTTCACTTCTGAGTTTCTTTAGAACATCTCTGTTTTTTCATTTTTTAACTTTTTTGTTCCCTTCTTCCTCAAGAAAAATATCCTTTTAAGTCTTTCAAATTATCTATGATATAAAACTCACATAAGGATTTATGGTATCAACTAGTGACACTTAACAAACTTGTTTTGTGCCTCAAAACTGCAGAGGAAAGCAAAGATACATATTTCTTTCGCAGGAGTTTGTGTGTCTGAGGTTTAATTGCCAGATTTTAAATTAAAGGATTAGTTTCTGAAATTATTTTCTGGAGTAGATAAATACTATGGTTACAGACAGCTCTGAAATTGTCTGCCAGTTGTCAGGGAAAGAAGGATCTTTCCCTTTTGCCTCTTCCATGTGAGTTGGAGTCCTGGCCATTGGTGTGTAGGTGTCAGGAAAGATCCATGGAAAACTCGAGAGAACCTGTGTAGATTTTTTATAATAAGTCCTGCAAGTGCATTTTTAAACCTTTTCTTTTTATCTCCCAACAATAATTTAAAACAGGCAGTGGGTTCTTATCCCTTTAGGCTTTGTGTAGAGTTGGAGACATTTTGACCAGCCTTGAGATGCTGGTGGGTCTTGGGTGTTGGTGAAAGAGGTGTTCACTGCAGCTGGGTCATCAGGGGGTCTTTTCCAACCTAAATGGTTCTGTGATCCTCTGATCAGTGAGGAGCCCTGAAAGCTGAATCTGTTCATAGTCTGAATGCAGATTCTTTGAATTGTGGGAGTCATTACAGAGATGAGGGATCTTGCAAACGTTTCCTTTGCCCATGAGGGAGCTCTTTCCCAGACTCTGTTTTGCCTAGACACTCTTCACTGATTTATGTACTCTGTAAATCTCTCTGGGCTGTGGAAGGTCTCAAAGGTACTCAGATAGTTGTCTACTGTAACTTTCTGTCCTTTATAGTTCCTTTCAGGTTGAGAAAATCATTGTCATTACTTTTCAATATTTTTATTTCTAGCACATCAGAAAAAAATCATGTTACGCATAAATGAACAAAAAGGGTGAGAAAAGGATTAATTCACTATTTCTTAACATCCTTCAAGCCAATTAGCAATAGGTCTGAAGAACAGACATCTGACAGATTGGCTATAATTGGCAGCATTTTCTGTGGCAGTTTGCTATCACTCTTCTGCTTCACCTGGAAAGTCTTTAAAGAGGTTACATTGCTGAGCTGACATTGCAACAGTCCAAATTCACATCCATCATCGTTTTTGTTCAAATGGATTTCATTTTTGGAATACCCTGTACAATATTTCACATGTTCACCAGAAACGTACTAATTGCTAAATATTTTATAATCAATGTATTAACGTAAATAAAAAGGGGAAAGTAGGTTATGTCTTATCCCAGCACTATAATCAGGAGCATTGTAAGGGTGGATTAATTAGCTGAGCTGAGGCACTGAGTCCAAGGTATTGCTAGATAATTTTTTATCTCAGCATCTTGTTTTCAAGCCTTGAAGGTAATCCAAATAAAGGTTTATATTGCTGTGTATCTGCTAGTGTGCAGCACACATAGGCACAAGCACAGTGGTGCACACACGCCTGAGCACAGCGACACAGAGCGTAGGCACACATAGATTTCTACATGAATTTGACATTGATTTCTGGGGTAAACAAATGGTTTTAAGTCTTTACTTGCCCAAAGCTAGATCATAATATTCTGCATTTCAAAGTGTCCAAGTACCTTTAAAGTGATGGCTGCAGAGTCCCCCAAGGCATAAAGCAGATAAAACCTTCTTTTAAAAGTATTTTGCTCACCTTTGTAAAAAAAGGAACTTGGGGTTTATTGAGTGCAGGAAAGGCTCATTCCCATAGTAACCAATGCACGGCTGATATTGATCAGCAGAGTCAAAGGCAAAACCTACTGACAGGAATAAAGAGCCACTATTCCTTATCCTCATATGTATTCTTCCTGGAGTTCTGTAGGTAACCGATACCACAGGCGTGGAGCGGCTGGTTGTGTCGTTAACACACACCAGGGCTCCTTATCCAGAAGAAAAGCTCCAAGTGTGCCTGATTTTTTACTATATCCTGCAGCCTTTTCTCTGGCAAAACTCCCCGTGATTTTGGAAAGACTTTCCTTGAGCAAGGTGTGTGCAAAATTGATCCCTTTGTCTTGAGGGAGCGTGGCCAGCCTTTGAAATCTCTTTAATGCTTTATTTTCTAGCTCAGTTAATGAGACCTTAAAGGTACTTAAATACCCCCTCCTTTGTTCTCCATACTTGTGGCAGGTGTGAGATCTGATAAATTAACATTTGCAATCACGCCTGATCGCTCTTTAATGATTTCATTAGGTGTTAAATATAAGGCTTAGCATCCTTTTTATGTTAGGCATTCCTTTTTGAACTGCACGGCTTCACAGAGAAGATCTTTGAAACCAAGAGCTCATGAATTATTAGCATTCAGTACAATGCATATACATACCTTAAATCCTCATCATGATTAGATCATTCCCAGAATTGACAAGTCCATAAAAATGAAGAAAGGAGACCTGTGAGAGCTGTGCAAGGAGAGATATTTTGTAGAACATGATATCACATAATAAAGAATAAATTCTCTCAAGTCTGATAGTTTTACAAGGTTTTACATACTCCTAGGCAGGTAATAATCTTCCTTACAGTTTTTTCTTTTTTCCTGGACCTGCAAGGAGCTTTAACATTTTTTCCTGACAAAAACTGTTAGATAACAACTGAGCCAAAATTAAATAACCCCAAAAGTCTTCCTCTCTAATCCCTTCTGTGCATGCTTAATGTTTCATTCTCCCACTTCAATTATGCCATCTGCATTATGTCTTTCGCTCCCAACTCAGAAAGTTGTTAAAAGGAAAAGCCTCTTTGAGAGTGTCACAGCTCCATTATGCAGGCCTATACCTGTGCTGGCAGCATGCTCTTCTTCTCACCTCATATTGCCTTTTGCCTGGGAAAGAGATCCCTGCCGTGCACATCAAACTGGAATCTGAAATGAAATTAAGCTGGTATGCAGGAGGTGGAGTAGGTTATGATAAACGAGCAGAGGAGACTCTGGGAAGAGTTTTTAACTTAGTTCTTTGGGCTGAAAAATCACCAAGTTGTGGAGATCAAAATCCTAGCCCAAAAATCAGTAGTAGGGTTTGAGTCTGGATCCTTAATAATGGAGGTAGCCTGGTTTCCACAGGTGCTGGGAACACGCAGCTGTCACTGACTCCAACTTCACATTCAGATGTCGAATTACAGGCACAGATTTCCAGCCACTGGGTTCAGACCTCTTCATTTCCTGTTGCAATCCAACTCTGCACAAGGTGTCATCACGACTTTTTCCAGGATCTCAGCTGAGCAGCAGATACACTGGGCATTTGTGAGAGACCACATTGGATTTCCAGTGGGATCAATTCCTCAAACTGATAATGAGTAACACCAGGCTTTTGGAAATTCTCAGAAAATTCTTGACTTTTGGAGGACCAGCTCAGAAAAACTCACTGATGAGTTTATGATTATTTGAAGAAGGTCACGGTATATTCATTCAGAAATAATTAAACAGCAAGTTTTGGAAAGGTGTTTTATATTTGCACCTTTTACACTCACAAATGTAGGCAGTAGTTTGTCCTCTGTTTCATATCTTTTCACTAAAACCTGTTTTCAGTTTATTGCTAGGTTACAACTGTAACACATAATATCTCAGCCTGACACCCCGTATGATTTGAAAATTTTAGGGCAAAAAAATCCCATGCATAATACACATTTATAAACATACATATACTGCAGATTAAATCGTGCACTGGAATGCAGAGCCATTTTTCTCTGACTGACTTACAGAGCCGTGCTCTGGAGATGATTTTTATGTTAACTTTAAAATGGCTGCAATATTCAACATAGAAAACTGACTGTCACTTGCAACCTTCGCAGTCGCCATCTCTCCAACAAAAAAATTATCATCAGGGGCTTATTTTCCAAGATATTTGGATGTTTCTGAAACTGTGGCTGGGCATCCCACCACATTCTCACGACAGCCCTGTTACCCGCTGAGCGGTGATCTGAGCACAACAGGACCAGCGCGAGCATTTGCGCAACAATCGGAAAGGTTCTGCAGAAGGATGTGCTGACACAAAATGCTGTCCTGGGGACCTTCAGTGCCATTATCTTTAAATGATCCATAATCATTAGGAAGCTCTCCTGGCACTACTTGGATGAGTTTCTTGGAGGAAAAGGAATCTCCTGTGTAATCCAATGCTATCGTTTAAAGCTCGCTTTCACTTCTGGAGCCCTGAGAAGTTTTAAGTTCGAATGGCTTCATTTGAAGCATCCTGCAGTAGTGGCTGTCAGCTCCCTCCCCTTTTTCAGAATGGTTTTAAAAACCATCAGAATGTTTCTTGCTGTTCTGAAAAGTATTAGCTGAGTGATGGAATGTTTATATTTTACCACTGACAGCTCAGAAGTAAAATTAGAGTAAAATCTGAATGATACTTTAGTGTTTTGAACAATTTAAATATTTTTCATCATATTCTGTCAAAACCTGGTTGGATACAGAATCAAAAGGAAAATATGATCCAGAAGAACACCAAGAGCAGAGTTGTTTGAGTGTTGGCACTTGGTATAAAATAGCAATCCAGGGGCCTGGAATTTCCCAGCAGGTGCTAAAGGCCTCCCAGCACTTCCAGAGTTGAGGCCAACAAAGTACAAATACCATGGATAAATCCATCAGAGCTTTGTGTGGCAGAAATCCTTATGGCAGCCACAGGTGGATTTGCAGAGCTGTGCTGTAAAATCTGCAGAGGGAAAAGGAAGGGAATCGGGGAATCAGGGGAATGCTGCTGCCCATAAATGATCCATAAGAGCTGCCCAGCTCCCAGACTGGTCACATCTGGTGATGTGACATTGGGAGTTGGAGCATGAAGTTGGATGGGGCTTGGAGCAACCTGGTCTAGGGGAAGGTGTCCCTGCCAGTGGAATGGGATTGGAATGGAATGATCTTTAAGGTTCCTTTCAATGCAAACCCAACCCATCACTTCTCTGAGACATAAGGGGAATTGTTCTGAGACGTTCAAGGTACCAACATTCAGTAGGAGGGAAGTGTCTGAACCCACCAGCCAGGAAGTGAGGACACCATGGAAAGGAGTTCCTGAACTGCTCATGTATCAAAATGTTTCCCTTGTTGGGAGAAGTTTGTTTATTTTTCCCTTCATCCATGGTGGTTAGACCATGTCTGGCCTTTTTCTTTGCCCTATCCAGAGGTCTTCAGTGTCCTAAAGCAACTTCTCAGCTCATGGGTTCACCTGGGATTTTAGAAAACCTCATAGGAAATAGATCATGCAAGATCATAGCAAAGAAAGGCAAATTATTTTCTCTCAAACACTCTGCCTGAAAGCTAATTTTCAAGTCCATCCTTTCATGTGCTTTACAGGAGATTAAAATGAAATTAGTTCAGGAAGGATACTGCTCAAGATCATTTTAAGATTTTCCAAAGCTCACCAGCTTGTTGACCTGTAAACCACCTTTAGCTGGACAGATGGTAAGTAACAAATTGATCTCAGCCAATAAAAATCTGTCAGAACAATCTGCTGTTGGCAGGTGTCAGATAATTATCTCAATGAATAGATAAGCAAAGTAATAAGCAAATTAGAAGCTTCCATTGTAAATAACAGGAGGAATTTTATTTATTTGTTTCAGGCAGGCCCTTGATCATCTGCTGACAAAAAAAAAACATACCAAAACCTTGTCTGAAATATTAGGAAACTCACTGAAAAGTTGTGCGGGTTGACGGTGGTGTTACCAACACCAAGTTTTTTGCTTTTCAGCACTTTGATTCCTCTATACTTCTTCAAATTTACAAAAAATACTTGGCTGAGATGTGGCAAAAGTCCATGTCAGAGCAGTTGCGTGATATATTGTTGTGGTTGCGGTTATTTTTTATATGAACAAGCTGTCAGAAGCCTATTTGCAAACCTGGACCTCACTGCCCTGGGCACGCTCATAAAAAGATGGTCCCTGTCCCAAAACTCTCACCCTGAAATACAAGACAGGAAAATATAAATTGGGTGTTGATGGGCCAAGGAGAAAAGTGCTGTGCTCAGAAAGGGATTCCTGAAAAATATTGCAGGATTGTGGATAGACACAGGCAAGGACTTGGCAGTGCTCAGGAAATTACTGGACTCAATGATTTTAGAGGTCTTTTCCAATCTGAATGATTCCCTGTGATTCTAAGACCATTTGGGACATCACAGAGAAGAAATTTGGGGATGTTTGGATGGGGATTCAGGGGCATTTATCATCTTTGTAAGACGTTTGGTTGTTTTATTATCAGCATCAATATGAATATAGATGTAGTGTAAGAAGTTGGATAGAAAATGGCAGAGTTTCTTTTTGCCTCTGTAAATGTCTCTTTGGCACCTCTGGGGCTAGAAGTGACATTCTCAGACACAGAACCTCTCCAAGGGGAGATGAAACAATTTTCTCTGTCTGACAAGAAGCATGTTACGAGTGAAGGATTCAGGTTGGATAGGGATTGGAGTGACCTGGTCTGGTAGGAGGTGTCTCTGCCCATGGCAGGGGCTGGAATGAGATGAGCTTTAAGGTTCTTTTCAGCCCAAACTATTCCAGGATTGCCATCACCTGCTCACATGAGCCCAGCAAGGTGTGGCCACGGATATGATCTCCATCCATGAGGGGATTTTCATGCAGTGCAGTTCAGAGATTTCCTGCCCATCCCTGCCTTCCCCAGCTCACCATGGAGAATATCCTCCCACACCGTTCTGATTTCAGCCAGAGGTTTTCACTGCAGGAGAGTTATCCTATGTAAATGAGAATTAATTACTCTATTAACCCAGGCATTTAGTTTTTATTACTCAAGATGCTGCAAGGCAAGAGCATAAGGAGGGAACACTTCAGCCTGAGCCAAGCAACCAGGGTTCAGGTGGCCGTGGAAAATTTGGATTTGAATGATCTGTTTTCCCAAGGGTGGACCTCTCAAAATGAATCCTAAATTTCAGGGTTTTTCTTTTAATAAATACACACCTATACTCACTTAGACACTTTATTTCTTCTGGTTTCAAGGAGGAGCTAGAAATCCATGGTTCCTAAACATTTTTTGGGTATCCTACTAGCTGCTGTGGCTTTTTTCTGTGGAAGGTTGGACTCGATGATCTTGGAGGTCTTTACCAACCTTAATGATTCTATAATTTCATGTTTTCTTTACAGTGAGATCCCTGGGACAGGCTCATCAAAATTATTAGTAATTAGAGCCACCACATCTTGGCATTTTTCGTGCTGGCAAGCTATTTTTCAAAGCACTGTTTTCTGGATAAATGGTGGAAAGAACATTTTGTGATTCCTGTTTAAAAAAAGAGGAAGCTCAGACCAGTTGCTTAAAATAATAAATGGAGAGCCACAACTGGGGATAGGCATAGTTTTGTTCCAATGTTGAACCCGTTTCCTTCAGAAGAGAAGAGTAATTCAGAAATAAGATCTATAAAATAATAAGCTGTATAAAGCTGCCTGATTTTAAGATGTACATCTGGCCCATGACATGTAGTAGAAATGCTTTTTTTGGAAGAGCTGGACCATTCTATCCCCATAATTTTTAGTCCCAAAGAACAATCATTTTCACAGCTCCTAATTGAGAACCTTTTGTAAACAAAATTCAAGTTGTAACTTAGTGCATTGACTATCCCTTTAGTCTTTGGAACAATCTGTTTGTGACCCTCATTTGTTTTCTTTTCCTGAACTGAGTTCTTAGAGAAGGTCACTTCAGTAAAAACGATACCAAAAATTGACACACAAAATCAAAACATATTCCGACGTGTTTCTGTGTAGTCAGGGCAATGCCATCTCACAGGCAATTCCAAAAATAATGTTTAAACAAAAAGTTCAAAGCTCCTTTCAACTTGCTGCAGATTTTACTGCATATTCTTAATAAACCCTCTTCATCTGCTCCTGTTGAAATGTGAGCTTTCAAGCAATGTAAACCCAGCAAAAAGCCTTTCTATTTTCCACTTCCCTCTTTCCTTACCAGCACTGCTATTATCACATGGTGTGTTCCACATGATAAGCCATTCATTAAAGCATCACCTACTGTTTTTTTCCTCCTCACTACCAGCTAGAACATGATCTGTCTCTGCAGGAAGACATTGGACCTCTGACCTCTTTTGTAGCAATTCCAGGCAAATATAATAAACAGGGTTCACCGAGTTTGTGTAAATCTCTGATTATGTTTACTCTGAAATCCAAGTGTTCATCTCAGGCAGAAAAATTAAGGCTGATTTTCAAATATTATGTACAAACTCTAGCTACTAAGCATTCCATAATGAGCACTTTGGCAATTTAAAGCAAATTAGCGTTCCCACTAGGCAGAAAAGATATACAGTATAGTCAAGTAAAGATTGTATGGTGTTTGATGAAAAATAGGCACGCAGAAAAACACGATACAGACTCCTGGCTCCAGATGAATGAGGAGATCCTGTGTTAGTGCACTTCATTACTGGAATTTTGCATTGTTCCTCATTTCTGAAAGCTGAGGTTCAGTTTGCTAATGATTTCTGCTGCAGCTTGAGTAAACACCACCCTGGAGAACCACCTGTTGTGGCAGGACGTGCCCTTCTGCTCTGAAAATGGATGGGATATTTAGGATATTGCAATGCAAAAAAGGCAGTTGAGATATTGGTGTGGCAGTGAAATCCAACACTGTTGGGGTGATGTGACAACCGTGTGAAGAGACCTCCTGGAAAACACTGAAAATGCCAAATTCCCCTCAGCAGCAGCAGGAACAGCTGTATGATGGATCTGTGCTCAGGACAGAACACATCTCAGCACAAAGCAGTGCATTACATCCTTCCAGGTGACAATATTTCATAGAGACGTCATCTGGGGGAATGAGGGGAGAGATCTCCGCCATTAATCTCGGCAGTAACTGGGTGTTCAGTCCAGCCCAGTCACACGTGTGGGGTCTGAATTAATCTTTTGAAGAGGAAAAGGGACTTGCCTTGGTCCTGGGAGTCCAGAAAGGAGATGGAAATGGGTAGTGCTGCTGTGTTGTTTTGCTGTTCTCTGCAATGAATAGGTGGAGAATTTCTCCATTTCGTTTTGCCATTTCTGGATTAAATTTACCTCATTTTGGAGTAGTTCTTTACAGGTTGGGTAGTAGGTTTTTTCTACCAACTCTGAGGTAACTATGCTGCCTTACACACTGGAAGACTTGGTCTATCCGTGCTGTTCTCAGGGTAAGCTGGAAGGAAAGAAACCCAAAATAAAATAAAAAGACCCTAAAGGAATGGGGTGTCTGGCAGAAAACAATACACCTCATTATGCATTCTTTAAAAGCAGTGAAGTTAGAGATCATCTGGCTCCTCTTGAGTATTATTTTTACCTAAGAAAATGTGCTTTCTTTTGAAATTCAATGAAGATGAACATGTGAAAAATAGAAAATTATCATTTTTGCTTATGAAATAGAAATTTGGAACATAAAGTGTTATTGGAATGGTAATTTTTACATGCAGTCTTAAGTTTGACATTGTTATTTTCTTTGAACAGGACTCATAGAACTGTTAGATTCTGCAGTTATCTTGCACTGTGAAAAATTAGATTTTTAACATCTTATCTGTCCTTTCACCCTGGATAAAAATTTATCCTCATTGGTTACTGTAGCTGCAATTTAGCAGGTTTTTCTCTAAATTCTTAAATTCACAAATTTAGTTTGATTTAGTTTCCCCTTTTAGTCCTCTTTCTTCAGGGGTGACTAAATCAGCATTACATCCAAATCCATGTAGTTCATTGTTCTGTCTTTCCCAATTGGATTACTATACGGTATTATTGATTGAAAGTTTTAGGTGGTTTAAAAACATTTTACTTTAAAAAAGTTTAACATGAAAGTGTGAGCTTAGAACCTGAGCAAAAGCACCTGATGGAATTAGGTGATTTAATTTCCTTGAATTTTGAGAATAAATATTGGTCAGAATATTGCCATGGTCAGAGTTGTTTGTGCTGTAGAAAGAGAAAGAGAGGAAAACTGGGATTTGAAGAGTTTTGTGATGAGTATAGGGGAACTATCTGATTTCCAGGAGCTGTGGGAAGAGAAATTATCAGTACCTCATATTCAATAAGTTTGGGCTTTTTGGGGTTTGGGGGTCTTTTCTGCATACCTCAGCTGAATCTTTGTAATTTCCACGGAGCATTGTTAGAAGAGAAGATGATTAATTATTTAATGTGGAGAGAGGAGCAGAGTCTGCTTCCATCAGGATTCAGAGGAGGGGTATGGATTCAGGATTCAGGAGAGGGGTAAACCCCATCAGAGTGTTGTGCTGTGTGAGTATGGGTGGGAGAAGCTGAATCATTATTAATTGCAAATTGATCAGTTGCTTTTTTTTTTCCCCGCCATGAATTATTCATGAACAGATCCAAACTTCTGTGAATATATTCAGTATTCACCTAACAGTTGGGATGAACAACTTTCAGAAACTAGTGATTGACAGTGAACCTTCTGGTACACTATTTAAACAATATTGATTCATGGGCTTGCTAATATGTTTGTCTTTATCGCAAAACTCGAGCAGACCCTCTCTGTTGGCAAAAGCACATAAAGAGCTGGTTGGGTGACCTCCCTACCCCGGATAAAACACATTGTGCTTCATCACACTGGAACATCTGCCCCCCAAAATTACACTGAGATACAGAAAGATAAGATCATGATCAGAGAACTAGAGAATCACAGACTGCTTTGGGTTAGAAGGGACCTGAAAGACCGTCTCATTTCCACCCCCTGCCATGGGCAAGGACACCTTCCATTATCCCAGGTTGCTCTAATCCCCATCCAACCTGGCCTTGGACACTTCCAGGGATTGGTGCTTAACCAAGGTAGCACCTCACATGCAATTTATGCCCATGTTGTGCCATCCTGTGGGTGGCAAAGTTGCTCTCTTGTCGTAAACACCATATCACTTGGTTTCTGCTTTTTTAGACTTTTCAAATCTTTATGCACTCGACAAAAACTATCAATTCAATCAGCACAGAACGTTCACTGAAGCACTCCAGGAATGAAACGCTGACTCAGATTCTTGCCTACTACAGAGACAAGCAGTAGGGCAAGTTTGTCTCTAAATTTACCTTTGAAGAATTTTATACAGGTCTTCAGCATTGGGTTTTTTTTAGCCCACCACCTTTTGGATCCTGATACTGATTCTGAAACTAAAAGTGAAAAAAAGTGAAGCAGAGTCCCTGCACTCAGGCAAAACCTCTGGCCCTTGGTGTTGTGTTGACTCAGACCATGCTGGAGTTGTTGTCAGAGCTGCAGAGAGAAAATGACCACAGATAATAAGAATGCCAACACAAAACAAGGGCTATTACAGGCAGATTGATAAGTTTCCCTAAAAAAGAGGAAAATAAAACCCCCAGCACCTGGACTCTATCTCTACACTGAGTCCATAACTAGCTGGGGGCACAAGAGCTGTTTTATGGAAAGGTCATGTGTGTGAGAATACAGAGCAGAGCTCTGAAGACATGGCCAAGCACCAGAATGGACTGAGGTACCAAGTCCTTGTCCAAAACAGTGGGAAATCTGCTCCCACCCTCCTCTCTGGAATGACTTGCTGCACATGATAGCTTTAAACCTGCCTTTTGTCTCAGATAATTGCAGAAACAATGAATAATGTTCAGTAACGTTGATTGAGTAGGATGTTCACCATACATCCTACAAATTAAGGTGATACTGGAGGAATAACAGCCTGACGGTTTGAGGCGATTTGCTTGTGAATGTCTGACTTCTCCTCCAGCTTCTGAATCTCCTGGCACTCCTCAGCCCTCTTGCTGTGGGAGACCATTCCTTCTCTGTGTGTCTGGCACAAATTTGAGCTCTGATGGAGGGGGATGTGTGAGAAGCTTTGACAGAGCCGTTGACGCCTGTGAGAAGCAAATGTCTCTGCTGCAGGAGGTGACTTGGCCCCAGGGTGGTCACTGTCCCTCTGGAGTCCCCTGCCCAACAGCTTGGAGTGGATGTGGGAGACCAGCAGCAGAGGTGGTTTGAAGGGAAATAGAGTCATTATTGTTGCACTTCTGGAGACAAGACAACTGGGGTTATCAGTTACTTCTTGGATAACTTGCAGAGCAAGGGTGGCCTCAGAAGGATGGTGAGGACAAAGAAGGACACCGTGTTCAGGGATTTGTTTTCTGCAAATTAACTAAACACCCTTTTGCATTTTGTAAAGGAAAATTAATATGCATAAAGAGTTCCTTGGCTAAGTCTGTTTCCCCAATTTACTCTTAAAATTTAGTTGAAATCTTTACCCTTTCTCTTATCAAAAATCTCAGAACTTTCCCAGTCAAGTCTTGAGGAAAAGCAACTGATCCAGAGGGGGATGCAGCAAAAGATCAGGACAAGCTTGAAAAGGGAGGTTTCACCTGACTGAGATGCCAGATTTGATGTATCTTCAAGTTTCAATTTATTAGAGTTTTTGATTTTGTTGTTGTTGTTGCTTTTTCTCTCTTTTTTTTCCTTAAGCAAGTGGGACATAATCCACAGTAAACCAGAGAAATACCAGAGAATTCCCTTTTTCCAGCTGTCTTCTGCCAGACATTTTAAAAAACATTAAATTATTTAACATCGTAAATCCCAAAACAAAGAAGAAAGAAGAGCAGAAAAGCGTAATGTGGACCTTTAGTGAAAATCAACTTAATTGAAAAAATAAAAAATTAAATTGTGTTTTTATGTCATTACCAGGGGTGTATTTTACTTATCTGAACCAACCAAGCTGAAGATTTGTCTAATCTTCCAAGAGCCAACCTTTCTGGAAGCAGATCTTTTTCCTCCTTCTCCATGCACCTCCCCATGCACAAATCTCTAACCCTCCCCTTTCAAGGCACAAAAATGGGGACTTGATTATAATCATGTGTGGAAAAATTATCTGGAGGTGACATCCAGCAAAGGGCAAACCACAGGGCTGCCATACAAGTTGTCTGGCAACAATACAAGTTGTCGGGCAACAAAAGAGCTTTGGATCTGTTTGAGCAAAATCAGGGGCAGCTATCTGCTCTCTTTGTACAAAAAGAGAAAATGTGGGGTAATTTTCCAGGGGAGAAAGCAGGAACCCCACCTGTGCCTCTGTGCAGGGCTTGCTATTTACCTGCTGCACCCTGATTCTTTGGAAAGTATTTTATTAGACTTAAAATACCCGGTATTTTCTCATTTCATCAAATCCCATTTCCAGTGTTCCGCTAATGTCACACGCTAAAGCCGGAGCACCTTTGATCTCATTCTAAGCCCTGGAATAACGAGGAGACATCAGTCAGACTGGCTTTGGTTTAAAGGAGATAGCACACGGTACCTGTGCTCAGTGTCATAATGCTCACAAAATATGAATGAAAAATCGTTTACCTCTTCCCCATTATTATTTGTCAAAAGCTTGCCTGCATAGTGAAGCTTTAGGAAAATATCTTTAATTGTATTTTGCACCCAGCACTTCTTATTTGGAACCTCTGGCTTTTTAAAGTTCTCATTCACCGTATATTATAATCATAATAATCATCGTAATAATAATAATAATTACAAAAAGAAAATGCCTTTGAATAGTAAATTTTAGCCTCCTGGGACTGTCAATTGTGGATGGGCTTGTGATTGATCAGAATATTACACAATGGCGTGGTGTAATTCTTTAGTGTGATGTTGTAAAATGGAGTATTGCTTCTGTTATTTTATCCAGTTTGCTTTTATATGACAGGGTTTATTGTGCGTTATGTTGTAGCTCATTCCTCTGTTCACAATGCCTACTGATGTGTAATTATGACTTGTCTGAACTGTAAGAAGGAGCAGTAAGTGAAAGAAAATCTGCAAGCACACTTGATTTATGAGCCCTGATACTATATTACAGTCCTAATCTGCCTGCTTAACTTAGCTTCAGGCAAACTTACTGTATAACATGCTTACGATTAGCACTGCAGCAAGTTGTAGAAGATTTACTCTGTTGGAGCTATGAGACTTTTTTTTAAAATGATTTAGTCATTATTTCAGTTACAGGTATGGCAATAAATTATTCCCCATATAAAGACCCTGTGTCAAGGAACAGCAATTGCTAAAAGGCTTTTTATACAGTAACAAAGAACAGTGCTTGGAGTGTTTTCCTCGCACAAAACATCTTAATGTTATTGGTCATTTTTTTATGATGAAACTTCTTTACACATTCTTCTCACATTCATACAATTTGTTTTATTATACTGCAGCTTTTGTAGCTCAGTACAATCTGCTTATTATAAGAATGTCTATTTGGACCCAGTGAATCTCATATTTTCAATAGTGGCCCAAAATAGAAATTACTATGGATGTGCAAATGAAAAGAAGGCCATAAAGCAATGACCTAATGTCAGGAAGAAAAGATGTAAGGAGATTTGCATTTTTTTTTTAATCACCATTCATGAAGACAGATGCATTCGTTCAGTCTTGGTGAAACTATAGCATATTCAGAGCAGCTACTTTGGGTAAACTAGAGGGGCACATTATTACCCTCGAATAATAAGGATCAGTGTTGATCATTCAGGGCCTAGTTTGGGGCTCATTGAAATCACTGCCTGGCTTGCCATTTGACTTCCCTGGAATCCCTATTATACAGTATTCAGTGGCAAATAAGCAAGGGATCTAAGACTTGATCCAGGGAAAGGCTCCCATTGCTTAAATGAGTGGCAATCATTCTTTTTTTTTTTTTTTTTTTTTTTTTGCTGAACAGAACTGCTTGCTTGAGTTAAGATAGGTGTTCTTGTCAGAGTTTTCTGACTGGTCCTTAGAATATTGTTTTTTTTCCTGGGGTTTATTAACAGCAGGCTTTTTAAAAAGAAATTGGAAATTCATGTCACAGGAAGTGAGAAGCAGATGAGATGAACAAATACAAAATATATATCTACAATGGATGAAATGCTAATGAAACAGCTATATGGGAACAATTCCTAGGAAAACTTTCCTTTGTTTTTCAATTTTTTTTCATTTATTTTATTTTCCTACATTAACACTGGCATTGTTAATTCTAAATGCTATTTTTTCTCCTTTGAAACGACCTCCTGACCTAAATGACTGTTATGATTGAAAGGACTTTCCAAGAGAGACTGCACTCTCCAAGTTATTTGGTGTTGGGACATTGCAATAGCAAAGCAGAAATGTTTCTGAGAGGTGCAATGGCACTGCAATCACATATGAACAGTGGACAATAACATCCTTTAATTAGGAACAACAGTATTTTCAAGCTTATACTGCTTCAATGAAGTTACCATAAACAATGAGCTTTTTATAGCATAACAATAAAGCCTTTTAATTTCTTGGGCTTTATCTTTTTTTAAAAAAGGCCTCTGCTACACATTATAGACTCACCAAGGAGTTGGCTTTCCTACAGCTGGGCTCACAAATGTAATCCTGAGCAGAAAACCGAAGCTGGAAGTGGAGCTGTGTGGTGACCACAACCCACTGCCACCATTTACCATAATGTCCTTAGGTAGCTTTTGCGAGGGCAGAACGCACAGCCTGGGTCTCCAAGTGGTGGTCATCATGTTACAGCCATCATCTGCAAGTATTTGTTGATGCTATTGACTGAACAAAAGGTTTATGAGGCAGAAGATGCATTTTTCTAAATGCTGCTGTGCTACCTATAACCTAATTAACTTTACTTTAGCCAGCTGAGTGTACCTGGAAACCAAATATATCATGTGGCAATTAGCTTTCCTCCTTCTGGCTTAGTACACTTAAGTTGTTTATTGAAAAGGTTAAATATTGATTGAAAATGGATAATAGAACCATATTACAGTTGTATGCTAAATGGCAGAACTTGCCTGTAAAACATTTCCAGTTACCCCACAGTAATGCAGTTAGAGAGCAGCAATCTGCTGCTAAAGCACCCAGGCAAAAAATCAGGGACAAATATAAATCACCCACAACGCAGCCGTTCTTATCAGCACGCTGAATTCACACAAACATGTTTGGAAGTTCAGTCATTAATTATCGTGATGTTGAAATAATATAATAAAAATAATAATTGCTTGTGAAGCAATCTGTTGCCTCCCTCCTCCTCCTCCAACAGAGGCTCCTCTCTGTCTCTCCCTTTCTCTCTTGCCATGGGAAGCCACATAGAGAAAGTATCAAGTGATCACATAGCATGAACTACAGCCTGAGGCAAAGCTTGTTATTTTACTTGAAACGGTGATGCATTTAGGACCCAGAAACTGTCAATAATTTTTTCTGACTTCCAGGGGATAAAAATTCCAATTACAGGAACTTTCCCGTGAAGCTGTATAGTCCAGTGCCACATATTAATATTACAAAACATCCTTAGCACCTATCAGCTCACTTTTATCTGGAGTTTCGATCAAAATTGCGTGGATCTGGGAGATTAAGCTGATTTACTCTAATTGTTGCTTGTTTTGAAAAGTGGAAAATGTATCTTCAGACAAAAGCTGGTTGAAGCAGACTCTGTGGACAATAACACAATTTGACTTGGCATCCTTCAGCCAGTTGGCTTCAATAAGGCTGAGAATATACATTCAAGGGCCTTTGGCCATTTTTCTCTCTATATTATTTTCTATAAAACATGGATTTAAGTTTCCTAAGCCATCACAGCAAAGACCTTTTCTGAAGGAACGGGTTGAGGAAATGTTTTTTAGGCTCAGTCCCTTCGTTTCTGGGATGTGGGAGACGAATTCAAATGTGTGGAGAAGTGTGCAGAAAAAAATTATCTGTTCTTGTGCTCTACCCCCGGGGAATCACACTGGAGATTAAAAAATAGACAGAGGAAGCATGAAAAAATTAACCTTGCAGAGCATGTCCTCAGTGAGGGGCCACGGGGAGGCTCAGTGCTGGGGTGGTTTTGGAGTAGAAACCACATGGCTGCCGTGGAAATCCTTGGGAAAAGGAGGCTGGAGATGGAGCTTTGCATTCCCGTGGTGATTTTCTGCTCACCTGCGAGGAGCTCAGTCCTCTCTCCTCACCTCGCAGCAGCAACGCACGCCAACATTATTCCTGGTGCTCTCCCACCACGCTTTCCCATCTGTCCCACTCCTGGGGAGTGAGAAAGTGATGATAGAACTCGATTTAATACCACAGTAATATAACCACACCAAGAGAGAGTTCCTCCCACTCTACACTTCTCCACTTTCTCCTGCATCAACTGGGGACTTACATCTCTGACTCTCATCTTTATATATATGAGGTCTGCTCTTATTTTTTCTTTCTCTTTTATTTTCCTTTTCCCCTTTAAATACCAGTGCTGTGCTCACGTGGCATTATTGGTTGTTAATAGCCCAGTGCCAATACATCTCTTAGGGATGGACAGATGCACACACGAGGCTGCACAAGGCATAGCTAACAAATGTGTTTATTATTGACAGAACAAGAACTGCCACGCTGGAAGATTAAAAGTTGACTGCCTGAGGTTCCCCCCTCCGGTTAACAGCTCACAGCTTTGTTATTTCAGGTCAGAGACAAACTAAGCCTAAAGATGCAAAGCAGAGTCCGAGCAGCTATGGAGGTGAGGCTGCAGCAACAGCAATACAGGATTAGTTCTGCTCGCTGTCTTGCTAGTTTTGGAAAGGCACCCTGGGATGAAATTATGATAAAAATATTTTTCACAATATAGTGTTTTCTGAGACTCTCATACGCATTACCCTGTGTTTTCCAGGTGTAAATATCAAATACATAATTGCACAGTGTTGCCTTGCTTTTAGTAACTGCATTGTTGTAGCTGTGTGGGTCTAAGAGTGTAAACAGACAGAGCTTTTAGGGGTAAACCACACCTCAGCACTATATTTGCTGTTAACCTTCTTTATTTTAGCATGAGGTGGGTTGTCTGTTTGTTTCTTTGTGGATCCCTAATTTTTCTTTGGATCCAATTTACCTGATGCCTTAGGATTATATACAAATAACTCCATATGATTTGTGCAACATCTTCTGTTCATTTGGCTCAGTGAAAGTGGATGTTGTGTATTTACAAAAGGTTCCCAAATCAGTAATTACCTTTGGAGGCAAGATTAAAGTGGCTTTTGTTATTTAATATTTCTTTTCCTTGCACTTCTAAACCAAAGTTTAATAGAAATAATAATCAATCTGCTAGCATTACAAAAAATAACAAAAATCTTTGTAATGTGAGAGAGATGCAAAATAATGCACCAGTTATACAGTCAGGTTCTGAAATCAAAATATAGATAGGATGTATGAGCTTTGATACGCAGGTTGAGCTTTTTTGTTTGTTCAGGGAATTATTTTAGCAGTTTTCTTGTATTATTTGGAATCCTTGGCTTTTGGGGATGTACTAAAGTCTGTGCATTTTAATTTTTCACAAGGAGTGGAACAGTTTCAGAACTAACAGAATTGCTGCGCATTTTATTTTTCACACGACTGCTAAAAAGGTGTCTTCACTGTGGTTAATTATTAACCTTTCCTTGAGTATAATGACATTATCTTCAAAAAAAAAAAAAGAAAAAAAAAAGAAAAAAGGCACTGGAATGTTTTTTTCTGTGTTATCTCCTTGGTTGGTTGGTTTGGGTAATGAGGATCCAAAATGAACCTCCTGCAATTTTATACATTATCGAGCCTAAACCCCGACGTTGTGCGAAATATTCCGAGAGCCTCCCTTCGATCCGACTGTAATGCTGCTAGAATATGTTGGGCAGAGCACACCCTACCTTCCTGCATCCTGCCAAATGAACTGCAGCATTCCAATATGGTGCCACATGTGCATGGAAGCCCTCAGCACTTCTAACAGGTGCTGCCGGAACGCGCTTGACACAGATATCGGCGGGAAGGTCATCTGTGACAACAAACACCCAAAATATCACTGCAAGGTTACCCCAGCACGGCCAGGGTGCTACAGCACCAGAATAAAAAAGTTGTGTTATTTTCCTGGGATAAATTGGGGGGAAAAAAAGCTTTGGGATGATGTTACATGATGTTCTCTTTCCGAAACAGAGCTGGGAAAGATGAAAAGTGATAAAAGAGGTTATGACACCTTCAGAAGGGCATCTCTTTGAATTGAGTAAATTGGACAGAGAATGAGCTGCTGCTCTGCATCTTCTTGCCTGAAAATTTGTTTCCTCCAAGATGACAGAGTTAAAAACATAAAATACGGAAGAAACATAAAATACAGAAAGAACATAAAATACAGACCATATCCTAACCATAAAGAGTGGTGGAGCTTAGGCTCTTTTATGAAGGCAAAGGTATTTTGTGTGATTATTATTGCATTTTGCACTTATTACCGTGTTTTCAGGGTGGAAAGAAAAGCCCCAAACACAACCCAACAAACATTCCCTCCGTTTAGGCTGGGACTCCGGCAATCTGTCCTCTTCATCGTTCTTGGCCTTTGTCTGACATTTATGGTCTTGTGTTTATCGTTGTGAGCAGAGACCCAGTTTGCTCCCTCTCCTCTCCTCTCCCCGCCGCTCCTAACGTGGCATCTGAAGCTGTTAAAATTATAATTAACGGGGTTGCATTTCCCTGGGATTGATTCCCAAGAAGGGGCTTTAGCAGATTTCCCTGCAAACTGCTACCGTGCAGCCCAATAATGCATGGAGACACTTTATATCTTATTTGTATTTAAAAGTCAGATATTTTGTTCTGGATAAACTTCAGAAATGCTCTTCAATTCTCAGTGAGGCAAGCATTTCAATTTTCTGCAATATTAGCAGGGGTAACTAATGATGGCTAATTTTTGCCTGTAGTATTTCCCTCAATCTGCTTGTGCACTTTCAGTTACTCTGGCAGCAGCAGCATTTGTACATTTTCTGGTCACTAAACACTCAAGTACAATTGTAAGTGATCAGTTTACAGTTGGCCAACAAAAGAGCTGCGGGAATGTCTAAAAGAAAAAGAAATTTGAATAAATATGCATGTGTACAGCCCATGTTCTGTGGGCAAGAGAGAAGGACAGAGGGCAACTCCAATGCACTTTAGCTATATCCAAATATATTTTGAAAAATAAGATAATGTATTTATCCTGTCTTAAAAAGGTCCAGGATAAATCCAAACCATACAGATTTTGAAAATACATTAACATGTTTCTTCAACCATTTTGTCTCTGATTATTATTTCCTTTTTTTTTTTTTTTTAATAAGTCAAATTTATAGGTTTAAGACAGAAGCAATTTGATTTATACATCAGAACAACACCTTATGAACACATTTGAAAGGTATCTAGTTCAAAGAGAATATTTTAGATAGGAAGATAACATTTTAAAAAGACACAATTGTAAAACTGCACGAGAGTCCTCTCACTGATAATACCTCGAAAGTGGGTGACTTCAATATAATTTGTTAATCTTCCCAACTCCTGGGCTATTCGGAAGAACTGAACATAAACGGCAAGGAAATATTTTTAAATGAAGGGGCAGCTCACTTGTGCCCTTATTAATTAATATTTCCCTTTGAAATTTAATTATTGTCTAGCATTTTGGACAGTGCTGTTTGTGATGGAGTGGCAAGAACAGTTCAAATTAAATCAGAGCTCTATGGAGACAGTTCAACAGCTCGTGTCACAGGGAAGCTTTCGTTAGAAATCTCACATCCTGCAAAAGATATTTTCTCTGTTTTTCTGCGAAGAGGTGTCATCGTTCGTGACACTGCGCTGCAGACATAATGCCACAGAAACAGGGGAATGCACCGTGGGATTTGCATGTTTTATACTAAAATCATCTGAAACGCAGGAAACCTGCACAGCTCCATGCCTCGATCAGATCAAATCAATGTGCTCTAAAAGGGAAATCCGTCACATTAAGTATCGAAATATTAAAGGCTAAATTATGGCTTTTGCAGCAACAGCCTCCCGGGGCCCTGGGGGGCTGCAGGGGAGAGGGGCAGTGCTGGAGCAGAGCTGGAGGCTCTGCAGAGTGCTGAGGTGCTCAGATATCCTCCAGGGGCACGGGAAAGGCACTTAGGAGATGCTGAAAGAGATACTCCAGCTCAGCACCACCTTGCTGGCGCTGGATATCGCCGGCAGAATGTGACCCGTGACTCTTTCCTCGTTCGCTTATGGCCAGGGGGAGTGATTTAAATGTCAGTCGTTATTACTCCTCTTTATAAGCACCCAGAATATTCCTCCGCCCATCCCTCCTATCGCTGTCTCTGGACATTAGGAGACACAAACCCAGGCTTCTGCCCCTGCTCCTGCCAGCCATGATCCTGTGAGCCGTAAAATGCCTCTTCTCCCCATCTCTGCCACCTCCAATAGCTCCTGAGTGCGGGAGACACGTCCTGAATGCATGGATTCACGAAGGCAGCGGGCAGAATGTTTTGCTTTCATCATCTATTGTTGTGAATAAAAGCCACCATGTCTGATCCTTAGTGTCAAGGTCATAACCTCAACCGGTAAACCCATGGAGGTTCACAGAACTGGGTCTGCAGCCGTTTCTAGCAGGTGGTCCTGCTTTCCTTTCCCACCTCTTCATGCTGATGGCTATGATTTCCTGCTGAAGTTGCAGAAAAAGGTGAAAATTTGGTTGCTTTAAGCACTGCACACATGCACATATGTTTATAAGGGATGCCAGAAATGAATCATAGATTCACAGAGTGGTTTGGGTTGGAAGGGAATTTAAACATCTTCTTGGTCCACCCCCTGCCATGGGCAAGGACACCTTCCACTATCCCAGGTTGCTCCAAGCTCTGCCCAACCTGGCCTTGGACACTTCCAGGGATCCAGGGGCAGCCACAGCTTCTCTGGAAAAGCTGTGCCAGGGCCTCACCATCCTCACAGGGAATGATTTCTTCCCAATATCCCATCTATCCCTGCCACTCCCCATATCTGGACCCACTCCCACACATCCATGCCATGAAGCATCAGCAGTTTCAACCTCTCTTACAAAGCAGTGCGATGTTACAGATAACACTAAAGGTGCCAATAATATTTGGAGGGAATTTTTCACATAATCTTAGAAGTGAGATTGCTCGGGGAGCTTTGAGAGCTCTGGCCAACCATGACACAAGAACTGGCAAAGCTGAGATCATCCAGACCTCCTGACTGCAGCCCACTGCCTCCACCCGCAGCCCCAGGATTCGTTGTTAAATCTCAGCTTCACAAACGAGCTGTTCATTTGGGATATAATGTAGCATCTATCTTTGGGTGTATTTCCAATTCTTTCCAACTCTGTATTTGCAGCTCTTTGAGCAATGCAGTCCAGTCAGCACGTTTGGAGTGAAACACAAAGTTGTTCCTAACTTGAAGAGGGAATTTCTCCATTGAAGTCCAGGCCAGAGACTTTGGTGAGTCACCAGAAAGTGCTTCTCTCAGCAGCAATAATTCACCCTTAACCATCATTTTGGAACACGTGGCACTACAAGAAAATGAGAACCATCATTTTAACTCCATATATTTTTACTGAGTTAGGTTCTGTTGTATGTTTTCAATGATGACTCTTGGAAATGTGAGCAAGGGCTGTGTTGGTGCCAATTCTGTGAATCCCATATCTCAATCAACCTGGAAGTACAATGATGTTATTTATCTCTTCTGGGAAAGAAATAAGAGCTAATTGTGAAACCTTAAATAAAATCAGAATTCAGATTTAATTTGGAGAAACAGTTGGGAATCTGTGAGCTTACCAAGTGCTCTTGAATCCAAAATTCCACCAGTGTAGGTTTTCTTTGGACACTGTCAGCAGTTCATTGGAGTTCAGAGGAGGAGAATGATGAATACATGTTATCATGCTGAAATCTTGCATTTGGTTGGTAGCACAAAATTATCAGGGAAAAAAAAAAGCAAAAAAAAAAATGCACAAAAATGTGAAAATCTCAGTCTGGCTGGACCTTAAAAATACCTGAAGTTCAGGAGGCTGGCTGTGTTTTAAAGCTCAGTTGCTGATTTCAGCTCATTTGGGAAGGATGAGAATATTTGCAGATGAATTTGTGATGAACTCAGGGATTCCTTGACCAAATGGTTGGAGCAACTTCCTGTGAGAAAACCCAAGGGAAGGAAAGCCCTGTGCAGATCCAAGCTCAGATTTCCTTCCCTGACCCCAACCTGAGAAGGAAAAATATGTTCCATCAAAAAGGTCTTCCTTCCTCTGTCATAGAAAATCACAGAATATCTCACCCCTCTATTTCCACTTGACACAGGGGATAAAAAGAGGTTAGATCCATGAAAAGCTGTCCTGGACCAATTAGCAGATTAAATCTGTGATGAGGAAAAGATCCAGAGATGAGAAATTACAAAACTGACTTGTCTTACTGGTGCATCTTCCAACATCATTCACAGGGAGTAAGTGTTAGCTATTGGAACAGGAATGATATCGTGGAATAACGATATTATTGGAAGTTTACTGCAGTTTGAAATTCCCACAGTATGCTTTCACTTTCCCTGGGCCAGGAGAACTCATGGAATACATAAATTCTCTTCCTAATGAAACAAAATCAACTGCAAACAGACCTTTAAAATCAGAACAAATATTTAAAAATAAATTAAAATCTCCTTTTAGCTGTTTCCTGCTTGTGGGTCAGCACTTTGAAATCAGTTGAACATCACTGTACATTGAATATAACATAATGTATGTAAATAGATTGGCAATTAGAATGAAGGGAAATGCTAATATTTGGTGATGTTACAAATGAGGTCATGGCTATTTTTTATGGTTTCTCCTAATAGAATTGTACATTTGCCTTTCAAAAATGTCAGTAAAAGGACCATAGGAAAAGCTATATAAACAGGGATTTTTTTGCTGTCTTTCTTGAAGAATATTTAGAATTTTGACATAATTTGAACTTTGTGCCTTTTTATTTATTTCTTTGGGGGTTTTTTCCTCATCTCTATTGTTGTTTTATGCTTGATGGTTGATTTGCACGTAAATTCCTTCTGCTATGTTGAAAGTCACACGGGATCTGGCCCTTAGGGGAAATATTCACAAGAGATTTGGTAAAATATTGGTTCGTATTTAACTGATTTTTCCACAGCAGCAAAAGAATATTATGTTGTTACGGTCATTTTAATTTTCTCTATTATATAATTGATAAAGGTGGGGGAAAAATGAGATCTTCAAATTTAACTCATCTGAATGAGAAATGTTTCTGAAAATCCTAGAAGACAAGAAACCCATTTAATTTTTTTAATATATAAATTAATGAAAACAATGTTCTGAAACTAAAAACAGATAAATAAGCAAATAATGCCCAAGCAGATATACCTTGTGATGTCTGAATATTTATTCTTACAGTAACAGAACAAGATTTAATTGCTGGTGGAAAAAAAAAAAGGAAATTAATGCTAAAATTTGTATTTATAGTATTTCTGGTGCCTTTAGTGTGGGAGGCTTATGCTCTGCTTTGAGATCACATGTGGACATCATATCTAACATGAAAAATATTGTTGAAAGGTGAACATAGAGAAAAGAGAATATATTTTTTGTGATTACTGCTCTGTAATTGGGGATTCAGCTGCCTATCAAAAAATCTGAGTTATCTAATAGATCCTCTGGGCCACCAAGGATCTCAACCCAGTAAATGAGGATTTTTCACTCAGAATGACGGACAGGGATTTCCAAATATCTCCTATCCAAATGAACATCTTTCACAATAAAAAAATTACTATTTTAATGGCAATTTAATCCTTCTTTCACAACAGGATCTTTTTTTGGATGGGGAGGAAATAGAGAAGAGGCTTTAGACAAAAATGCCCCAACAACCAAGCCACAAAAATCAGGACTCCCCGTTGCATTCAGGCTGCAAACATATTTGCATTGGCTTTTAGCTGGAAAGCAATGTGGCACACAGAAACCATTAAATGGTGAATTTCCAGTGGCTTCCACCTGTTAAAGAGTTGCAAGACAGCAGTAGCCTTTTCAAAGCCATTAATAATGCAGAAGGTCAATATCTAAACAGATCTATTGAATTACACTCTGTATCATTATAATAGCCAGACTTTTTGTATCACAGGTGATTTTTTTTTCCTGCCATTTGACCCTTTCAAGCTAATTAAAATGTTTGTTTTTTTGATAATGTTAGGGATGCTATTGTGTTGTTTATCCCAGTGGTTACACTCCTTAAAATGGATATAAAAAGACACTATCCACTGCAGCAAAGTGTATATTGATTTTTGTTAACTTTGCAGCTCCAGTCACTCAACAAAACTCCCCAAACACCAGAAAATCAAAAAAGCGAACCCAAAAGTCTTTCTCAAATAGTATTTTCGCAACAGTGAGAATATTTCATGACAGTTTTTTTTTTCCTCCAGATTATTATCAATTTATGTGAGTTTAGAGATCTACAGTGTATAGAAACATTAGGAGTTCAGTGTTTGTACTCTGCAGTGATCTGCAATATTTCAATATTGCAATAATTTCCTTGCTGAAAAGGTAAAGAATAAGGCAGTGCATTCATTTGGTGTTGTCATTTCCCCCTTATGTTTTAAAATCCATAGTAATATCAAATTCCAAAGCCATGAAATCTGCTGTCGGCGTCTCCCATTGACATTTTCTGTTTGTGTAAAGGAAAATCAGGTCAAACCAAGCCACTAACAGCATCACAGCCCTGTTTCTGCAAAATATTTTGTCACTACAGAATGTGGTGATTTCGTTGCATGTGTTCCAGTTTTCTGAATTTAGTGATTGATCTCAGGGTGTTCGAGAGCTGAATCTTTGCTGTCTGAGACTTTAAAAAAACACTGACTGTAAAGGTTTAATCCAAACCCCGTTGTCTTCCCTGGTAATTGAATCAGACCCTGCACACAGATCACATAAAGTTGACTGACTTATATCAACAGGGAGGGATCCCTAATAGTCTTCAAAATAACAGAGAAGCACGAAACCTGGAATTTAAGGAAAAAAATTAAATTAGATTGAATTTTCTTTACTCGAGTCTGTAATTTTAGTATGAAGTTCCTTCAAAATCAACTAATTTTCCTTTTCAGCTAACTTGTTTGGTTTAATTAGCAGCAAACACGCCATTGATTCTTGTCCAACAAAGGAAAATTCCATAGTTCAAATCTCTCTGAAGGAAAATCCCATTCATTTAAATATAGGAATTACAGTTGCAAAATGAAGCAATTTTCCTTAACAATCTCTGAGCCAAAAAGTCCTTATTGGAAGTTAAACTGCCTTGGAGTGGAAGATTATTTTTCCCAAACTATTATGCCTGTTAGCCAGGAATAGACATAGAAATTTCCTTTGGA
The DNA here is from genome assembly GCA_024500445.1 of Entomyzon cyanotis. Classification (NCBI taxonomy): domain Eukaryota; kingdom Metazoa; phylum Chordata; class Aves; order Passeriformes; family Meliphagidae; genus Entomyzon; species Entomyzon cyanotis. Next base: position 2,924,180 of record JAKEPQ010001026.1, read on the forward strand.
AACTACCTTCTAAAGGGGTAGTGAAAAATCCATGATGATGATGATGATTATAATTATTCATAATATTAATAGTAATAATAAAAAGGAACAATTCTGATTTTGCTAAACAGGAAAAATGTTGGATATAAAATTATACAAAGCCATCAGCTCTGTGCTTTTGGAAGGTGGAGAGAATTGGCAGTAGGGAGGTGAAGTCAGATAACCCAACTTTACATGAATCCTGTAATTCAGGTCATGGATTAAAGAGGATAAAACACAAGAAATGTTCCTGTTTCCCTCGCTCTCTGCTCAGCCCATCACATACGTGACATGTAAATTCAAACCCATGGCTCTCACCAACCGGCCAGCTCGACTACAGTATGTGACACTTTCTCAGATTCCTACTGACATGCAGATATTGCCAAAAATATCATGTCCGACTTCGCACAAAGCTCCACAGGCACAGAAATATTTATTATAAAACATTTGTCTTCAGAGAAGAACACTGGGCTCCAGGAGAGAGGGGTTTTTATGTTCCAGATTTCCCTGTCAGAGATTACGCCGTCTCACAAAACGTGTGCTGAGCCTCTTTGGCAAAAACCTTTCCCCTTCATATTTGATGTTTGCTTAGTTTTGTTTGTTTGCTCGGTTTTATTGCTGTCAGTGTTATTTCTGGTGACTACATGACTCAGAGGGACTAGAAATAAAATTAGAGACTTTCACCTCTAGGTCAACAGTTTCATTCTGGCCCAGAATACAGGGACCTATGTAAAATAACTCATTGATCTCACTCCAGTTCCCAGTTGGCAAGTGTGCATATCACAAACTCTATCATTAAAAAGGGCAATAAATTGTCATCCTTTGCAGCAGTCCCAGAAGTGAGCTCAGTGTTTGCATTGGCCTTGCTGCTGGATCTCCCTCTCCAGCAGGGTGTGTGAGGAGCTGGGGGGTCCTGGACCTGGGTTTTCCTTTCCCCTTCCTGCTCTCCCTGCTGGAAAGCAGAACAGATTCTGCAGTGTAGCTTCCCAAATCAGTAAGACACCCTTTAGCCAGTAATCAGATATGATTTCATGAGCATACACTGCTTTCTAGCCAAGCCTTTGTTTTCCAGAGGATGTGGTCTTGATCTTCATCAGGTTCCTTCTCTCCCCACTAAGCCATTTGCATTTCTCCCTGGCCACAGGGGTTCCAAATAAACTGGCAAATTCATGGAGGAAAAAGGTGCAGAAGCACAAAGAATTGGGAAGCTCAGTCTTTAAAATTACCTGTTTGACCTGCTGCTTGCAGAGCCCAGCTCTGAGATAACAACTCTCTACCCCACAGAGATCAGAGCCTGGATCTCTTTTCTCAAATGAAACACAGACTAAAAATTTCATCGCTGTGATCTGTTGCAGCAGCAAACACTCCTGCTTCTACAGAAAGATTGGAGGGTGGAGCTATTATATTTAATTCTTGGCATTATTATTGATCCTAAACAGGTGTTTTGAACAGAAGACCCCCCAGGCTTAGAGGCGATAGTACAAACCCTCAGCTTAAACTACAACAGAGACATCACTGGTGCTCACTAAAGAGCCATCCAACCTTTTTGTAGATCCCTGGGCACTTGTTATCCTCCACTCTCCAGCCCATCACGGGAGCAGGAGCATTTATCCCAGGATCTCAGCAGCACAACTCCTAGCTGGGTTAATTTATTTCCCCTCCCTCTCCATCCTGCAGGTCCATAACCCCTTTCCCCTGGTGTTTGTGGTGCTGCACAGGTATGAGTAAGTGCTGCCTGCTCCCGTTGGATCTGGGATCGTTTGTCTTCCGTGATCCAGGCTGGCTGCAGACACGACAGCACACAGTGACAGTAATTTGCACTGATCTGCCCCCACTGCTAGTCCTGCTGCTACAAATAGCAATTGATTATAATGCTGTAGTGTTATTGACTGTCACTATGAACACAAGCTTTATTTCATTTTTAAAGTAACACGCCGCAGATTTACTTAGCAGACGTGGAGCAATAACAGCAATGGGGAAAAAAAAAAAAGGACGAAATCAAAACAATTTGAGGCGGGGAGGAGGCAGAGGCAGCATTGCATAAAACACTGGGAAAATTAATTAATGTTACCAGATGATTATGATACTGTAGATGAGCAGAAAAGCTGTAGAGGGTGTGAAGGGATGAATCTTGTCGTATTTCAGAGAAACAATGCTGATTTACATCACCTGAGGACTTTGCCTGAAGCATTCAGGTCATGGAAATCTCTCAAATCCATCAGAATGTAGAGAAAAAAAGTGTAAAATATATAAATATATAAAAATTATATATAATAAATGAATATATAAAAATTGTTATAATTGTTATTGTCAAAATCTGACTCTGCTGAGGCAGCAAAATGCATTAATGCTGCACTGGATTTGCCCCTTCCTCCCCTTCTCCCTCCCCTCAGCTCAGGATACAGTTTTTGATCCAGGTTGTTAAAAGAGATCCTATTTCATACATCCCTACGTTCTCTTTCTGAATCTTATGTTCTTAGAGCATTAATCTGCAGGATTGTCCCCAGAGTCCATTTGAGATGGGCGCAGAAATTTCGTTCAGGTAATTATCCTTTCTTTTCAAGTGAATTAAGGAACCAGGAATTCCTGCTTATCTGACAGAAGTGTAGATTTCCCTCCTTAATGCTTGTCACCTGCGAGACAAGTCACACAGGTAAATCTCAAACTGTGCCTTTGTGCCCCATCTAAAGTGGATTTTGGATGTCTCTGCGGAGTAATGCTCCAAGGACGTTATAGTTCAGAGAAAATGGTAATGTCTGTGTATAAAATGTGAATTACTTTAATAGGCTTTGGCAGCACAAGTCTCAACAAGACGATCCACCCCTGCTAATCTTGAGTGTATGGTTTCTCTCTCTTTTTTAGAAAAAAAAAATAGTCTGAATATAATTTCTCTAAGCTGCAATTTATAATGCTAACATTTTACCTTCATTAAGGAGGGGAAGAAAGCTTCTAAGCCACTCTATTGAGCTGTTGGAGAACGTCTTACATTGAAATTCTGATTCAGAGATAAGCACAATCCATCTGCTTTGCATACCTTTGCCCTTTAAACCAGTACTTGTGATATAAAGAAGCTCACAGCTTGCAGAGTAGCTGGTAAGTCTCCTATCCATGATTTTTTTGGGGTTTCTTTCTTTTTTTTTTTTTTTTTTTTTTTTTGCATGTGTATGCAAAGTCAGATTTGTTTCCTTCCCCCCTTTAGGCAAGACAGCTTCTGCACCCTCAAAAAAACTATCTTTGTGTGGAATCACTGGTGTGGTGGTGGTGATGTTGCTTATGACAGCACTGAACGTGGAAGATTTATCCTATTTTGTGTTTTAGGCTCCACTTACCCATTTTATGTGCCTTTATTTAAGACGAACTGCCTAAAGTTTGTGTGTTTTATTGAAAAAAAAAGAAACAGTAAGGATGGCTGCACCACAAACAGTTCACAAATCCTGCTTTTCCTGACTTTGGGGTTTGTTTCGTGGGGTTTCATTGTCATTTCCTTGTGATTTGCTTTTTGCTTTACAGTGCTTTGATTAAGAGAACGCAGTGATTTTGTGGTACATTGTAGTGAACACAAAATCCACTCCTCATCCCTTGAAATGCCTACTGCTCCCTGTGGCCCGTGGGGTTCCTACAGGAGCAGATCACAGGATCCTGCAGAAGATGTCCTGGCTCCCATCCTAAACTGGGGTGCAAATCTTTGTGCAGCTGCAAGCCAGCCAAGACCATAAAACATTTCATGGCACAGCCTTTGAAAGAATTACTTCTTGTGCCTGTAATATGGTGAAAATGGGAGGAGGGGGGCAGAAAAGCTGCACTTGAGGGGTTTTCCTTATATTTTCATTTCAAACAGAGGGATCCTTTTTAAAAAGGAAATTACAGGTATCACTCGTTTTGCAACTTTTCCACAGCTCAAATTAAAGCTTAAGCAGCTATGTATTTATCAATTAGCATTATTTCTCTATCCCTGTCTGACTCTCTGTATTGTTGTAACTCCATCAAATAGTCATTTGCTTTTTTTATGGTAATAATCCCTTCAAATTCACTCCTTTCATCTGGATCCCTGTATGTTATTTGTTGTTCTGCTAAATCCCTATTACAGAGGCCTAGGAGTTCCAACGGCCCGATGAATAATTAGAAATGTTTTATCCCTAAGCTTCAAAAGGGTGCTAGAAATAATTATAAGCAAACATTTTATGTAGCATTCCATATCAATCCTATCCTGGCTTTATGTTGTTTGTACTTGAGATAGGAGGGAGAGAGGGAGATCCTGTTTCCAGCTCCCATAGCATAAAGGGGACAAAAACTGATGTTTCTGTGGCTTTTGGCTTCCCTCTCCCCTCTTCTCCTCTTGGTGGGACGCTCAGTAAATCCCAGGTGCCTCATGGCACCTCTGATTTTATAGGGCTGTGGTTAATTGTTGGCCAAACAAAATGAATTTTGTTATTTTATCAGCAAATTCCCGTTAATGTCTTAGCAGCAACGTGACCTACAGACCTGCACTGTGTGTAAATTACACCACATCAAACCAGGAGGAGAGAGCTCGAGTTTTGCAAAGTGAAAGTTGATTATTTAGCCCAGACTAGATATGTCAGTGCAGCCTTATTCCCCAGCAAATTCTGGGAGCTGCAGCAGCTCTAGCTGTCCTTCAGCGGACCAGACTCACGCCACAAAGTTTTTTACACAGAAGGCAAGGAGAGAGAGCTGCATCTCGAAAGCCTACAAAACTAATTGGAACACACCCAATGTCATTACATTTGACAGCATTTTGAGAAATACCCAATCACTTTGTCATCAATTTTCAATTTTGTCAAGAGAAAGTAGCTTTTCATTGGCAAACAACCTGCTGTCCCCACAGTATTTGTGAAAGTGTCCTGGCAGAGAGTAGTGTCATCTCCAAGAACATTTTTCAGGCTCACTTTCTCTATAAAACTTTTATTGAGGAGTTGGTTTTTTTTAAAAAAATCCTTGAAAATTGTGTTAAGATGAAGGGTTTTCATCCTGAAGATACCAAACCCAGTTATGGCCCAGTGTAACAAAGGACATCAATATATGATTAACTATAAACTTGCCAATGGTCCTTCTAGGTTTGCACTAAAACCAGCACAAGTTTTGGTGATAAGGACTTTTATCTGTTCACTTCAAAGATACTGTGAAAATTTAATGTTGAAAAAGAGTGAATTGACATTAAAAAGGGGAGAAAAGAATTTGTATTTATCAATCAATATGATGAGGATTCATGTGTGAAAAGCGAAGAACAATGTGCTCGGGAGTAGCACAGTGATACCTTTCTACCAATCTGCAGCTCCTTTTGTCTCTTTCTGTCTGAGGTGAATTCATTCATCCTTGCTCTTACTTTTCCAGAACAAAAGGCAGTCTGATTCAGGGCCTGATTTGCTGGAGATCCATATTTTTAACCTATTTCTATTTTTTTATTGATTTGTTGCTTTAGACAGTAGATCCCTAATTTTGCAATTTCCTCACCTGCACGTTGTGAAGTCGTGGTGTGAAGAAATATATGAGAAGGGAACCAGATTTATTAGAAGTGGTTTTCAGTGTTTGCAACACATAGAATTCTGTAAGAACTGGTGGAAGCATTTTGAGTGGCACAGCAGAGAAGAGCAGGGAATTTACCAAATTGCATTTATATCTCTGCTGGTGGACTCTCCCTATCCCAGGGACAGCACTGCAGTGTGTCTCTCTAGGCAGGCTCATGAGGGAATTCCACAAAGGAAAACTTTTCTTTGATGGGCTCTTTGGCAACCCCAACAGCCACTGGGAGATCTGGAAATCCATGGCTGCCCCTGGATCCCTGGAAGTGTCCAAGGCCAGGTTGGATGGAGCTTGGAGCCACTTGGTCTAGCAGAAGGTGTCCCTGGCCATGGCAGGGGGTGGAACAAGATGGTCCTTAAGATCCCTTCCAGTATTGCCTCTTTGCTCATGGTGGGAAATTGTGATACTTCCTGGTGGTGTCTTCCTCACTTCTGGACAAAAAATGCAGACTGAAGTTGCAATGAATTATCTCAAACCCTGTCATTCACTGCACAAGGGAAATGGCTTGGACTTCTGAATAAGCTCTGTAGGAACCAAATGTCTTGTTAAAATCACAGACTGTAGAATCTTCAATTTTTCAATTTGGAATCGATTCCTCTCTGACTTTGCCCCTCCAAAAAGTAACTTTAAAAAAATATTATTTGGAAACATTGCAAACCCACCAAACTATGTTTTACGTGCATTGAAAAGCTTATTTGCTTTTTTGATTAATATGCAAATTGTGCGTGCTCCCAACTTTCATCACTGCTTAAATACTGTACAAGCATCATAAATAACCTGCCTATTCAAGTTTTATCTTGTCCACTTTACATTGCACTGCTCTTGTACAGGAAATGGATTGTATTTAATATTGATGGCTCTGTATGTGTCATTTAATCGTCCCTATTGATTGGATTTCATCAGAGTGGGGGGCTTGGACAGAAGCTTTGATTATACTGTAAGGAGTCTTTGCAGTTTTCTGTTACTCAACACCATATCAATGCACCTTCTGGTGTGATATCACTTTCACGATCAATACCTGGAAAGAAAATAAAAAAGAGGCCTCTAGGAAAGGAAAGGAAAAAAAAACCCTGAATCAGCCTCTAATTCCCTTTCTGCACGTAGATTAAACCTCTGCAACTCAAAGACCATTTATTGTGTGGTTTAACATAAGAAACGGGGAGGAAGAAAAAACCTGAAAGAGTCTCCATGGGTTGTTTGTTTAATTTTTACATCATTTTTTATTTATAAGCGTCAACTCTTCCTTTCAGTGTCCCTGGCTGATGTTTGATGGTGTGTAATTTTTAACAGTTACATGTCATGTCTCAGTTAAGTGCTTCTCTTGATCTAATAATAGTGCCATAAGCATATTATTTGATCAAATAGATGCATAGGGGACATTTTGCTTTGCAGTATTCTTTCTGCTGAGAATGGATCATGCTAGAGCTTTCAGAGAACATCCTTTGGCACTGTCCTGCAGTGGCTCAACCTCATCCTGGTTTGTGCTCCTCCATCCCGGCCTCCCAACTCCAGCCATGAGAGCCAGGCAGCAGGAAACAATAATTCCCTGAGGAATATTAATACACAGCAGATGGGTATTTCATGGTGCTGGTGAGAGGGTTTCCCCATCTGGGCATCCTCAGCTGAAATGCAGGCGCTGACGTGCTCGTAAATCCAGCTCCTTGCTGGATGACAGAAAACATCGTTCAGACTTGTATCAGAGTGGGGAGAACATCCATAGCTCCTCCAGTGTTGTTTGTACTCTGGTTCTCCTCATTCATTGTCCTGAGATGAAAGGGAGTTTGTGGGCTATTTATGAGCTTCTCATCTCTTCCAGGCTGGTGACCCTTTAAATGGGGTACAACCAATTTTTAAGAATAATGATGATATTGGTAGCTTATTTTTAGAACTATTTATTAAAACTTATCTTTGGAATAATGAGGGTGTCACCAAAGAAGTCTCTATGGACATGGATGTGTGGTGCTCTGGGAGAATGAGAAAATACAGGTTGAGTCTTGACACAGAGGGTGGTGACTGAGAAAAAATAGTTAACATTGGTCTAGACTGCAGTGATAAATTAAAACCACTGATACAGACCTTGACTAAGTTTTCTTAGTTCTTCCAGATGAGTGACCAGTAGTTTCTTAGGAATAACTGCTTTTTAAGATGAATATTCCTGGAGAGATCAGTGCATTTCTGTTGGCACAGGGCTAACCTGACACTTTAGTTTTGCATAGTCTTGCTCTTTGACTCTTTGAAATACAGTGAAGGGGTTTCTGTTAATAGAAAGAATTGTGACAAACTCAAAGGCTGTATAACATGAAAAATGTGTGTCTTGTGTGCATAACATTCATCAGAGAAGGCTTACAAAGCCAGGTGTGGCTCTTTCAGCTGACAGAAAACGTCCAAATCTGACCAGCAAACACACAGGCACAGAAACCAGCTGGGGACCAACCAGGCAATCCATGTTTCTTTGCTCCATCAAACTCTCTCAGAGATCCTTTGAGCTTTATAATTAAGAAAAGGCAGAAACTGTCAGAGACAAATTGTATTTCCCTACCTGGAGTGAGGCAGAAGGTCTGGGGTTGGTGGCACTGTCCTGTGTGCCAGAGGAGAGCTAGCAGGGTGTCAGTGGGACAATCTGAGCCTCAGAGTAGAGGAGAGAGCTGGAGAAGGCTGCCTGAAGTGACAGGTATTTACCCAAAAGGATACAGACGGATGCAAGCATCTGAGCTGCTAGACTTGAAGGATCCTCAGTCTAAAAAACAAAAGTATGGTGTTAGAAAAGTGCAGTGCCTGAACAGATGTAAGTTACTCATAAAAAGAAGTGCCTGTAGGCTTCCTACCAAAGCCAGAAGTGACTTCTAGCCCTGAAAAGACCTCCACTGTGACAACTGGGATTTTGAAATGTATTTTCTCTGCCTCGCTGTTGTTGCATTTCTCTATTTGAATAGTTGCATAAACATGTTTCTGGCAAAACTTGTAGAGAAACAGCAGTTTTAATGTAGATATTGCCAAACATTAATGGAACCTTAATTTGCTTGATTAAATATAGGTATTTGCAAGAAAAGGTAGATTTGAAATGTTACACCATATAGGGAATGGGATTGTATTGTGTTTGTTCTGGCCAGTCATATAATTGAATTTTGACAGTGAACTTTGTTGGGAACAAACCCCAAATATTTATTTAAATGAATATATATCTAGTCCAATGATAAGGAAAACAAATACTTCATTCAGCAGCTCTTCACCTGCAATTATCCAGATTCCTCCTACCCAGCCCTCTAGGGAAAAGAGAGCATGAATGTTGGAGTCCTTTGTCAAGGGTTTCTATGGGCTCAGAGGGGACCCAAAACTCCCCAGAACCAACACACTCCCTTATTTCTTTAGAGACTTGTGGAGAGTATCCACTTATATGGATAAATTCAGCTCTCAAGGACTTTCACATGCATTTATCATGATATGATAAATCCATTATAATTTTTTTTTATGATATCAAAAATTATGATATCATAATGTTGGTGAGACAGAGCTTCCTTGTGACCAGTCATGTGCCTGCCTAATATGTGCTTGATCACCTTCATTGTTAGGAAAACATACAAAAACTCAACAGCATGGCAGAATTAAAACTGAATGTCTCAATATGAAAATGGAACAAATAGAAATACATTCCTGAATTAGAACAATATTTCTTTAAAAGTGGAAGATTTATTAAATTTTCCTGGTCTTACTACTGGAAGATTTCTGATAAAGTAACTGTTGCATCATGAATACCCAAATAACTTTGTGTCACAAGGTAATAATAATATGCTTTATGATGCTCAGTATGGGGTTCTTCTTTAACTTAATTTTTCAAAGTTAATTTAATTATAATGACAGTTAGAGAGACTGGATCAGCCCATCCCAAAATAACTATTAACCAACTAGACTGTTGCATATCTTTGGGCATGGGGCTGCCAAGAGAAAGCCAAGACCATCAGGGACAGTGCCCAGCACAAGGAAAGTGGACACAAACTTATTAGAAACAGTTAATTTGGCAATTTTAGACGATAACTTCCGAACTTTATTTAATACTGCTTGTAAGTAGTAGAAAGCACTGAAATATTTGCTGAAAGAAGAGCTTTGAGTTGCACATTCTTTTGTCTTCTCGTGGATCATCTCTCTTCTGCTGGACACCTTTTTGCCCACTGATGCATGTTCTTATGCTGGATTCTGCAAATTCCTCTCCTGTGGGGCTGCTGAGACCACAAATTCCTTCCCCAGAAATTACCAGATGGAAGTGACATTCAGACAGAACCAACCTGTGCCACATTCGAGTTGGTGACCTAAAGGTGAAAACTTTGATTCCCATGAACAACACTTTGAGCCTCTCTGACCTCCAGGATGTGATTAAAAGCCTGTTAAATTCCCCAGTAGCTTTGGCTCATATTGTTTGCATTTTGCATTATTGTTGTGTATTGTTTGATAATCTAATTACATTATTTGATTAATTTAAGGTGCAAGCATTTTTCTGTTTTGTGTTCAAGAAACTCAGCGTGTTAAGAGCTCTCTTCACCTAGGAAATATTTTTTGTTTCGCTCTGTCTTTCTCAGCGGGTGAATGAACTGCTTTCCTTTGTCTCACTGCTCAGAATAACAAATGTCAAGGCTTGGAACCTGGTAATTTGGCAATTTTAGACAATCGCCTCATAACCACATTTCAGTACACCTTTGAAGCGGTGGAAGTTCAAAGGCTTCGCGAAGACGAGCGTTGCTTTGCCTGTTGCTATGAGTCATTTGAAGTAATTGGTCCTGTCTGATGTATGTTTTGAACTGAGGAAGTAGTGCTTTATTACCACAATCAGATACAGGTTTTTAGCTAAGGAAGTGGAGTTTTCCTCGCAGATGTAGATGTCTGCTTGATAAGGCAGAAAACAGACAGATGTGCCTCTCTGTGCTGGGGAAGAGGTGTGGAGAAGGAGCAAACACAAGAGCTGAGAAAATTCCATGAAGCTACATGAGAGGGGATTTGGAAGCCTTCCCAGTAAGAAAATTTCTCAAAAGCAAGGAAACTTGCCTTTTAGAGAGATAAATACTTAAAGTTTTATATATCAAACAAATATGCCTATCATCAGGTTTTCAAGTGCTAAGACTGCAGCAAAAAATCAGGTTAAGGACTCTGAAGGTATTTTAAACAATGTCACCTAATTTTAGGCTCAACATCAGGAGTCTGATGTTCCATTTCCCGTAAACATATGCTCACTAACAGTTCTAAAAGCTGGGGTTTTAAAAAAACTCAATATTATAAGGTATCATTGCACGTTAAAGTGGTTTTTGGAATAATGCAGTGCAAGATTAAAACCCAGAATTTATATTCACCCTTATCAGTGACTAATGCCTGAAACACTGTGAGGAAGTACCTCTCTCTTGTAAATATTTTACTAAAATTAGAAAAAGAAAAGTCCTGCCAGAACCACATCTATGCTTTTGGATGAGCATAAGAGCATCCCACAGAGCTGAATGGATTCTCTGCTCCCTGACAGAGAAGTGTTGAGTTGTGACTCCAGAAGCTCCCGAAGGCAGAAACCTTGTGCTCAGATGTGCTGAGCTCAGTCCATCCATGTGTGCCACAGACAGGAGTGGGAGAGCAGTTTCTGGCACTAGGAGGGCTTTTCTTTCTCAATCCCTTTTTGAATTGCTCACACTGGCTATGGTGGGTCAGCATTGTCCCATATCCAGTGCACTCTTCAGTGCTGGTGTCCTCTTGAGGCAATGACAGTGGTGATGCTGTCTGTGCACATCATTCATTACTGAGAAAGACTTTTTTTTATTTTAACTAAGGCAGAGAAATCCTGAGGAGGAATCTCTTCTCCCACTGTTGCATTGCAGAGGCCAGAGAAACACAGTAAAAGTCCAAAGGGAAACAGGGAATATCCATTTCAGTTTGTGAGTGGTGTCCAGAGCAGATTAAGGAAAGAAAGCCTCATATTTCAAAGGCAAGGGAGACCCTGGATGTGCTGGTGTGTGCTTTTGAGTGGAAAACCAGAACATCAAGAGCACTACACTCAGGTATTCTGTAGCACCTTCTTTTTTCTCTTGCAAGTGGTGACAGAGTACAGAAGTGGCTCGAGTCCAGCCAGTCTCAATAGATAACTCCTTTTATCAGTTTTACAATATCACATTTACTTAATAACCCATGGAACAAAGGAAATATCTGCTGGAAAAGGCTGGGCTGCTGCTCAGCTGACAAATGTGCTGCCCAACGTGCTGTATCTCCTTTTTGTCCCTGTGTATTCACCTGCACCTCCTCCTCAGCCATCATTTCTCTCTTTCCCATCTCGGCTTGGTTGCTCTGGCCAAGTGACACCTTCACAAACCAAAGGGTTGCACATGCAGGCTTTCCTGGCAAGAGAAGCAAAAAGTTTTGCAGCAGGAAAAAAGAACATTTATGGGCACGGATTTGGAAGGAGAACCCAAAACCTGGGCTGACCCTCATGACCACTGCAGTCAGTGCAAGGTCATCTTTTTACTCTGAGCTTTGGCCAGTGCTCTGTTTAGTTTTCATCCTGGTGACTCTAATAGGATGTTAGCTCAGCCTGCATTTTGCCCACACAAATATTCAGATATAAATATTTGAAGATCTTTTCTCCTTTAGAATAATTTTCAGTTTTGTAGTAGATCAATGGTAAGGGAACAAAATGATCATAGCAGAGATTGTGGAGAGATGGGCACAGATAGCTTTGATGATGTCTCCAGTGTTTTTTGACTGTTGAAAACATCACATTTCCATTTAATCTAATGAAACTGGGTCTGATCTCATCCCCCATTTGTGCCCATCACAAAGCTGTCACACATTTTGATACAATCAGAATATTCTTATGATCAGTGAAATTGCCAAATCAAATTATGGCGATGGTAGGTTAACCCAGTCTCCTGCCCTCTCTGAGAGTTGCTGCCACACACAAGCACAGAAATCTCCTGCCTGTGGAGCAACAAGGGACTGCTCCTTCTTTACAGATTTCATCTATTATAAAGATAATTAATATGCATATAGATTTTATTCTGGTTTTTAAAATTTATTTTTGAGCTCTTTGGCTCAGCAACATTTTTTCTTACAAAAAATGGGTAACTTTATTTTTTCTGTCTAGAGAGGACCATGAACATGATTAAAGGGGCAGAAGTGCAGCAGTTTGGCAGAGAGATTTCAGAAGCTCCAGTGCAGTTTACCCATATTGCTCCTGGCAGGGCATGAGCATCTTTTGAAAAGGAAAACCAGTAACTTATGAAGTTGATGAATAAAAAAACCCCAAAAAACAACACTACATTTGGCTTCTGCCAACGCCAAAAACTGGAATATTATTAAAAATGGAATTTTACCTTTTCTGCAGAATGAACTCAACATCCAGATGTGGGCACAGGACCTACCAACACTCCCCTAAGCCAGCAGGGATCCTTGTATTGTAAAAATAGAATCACATTTCGTGCTTGAGTCTATTACACAGCAACAATTCCTGTAGAGAGCATCTCCCGGCATCCAGCTCAGTGATTTCAACAGAAAAAAAGCCTCTGTGGCACTGATTAATGGAAAGGCCTGGATATACTGGTGGATCTGGAAAGCATCTCGTAATCTTTGACAGACAAGATGTTTCTTATTCTGATGGGATTTGATCATTGTTTATGAAATTATGTGAGTGACATAGCATCCCTGTTATTTTTATCCTGGCATTACAGCTGGTCGAATAATTTGGATAATAAAGTTACTTATTTTGGCAATAAATCATCAAATGTATCCAGAGTTCTTATCAACATTTTCATTTATTAATATTCCTTGTCAGAACTCTTATCAATGTTTTTCCACATTTGTTTTGCTTTTAGAAATCCTCTGATTTAAACTTGTATTAAACTTGTATTAATGCAAAACAGTTGATTTATTTGAAATGGTGACATCACTTTACTCCTGTCTGCAGAGGTTTACACTTTGCCTGAATTAAAATGTCCACTCTGACTTATCAAGAATATTTCTAGTTTATCAAGTGCTTGTTTAAAATACATATTTTTTTTATTATAGGCCAAATTTTCATTTCCATCTGCACATGCAGATATAATGTTGTTTGAATCTATGTGAGCATACACTTGTATTCCTCATTTTCCCATGTAATTTATGCCTATTTGTCCTTTCCATTTCCACAGGAGAGTCATAGAATCATTAAGTTTGGGAAAGGATCATCAGGATCATCAAGTCCAGCCTTCTAAACACATTTGAAGGAGATATTTACAGTATCTTTATTATTACTAAAAATGTGGCTCGAGAAAAACATAAAAATGCAATAAAAATAACTGAAAACTATTACAACTTGTAACAAACTATCTCAACATTTCTGAAAAATAGGGAAACCCCAAGATAGAATAATCTGCCTGATAGCTGGATGGGTGAATAACTCACTTTTCTGGGAAGTGAGAATGCAAATCCATCCTGAAGGAACAAGAGGTGGAATACAAACACCACCACTGGCTCTACCACAGGTCAACACCAATCACCTACTACCACTAGTAACTCAGAGTTGAAGCAAATTTGAGCACCCTCCTGAAATAATTAAAATTTTCTTCCTGAAATAATTATCAGCACAGGCAAATGAAGACATTCTGTGGATGAACAGACCATTGCAGCCTGAACATGATCGATTCTATGTGGAGAGTTAATAATTTATCATTAAGCTACAAACTGGGAAAGAATTTACGCTGTCAGTCCATGCAGTAGGGATAAAAGGAGGTATTTGTTTAGTCCTGTTTTTGCAGCATTAAAATTTGGATTAACTTACAACAGCAGTTCAGTGGAAATATCTGTTCCATAAGGGGAGGGAAGGCAAAGAGGGAACCATGGAGCAAATATAATTGTCTTGAAAGCTGTGGTTTAACAGAAACAAGCCTGGAAAAGCTTCCTTGAGCCACTGAGTTAAACCCAGCCCCTCCTTCTCTCACTGTATAAAATTCTCACCAGAGCTCACTCTGAAAGAGCTGGATGTAAATATAAATCTTCTGCTGAAATACAGCAGAAGTTCTACAAACCCCAGCATGTTCACATCTGTCACAGCCACTTTACATTAAGACTTTCAGAAACTTGTGTTACAGCTCAGCCATCAGATTTGATTTTCCTATCACCTTGAACACCTAAAAAGATTTTGGAGGCATATATTTTTTAAAAAAAATCATAAAGCAATATAAGTCCTGTTGGTTGAGCCCTGATCAGGCTCATATTTAAACATGTGCTAAACTTCACTCGTATAAACAACCCCAGAATTGACAGCAGGGCTTCCAAATGCCATTTTGTGCCTCTGAATGTTGAAAAACGTGGCTGGTTTAAAAATATCCATCAGTCTAACCAGCGCAGCACAATGGAAAGTGTGTCAGTCCACTGACAGAGAGAAAAATAGATGGAGAGCATCACTTTCAGTGGGCGAGGATGACAATCAGATGGAATAATGTCATTCCCAGTGTTGCTCGTGCATGGGAATATTTGTATTTGCTCTCCCTCGTGCCACTGCTCTTGGTGACAATGCCTGTGACACCCAAATCTCCCTTCCTCAGTGCTGCAGCAGCAGGGGATGGAGCTGGAATCCAGCAAGCAACTCCCAGTGATACCCACAGGTAAAAATTATGAAAACATATTCAGCAGTCACAGTTCCTTCCTAGTCTATCGGCTACATAAAAGGCATTTATAAAAGAAGCCTAAATACATATTTAACCAATTGACCAGAATGGCACTGAAGGAGTTTTAACATATTTTGAAAAATTGCCTAAATACATATTTACCCAATAGACTGGAACAGCTGCTTCAGAGTCTCTCTGGTCTCTTGGGTCCGTAATACGTGTTTTTAAAAACTGCCTGGCTATATATTTACCCAATAGACCAGAACAGCTATTAAGTAAATAATACACATTATATAACTGTCAATGATTTTTTTTTCCCATCCCTTTAAAAACTAATAGAATAAAACAAATTAAAAAAAATTAAATATAAGGTATTTATTAAGATTGTGAAACGTCTGGAGGCTGAGATTGGTGTATGTATGTCACATTGTAGAAAATATCTCAGATCACCAGGGTGCTTTTGTGTGTGTTTAAAGTACAGGGCACTGTCAAGTACATCAGAGCCTGGGGTGCTTAATATAGAAGATAGAACAGCAGTTGGGAGTTGGAAAGGTCTGGCAGAAGAGAGGGGAGGGAAAAAGAGGGAAGATATGAATCATAAATTCCCAGGAAGGATGGGTAAATCATGCAGTTGATTTTGAGAAAGCCTAAAGATAGTACATGAAACTTTGCAAAAAAAAAAAGAAAAAGAGGAAGAGGGTTGGCATCATGGCATCTGAGACCTGCATATCAATACCTCAATATACTCCAGAGAAGGACAAATTGTGCTCTGCTATCCAAACTTGCCTTAAAAGAAAATCAGTCCAGGTTGTTGAACTGTTAAGGATTGACCTTTTCTTAGAATGATACAGCTACCAGGATAATTTCTCCTTAAATATTCATGTATGTTTTAAGCCATTAAATTAATTAATTTCAGCATATACTATTTTCTGATTGGGATTCTTTTCCTCCATAAAATATTTCAATTCTGAAATCACATTCATGGACACATTGATTTCTTTATGATCTGAACACGTTTCAGACTGTTTTGAAATAGTGAATCTGTGTTGCTTTCAGTCTCTGTCCTGCAACATAGTGAAGGAAAAGCAACAGACAACCTGATAGAAAAATAACATTTGTCTTCAAAAATAATGCTGTCACTTTTGCATTTCTGAATTTTTTTCTGTTTTTAAAAGTTAGGAGACTTTTGGTGGCTGAGAAAGCAAGGAAGGCTTCTCACACTGCACAGAACTCCAGGCTGGCAAAAGATGAAAAATAGTCAGGAAGAGATGGGAAGTGGTGAATGAAAATTTTACTACAGGCAGATTTTTTTTTTCTGTAGAAAAAAGTTTCTCTTTCCCAGCCAGGCTTTGTCTCCTAGTGAAATTTCTTTGTTATCCTGTTTATCGGGTTGGTCAACAGACACAAACTTATTGGCACAGGGGAAAGTGCAGCCTGTGACAGGTAGAAAGAGGCCTTGGATTAAGGTTCTCCCTGGGATAATCCCTCCAGGTGAGAAGATGAGGAAATCTGGATGGATGGATGGATGGATGGATGGATGGATGGATAGATGGATGGATGGACGGACAAATGGATGGACAAACGGATGCATGGATGGACAAATGGATGCTGGTGGATGGATGGTGGTGGTGGTGGTGGCAATGGTGGCACGGGGGGGGGGGGGGGGGGGGGGGGGGGGGGGGGGGGGGGGGGGGGGGGGGGGGGGGGGGGGGGATGGATGGATGGATGGATGGATGGATGGATAGTGGATGGATGGACAAATGGATGGATGGATGGATGGATGACCCTCCTGCACTGCTTTTACAGCTTTTATTACTTCACTACAAGAGCTGTTGGGTCTAGTGGAGGTAATAATGTTGAGGAAAATATGATGGAGGAGATTCAGAACATTTCACTTTTCCTTTATTTTTATTTCAGCTTTGATAACCAAGCTCATAAAAGAAGGATGAGCAGCAAAACCATGGCTGCTCATCAGTTCAGAATGAATGGAGAGGCTTTTGGCTATTTCTCTATTTTACCTCATTAAACCCTGATCAGCAAAGCTCACCTCTTCATTTGTTTAATGAGGTACTGAATGTCATTAATGACACAACCTTGGACAGCACGTGGCTGCTCTCAACCAAGAGCTCACTGTTCCTGTTGACTCCACTGTCCCAGGTTGCTCCAAGCCCTGTCCAGCCTGGCCTTGGACACTTCCAGGGATCCAGGGGCAGCCACAGCTTCTCTGGGAATTCCATCCCAGCCCCTCCCCACCCTCACAGGGAAGGATTTTTTTCCATCTATTTTTGCACTCACTGTCAACTTTACGTAGGCTCTGATATGGCAGCTGATGGGTGAAAGTATCTAAATCCTATTATTACCCTCCACTCTACAGTTCCCATTTCCTGAGCTTTTTAAGTGAGTCCACTACACCAGAAAGAGTAAAATGAAGGTAACATTAATCAGTGGGTCTCTCCTACCAATAAAGTTTATAATAAATATATATTTATAGCTAGCCATCTATTTGTTAAAGTAGGGCATTACTTTTGTTGTACCATTTCCAAACTCGCTATTCACTATTTAGCAGCCTTCCTGCAAGACACAAAATCCATTGTGCAATAATTTCTAGCAGACTGCAGGAGTGTAAAAGTAGACAGTGTTTCCTTCAAAAATGGAATCATCTTTCACAGATGTAGATGTGTACTTGTTATGCCAAGATGAGACAGATGTGGCTCTATTCACTCAGGGACAGGTGCGGAGGAAGAAGAGATAAAACATTTGTAGAAAGTGTAAGCAACTGCATCGCTGTTGTTAAATAAATAAACATTCTGCCAAAAAAAAAAAAAAAAAGTTGATTTGCTTATAGTTCTTTTCCAGAATGTTTATTTTAAGCTGCAGCTTAGCTGTGATTTATTCAGATTTATGTTCGTGTATCAATTTAAATTTATAATATGCATTCTATATATAAACATCTGTTTGTATATAATCAGGGGAAGGTGCGTTGGCACACACGAGGAGCACGTATGGGTGTAAGTGCACACACACATCTTTCCTGGAAAATGGGCTCACAGGCACGTGCAGGCAGCTAATCAGGTGAGGAATGGGAAAATATTTTATTAATATAATGAGACTTTGTGTGTGCACAGGAAGGGGGTGGGAGGGAGAAGAGAAGCAGATGCTTGTGTTGCTTATCACAGATTAAGCCAGTTCAAGTTCCAAATTTCAGGAGAGAAGCCTAATTGCCCTTTGACCACACGGACACTAACAGGAAACCTGCGTGCAGAGACATCCTTGGGGAAAGGATAAAATGGTTTGGGCCATATGAAAGAGCTTAAAGCTGGTTAAAAGTTGGCTCCTGAGCTCAGAGCATAGGAGTGGCTGTGGAACAGGGAGCAGAGTGATTCTGGGGTCACCACGGGGAGGGAGCACAGGGACAGGAGGTGGTTCAGGTGTTGGGAGATTGATTAATTACTGCTTTGTCCATTTAATTTTGTTTTGTGTCATTGTCTTCTGCTAGTCTTCAGCCCAAACTCCCTGTGAATTTGCTACAGAAAGGTGCAATCCTGGATGCAGTTGGCAGCACAGGGACCTGCTCAGCCTGGAAAGGTGGAAATTCACAGCAGAGATATCCCCAGAGAAAATCAGAAGCCACTCAATGATGGGCAGATCACATCAGCTTTTCCTCTCACCACAGAAAATCTCCATGCCAGGGCTGGAGACACCAAAGTTATTGCCCTGAGGGACTCCTGTGTTTTCCTCATGCTTGGGCTGGGGAGCCATTGATGAGCATTTTGTGATGAAAGCAGGAATGTTCCTGTGTTCTGGTGAATATATGGTTCTCCTGACAACTACTGTAGAGTTAAGAGGCTGGGGCCAAGATTTTTGGTCCATGCAGAGAATTCATAGTAGTCATAAACTGTGAAAAAATGTGCAAGGCAGGGCTTATCCTGCAAGGGAAAGTGGCTAACCCCATCCTGACCTCCTCTCCCCGGAGCACAGACCCTCTGCTCCCTGGCCATCTCCTCCTTGCCAGGAAGATCCCTCAGGACCACTGACTTCTGGCACTAGCCAAATTCCAGGCTCTCCACGTGAGCTCATGGAGCAGGCGGAGCCCAGGAGTGGAGCCTGGAGATGTTTATCCCAGGCTGTCCCTGCGTCACTTTGGAGAGCCCCACGTGCTCCCTGAGAAATTGCTCTTCAATGGACAGTCCTCAGATCCCTTGGCTAGGACTCGCTGGGTCCATATTGCCCATTTGGGGCCCAAATGGCTCTCATTTGTGATGGGTTCATTAAGGAGGCTGATTCCAGGGATTTGAGGTGCCGAGGGCCTCGTTCCTCCCCAAGGCTGAGAGTGAGGATAAGTGCAGACAAGAGGAGAGGCAGTGCCATAAAGCCTGGATGAAGCTGGATTACTTTCCTCTGAAATATTTAAGTGAGCAGGGGAGGGAGGGACAGGGACGACAGCAGAGGCAACTGGAAGGAGGAGTGAGGATCCACAGCTGTGAGGAGGACTGGGAAGAGGAGGGGGAGGAGAGGCAGAGAGAGAGAGAGAGAGAGAAGGATAATGTGATTTATAAAAAAAAAAAAAGTATTAATCACAGCTCCAGAACAGGAATCAGGGTGGGAATCAGCAGCTGGGAGAAGGGAAGAAAATGGAAAAGATTATTTTTCATTTGAAATACATTTCTTCAGTCACAAGTCTGCCTGAGAGAGGGAGTTTGCAGCTGGGCACAGAAGAGGGTCCGCGGTCAGAGGAGGAATATTTTGAGCTCTGCAGTCAGCTGGGCTCCTCGCAGGGGTCGGGGCAGGTGGGGGACTCTGTGGCCAACACGAGGTGTCACTGCCAAGGGCTGTCAGTCTCAAACACTCCTGCATTCCCCTTCTCTGCAGCACAACTACAGACGGGCTTTATTTCGGTGTCAGGATATGGAGCAAGAGGCACATTTGAACGGAAAGTCAAGTGACTTTTATATTTCTACAAGCTTGTCAGATTAAAGCTTTCTTTTTTTTCTTCTTCTGGGTCTTAGGGAGGGAGGAGGAAAAAATAGCAAGTTTGTTCACCATGTGAGGGTTGGTTTGTTGTGATTTTTTTTTTTTATCCTGTCTTCTATAACTTGACCAGCGAATCCAGCTTAACAAAAACATTTCCCTTTGTAGGCTGAACATTCAAAGACTTCCCTCCTTTAAGTCCAAATGTGAGTTGCTACTTTGTTTGAATGCCAGGAATCATATGAAAAAAAAAAATTCAGTTAACAGAGGCATAATATTAACTCTTATGAAGTCTTGAGGAGCAATGACCATACACTGTTTAGTGAAATTTCTCTTTTTTTATATATGTCCAGCATGGTACATATGGGACTTGCCATGTGTGTCAGCAGGAGTAGGAGAAAGCAGAGCCTGGTTTTGCTCCCCGGTGAAGCTGAGAGCACAAACTATGTCACAACAATATTGTTACTTCCTTTACATTTATATTTTCTAACACCCAAGCACTGATTTGCTCCTTATTTAAGCAACATTTTCTTGATAAATTAAAAAAGCAGCAATAGCCATTACTGCAGGCTATATACAGCCTCTAATATCACTTAAGCATATTACAGAATATAATATCTGGTACTTAACGACTAACTTGCATATGAAAGCTCACATAATGTCTCATAAAACCCTTAAAATGGCTTCAGTTTAAGAGTCTCTTTAAAAAAAAAAACACCTTCAGGGAATATTGTAAATGAAGTAGCACTCCAGCCTCAGAAAAAAAAATTCACACACTTGCAGAAATTTTTAATATAAATTGAACACATTAAAAATTAATTTTGCATGACCATTTCGCATTGCAGTGCCAATGCATAGTTAAGATAAGGCCTTAAGTCTTCTTTGTTTAAAGTAACACGGAAACATCTCTCTCTCCCTCTCCCTCCCCATTATCTGTACATAATTATAATTTTCATTAATCAGCAATTGGAACCCCTGTCCTCTGATAATGACAGCCCCGGCTGGAGATCAATGAAACCCTACCTGTGTCGCTAAGGAAACTTGCTGTAAACTTTGAGGAAACTCATTAAAGGAAGGTGAGACCTCACAATCAGATCGGGCTACGCAGAGCATTTATCACATATGCTAGTCAGGGAGAGGGATTGGGTTTGCTGGGAAAATAGATGTTCTCTTCTGTGGCACTTTACTCGTGGAAATCTTGTAGGTTCTCTGGTGACGTCAGCTGTCAGCTTTGAAGGCTCAGCTGACACAAATGCTGCCAGCAGAGACACCAAACTGAGCAGCAGTTTGTGTTTCGGTGCTCCTCTTCCCTGGGAACTATAGATAGAAAAGACCTTTAGCGATTTTCCTCTTCTTTTCCAGCTTTTGGGTTGGATTCGTGGCCAGGGTTTTGCAGCAAGGAATCCTCCAGCAGTCCTTGGGTGCAACTGGACACTGACTGATGCTGTGAAGGACACCAGAGCTTCCAAATCTCTCTAATGGCATCACACCACAGCAGAACACAAGATTTTTCATATTCTAACTTGTTTATAAGACGTCCAAGATTTTTTTTTTTTCCCTTTTATTATCCCAAATGTATGATAGAATCATAGAATCAGGGAGTTGTTTGGTTTGGGATGGACCTTGCAGACCATCTTTGTTCCAGCACCTTCTGCTAGATCAGGTTGCTCCAAGCCCCATCCATCCTGGCCTTGAGCACTTCTTTTTGATATTTACTTGATATTTTCTCTCTTCATTGTGTTATTTACTTCCAGGACTTAAATCAGGTGTCTAATCCAATTCTGAAACTTGTTTGTTCACTATAAACACTTTATTAATGTGTCTGCCTGCTATAACAATGCTCTTTTGTGTGCTATTAACACTTTAATAATTACATTCTCATGTCAAATATTCAGGAACCTTATAGTCCTATGCATTAAAGATGCTACAAAAAGCAAAATAATTTGCAACATGTCATTCATCACTCATGGATTTTGATCACTAGAGGCCTGATTATCCATTTCTTTGCAAATTAAAATAAATAGCTTCATTCAAACCAACAAATGCCATCTTCAGTCCAAAGCATCTCAGAAGTCGCTGTGCCTGCTGAAATATCTCAATGTTCTAAATGGCTCTACAATATCTAAATGTTCTATATGGCTGAACTTTGGAAAAAGTCACCTCCTGGCTGCACAGCACGGAAGCAGACAGGGCTAGTGAGAATGGAGCTAGAAAGTACCTTCTTTAACATGTGGAGCTAAATGTTACCACATTTTACAGGGATTTTAATTGAGAGAGTAATGTGCACAGAGGCAAAAAAATGTGTTAGGTCTCTTTTACTTCTCCCTTGTAGATGGAGAGCAGGAAAAATGGCCGAGTAAAGCAACAGCAATGTCTTTGCATAGTTTTTCTGTTATGCTTGATTTTTCTGAGTATTTTTCCATGCTTTGGGTTTGCTGGTGTTTTTTACCTTTGGAAAACAGACAGAAACTTCCAAATATCTCTCTGGAAATTCATGGTCCTGTGCAGGAGGTCCTGCTGGCTGTTCCTTCAAAAGAACACACACAAGAAAATGATCAGGAGCATTTCCTCCTGCCTCTCCCTATCACATCTTTAATCTCTTTGGGTGGTTTGTGCCTGTGGCTTTCTGAGGCTGCATCAGCACCTCCACTTACAGAACAGAAGAGAGAAGCTGCAAGGTAGGCTGGTAAGCCATCCTCACCACATGTGTGACAGGCATGATAAAATAGATTAAATAACATCTGTTTTCACAGTGAACCCTCACCTTTCAGTCTAAAACCTACTTAAGAAAGGAACTTCTTTGGGGCTTTAGGTAGTTCAGGGTGGGGATTTCTGGCTGAGATGTAGGACAGACAGAGCTGCATGGTCTGCAAAGAGAGTTGGGGTTGTTGACCACTTGGAGGATTGCTGTGAGGGACTTAAAACAAATTTTGGGGAGGTTATCCCAAAGTGAGGGAGGAAAGTGTGAACAGGGAAGACAGAAGTGAACAGGAGCAGAGAGGAAGTCTCTCACCTCTCTGCCCAGCATGGAGAGTGCTCAGATCTCACCTTCCTCACCCACACACTGACCTGAGGCTGTGCACAGGCAAGAAGTGACACTCAATGCACTCTCTCAGGGTGGTGGAACAGATGGATTTATTTTTTCCCTGTGGGGGAAAAAAAAACAAAACCAAATCCCAGGTCAAATATATAAAACATTTCTCAAAAATACGTAATGTTCCTATTTTCATGTGTTGGGTTTGACACTGAGGTATTGTCTTTGCATGCAGTTTTCAGCTTCTGCCACACTTTGCGTCACAAGTAAAATTTCCTGCTTGGAAACTGGATTTTTTAGGATTTTGCTCATCTGCCCAAAGGCTTTTACTCTCTCCACTAAATTTACTGCTGATCTCTTCAACACAGTAAACAGACTCACCTTCTCACGGGGCTGGTGGATCTGTATCTGCAGAAGCACAGAAGAGGTTGTCTGTATTAGGGAGTTCACCTTGGAAACTGTTGTGCTGTTCTTTAAGGGATGGATTCTTTCTTCCTTTCTCCCACAAAGCTGTAAGAGAATAAAAAGAAATTACCTTTCACTGCGAGTCGATTTGTGGGATGTAATGGCACAGTTTAGAAAGGAATATTGCAGACAGTTAGACCACTTGGATTAGAAATCTTGAATCAGTTTGTGGGGATATATATTTCCATAGTCCTGTGTTTTGTTGTGTGGGGAATTTAATAAGAGATGTAAATCTGCAAACTGCAATGGTATCACCATAAAACATAAAAGATTCATGTATTATAAATAGGTATGACAAATAAATTATTTATGTGAATGTATATCTGTGTGTGTGTGTACATGAGCTCACGTTCACTTTCTTTCCTTTTTTAAATAATTAGTGGCAAAGTCTTTTATTGTGCATTGCCCTGCGACCTGTGCAAGAGCTTTAATGACATTTCACACAAAGAGCTCAAGGTAGAGCTTGCCCTGTGCTGAACTGGAGCCTCTCAGACTCATTAAGGTGGGAAACATCACAAGGCATGTAAGGAACAAAAAAATCCCAGCCCAAGGAGGCTGAGGATCACTCTGGAAGTGTCCAGGCACCCCTGAGAGCTCCGAGCCAGCAGTGTGCAATGATGTAAAGGATTGCACAGGCTTCCTACATCCCTGCTCAGGACGTTTCTGCAGGTAAATTTGAATTCCATCAATCTGCTGCTCGTGTTGTGGCAGATTTTGGCAGCCACGGTGACAACCTTTCTGTGATGGCTTCTTTTCCCAGCTCTGACTGACACCATCCCGGTGTATTACTCATTGCATGAAGTCACATGAGCTGCACAGGAGGCACTGGGAGCTCCAGATCTCTCCTCAGTAACCTGTGCCGTCTATAGATAGCTGGCTACACAACAGCCTATTTTTAAGCCGGGGTGGGACACTTCTAAATTAAGGCATGAGTAAAACGAAATTGTAGGAGAGCTCCAGAACATTAGAGAAAAATCCTGTGTGACTTCAGTTATGTTATTAACTTTTCCACTTTTGCTGCAGAAGTTGTTTCTGTCAATATTTTACTTTAACGGTGCTGAACGGGAGGAAGGAGCAGGGTCCAAGCAGATGGCTGTCAGCAAACTGATGACGGCAGTTGAGAATTAGTGTCCAAATACAGTATTTAAAACTTGCTACAGTACATAGTTTCCTGCATATGCATGCCAAAATAAATCTGGTTTGGAGAACCTTTCAGGATCCTTATTTTATTTTTATTTGGAGCTTATTCTATTAAGATTAAGCAAACAGGCAGAGTACCTTAGCTTAGCAGGGGAGTGGGTCCATCGAGCAGGGAGTGCAGAGCTGGATGAACCACAGAGACCTTTCCAACCTTTGTTCACTGCCAGCTATTGACTTTCTGAGCATCACTAAGTACCAGAACGAATGATAACATTAATGTCATTAACAGCATTAATTTGCACCCGTTTTTGCCTACCTCATGCACACACACTGTTAAAATCCTTCCTTCTCCCACCAGCTGTGTTTTTTCCCTCTGGATAATCTTCCTGAAGGAGTTGGTAAGGGATGGTTCTATGACACAGGGAATATCTGATATCAGCTAATTCGAGGCACCTGAACCAGATGCATTTTGAGCGGGGCAGGACAGCAGCAGGTAGTGGCTATTCCACTCTGCACACGTATTTTGGTGTAAGTGTGACTAATCTGTGGGTTTGGATACCTGGCTGCAGTGGGGTCAGAGCAGGGGCAGCCTGTCTCTGCTGCAGTGAATTAAAGGCTTACATTCATTATCTCCCAATACCTCATTAAAACGACTTTAATGTGGTGAACATTTGATGGTAGACAAAAGCTTTAATCTTGTGAATATCAAACACACCTGTGTTACATTTCCTCTTGCAGCAGTTAGCAGAAACAGGTTAACAAGCTATTTTAACTCCTTAATCTGCTGAATTTGTGTGGAAACCAGACTTTCACCAGTCACCTGAGTTTGAACTCGGAAAAAAAAATCCTACATACACCCCTAATTTATCAAGCTCTTTTTTCAAACTCTGCCTGCTCTAGACACTTTTAATCATCTGTTTAATTTTGCACCTTTTTTTTTATCCTGATATATTATATGCAGGTTATACTTAAGGCCCAGATTTGCCCTATTTTTCTTCCTCATCTGACCTAGATTCAAATTTACACACTGTGAAATAGCTAATAAATCCCCATTAAGGTTGTAAAAGGTGAAGGTTCAACCAATGTGCAAGTCATCAAGTTCTAATGTAAAACTGAATGAGCCTTGATATTAGCAGCAGTCTCAAAAAGTGAGGCTGAAAGGCTCTACAGGTTTCCAGCTTTTTTTATGGCAGGCTGTGCTTAAAGCACCTCACCTCTGACAACACTGTTAAGCCTGTACAACAACAGTGACAACAACAGGCCTTAAGAACAGTAAGAAAAATATACTGCCATCTCCAAAAAATGAAATATTGAGGGGTTTTTTTTGAGCCAAAATTCTGCAACCGAGACATGTTCTTTACTCCACACGTTCTGAATATTTTGCTGCAAGTAAACACAGTTCAATAGATATTTCCCAATAAGCATTACGACCTCTAAATGCAAAAAATTCATATAAAAGCCCTCATAAAATACATTTCTTTTGTGTATCTCTCCGTGTCAGTGTTGCCCTGCTGAAACGGGGGGGGTTTTGCTTTGTTGTTGAAGTCTTGGAAAAGTGGTTTGTCAGTCCAAATGGAGAGTGCTGCTTTTTTTTTCCACTAGCCATAGATAGTATTACAATGATTTACAGAGACACGCTGAAAGTAAATTATGTTGTAAACGCCTGTCCCTTGGGCCGACAAAGAATCACGGGGAAAAAATGCAAAAAGTTTGAAATTCCCAACAGCAAAGGTTGACAGGAAAATATGGCGTTGTTTTTCTATGAGTAAAAGTAACTTTTATGTTGTGTTTTCCCATGAGAAATTATAAACTTTCAAAGGAATTTTAGTCTCTTGTATGCACACATAAGAGCAATTTATCTGGTACTGCCCCAGTGAAAACACTGTTAAGACTTTAAAGCTGTTAGAACTATGGCTGAACTTCATCTAGGCTGCTACTAGTTATTTGTTCTTGCTGCCTCTTCTTGTCAAAACATTTACTCAGACTTCGAAGAGTTGCAAGTTGGCAACGTGTTAATAATATTAGAATGCATTTGTGTCGGCCATGTGGCCGCAATATTTAAGTAAATTCATCACTTATTTAATGAATAATGAATTCACGAGAGTAGCTATGGAGACGTGGAACCATATGTAGTAAATTAAATGGGAACTTGTCAACGTACGGTAACAGTGAATGTCACCAAAGAAGTTGTGTCTGTTTTATAGCAGTGGTGATGCACATTCACCCAGCCTGGGATGGATTTCTGACTAGGTATAGGACAGCCACATTTTTTCACACCTAAGTTGCAGCAGTGATTTCTAACAGGTGTGGTAATAAAGTGAGAATTTACACGAGTTCCTCGTCGGTGTGTGCAGGAAAGGTGGAAGAATCTCAAGTTATTCAGCCTGTAAATTACTTAGCAGCATTTTGAAAAGGAAGGTAGAGAACTGCAGGAGCTTTTTTTCCGATGGGAAAATGTCACCAAGGAAAGGGGGGTGGGTGTTACTCAGCTCAGTTCTCATCTGCCCTAGAGCATAATGAAAATTCCAGACATCAAGGATGATTTCCAAGATAATTAACGGGGAAAATCAGACCTGAAGAATAGTAAAGGATATACAAGAAGCTCATTAACACGAAATCAAGAAAAGAGGGTGGTGCAAAAGTTCAGAAAGCTAAGTCCAGCTTTCTGTTTGACTTCAGAGCCACAAGCATTCTTTTGGACATCGTGTCAGAACTCACCAACCTCAGGGTGCCATCCTGGTGGAGGTGGGAGATGGAGCAGGCAGGTAAGGAAGGATTTCAGTGCTGGTATTCAGGGAACCATAGAATCCCAGAATAGTTTGGGTAGGACAAAGACCCTAAAAGCCATCTCATTCCAACCCCCTTCCATGGGCAGGGACACCTTCCACTATCCCAGGTTGCTCCAAGCCCTGTCCAACCTGGCCTTGGACACTGCCAGAGATGGGGCTTCCATCCCTGATTTTGCAATATGCAGATAAACTGTGTTCAGAGGCTTTACTGACCAAACAGTGCAAGAAACCTAATGATTAATGAGACTGATGAGCCAAGTGTAGATTTGGATTAACAAGAGCCTGATCTTTGGTTGTAATTGTGACTAAAGGTGTTTCACAAACCCAAAAAACATCTCCGGTGCAATCTTGTCAGCTAAGGAGTTTGGGATCTTCCATCATTGAGGGAACTTCACATTTTATGTTTAAGTGCTGTATTTAAATGGAAATATCCTGCTGTTGATGCAGCTGAAGATCCTTTGTGTCTGTACATGGCCATTGCTTTGCTGCAGTCAATAAGAAAAGATAAGATACCATATAAAACAAACACTGCACTCCTGATTTTCAAAACACAGGAAAGGAGATAATTGTTAGAAAACAAAGGCAGAACTCATAAAAATTGCAACCATCTTTGTCTGAATTATGTTAGAAGACTACATCCAGCTAAATCCTGGCTTAAAGTAATATTTATGCTCAGGACATCCCCTGAGATTTCAGAAATTTTAAGAGCTCTAAAACACTTAAAGACATGCAGCCTTTCAGGTCAGAGACAGTTCCAGTCTTGTCACATTTCAGGCATTAAGGCTTATCTTTCCAGCACGTTTTTCTTGAAGAACTCACTTTTATCACCAAGCCTAACAACAGACTCCTACCATCATCAGAGTAACTACTCACTGCCTCTCTACCCCGAGTAACTCAGAGCCCACTTTCATGAACACAAAGTCACTCAACTGCCCCATTCTGCAAACTTAGCTCCTGGGCTCTTCCTAAAGCTCATTCCAGTGGAATTTTGGGGATCCATGTCACACCTACAAAAGTTTCCCTTTGTTTTTTCAGCCGTTGAGTTGCGTTACATCTCGTCACGTCACGTCGTGTTGAGTGGCACTATTGCCTTCAGAAATGATGGGATAGAGCGTGACTTGATGTGTTGTGAGTGATGTGACACGATGTGACATATGTCATAAAATCATTGTCACCCATCAAAAAAAAAGTGACAGATCAAATTCAAACAAAGCTTACCATATACTTTTAGTGGCTACCCAATCAACTAAAAACAAATATTTCGAATTGTGAGCCAAAAGCGTGGGAGTGTGACTCATTTTTGGTCAGTCCTCACATGCCTAACTTGGCATTTTACATTTCTTCCACTTTCCTTCACACTGTATTATCCAGTTGGTGGGGAGGAAACTTGTTCAGTTCATTTATATTATTCAGACTGCATATTTGTCAGACCATTACTTCTAAATATGTTCTCCTAGTCCTTTTCACGAATCATCCCCATTTACCTTCTCTTTCTTGATGCATTTGAGTTATTATCATGTTATGAAAGTAATAATGTACAGAAAAGGTTGAATTTGTCATCC
This sequence comes from Entomyzon cyanotis, assembly GCA_024500445.1. Taxonomy (NCBI): domain Eukaryota; kingdom Metazoa; phylum Chordata; class Aves; order Passeriformes; family Meliphagidae; genus Entomyzon; species Entomyzon cyanotis. The sequence continues at coordinate 2,953,299 of JAKEPQ010001026.1, forward strand.
TGCAACGTTGTACAAGCCAAACCATCAAGAACAAGGAGATAATTTTCTGTAATTTTACATCTGAAGAACACACTATCTATTCAAAAATATCACACTGCTTTATTTCCAGGCTACATATCTGCTCATTAAACATTTCTAATAAGGAATGTAAGATAGGAGGGAGAAAATAAAAAGCACTTTTGCCTTGTAAATGAATTGCTGCATCTCTGACTAAACCAATATCAGTGTGGGAATAAGCCCAAACAGCTTTTCAAGACTGGAGCTGGGACAACTGGCAATATGCAGAAAGTGGTACCCAAGCACTACCATTGCTCTAATATTCATGGAGTCAAAGAGTGAATTTCCAAATTTCCCAGGGTCCAAAGGGGAAAGGCAGCGCTGTTCCGCGCGGGGATGTGAAAGATGATGTGGGTGAGATCCATCGCTGTGATCACATAAGGGAACCCTGAAATGTCATAAAATCCCACTCGGATCTGTTGTCACTACTGCTGCTTGTATGGAAAATTAACACATTTAATTAACTGCCTGACCAAAGCAGCTGTTACCTTATATAAAACCTTGAGCATCGATGCCCGGCGTATCCCATTAGGTGTTCCAGTGTGCCAGTGGCATAAGACTGATTATCGATTTGTACCAAATGGCACAGCAGGACTCCTCTAGCAGCACACTCAAGTCAAGTTCTTCCTTAAATTCTTCATGGGGCATAATGATGCTCCAGCCCAAATTGCTTAATAATGTTGCCTTTCAGGACGGCCAACAAGATACACCATGCACAGCAAAACATGTCCTGGCCACAGCAACTCCTTTCTCTGCCTTTGTTCCTGACGTCTGAAAGTGTTCCTGCTGCCTGAGCTGTGGATGAGTTTGGCATGTGATTTCCATCAGAATACTACAAGCACTATTTTATTTATATTCCATTTCTATCATTTATGGCAGATGGTTACTTGCCTTAAATTTTTAAATAATATCTTGGCTGCAGAATTTCAAATTAAAAGTAAAGTCTCCAAGTCAGAGGCAAGGGTAAGTTCAGTTATTTTTAACAAAGTTGGTTGGAGGATTTTTTTGGTAGTGCTTATCTTGTACATGAAAGTTCGCCTGTGTGTGAGCATCTAGATTTGTACATATTTTTCCCTGGAAATACTTTTCTCCAATAAATTTGTGTGTATATAGACTTCAATAATTAAACACTTGAGAGGCAGACCTTTTCTTCCCAGCTGAAATAGCTACAAGTCATTTCATTATAAAGTAGACTATCTTGTACATATCTAAACGTGTTCTAAATGAAATCCAAGTTTTGAATCAAGATTTGGAATAGAGCAACCTCTAGACATGGAGAATTTCTACTCTTGATATTTTTGCTCTTAATTATCTTTCCAATACCCTTTTTATGCTGTGATAGTAAAAAAAGTGTTGCGTTTAGAGAGTGTAAACTACACACAGAAAAGGACAGGACAAACTGGCACAGCCCCATTATTTCAACAGAAAAATTCAGATTTAATATTTGGCCATTAAGAAATACCTACCTTGCACACAGCATTTTCTACCGTAGGTTTCCAATCACTGCGAGAGAAATAGACCCCAATTCTGCAAACACTTATGTGTGTGTAACTACACATATGGGAATAATCCCATTAAATCAATGGGATTACTCGTGTGCATAAAGTTAAGCATGTGTGTAAGTGCTTGCTGGAGCTTGGCCGGAGGGAGAAGACAGGATTTTTGAACCATTGGTACAGTGGGTGTGAATGTTTGTATTCCATTTGTGTGGCTTCAAATGCTCCTTCCCAAGTCAAAAGTTTGGAAGGAAGAAGTTGCCCTCTTTTGTATCAAACCAGGATGTTTTGACTCTGTAAACCATCCCCTGTCATAGCACAAGGACCACTTTTAAGGTGGTCTCCATAAAGCTGAGCAGATTTAGAGCACAAAAATTCCCTGACACCTGTGGTGTGTTCCCTGCCTGCATTCTTCTCACAGATCCTTTCAGATTTGCAAATTTATGTAAACAAATTCAAATCTACAAGTTGTAAGCTGTACGTAGCTGTGATTCACGTGTTTTGGGTTTTTTATCTTGGTAATCTCAGGTGAAAGGATTCCTGAACTAGATATTTGGAAATGCATAGAAGCAAACAGAAACTTGAGTTTTGAACTCAGTTAAAAAAAGAGCTCCATACGTGAAAAGAAAACCAGTTCAGCTAAGGTAGAGGGTGCAAAATTTCCTTGTGTAGGAAGGAGATGGTTTAGCCAAAAATATTTTGAGAAAAGAGCAAAAACACAGACAATACAGTTCTCTTCTTGAAAATATTTATTTTCTGTCCAAGGAACAGCTAAGGGATCCATCAGTTTTGTTTCAGATAAGGAGAGATCTTTTTGCCTAAAACTGCTCTTGTTTACCATGCTCCCAGTCAAGCTCCTCACCCAGTAGGTTAGGAAAAATTAAATAATGGGAAAGAAAAATCTTCAGGTACAAAGCATTTGTCAACAATACCCTGGGGAGAAAAAGAAAAAAAGAGAAAAAAAAAAAGGGAAAAAAAGAATTTTTATAACCAAGTTTCCAACCAGAAGAATGTCTAAGAAATCCCAGATGACTATTCCCACTGAAATTGACTGTACCTAATCCTGGATATATATTCTCAGCCAGGATTTCAACACTTCAGCTCTTAGGGTTGTTCAGAGACATATTTTCACATACAAGGGAAGATCTGCACATCAGATTCCCAGTTCTGTATCTGGGTGATGTTAAGAACATCTCCTTTATCCTCCACAGATCAAGAACTGGTAACTGAAACTGAAGAAACAGCTTATCCTTAGACCATCTTGTTACTTTTTCACTGAACAAACTGAGAATTTATACCACAGCTTCTCAGATCCTCAGACTCCTGCATAGACCCTTGGAAAGAGCTGTGGTTTTAAAACAAAGCCAAAATTATTATTTCATTGAATCAGTTAGGTTGAAAAGATCCTTAAGATCACCAAGCCCACCATTAGACCATGTCCCTCACTGTCACATTCACACGTATTTTAAATCCCTCCAGGGATGGGGACATGGGGACCCCACCACTGCACTGGGCTGGGCAACCCTTTCCATGAATAAATTTTCCCAATATCCAACCTAAACCTCCCTTGATGCAACTTGAAGTCATTCCTCTTGTCCTGTTGCTCGATACTGAGGAGAAGAGATGAACTCCCCCCCGGCTGTCCCCTCCTGTCAGCAGCTGTGCAGAGCCACAAGGTCCCCCTGAGCCTCCTTTGCTCCAGGCTGAGCTCCTTTGCCAGCTCCCTCAACCTCTTCTGGTGCTCCAGAGCCTTCCCCAGCTCCAGTGCCCTTCTTTGGAGATGCCACTATGAAATATCAAGCAGAAATGTTTCTCATGCATGTATGAATTCAACTAGAACTCCTGATATGTGGCATTTGAACCCTGGTACTTCATGTTCTTGTCAAAGCTGTCAAGAGCGGCAGAGCAAAGTCTGTGACAGCAAAAAAGCACGGGGACTATAACAAGCCTGACCCTTATACATTACAGACATAAAGCTGGAGAATGGTGTGTGGTCTTCCTCTGATGCCATACTCAAGATTTTTATTGCAAACACCTTCCTCCCAACATCCATTTAACATGCATCCATCTGCCAGGCGATGTTTTCCCCAGCAGTGTTAATGTGCATGTGCCCCTTCCACTCTGGTAGTTCACACCTTTAACTAGGGCTGGAGCCAGAGTGCAATAAACAGCCTTCCACAGTTTGGAGTATAAAAGGCTCAGAATGTGAGAGACACTTCATCAAAAAAACAAAAGACCAAGACAGAGCAGTTCAGAGCTCTGGAAGGCATGGGGAGTGGTGGGGTTTACAACCCTGCTTGCAAATACTTCTCCTAAAAAGTAAGAATTATGAATAATAGCTCAAAAGAGAGGATAGAAGGTAATATCTGATGGGAAGGACACAATCACAGGTTAAAAAAAAGAAGCCCTCGCCTGGCTCCCAACCAGGTGTTGTGTCTTAGGTTGTTTAAAAATACTTCTGGTTGTGTTTAATTAGTTATGACAAAAGATCCTCAAAGAATGTATCAGTTCAAGGCTTAAGTTTGCCTGCAATGTTTCACCTTTGTTCAAGGAAAAAAGTATCATTGAGATACAAAAACTTGAAAAAATATAGTATGAAAGTTACTGCCTTAATGAAATATTAAAAATGCATCAGGAATACTGTTCTGGCATTAAAAATAAACAATAACATTTCTTCCTAGTTACGGTTCACTTCAATTCTTTAAAAATTAATTATTACCTCTTTAAATATTTGATTAAATTAGATTTGGGTGGGTTATCGCTATCCACAAAATACACGGTGTTGTGTATAAATTTGCTTTCTTCAGTCTCTGACATGTACAGGCACGTTATACAGTTGTTTGATTATTAGAAAACTAAATCCAATGGCTCTGTTTTGGCAGTTTGCAAAATATATACTATTGAGTCTTGCCACTTGGAATGAAAATGCAGCACTGTGCTAGAAATCTCTAATAAAAGAGGGAAAGTAAAGCAGCAAAATTACACTCCATGATATTTGGGATTTTCACATCGTATCTTATCCTGCTGCTATATCTCACGTTCAAAAAAGGACACATTATTTTTAATAATGGTTAATTAGGATTTGGGGATAATAGCTTAGAAATCATAAGAAATTTCTGGGCATATAAAATCTATTCTGTTCTCAATGCATGAGGATTTATAACTGCTTAGATAGCAAGGGAAGAATAAACCCCCCTGCATGTCCTAAGAGAGGTAAGACAATTATTTCTCCAGCATTATGATAAAAATAATTTACTATGACCAACTGGATAAATAAGAAAAGTCTCTGAATGAGCACAGGGGCTGATAGTGTTAAAAAACACTAATTTAAGTGAACACCTGGAAGTGTGCAAGGCCAGGTTGGACAGGGCTTGGAGCAGCCTGGGATAGTGGAAGGTGTCCATAGGATGGGATGAGCTTTAAGGTCCTTTCCAACCCAAACCATTCCATGATTCCTTCCCTCCTCTTGACCAGGTTATTCCAAACTCAATCTGCACTGGTGGATGTATAATTTTTGATTCATGTATTTTATTTTTAAATATCATCTGATGTGGCACTTTACTTCATATCCAGTATGCTGAGATTCACAGTGGGTTTTTCATTTCATGCTTTGTCCAGAAAAAAATGATTGAGTTTGGAGCAAACAGGAACATTTGGGCTTTGGGGGTATAACTCTCTTCTATCAACTATACTGAAAATATCCAACTTAATCCTCAAAAAGCCAACATTAAAATTAAAAAAAAAAATCAACCTTCCTTTTAAATTAATATCACAATATCACAATGCCAACATCTGGCTCCTGAGCATGTGTGATGGCTGCTTTAAAAGGATAATTGACTTTGTGGGAAGGAGCTCTGTTCATTGTTCAGATATTGTGGATGACACTTCCCCTCTGCTTGCTCTGCAGCCCATGGGACTCTCCCACCTCACAGACACTGGGATAGCACAGGGAGTGCTTTCCTGTGGGCTTAGACAGAAGGCTTGCCATGCAAATTGATCATTCCCTCAGACTGCATAAAAAGATTGAGACAAACTAAATAAAAAATTTTGTAAAAATGGATTTCTTGCTGAAGTTTAGATATTTTCCTTACAAATTTAAAATGGAAATTTTTATGGATTTTTTTAAAAGTTAGAGTTCAGTTTTTTGCTAATTTTATATGCCTCAAAATAGTGCATAGAATATTAAAAATAAAGACACCAAAATGAGGTTTATATCAGAATATATGTTTTCAGATAATTGTTCCTCCACATCTGTCATCATGATCCTATACTTTTCCTCGCTGGCTGTACAGAATTCAGACTTCAGACTTCAAATGTCTGTTTAATTGCTAAGGTGGACAGGATTACCTGACTCTTTGGGCATCTTTTCATTAATTAAAATGCCCAAGTGAACTTCATCACTTCTGCCTTGAAGGAATTCTTCCCTGTGAGGGTGGGCAGGCCCTGGCACAGGTTGCCCAGAGAAGCTGTTACCCCTGGAAGTGTCCAAGGCCAGGCTGGACAGGGCTTGGAGCAACCTGGGACAGTGGAATTGTCCCTGCCCATGGCAGGGGATTGGAACACAATGAGCTTTAAGGTTCCTTCCAACCCAAACCATTCTGGGATTCAGGAAATACACTTTTTGTCACCTAAACCTGACTCCAGGACTCAGTTCCCTGCACTGCATCATGTAGTTTCACTTTTCACTTTTTTTTTTTCCCCAGCCTGAGATGCCAAACTTTACAGAAAGATTGAGTTATTGGCAGGAATTGCTCCCACTCTCCAAGTAGCACAGGCTCCTCAAACTAAAATAGAACTAGAGTGGACTGAAGAGGCTGAACGAGGCATTTATCTGCTCTTCGCTCTGAAGTAGACACATCCAAATTACAACAGTGAAATCCGGAGGAATAGCAACTATCTTGTGGGGAATGAGAAAGAAAGTGTCTGGAAAAGCCATCGTGCAGATTGAACTCTCTTCCTGCTTCAGGAGCCATCCCCGGGTGCTTCAGCTCAACAGCTATAGACAGAGCTGAGGCACTCAGAGCAGTAGGGCAGGAAGCTGGGCACAGGCAATAGTGCAGGAAAAACGTTTGCATGATTATATATGTGGTAATCCAAGCTCGATTTGCATATTTTGATTTTGCTATTCACTAAAGTTGGGTCCCTGAGGCACTTTCTAAGGTCACTTGGGGGGCACTGGGAAGTGGCAACGGGGAGAGCTTTGCCCTTGGCCAAGAAACCTGCCCAAAAGTGGAAATAAATTGTTCCTGTTTGGGAAAAAATATAAAGGAAAGGGAAAAAAAAAAAAAAAAAAGAGCAGCTTTGGATGGGAAGAGAGTTTCCACAGCCAAGAGGAATTATTTAAGTTGGCTAATACAACACGGCCAGTTGATCCTTTGCCTTTCATATTCCTGCTTGCCTGTCTGCCCCCTCCTTGGGACTGTCTGAAGGAAGGGAAGGAGCAGACAGATGTTCCTGGCCTGTGCTGGTGGGGAATCAGGAACACATCTGAGCTTCTTGTCTCTCTTCAGAGCCACCCAGCTGGGAATGGTGACTCACAGCTGGGTCACGAGGGCCTTGCCATCAACCTGGGAAGATGATGGATTCTCAAAACATTTGCAACTGCAAAAGAAAGTAAAACAGGAATTAAAACAAATAAGCAAAAAAAAAAAAAAGGAGAAAAAAAGGGAAAGGAAAAATTGTTAAATTGGTCACCATCTCTGCCCCTTCTGTTAATTTTTGTTGTGTTTGGAGAGACAGGCTGGTAAGGAGATGGTTACCTTGTTTTCAATTTCACTGTGAAGACACACCCATGATAAGTGGAATAATGCCTTGCACGGTACTTATAGTCTGGATGAATAAGAAGCATCTAAAATTTTGTGGGTTTATTTAATTTTTAAATGGATTTAAAAGTCCTTGGGCTGCTGGAGGCAACAGGATGCAGCAGGTCAATGGGGCTTTCTCTTCCCATTACCTTCACATACAAAAGGAACTGGAGAAGAGTTACCAGGAAAAATTTTCATTCAGCTCCTCACAGGCCAGTAAATGAGTGGCACAGTGGAAAAACTAACCACATGGCCAATGCTAATGACTCAGGATGCAGCAGCTCCCCATTTTTTACCCTCCACTCTCCTCCCTGACTGCTGGTGTGTGAAGCACCAGCCCAGCTTGAACACACCATGCCATTCCTCCTTGTCTCTGCAGCTCGTATTTCCTTCATTCTCACACAGTACTTAAAATCAACACATAATTATTATTATTATTATTATTGCTTTTTGTAGGAACCCTTTTGCTCTGCTGTATTCATCCCAGAGAAGAAATTTTTTGATGTAATATTTTCAGACAGTGCTCATTCTCATATCCTTTCCCTTTTGCAGGGACAGGCAGGTTTCCTCTGAACCATTCAGAAATAAAGCATAAATGATATCACATCACAGTTACTAGTATTTCCTTCTTGAAATATTTCCTTTTTATGGTCTTTTCCCTTGGGAGCTCCTTTTCCTACAACATGTTCAGCTATCTGCAGGTTAGATTCAGGGATATAAAAATAGTCAAGACACCAGAACTTAAAGTCAGTGGTCTCTAATAGAAGTGCACAAAAGGAACTCTGTGTCATGATACACAAGGATTAAAGCATTTTTAAAAATACAAAAAAAGATAGAGCTAAAAATGTTCTTTCATGCAATAAATCTGCAGGGGTTACTCACCACAATGCTGAAGAGATTTTCCATCTTACCTATTTTCTCTTTCCTCCTGTTGTCCTTTCCATCCTTCCCACACACATTCCTTCTCTTCTTCCCTGCAACCAAAACTCACCTCAGTTATTTTGTCCCACCAAAATCCAGCACAAACCCCCAAAACCCATCTGCCACCTCAAGTCCCAAAAGCCAAGAGAAGGGTGACCTTCTCTTTTTGAAAGATTGGGATATTTTATCTTATTTATTTATTTAATTTTATCCCTTTGAAGATGGGACCATTTTCAGGGAATATCACTAAGTGCTGTATTAATCACCTGGGTTAGCTTGACGCAGAATTTTTAATTTTACTGGATAGTAATATTAAAGAATTTGAAGTCAGCTCAGAGATCCAACTCTGTGTCTTCTGGAAGTGATCTAACTGTTGGATCAGTGTGTCCCTGGCACATTTGTAGAACAAATTCATATGTTGGTTTCCACAAAGCACTGGTAGTGCCTGAGCTTGCCAGCTCTGCCGTTCTACTGCGAATGAAACAAAATTCAGACTTTCAATCCAGCCTCTGCACCCTGTTCCAAGACTGGAATTTAACTGTGGGGATCAGAGGCCACCTCTTCAATGTCGGTTCTGGTTAATCACAGCCTTAAATTGACTCCTTTTTCAGACGAGGATTGGATATTGTTGAAACCTTGTCAGAGAACTAAATTCTTTTGGAAAAAAAAAATCTATTCAATGTGCCAGAGACGTTTGGAGAAGTATTGATCTCTTGTGGTTTCCATAATTTAAAACACCTCCTGGATCAGGTAATCTCAACAGACTGGCACATCCACCTGGGCCAAAATTTCATGCTTTATGTGTATATATATTGCATGAAGTGAAACGTGTTCACAACAGATTTGCTTAGCTGGCCCCACATTAATTGCTGCTGTGCCTACAGAAACTTCACCAGGCACAGACTTAACACCAGTCTTCATTTAATCAAGCTCCTAATTTGCATCTTGTACAAAGTTTCAACTTCTGAGCAATCTGAAAAGGCTGCCCTGTCCCTGGAGGATTGATACAAGATATTTTACAGGGCATGATAAATAATATTTTTAAAACTTAAATAAACAAGGTCTCCGAGTGTTTTCCCCTGAAAAGTTTTATTACATTTATGACAATTTAAATATGCCTCTTGAGAGGCAAACCATGAAGATAAAGAATGCAACAGGGCCAGACAAGAGAACACTGGCATTCTGAACATACAGACATTTTAAAAGAAGAAAAAGCTTGACATTTGCCCCATTTTTGGATGATCCAAAAATAGATAAATAAATTACTAAATAAGCTCATTACAGACTCATTCTGCTTTTTCATATACCTACAGCAAAACACAAACCACATTTTAATGCATGAAAACCAGGTGACAACCCATTTGAATTCTGTATAAAATAATGAGCTGTATTTTCATTTGAGATGTGTCAAAATAAAATACCACTGGGAGAAAGTGTGTCTTACTGAATCCTTTATAATGGGCAACATAACCAGCAATGTGTGAAACCAGAGAAATTCAAACCCGCACACTCAGAGTCACCTTTAAAAGGTGGTGAGATTGGCTTATCTTTTAATTCTTTTTGGCTCTTCCTCTCAGAGAGAGGAGAACCCTCAAAAAGATTTTGGGATCCACTAGGAAAACAGTTGTTTTATGGCAGATTTTGGTATTTTGGGTAATGTAATGACCACCAGATTATACAAACCCAGAGTGGAGATGCCTCAGGTTTTGGTTGAGCACAGTCAGGCAGATCTTGAAACTCACTCTGATATGACCAAATGTATTTTGGGGTTTTGTACTTACTACAAACTCCACTGATTTTGCATGGGGGGAAAAAGGTGTTGTACAGGAACATATAACCAAGAATGAATGAAACACGTCTGGGGATCACTTATGTTCTCATGGCAAATGTGTGACCATGGAATACCCCACTGAAGTGGAAAATGAAATCCAAAAAATGAAAGAAAAAGGAGGAAAAGGTTTTTTTTTTTTCAAAGTTAACAGAATGGAGCAGAGGTCCACGATCAAATGAATCTAAACACTGAGCTTTATCTCTACCACCTCCCTGCAAGAGGGACTTTGGAAAATACACCTCATGCCTTTGGAGAGCATCAAGAACTTCCTTCTCCTCTTGATCCAAGTCTATATTTCCAGCCAAAGCTTCAGCCAGTGTTTGGGATTCTGCAGTGAGAGTTCCCACATCTGCAGAAGATGTTGTCTTTAGCTCCCATCACACCTGCACTGCAGGTCACAGTCGTACCTGAAAAACTGCTGAACACTTTAAAAGCTTTTTCCCCTGCTGAAATTCTCAGATCAGCACTCAGCAAGTCAGAGTTCATCTAAGAGGTTCACTCAGTGGGAGCGAGTTGAATTTTATGCAATTTGGCCTTCCCATGCAAGCTGCACTATAAGGACTACCTGTGCTCCAGCTCTGAGCCCTCACCTCCTGCTTTCAGCTCAACAATAATCAACTTGGAGTCAGCAAAGAGATCAGAGGCCAAATCATCTTCCCTCAGCATTCAGCATCCTTTCCTTTCCCACCTCTGCTCACCTTTCCCCCCTTTTCCAGCAGCCAGGTGTGCTCATGCCTCACCCCAGGGTTTTGAGCAGAGCCTCCTGGGCACAGCTGGGCTCTCCCTGTGCTCCACCAGGACACTCCAGCGACATTCCTGCCCCTCCTGCACTCCTCACTCTGCCGTGGCCTCTCTCCAAACTCAGATGGGTGACAGATGCTTTTTCTCCCCCACCCCGTTTTGTCAGCAGGATAAAAATAAGTGATTTAAATCAGTCTCTCTTTAGTACCCAACCAGCTAGCCCTGCCTAATATTTGTAGTCTAAATAATCGCCATATGTGGCAGTGGAATACAAGTTTGTGGCCTTTTTTTTTTTTTTTTTTAAAATAGAAGTTAATCCAGCTTTGAGCTGGATTAATTCCCAATGAGGCTTGGGGACAGACAGCTGTTTCTCCTCTTTGGCCTGGGAATACTGCCCTCAAAAATCCACCTATACTTGTCAGCATCCCTGATGGACACGAGTTGTGCTCATTTTCAGACCTTTGCTCAAATTCAGGGGCAGAATTGCACCAGTGCCTGCTTCTCAAAAAAAAAAAAAAAAAAAAAAAAAAAAAAGGTATGACATTTGGAAATGTTTTGTTGACTATTTTGCCATGGAATAAGAAAGACTTCAAAGCTCCCATCTTCATTTGGAGAGTTGGGAAGGAAGAATATTTGCAAAGGAGACATTTGACAGGAAAATCAGTATTAGCCTGTAGGGCAGTAGTGGAGTCAGATAAATCCTGTGCTGGCTCTTAAGGCTGAAACCTCACAGAAACAGTTTTAAGGAAACAAGCCCTGAAGTGCTTATTTACCCTGTGCCACATGACAAGCAGTGGTGAAAAAAACAGCAGGAAAGAGAAGCAAAAGAATAAACTAAATAATATTCACTTCTATTTTTCGACCTGCTCATCTTAAAAAAAAAAAAAAAAAAAAAAAAAAAAGAAGAATGTTCTACCTAGGTTATGCATTCCCTTATTATTCCTTGGCCTGAGTGCCCCAAAAACTATACCCACAGAAAATGACATGCAGACCCTTTTTTGGCTGGCAAACACAGGAGTTGTATCAGATCCAATATGCACATTAGTCAGGGAATATTATTTCTAAAATAAGGCTAAAAATCATACCTGAGGTCTGACGGCAAAAGCAGTTGCTTGGCAAGATTTAAATCTCTGTCTCTTTGGTTTTGTTCTCTCACACAGATTATATGAGCAAGTCACCTCACACCTGAAATGTGTCTCAATTTGTGTTTGTTCTGCTTTTTTATTGCCACGTTTGAAAATTAATAATTCAATGTCCTAATATTAGCTGTCATCTTAGCTGTGATAAAATTAATAATTCATCAAACCGAAATCAAACAAATGGCACCTTTTTATGCTGGATGAGGAATATACTTTTCTGCATTTGCAGAGCTAAATTTGGGGAGATTCACCACTTTATTTCGAATGCAATCCTGTTTTACCAATTAATATATCATTTTATCATCTTCACTCTCTTTGAAATGATCTCCAAGGAAGAGTTTTGCACAGCCACACAGGTTATATTTTTACAACATATTTTTTTCCAGATGAACCACAAGAACAGTGGTTCAAAAAGGCAGGGAATATTCACTCCCTTTTATGCCCTTTCCTCCTGATCTTGCACTTCCAGCTTTTCCAGGGAAAATATCCACTGTACCTGAAGTGCTCTGGCCAAATTCCAACCTGGGTAATTACACTCAGCCTGTCTAAATTCTAGCTGGAATTTTGTTGGTTTTTTTTTTTGGAGAAGGAATCCCCCACTCCCTGAGTTGCTGGGGAGTGCTGTGAGTGCTGCTGAGCAGGTGCTGCTCCTCCCAGCAGGAGCTGCCTGGGCTCCAGGAGGAGGTGAAGGGATTTCCAAGTGTGGAGAGCAGCCTGTGTTAAATCTGCAAAGCGTTTGGAGATCCTTTGGGGTGAGAGGTGCTATGTAAATGTGAGGTCACTGCCCTTATCTGGGGTGCAAATGCATCCAGGGCTGTGATTAGGAGGTTAGGGGGGAAAAAATGAAAGGAAAAAAAAAAAAAAGGAGGGGAAAAAAGAGTATGGAAAAAAAATAGGGAGAAAAAATAAAAAGAAGGGGGAAAAACGAGTAAAAAAATAAAAAGGCAAATGAAGGGGAAAAAAGAGCAAAAAAGGGATAAAAGAAAGGGGGAAAATAGTGGGGGGAAAAAGAAGAAAATATGAGGGAAGGGAAGGGAAGGGAAGGGAAGGGAAGGGAAGGGAAGGGAAGGGAAGGGAAGGGAAGGGAAGGGAAGGGAAGGGAAGGGAAGGGAAGGAAGGGAAGGAAGGGAAGGCAAGGCAAGGCAAGGCAAGGCAAGGCAAGGCAAGGCAAGGCAAGGCAAGGCAAGGCAAGGCAAGGCAAGGCAAGGCAAGGCAAGGGAGAAAGGGAAGGGGAAAGGAAAGGGAATACACATCTTCTACCCATGCTGTGCCAGACTGTGGATGTCAAAGTTGCCATTTTCTTGTCTTATTGTAAAGTAAGAGCATTAAACATTAAATTTCTTGGTTTCTGCTTTTTGGACTTTCCCAATCTTTATGTGGTTTACAAATGCTTCTCCCTCCACCAGGAAATATCAACTCAGTCCATGCAGAAAACTCCATACCTTCCACCACAAGTTGCAGCTCAGAAACTCCTGATCCCCCTCTCTGAAGCTGGTGCCACCTCTTGCTGTGAGTTCACCTCCACATTCTTCCATCTTTTCTTCATGTTTAGAATCAGAAAATCACAGAATGGTTTGGGTGGGGAGGGACCTTAATGCTCATCTCATTGCAACCCCTGCCATGGGCTGGGACACCTTCCACCATCCCAGGTTGTTCCAAGTCCCATCCAAACTGGCCTTGCAGGTACAATATTATATAAATCACATTCCATATTGCTTCACTCCCCATGTACCTCCATAACTCACCTGCCTCTTCCCAATACCATAACCAAACTTCCATATTTTCACTCGGTTTTTCTTCCATTTTCATTTTCCTCTTCCTCACCTGACTGGATGATGTGGAATTGTGATTCCTGTCACTTAACCACCCTTAAAGGGACAGACTTCCTAATGGAAATTGAATAGGAAAGGTTAGATTCCGTGGGGAAATTTCAAATTGACAAATTTTCTGAATGGATCTCTCCTAACCTTGTTGCATACAATATATGCATGTATTGAGCTTAATTTTTGGTTAGTATCAAAATGTATTGATCTGCAAGATAAATATTGACTTGACCTCGCTTTCTCTCAGTCTATATTTACTTCTTGAGTCAATAAGTCTAGAAACTGATCTGACAGGAGTCAATAATGGCTTCAAATTCTCAAAATAGCAGCTTTGCTCTAAGGTTGCAATTTTTTATTTTAAAGTTACTGCCTTAAATACATAAAATGCTCAGGAGGACTTAACACTTTACTGCACAAAGCCATTGGGGAAACACTCAAATGCCAGAAGACCTTGATGTGACTTCAGGCCAACTCTGCCATTTCAGCACTGGCCAAGCCATATTGCAAATATTTTAATACTGACCTACTGCAGTCCATCTTTTTCCCAGTGCATCCTCAAAAATTTGAGCTTTGCTCCGGAGGGTATGCCTGAGTATCACTGATTGGATTTGTCAGGGCTAAATTGTCTTCAGCCTTGGGAAAATGCAGAGCTTGCTGTTGGGTAGAGTTTGTCATCATGAGAATGCCCTCCCTGCCTTCATTCCTCTGCTTAGTGAGGTGGTAATTAACCCAGCAAGATTTTTAGTGTCAAATGGGATCATGTTCTTTCCCTTTCCCCCTCAGTGGTGGACAAATCTCCAGTGGATAGTACTGTCCTCATCTCTGATTTTCTCATAGCAGTGTTACAGCAAAAATCTTCATGATTCAATAACCCAGTTTCTAATTTTTGGTTTGTGGTTTTTTTTTAAATGGAGAACTTTCATAAGAAGCAGTTTAATAACTCAGTTATTTGAGCAGCATTGCTCTAATACCTGAGAAAATGCTGTAATTTGATTTAAGGAAAACATTGTCACTGCCAAGTTTTGCCCTGTCCCCTCGAGATCAGTCACCCTTCTGAGAAGTACAGGAAAAATTATTAAAATGAAGAGAAAACAATAAAATTAAGAGAAAACAGATGAGAAAAAGGCACAGAAGATTGACCTAATATCACTTTTTAGAATGAAATTGAAAAAATATTCGCTTTCTCTCACTGTAAAAGGAACCAAAGAATGTGTCAGATATTTTTAAGTGTTGCTGGAAAAGGGTAGAAAAAAAGATCTGTCTATGTTTTTCCCCAGGAAATAATCCAAAATTTGGAATCAGTAATTTTCTTTTAGGTTTTTGCTCTTTTGAGGGGTTTTTTGTTGGTTTTTTTTGTTTGTTTGTTGGGGTTTTTTTTAATTTTTACATAGCCAGCCTTTAGAGAAGATGTTGTACAAGACTCTGGGCTTGTATTAAAATAGTCTTCTGCTGATACTCATTTATCTGCATGTTTTAAAAGTGGGTGAAGCATGAAGCGAAGCATGTAATAGACTTAAGAACACATAGGTACAATTAAATGGGGAGGAAAACAATTACTTGTCATTCTTGCTGTGCTAATATTACAAAGAAAAGACTACCAACGGCTGGGAAACAGTTTTCCAAAATGAAGGGGGGCAAAGGAAGATGAAAAACTCCCATTTCTAAATTCCATGGGTGCAAAATCCCATGGGAGCATGGGCAAAGCAAAATTCCTAAAACCAGAGCAAAACAGCCACGCCAGCATCCTTAAAGAGCCAGGAATCTTTGCATGGATAGCATGATATATTTTTTCCAGGCAACTCGAAGGAAGATTCCCCTCAATCATCCATCCCAAAACTGTTCCATGGTGCTTTTTTGCTTTAATTAAACACAGAGTTTCACAGCTTTCCCAAATTCCTTCATCCTTGGGCAAAACCTTCGGGTTTTGTATGAAGAGTTAGAAGAGTCAGGAATGGGATGAGTCCAGCTGGGAAGAGGGAAAGGGAAAAGAAGGAGGTAGGACAAGGCTGAGTGGGGATAAAAAGGGGATGAGATGGATTTCCCCTTCCCACCAGCCTGCCCTTGAGCTGAGCTGAGGAATCCTTTCCTAGAACCAAAAAATAAAGTAAAATACAACAAATCATTCCTAGTCAGAATAGGCAAATTTCTATGAAAAGAATGCCTGATTTCAGGAATCTGCCGTCCTCTGATGCAAAAAAATGTCTTTGCTGAAAACTTTCCAGCCAGCCTCTGTGATTTTAATTAAATAGCAAAGACCGTGTGTCGAAATTCACAGTCTCCATCCCCATTTACTAGTGGGTGTTGAAAAATAACCTTAAAAAAAAAGTATTTAAAAAAAAAGTCTTACTCTTTACTCAGCAACTTGAACAGATTTCAAGTCATTTTGTAGTTGGGAGGAATGCTCACAAAGACAGAGATTTTCTTGACTGAGATCATCAGAGCCCAGAGCTGAAGCAATTGTGCAACTGAGAAATGTATTCAGGCTTATTTCACAAGAATTATTTACTCTTTAAACTATTCATTCACACCTACAAGAAAAGAAAATTATTTTAAAAAAAAAAAGAGAAAAGAAAAAAGGGATTTTTGACAAAATATCTCCCCAGATATCTTCAAGATGTTTATCAGAGCAGGGACCTGATCTCCAGCAGCCAAAGGCAGGAAAGTGCTTGGCCAAAGCCCTTTAATTCAATAGGCTCCCAAATTGTGCCTTTGCATCCTCATAGCCTGATACTCACTCGCAGAAGGGAGAGGCTGATTTTCATTTTCTGTGCTCTAACTTTCTAATAAACAATAAGCAGATCGCAGCCTCCCTCTTTTGTGCCGGTGAAAATAAGCATTTTTTTATTATTTTTTTTTAAATATTACAAAAAGGGACAATATGCTAAAAATATGCAGCGAACAAATATCATCTGTACAGACTGGAAGAGAACCTTCATAAATTAACCTTATTAGTGCATTACTGTAAGCGAATGCCAAAAAAGCTCCTAATTTGCATTAAGATAGATTTTTCAGGTTGGCTGCATGATTTAATTAAAGAAAAGATTAAGAATCATTAAACAAGCTGCTCTACCTTGCAATAACAGAATTTATATCTGATTCAGGTTAACGAAAACACAGATGGTGATTCAGTAACTGTTGAGTTGCTGTAACAGAATGAAAATGATCCCATTAGTTCTCTGGAAATGTGAGGGAATTTGAAAATTAGCATGCAGATACATTGTATGGTGCTAGACAGCTTGGTCTGCTTGGATCATCACTGATTACTCTTTGTTTGGGTTGGCAACACTGAACTTAATAAATGAAAAAATGTTCCAGTATACCACAGTTGGAAACTGTTCAAGGTTGAAATAGGTGTGCAGACTTTCAAGAAGAGAGAGTTAAGTAAACAAATGTCAATCAATTTGGGGCTGGCAACGTTTTTTTCTTCCAGAATGTCTGTTCTTGAGAAGCAAGTGTCATCAAAATTGAAATCCTTTGCTTGATACATATGCTCATGTGGTATTTATTATTACAAAGGTATTTTAAATGCGTGTCGTTCGTTTACAAAGGAGCCTCGGCAGCGTTTGGATGCTAAAAGTGGAGAAGAGCTCTTAGGGAAATGGGTTGGGGTGAGTGTGGCACTGACAAAGAAACCAAACTTGCTGCAAAGGAAGGTTGTAACGGGAAGAGAAGTAAAATACAGGTAAGACACCTTCTAAACATTCCAGAGAATTGGATAAGGCTCATAAGTGATCAGTGTCACCCGGTGAGGGAGGGCAGAGTCGTTTTGTTCAGCAGGTGACATTTGAATGGCTCTGTCAGGGAATGATCCTGGATCCAGGGAATGGTACAGGATCCAGGGAATGGTACAAGATCCAGGGAATGGTACAGGATCAGGGAATGGTCAAGATAGGGAATGGTAGGATAGGGAATGGTACAAGATAGGGAATGGTACAGGATCAGGGAATGGTACAAGATCCAGGGAATGGTACAGGATCCAGGGAATGGTACAAGATCCAGGGAATGGTACAGGATCCAGGGAATGGTACAAGATCCAGGGAATGGTACAGGATCCAGGGAATGGTACAAGATCCAGGGAATGGTACAGGATCCAGGGAATGGTACAAGATCCAGGGAATGGTACAGGATCCAGGGAATGGTACAAGATCCAGGGAATGGTACAGGATCCAGGGAATGGTACAAGATCCAGGGAATGGTACAGGATGCAGGGAATGACACCTGATCCAGGGAATGACACCTGGATCCCAGGAACCTTGCCACTCGGAGCAGGAGGTTTGCATGACAGATCTTTCTCAGAACAGTGGACAAGCTCAGATCAACACCAAGCTTTCCAACGTGACTCATCCCGTGGCATTAACACTTAGCAGGACAGGAGGGTGTCTTCTCCTTCTAAGAGGTTATTTTTCCTTTTTCTTTCTGACTTCTTCATTTTATAGCAACTGACTTCAAGGCCAAAAGGTTGTGCATAGGGTGTTACAACAAAAACGAGGTTGTAACACTCAGACTTTTAGGTTAAAATGTGCTTTGCTTATCACGTGTTAAGATCTTTCAGAGATGATGTAATGCACCAGGGACTGTGGTGCTACATTTGCAAACCACCTTTTTTTTAATCATTAATTGACATCATATAATAATGTCCAGCTCACTACTCCCAAAGTGATGGCAATTAATCTTGTGGGGAAAAAAAAACGACATTTTCAGCTTTTAGCATAGAAAGGTCATAAACAGGTTGTCTTTAGTTTGACTGGATTTTAACCATCTGATCAAACTTTTTTTTCCTTTAACATTTCTTGAACATTACCTTGTTTTTTTAACACTTACATATTTAAAGTTTGCATTTAGGAGAGATAGCCTCAGCAACTTGGCAGCATTTAAAAGCACACATGTTATTGCAAACAAGTGTGTCTTAGTTACAAAGGAAACCTTTGCTGTTCTTCCATGACCAACATTTTTATTTTTTTTTTTTTTTAGTCTTTAGAAACTGTTTGGTGCACGATGAGTGACGGCACTGCAAAACATTGATTTTTATTTCTTTTTTTTCTTTCTTCTCTCACTTAGGAGCCGGGATTTGTTCTCAAACAAGGTGAACCACAGGGAAAAATATCATTAAATATTTTCTCAGTACTCCAGCTTGCCATAGACTGGTTAAGCATCCTGTCTTTGTACTGATCACGCTGCTTGCAGTTTTCATATAATTGCAAATCCATCTCCCTCCTTGGCTCCTCGAGCAGGGATGTAAAGGACTGTGAATTGTACAGAGTCTTCCCTGTGAAATTGTACAAGCGAGGAAGATGCTGAGGGGTTATGCTGTGCATGCCAACGTCGAGTGTGAGCTGGAAAGGACTGGATTACTGAGGAAAGAGAATAGATCAGGATATTAACTGCCAGCTATCGAATGATCACAGGATATTTTGGTAGTTGCTGCAGCAAAACTGAGCAGATCTTTTTAATATTCTGTCTTCTTTCTGTGAAAGCTGTGAGGAGTGCAAGAGGATATTTGATTTATATTTGTGCATTTTTGTTTGGATGAGGACTGTGAGAACCCAGCAGTTTTTGGTTCATGGGAGATCTGGCACATCGCTCTCTTGGTTTGGATTCAAGCGGGTTCACATCCCCCGAGTTTCACTTTGACTTTTGATTTTGAACAAATCCAAAAAAAGGCAAAACAAAGCCCTGATTAACCAGCTAGCTTTCACATGGTTTCCACCCAAAATTATAAACTTTGCCCCCTTCACAAGTGGAAGAGTACATTCAAAACCATAGGCTTTCCAAATGCCATTAACTGGAGCTATTTTTAAGCCAGCAAGGAAGATAACACAAATTCTTTTGATTTTTCCAGGATGAGGGGCTCAAACATCCAACCAGTCTTCTCAGAAAACCTATTTACCAGAGAGGTAGTTCTATGAGTAGAAAAAAATCAGAGCAAGAGCTTGAGGGCTCTCCTGGCACCTTTCTTGAGAAAACACAAACATCCCATTCCTACCTCCACCCTTGAATTCGTTGCGCTGGGCATTTCAATAATGGGTTAAGCACAGCAGAATTTCTGGATATAACTCTGGCCAGAAGATGCCATTCCCCTAAAAGAAAGCTTTCTCACATTCCATGGGGTCATCTAAGATGGAAGCTTCACAAAGACTTTTGGATGCTTTTCAGGACCTTCTTGTAAATTCTGTATCCTTGGCCAGCTCCAGAATACCTCCCGTGTGAATCTCTCACAGAAAATCAGGCACATGGTTCTGGCCCTTGTTAAGGAGAAAAAAATAAAATAATGAAAAGCAGGGAAATCTGTGAATATTCAGGAATTACTTGCAAATTCCCTCAAAGGAGAATCACGGAATAGTTAGGGTTGGAAAGGACCTCTGGAGATCTTCTGGTCCAACCCTCAAGAAGGTTACATAGCCCAAATCAAACACCTCTGAGACCTTCTTGTCCCAGTGGGTCCTTTTTAAAAAAATATTGATGCATAATAAAAATTTATTATAAATTTTTTTATAAAATTATAAAAGTATTTTTCAAAAAAGCATTAATTGTAATTTTCAATTTATGTTTCTGCTACATCTTATTTTATCATTGTGCTTATCTCAGCTGATTGGACTTAAATAACAGTTACATTTGTATTCTTTTCCTTTTTTTATATGGGATTTATGCATTTGCTCCAAAAATTATTTAATACTTTTCACAGTGGAGGTTTCTTATTCACATGAACTACCTTACCATTCTTTGGTATAAAATAATAATGCTGCATTTGCTTTTGCTGTAAGGAAATAGAGGTAAACTCTACATTTTAAGCATCAAACTGCAGTATTTGGACACTTTATCTTTCTCACTCTCCTTATTTTCTCCTTTACATTTTCTTTCCTTCTTTTGGCAGACCTGTCTTGGTAACTTCAGGGTGTTTGGTACTCCCAAGCAAGAAATTACAGCATCTGGCAGCTGTACCCAGGTTATCTGCACACATCTAGCACTGGATATTCAGCTGACATTTCACAGGATGCTGGAATGTGCTCCATTATCTCTGTAGAAGCACTTTGCAAACTTGGATGGGATCCAGTTAAGGACCCAAAAACAATACCGTGGAAATTACCTGACCAGTCAAGTCTATAAAAAGTGAGTTTCAAACAGCATGAGCTAAAGCCAATAATTCTAACAAAAATTCCATGTGCATCCTGTAAGTTAAAATGAGAGTAATGAGGACATTTTAATGCTTTAACTTGGATAAATAACAAAAATATTAGCTCTCTTTGTCTGAAAAATTGTCGGATATTAATACTCAAGCCAGGTTAATTGTAAAATTATTGGGGACCTTGGATGTTGGCAAACAGAGTGCAGCTTTAAGCTGGACTCTGAACGACCTCGTGGGTGGATTATGAGACCCCCGAGAAGCACCAGGCAGCCCAGAGCAGAGCTACTGGATCAGACCTCAGTCTGTGTTCCCATGACACTCAAAGGAGGCAAAAGAGGAACATTTTCCACAAGTTTGTAAACATAACAGCTTCCAGCAGAAGCGGTGAGAAAATTTCGGGGATTTGGTGGTTTTCTTCAGGCATCTACTCGGTGTCACTGGTGGGAGCTGGGAAAGTGGCTGTTGCAATAAAATGGACCATAGGCTCCTTACAAAACAGGATGAAACGTTTATATTTGGCAATTATGGTGATGGATGTTAAAAAAGCAAGCTAAGATAAATAAACATATTAATTATGTGTCAAACCACAGGACATCTCTTAGGACACTGTGATGGGAAGGCTCAAATGCTGGAGATAACTTTGCTTCATTTCAATGTATTTCTTGATGAGCTTTATTAACCTTTAGGGACAAATGAATCTCAGAAATAGTATTTGTTACTGTGACCTTCTGTATTTCCTCCTCATACTTAAAAGCAGGATGATTTCCATCCAGAGAAGAATCTAAATAGTGGAAATATATATAATCCTAGTGATTTAAATGCATCCCTGTGCATTTAAATGGGACCCAGAAATTAGTGTCCCTGTGTCTGAACTGCACTGGAAGCTATTTAGTTAAGGAAGGACAAATATTTCTCTCCTTTCCTACTCCTACTGAGAGAATTTTAAAGTCACTCAGCTCATTCCCCATAATTTCTCTCCATAGCCCAATAAAAAGGATAATTCTCTGTTTCTCAAAAATCAAAATTCAGAGGGAAACTGCAGCCACATTAGAAGGGCAGAAATAACTTTCTGATTCCTTGCTCCAGTGTATAGAATAAGTCCTTTAATTAAAGCAACTCTCTGGTCAAGCCGACACTTCCTTTTTTTTTTAATTGCAGTCTCCTGTCACTCCGTAATTTATTTTATTTTAATCCGTCAGGGTGTGTGAATGTTTCAGAGTGCCCCAAACGAAATCAGGGCTGTCAAGAGATGCGATGCTGCGTCATCACGGAGCCCATGGCCAGCAGCCAGCTCTGTCAACACTTGGCTTTGTTCTGTCCGGGGGAGAGAAGCTGATTCTTCAGCAGTGTCTAATCAGTTTAAAACAAATCTGGAAGATGTTACTAGAAGACAAGATGAGATCCAGGCCACAGCAGCCTCTGCGTACAAAGAAGTGAAGGATTTCGTTTGAGAATGAAATTAGAGGTGGAAACGACTCTTGACATTTTCAACAGGATTTTAACTGTGGGTGAGAAGGAGTGAACTACTGGTCTGGGAAAGGGGAGTGCTGGTACCTAGAGAAAGGACTTTGGTGTGTCACCTCTGCTGTAGCTACAGAGATATCAGGGAAACAGATCTCCTAGGAAGCAATGGGAAAGTTCCTGCATGTTCACAGCATCATTCCAGTGCACAAAGGGAACTTACAGAGGGCTGGAGAACAACTTCTAACAGGGGCCTGTAGTGATAGGACCAGGGGAAATGGTCTTAAATTGAGGAAGGGTAGATCTAGGTTAGAGATTAGGAACAAATTCTTCCTTGTGAGGGTGCTGAGGCCCTGGCACAGGGTGCCCAGAGAAGCTGTGGCTGCCCCTGGATCCCTGGAAGTGCCCAAGAAGAGGCTGGACAGGGCTTGGAGCAACCTGGGATAGTGGGAGGTGTCCCTGCCCATGGCAGGGGATGGAACTGAATGGGCTTTAAGGTCTTTTCTAACCCAAACCATTCTGTGATTCCATGATTCATCATAACCTGGTTAATTCTTGAAAGGAATCCAAATAATTCGGAGGGTAATGATGACAAGAAACAGTTACCTAATAAATCACGGGAGGTGTATACAGAAAAGTTAAATACATACTTTAGATTTATGTAACAACTTCCATCTGAGTCCATCAAGAGGTTTCCAAAACTAAATGTTTCCATTCCCAACACAGATATCAGGGAGCTCCACATTCATCTTTCAGTGCTTCATCTGGAAACCTCCTAACAGCCCTCGATCACACAGGTATCCTTGAAAAAGAGAAACTCTGAAGATTTTCTTTGGGATTTGTTCCTGGAAAGCTCTGTTTCCTTCTGACAACATGTAGTGAAGGAATAAAGGTAGAAAGACAAACCTTTTTTCCTGTCTGTAGGAACCTGACCTGGCCCACAGGGCAATACCCAACAACGTGGCCAAGACACACTTTGCCCTTGCAGGATTCAGCTGCAAGGACAAGTGGTTCATTTCAGCACCCAGAAAGGGAATGAAAATAGCTGGAAAAGTGGTAGGGGAGCTGCTGGAACATCCTCTTGCTGCTAACTGAGAAGATGTTGCAGGGGTAAGAGCAGGATGTGTCTCTGGGAAAGCCATGCTGGATTTAAAGCAGAAAACAGAAAACTTCCCCTAATATTAATTTAAAACCAATCAGATAAGGCATTTTATAGAACAACTGTTACTGGAAAAGGGGTGGAGGATGGGTGGGAAGAGTTGTAGATCCACAGGAAATTCCTCCACCGAGCTGAAGGAAGCCTTCAGTATCTATCATGATTGCAAACTGGAGGGAAGGAGTCAGGAAGGAGCAGGAATGTCCTGCCTTTCTCACAGCTGCCAGTGGGACCTGTGAGTTTCCATTGTCTGCACCAGCCCAGATAAACCCTCAGGAGTCCAGGTATCTTCAACCCCAACAGATGCCACATCAGCCCTTTTCATTTCCCCCCCTCATGCATGTTAGAAAGATGAGATTTAAGTTATTTTCTTATCATTAAAGGGGAGAATAACTCCCAGTGAAAATGCCTTCCTTATTGCAGGAATTCAGAGTACCAGGATGTATTCCTCTTCCTTATCATTTCAGAATAAAACCAACACCTTTTCCCTACAATATTTTGTCCTTGCTGTCTTCTCTTGGAGGTCTCTTCCCTCATTCCCTTCACTTTGATTCCTACTTTTGTTTCTGATGGTCATTGGCTCCAAGGGAGCAGAGTTCATCCCCTGCCCTGTAGGGCTGCATCTATTAAACCTCCCCAACTTTATTCAAGTAAAGCCTGGTGAAACATTCTTTTGCCTGGCATAGGAATTAACCCAATATCAGAGTTGAGACAAATTCCTCTACCTCTCTGTAATTCATCTTTTTCACTTTACATGAGGATTTTTCTCATGGTCTGTGAAGCAGGTCAGATTACCATAGATACTTTGTCAGTAGCTGAATGGATAGGGTATTATAAACTCTAATTTTCAGTCTCCTGTAACTTACTGTGTATAAAATACTGAAAGATTACAGATCCACTTCAGCTAAACCCCTAAATGTTTGCAGCTTATCTGAGTTTGACTACAGAATCATTGCTTTTAGGGCCTGCAGGAACTGGGGCCTGATGTCCCCTGAGCAGTGTGGGCCACAGAGTTTGAGCTCCCCCTGTTTACCCAGTGAGGTCCTGGGTGACACCTGGATGTTTTGGATTCTTGAATCTTCCTCCATATACTGCCTGACCCCACAGAACATGTTGAAGCTTATTGCAGCAAACTCTAAAGCCACTGGATGCAAACCTGTTCAGGTCATGCATGAGCAGCCTGAAAAATTGGTGTTCTAGCAGCCATGGTGCATTGTTTTAATTAACACAGAGCACTATAACATTTTTAATAAAGGCTTTTGGCCTCTTTTCTTTCCTAGAATCATGGAATGGTTTGGGTTAGAAGTGACCTTCAAAGGCCATCTAGTCCAACCGCCCTGTATTGAACAGGGACGTGGTTAACTCGACCAGGCTGCTCAGAGCCCAAGGTCCAAACTGGCCTTGGATGTTTCCAGGGATGTGGCATCCACCACCTGTCTGGGAAACCTTTGCTCTTTCCTTCTTCCAAATCAATGATTTCATTTTCTTTCATCTCTTTGGTTCTTTCCCCACTTCATTGTTGCATCAACAGCAATGGACAGGAAGATCTGGAAGGTCTGAAATGCTCTCTTCACTCTCAGTTTCTCTACTCCCTTCACCCTCAGCAAGATTTCACTTTGCCCACCACAGAAGACTCCCTAACAAAAACTAATGCCACAACAGACACTGATTACAATCCTTACTGCTAAACTAAAATTTCTAGGCTAAATTACATCCCTAGCTGAGGGAACAAGGAGAGAGCAGACACACATCGTGGCAGGAAAACCTTTGGCTGTTCAAGTTCATCTCATCCCAGCTCAAAACTCTCGTGGCTGAAGCCATGCCAGCTGCACTGCTTACCTTGGGAAGAGGCAGAGGGGATGCTGCAAGCTTGGCTGCATCTCTCAGTTTGACTTCCACATCTCCTTCATCTCTGGGAGATGATCCCAAGCAGCTGCTGAATTCTCCATGATGAGGAGCATGGGTTGATTTATCCGGCACTTCCCAGCATGGAAACTGGTCTGAGGATAAGGACCTGAGCCTGCAGCATCTTCCATCAGCACAAAGCACACAACTGTGCGAGAAACCTTTTCATAATCATGAGGAGAAAGAGAGAGAGAGAAAAAAAACAACCCAAATTCTTAAACGTATTCAAACTCAGCTGGAATTCGGACCAAGAGATGGACTAGCTACTTACTTATCCCTCAGGCACATTCACCCCTCTCTATAATTAAGCTCTTGGGCTGTTTTGTTAGTGGTGAGAAGCAGGCTTTGCCAAAAGTCATCTGGCTTTCTCCCTTAGAACACTGACAGGTTTTTTTCCCCCCTCCTTGCTAAAGAAAGCTTTCAATTTTCGTTGCTTATGTGCTTTAGGTATAATTATTTTTTTTTTACCTTTCACGGTGTTATTTCCTACCCATAAAATTATACAAAAATGGTCATCAGCGAGCCTGCTGAAAAGACCAGCCACCATACATTGCAGAGAATAACCTTAATATTTACAAAAAAAAGAATAAAGACCATATTTCTTTTAAAGATCTTGCTCTAAACAAACTGAATTATTCATGCATAGAATTGTACAGCATTAGAACACCTGTTTTCAATCATGCATAATGTAAAATCACTCATTACCTCACAAGAGCCTCTACATCTCCAGCAATCAAATGGCATTGAAACAGCAGAACAGGTGCTTGGCAGGTGGATCCAAACAGATGTTTTAGGCTTGGTTGTCTTTTCTTGTACAGGTGTGGTGATCTTGTTTTCAATGGCATAATTGCTATTTGAATAGGTGATATTTAATTCTTACATGCTTTAATATTTATTTTTGCTTCTTCAATTCCTTTTTTTTTCCCCACTTTGCGAGCTGCACAGGCTTGAAGCAGCTTATGAGATGTGGGAAAGCTCCAGGCTGAAATGTGAGTGTTGCAATGGAAAGTACAGTTCCTCTTATTCAGACCTTCATGCCACAAATTCTCACCAGGAGATTCTGTCCTTTTTCCAGGCAACTTGCACAAAACCACTGCAGAGACCTGCTGAATCTCAATCAGCATTCCCTTTCTGAAGGGAATTTGAATGTTGGATGTATGGAAGTATGATAAACCTTCATGGAGACAATAAATCAAACAGGAAATGGAGAAGATCTCTGTATGTTTTTCCAGGATTGAGTGATGCACAATTTAAATGTGCCTAAAAACTCCAGCAGACTTAGTACACTGATTTTGTGAAAGAGAAATACATCACTAATGGAGGGCAGGGGTAAGTTAGAAATTAGGAAGAAATTCTTCCCTGTGAGGGTGCTGAGGCCCTGGCACAAGTTGCCCAGAGAAGGTGTGGCTGCCCCTGGATCCCTGGAAGTGTCCAAGGCCAGGTTAGACAGGGTTGGAGCAGCCTGGGATAGTGGAAGCTGTCCCTTCCATGGCAGGGGTGGAATGAGATGATTTTGAAGGTCCTTCCCAACCCAAACCATTCTAGGATATGGTGGTTCCAAACCGTGACTCTGCTTCTCAAGCTCCTGTTTTTCCTGTGAGCCCCATGGGAGAGGGATGTAGACCAGACTAGGACTTTGCTAAACCAGACTGTGGACCTGGCACTCTGCAAAAGCTGCAGAAAGCACTGAACTCCCAAGGAAAGAAAAAATAAAAAGGCAAAAATTTGACATCTTCCCCTTTGGAATTTAGAGAAAACGAATCAACAGTGGCCAAAAAGTATTTTGGTCCTCATCACCTTCAAGCACCATTACTGGTTGGCCGAAGCCGACGTGTTCCCACTCCTACTTCAGTTTTCAACAGCAAGGTGGCAAGTCATTAGAAACAGCTTTAAACTTGGCACCCTGACCAGCATCTCGATAGACCAGCCAAGGACTGCAAACCCACGGTGACAGTTTATTACTCTGACATGTCACCTGTCCCCAGACTGTGTTTGCTCCTCGTGGTCCAACCCCACAGGCACAGAGGGATGAACATGGGTGCAGTGACCCAGACTGGTGCCACACAGGTGTGCTCAGAGGAAAACATCTCCTGGTGATTAGAATGTGATGCTTGCAGGCTGTAAACAACTGACTTGTTTTGTGCCAAACCATCATGTGTCAAGGACCAGAGCAGTAACATCTTGGGACCACAATGTGCCACCATTGAATTGTTCCCTGTGAGGGTGGGCAGGCCCTGGCACAGGGTACCCAGAGAAGCTGTGGTGCCCCTGGATCCCTGGAAGTGTCCAAGGCCAGGCTGGACAGGGCTTGGAGCAACCTGGGACAGTGGAAGGTGTCCCTGCCCATGTCAGGGGGTGGAAGGAGGTGATCTTTGAAGTCCCTTCAACCCAATTTGTATAAACATATAATTCAATTATTATGCCTCAGCATACCATATTAATTAACTGTATTTTTCAGTGTCAGAGATCTCATTTTTCTTTGAGTGTAAGCATTTCATGGTATTTTTAAGACTGGTAAAAGAACCTGATTCCCCTAATCAAGGGATTTATTCTGGATTTACCTCACTGAAATAGGTGCTCATTTGCCAGGGTTGAAAGAACAGTTAATGAATCTGTCCTGAACCAAGTATGACAGAATTTAGATGACACTATCACAGTAACAAGTAAGGTATCAAGACTGATAAGGACACATAAATATGTACATGCATATTTCTCTACAGCTCACACTTACAAAGAAAAAAGTACCTCCAGCATTCATATATGTGCTTATTGATTTTTAAAAAATTCAAATAAAAACATGTAGGAAAAATATCTGATCAAAAGTTCTACCAGTCCATGGTTCTTACCTGTCCAAAGTGAGCACATGCCCCAAAACAGAAACTTCCAGAAACAGCAGGTGCCTGCAGATACCTCTCTACAACCTCCTTCACTCCAGTACTTCATCCTTCTTCTGGGCTCCCTCTGAGGTAAACAAATGGTCAGAAGGCCCCATTCCCAGCTGAAAAGCTCCAGAAAACCTCCCTTCAGGACATTTCCTCAGAGACTGAAATTCTTGTATTTCTGGGTCACATATGTGTGAGTTCCAGCAGAACAGAAGTTACTTTAAAGACAAGAACAGCAAAGAGAAACAAAGGATGAATCAGTGTATCCAGGATGAAATTAAAGCTCAGCGAACACTTCCCAAATTCCATTAGGGATTATTTTCTGAACATTTTTCGTTCTTAGGAGAAAATATAAACTCTTACCTTTGACACAACAGGTCCATCTCATAGCTCCAGCACAGCCTCAGCATCTACTGATGTCTCCCAGTGCTCCTCCTTTGACCTCCCATCCAGCCCCAGGTACTGGAGCTCATCTTTAACCCAGGATGAGGTGGTTTGGGTTGTTTTTGAACATTTCCACAAAGAGCTGTTTGATCTGGAATGCTGCCTCCAGGAAACAGAGCTGCTCTCGTCCTCCTCTGAAGAACTTTTGACCACTTTTTGCTGCAGGATCTTTTCCCACATCCTTGTCTCCATGACCGGGCTTCAAAGGACACCGTGCTCTTCCCTTTTACAGCCCTCACCAGCTCTACACCTCCTGGCTCGGGATGGGTCTGTGCAGCTTTTCTCCACGATATCTTTCCGTTCGTTCCTCACATTTAGTTTGTGTCTCAGCTAATCACAGAGAAAGCATGGATTGGCCTCTCCAGGATGCTTCGGATCAATTTTCTTTTCGCATGAAGCGTAAATTATTAATAACACCAGGCGCTCAAACCCAACTCGCTCCCAAAGTTTCATGCAGTTTACAAAAAATCTAAATGGATTAATAGCTCCGAAAGATCAGTAAGTCCAAGCTGTGTAAATTCCAGGTGGGAAAGAAACTCCTTGAGATAAAAAAACTTCTAATGAAAAACATCTTTTTTACTTATGGGCCAGTAACAACTCTTTTGTGTCTGAGGCCTAAGAAATTTAATATCAGTGTGTCTCTGCATATTCACCAATAAAATGGTCCTGTTGCTCTTCTCAGACTATGTGGAAAAATTAAAAGCTTTTTGCCCAGGTGCAACGTACTCTTCCTGTCTCACTTAACTGAGATGAGCTTTGAGGTCCCTTCCAACCCAAACCCCTCTGTGATTCTACCAGAGAATGATATTGTAAATTGCTCAGAGGAAAGGTATAATGTTGCAAAATTCAAGAAGTCCGTGACATTCTGGGGTGAATTAAGCCCATTTACTGGTGGTTTAGGCCCTCTGACTCCTGCTTTACCTCTCCATCAGCATGGAGGCATCATCCATGTGGAGACCAAAAGCAGGCACTGGGAACAGTTATTTCAACTGTTTATGTATGCAAAGATATGTTTAAACACACGAGTGTTTATATAGATATACACATGTGCTCACACATAGATACAGAACCATGGAACCACAGAAGAGTTTGGAGTGGAAGGGACATTAAAGATCATTTAGTTTCAACCTCCTGACAGAAGGGGACACCTTCAACTATCCCAGGTTGCTCCAAGCCTCATCCAACCTGGCCTGGAACACTTCCAGGGATCCAGGGGCAACCACAGCCTCTCTAGGCGATCTGTGCCAGGACCTCATCCTTCTCTGAGTACAAAACTTCTTCCTAACCTCTAATCTAAACCTGACCTCCATCCTAAAGCCCTTCCCTCTCATCCTATTGACAATGGGAGATTATAAATAAGATGCACTAATCCCATATTTTTACATAAAAGGGAACACTGCTCAATCCCACACCCCAGGCAAACCCCCCAGCCCTGACTCCCCCAATTTCCCCTGACAGCAGAGGGACTTTGGCTGCCCTGGCATCTCCACTTTCAGCCCGACAGCTGTGGATCCCAGGTGGTCTGACATTTGAGAGAGGGGCTGCGGGGGAGATGGAAGGTGTTTTAGGGGAGAAGGAGGCTGCGAATAACACCGAGCCCTCATCCAGATGGAATCGTTCACAGAACAACCTGGGATACTCTATTACTGTCCATATGCCTCCCAGGTCTCCAAAGGCCACACTCCATTGATTTATTAGAAATCTGCTTTCTTTCCCCCCAGCGTTGGTTCTTTCCAAAACAGGGCATAATGTGGGATTTACTACCATCTGAAATGCTCCTTTTTAAAAGTCAGTTCCTCGCATAAGCTGGTCTTCAGAAATGCTCCAATAAACACCAGATTAGAGAGCATTTCGGGACGGGAGCCCCCTCTTTATGTAGCCTTTAAACAAATTTCTTCCTGCCACAATGAGTGATAAAACATTTTATAGGGCATTTCTATGATAAGTAAATGGCTGAAGGCACGGCACCAGTAGAATTAAAGCCACCAGATATAACTCTGCTAACAGTCTGCCTTACACTTATTTCTTCCTTTTGCATATAAGCCTGGAAGAATTATTTTATTGTTTTAGCACTGCAAACAGTTGTTATTAGTGTATCTTATTTATAGTCAGCTCTTTGAGGCACTATAGTAATATAGAAAAATATCAGTTATTTCATCACACGGGTGAATTTAATGAACCTGAAGGTGTGTGTTATTTTAGCACTTGCTGCAGCTCCTGTGAAAACCCAATGGTGCTAAAATCTGTAAACCTGTCACTGCTTAAGTAATAACCTTGTTAAAAGCATCTTCATTTAACTTATTTCAGCTTTTGCAGAATGCAGGTTTTATTTTATCAGTGCAGGGAATAGGTGTTTCCAACCAAACCACTTATTGTAAATATAGTTAATTGTAGTTCATTAATTTATTCTCAGTGTTATTGCTTTTATTTTAACACTTAGTTTAAATTAAGCATTGTCTAGAATTGAGTTCCCATTTTCAATTTTTTTTAAACAAACTCTTAATTTATATAAAATATCTTTGGTTAGAACGGTAAATTTTATTCTGCAATATGGAAAATGCTCTTTGCATTCATTAATATCCCTTTATGCCGCAAGAAATGAGCTTTCTTCCTTAACAGCAGACAGGAAAACAAAATGAGATTCTTTTTTAATCTTACCACTGTGAAATTGGGCTTCTTCCTTTCATTTAAAAATATAGAGAAAATGAAATATTGATGGCATGTGATCCAAATTATCAATTGATCCCTGCAAAACTACATCTACAATTATCGAAATCCTGGCAATAAAAAAATGGGAACTCCCTGCTATTTAGCACCATTCAGCAGAAAGACAAGTGTAATTTGCACCATCACTTTTTTTATAGCACCAATGATACTTCCTATATTATTACACCATGGAGTTGTTTGTGACAAATGATAAAAGTATCAGGTTCCCAGTAAATTATCACAAGGTGGGCAATTATCCATCCATTAATATATTTTTGTCTTTGAGACCTGCTATGCTCCCTGGTGCTCCCTGGCAGACACATCTTGGGGATACAGACCTCAAAACTGGTGCTGGATGCCAAAAGGGACCTGAGATCTTCATGGCAGAGGGGCTACAGTAGAACCCCAAGTATGTTGTCTGCTTTTAAAGAATTATCAGAATTAGCTATCCAGGGTTCTTCCTTTAGATTGTCATTTCATTGGGAGGTTTGTTGGTTTTTTTCTCCCCATAATTTAGCTCTCCTTCTCTGTGTGTTTCTGTTTCAGTGTTTATTGATCTGTGCTTTGGAGTGGGGCTGTGACTAATTTAAATCAGGGCATCATCATCCAAGAGAGTGTGACATCCCCAACCAGGCACAGAGCTGACCTGGGTTATTTCATCACTCCTCATCACAGCTTTCTGCCCTAATCAGTCTTGATTTAAGTTTGCAAACAAGTTAAAAATGTAATTCCCTCTATCCTTTCTTGTGGTTTTGGTGCCAAAACCCCTCAGGGGGTGACAAAGCCATGCAGACCCCTAGGTGGGTCCTACACAGCAAACAGGAGGGATAATGCAGGAATTACTCCATACCAGGATGCTGGGAGCAAGAATGGGTGAGAACAGCCAGCAGGCAGCCCTTGAGATTGAAATGAGGAATAGAAGTGGGGCTGAAGGACATCAGCATCCTCCAGTGCCTCTCAAAGCCAAGGTGGGAACACCCAGACCAGGATAAAACACCCAGATCTGCTCTGCTGCTGGCCAAAGAGGTGAGGGGTAGGAGGAAGAAATGCACTCTGCCTACATTCTGTGCCTGCATCTGGGTCATTCCACCCAAAAATCAGTCTTGTCTCAGGCCAGAGCAGTGTCAATGTGCCCTGGGAGCTACAGCAACAGGAGGAAGAGGAGGGAAGCCAAGCTGCCTTTCCTGACCACAGCACCAGGATTTAGGGCAGAAGTTAGGATGCTTCAAATCCCAACAGCTGCAGTGTGTCTGCAGGATCTGAGAAACCAGACAAAGCAATTGAAAAGGAATCCAGTTGTTTAAGCTTAGGCTGGGATTGTGTTTGTGTTTGTTTTGCTTGTAACCTTTCGTTTCCAGCCTTCCAGCTAAAAGCCTGACCTTACATCTTGCTTAATAAACCTTTTAAAATAGCTTTATTTTATCATCCAGCCTGGCCCGTGCTGCAGGGGGGGATGGATGGGAGGGAATGGGTGAAGCTGTGGAGGTGAAAAGGCACATCCCAAGGTGCTGGGGGGAAGCTGAGGTGTGTCCTGCCCTGCTGCCAACAGGAGCAGTAGGGAAATGCCATTCTAGAGAGCCATGAGCACTCCTGTTGAGGGTTAGACAGTCAGGAGAGATCCTCTGCTAAAGCATCTCAGAATGCATTCAGTGGAAAGAATACAGATGTCTGGAAGTGTGCATAAAAGGATCTAGCTGATAAAGATCAAATGTGATTTAGATACGAAAGCAAACCTGCAAATGCAAGGGTTATTTTGGAGCCTGGAGCTCTGGGAACTTCCCTGCTGCAGAGCCAGAGCTCCATGAGCCCAGTTTGGTGTGGGTCAGCATCACTGCCCTCTGGAGCTCCTGACAAGCTCCTTCATTCCTCCCTGACTCAGTGGGTGAAACTGCATCACCAGCTCCTTCCTATCCTGGACTCAGCTATGTCTGCTGGTAAAAGAAATTTTGAGCCTTTTCTGCTCCAAAAAAATTTCTAATAACAAAAAACCCTCCTGTCTCCAGGAGCCCTACTCTTGCTCTGACATCCTGTGCTGCCACAGTTCACAGAGAGAAAAGCCAAGCCCAACACACACAAGATAACTCCCAATTTGATGATCAGGTGCTGAATTCAGCAGTGGGAGAGAGGATGGGAAAAAGCAAAACAGATATCACCGTTCCTTCAGACTCTGCAGCACAGAGAAGCCCAAGAGAAAAGCTGGGAAAAGGATTCTCCTTTCTGAAAACCAGCATAAACCAACCCAGTGATGGGTTTTATACCCATTTATACCATATTGACTTCAGGTGGTTCATAGCTAAACCTATTTATCCCCAGAGCTGAGAAACAAAATAATTCCAGGTAGAATTTCACATTATTTCTTCGCTCTTTTCACAATCTAAAGCCAGCACACCATATTTCTCTATCCATTGCTAGTACCAAACAGGAGTAAAGGCAATATTATGTTTATGGCTGTAGTGCTAAAAATGTAAGATTAAATTTAAAATTATGGAGCAGAACATTTGAATTTAAGAAGATTTTTCGTTAAGCCAGCTATCCCTCACACTGACACAACGGTAATAGCAATTTGACCCACATAACTTTTTTGTTTCTTAAGTTATACTATTAGAGACCAATTACACGTCCTTTAAAGAAATGTTATTAATTATTGAAACATTAAAAAGCTGAAGTCATTGTTTTTGTGCACTTAGCATAGCTTTTAAGACAGATTATAGGGAGAGAATCTTTTGGTAGATAGTCTTAAAATATTCACCAGTGCTAGAACAATTTAATGAAATTCACATTTATTTCAAGGATTTTTTTAATTAAATCTATTGGTTGTTGGTATCCGTAAACCCTTAAGAATAAACACCTGCAGTGTTTTATTATGTAAAAAGGTAGTTTAATTGCATCATATTTATCACAGACAAATCAAGCCCTATTCAGAAGATAATAATGACACAGTAATTGGACCAGTAATTGGTTCAGGATGATTCAATATTGTACTAATAATCATAAATACGACTGTCTCCGGCTTTGGTACAAGGCTGACACTATATTACAGATTGGATTTGGTGCAATAAATATCCATGAACTGGGTCCAGTAGTGCCCAGGTCTTTAGTTCAACTGCCTTAGTTAATAACAGGTATCTAATAATGCATCCTACATGAGCAATCATTCCTAGGAGGGAAACACAGGGAATATTGTTTCTTTCTGCATCTAGGAATGCCTGGAAGAGGCATCCTGACAGCAATATTCCTTTGCCTCCTTGTGTTAAGTGTTGCCATTTGCCTCAGAGATGTTTCCCCTCCAGGTAAACCTGGTCATGCTCAGAGCCAGTTGTAAAATAGACCTGTTTGGTTAAAACCTTGATTTTCTTTGGCTTTTCTCTTATTTGTTTGCATTCCTGATGACTGGAGAAACATCACGCTCCAAAGTGGCACAGTTCTTCAAAAATTCCCAAGATTTGCCCTCAAACCCTCCCTGGAGAAACAGAAGGTTGGGTAAGATAACCCAAAACTGGGCACCCCAAACTCCACAGCAGGCAGGAGATACACACAGTGTGGTTTGTCCCCACTGGGCCATGGACCTCTGGGGTGGCCACTGATGAGCACCTGTGGGCTACCAGACCCCAGCAAACCCCTGGTATTTCCTGGGCTTATATGTTCATCACAGAAATCAGTACTGATGTTCCTTGCTTTAACTCTATTTTTGTCCTGCATTTTCCATATTTCCCCTGTCTGATCCAGAGAACCACCATCCAAAGTGAGGGGTTTTCCTTACTCCCTGCTGCCTGCCTGGCACCACAGGGGTCTCACTGCAGAATTTTGGCAAGCCATGCTTCTTATTTCAAATGGGAATGGTCTTCTCCTATAAAAGCTAAGATTTTTTTCCTTATGAAAACACATATTGAAAATAATAATAATAAAAAAGCCTTTTTTGGTTCCTTGGCTTCACTGAATGTGAGATGTGACACTTAGTTCAGAGCTCTCCAAACACGGGCAGTCCAAAATAAAAGTACTTACAAAAAGAGTGCTGTATTAGTTTTTCAGCAGTTAGAAAGAGATGTCAACATTTCAAAGACTCCACAGCTTCACTGGATTTCACCTGGATCTTTGACCACAGTTTTCCAGATTGTCCTGATATGATTTGAGCACCTGCTTAACTTCATGTTGTCATGATTTCCTTATCATGTTAATTAAAATGTTAATTATGGTATGACATAAATCAGCATATTGGTATCCAGCTTTAATCTACTTCTTTTTTTGCCCTGTGCATGAATATAGAATTTTTGGGAATATGACACTGTAGAAATAAAGTATGGGAATAGAAATTTAGAAAATATTGAATTTTTAATTTCTTGACTCCGTGCGAGGAGGGGGGAGTGGAAATCTAATGAGGCCAACACAAGGGCCTGGTGGCAAAGGGCAGCTGGTGGGAGGTGGCAGCCCTGTGGCCAATTTCTTGTTTATGGAGGGTTGATACAGTGAAAAATGGAGCACAAACCCACTCACATGGCATTTAATGATGGCTGTGAAAATCGGCCCTGCCACTGCCGCATTCAGCACGCGCTCCCCGGACCCTCAGCACTGCTCCCTCGCCGGGGCAGGGCCTTTCAGAGGGAGCCAAAAGGGAGTGGAGCCTCATTATCCCCAAAACAATGATCTTTATTCACCAGACACAAAAACTTGCTTTTCATCAGCGCATTGTACGGCGCTGAGCTGGAATAGAGATAACACAGCGCCTTTATGGTCGGGACAAAAGCTCAGGATCTGTGCTCCTGGCTTGGAAGGATGCCCTCAGCACCCTACACCGATGGATTTGTAGGAATTTACCTCTTTTCCTTTAATTTCTCTGCCCTGGAGTGAGGAGCATCCAGGCCCATGTAGCAGCCCAAGGTGGAAGGTGTGATGCTGATGCACAGGCATGACACCACTGCCTGATTCTGCTTCTCCTGGATTCTCCACCCTTCTGGCTGACACCTCCACCCCAAAACACAGCACCTGAAAGCTGCAGGGGAGAAGGGATGGGAGGAATGCAGGCAGAAGAAGAGACAACTTGCATTGCAGGAGGTACTTGGGGAAAACTCTGAAGACACTTCAGCAGAGCAGCCCTGGCGTGGGCACTAAGGCTGAAGGCAACCTGTACAAATGGAATTCCATGGCAGGATGGCACTGGGAGACCAATTCCCCCATAATGGAGTCAAAGGGATGGAGCCCAAGCAACACCCAGTGAGGTGGCAACCAGGGGAAGGCATACAACACCGAACCATCCCTTTTAATATTTTTTTTCTTTGATGCTCCATCCCCAAGCCATTTGTTTTCCTTTTGCCTGAGTCTCTCTTACCTTAGCCTTGCACAGGGAGGAGGGAAAGGTGAGAAGACAGGAGAGCTATTGCTGTGCACAGCCAGGCAGGCAGGCAGCAGAGGTAGATGAACAGAATGTGTTGAAAGCATCATGATCCAGCGCCAGGAAATAACAGTTAGCATATCCCTGAATGACATTTACAGGAAACCTATGTTTCCTTTTCAGGGCCATAAGCTTCAACAAACTGGTGTGTTCAGTCAGCCCTTCCCCATGTACAGTATGGATGCCACAATTTTCTCAGCATATGCTCAGCTGCGTCCTTCTGATGGCATCCATGTTGGCGCCTTTCCATCTATAGGCATGGAGGGATGTCTTCATCTTCTGCAGGAGTCTGGGGCTACTGCCAAAGGCAGGGATCCAAGCACCGCAGGCAAGGAAAGTGGATCATTTTGGTTCCTGAATAAGGATTAGGCTTTGCAACACCTGAGCAGCGAAAATCCTGCAGAGCCTTGGTGGCCGGAGCCAGGAAACGCCGCGGTTCTGCGGAATATTGCTGAGCCGAGCCCTATTTAACCAAGGTGAATGTTTGCTGAAGAGCAAATTAGAGGAAATTTAGGAAACAAATGGCAAATAGGCAGCCACATGTGATGTCCGTATAAAGGCTTCGGTGGGTTTGGCTCTGGTGTTTTCTCAACGTGTGATAGATAACACCTTCGTTATCTTAGCCCTCTTGCAGCTCTCACCTAAGGAAAAACCACACAGCCTTCACTCCAAGAGCTCCTTTGCTTGTGTGAGGCAGAGATCCCTTTGATCTTTTGTTATATATGCTGAGGAGTCCAGTTATACACCATCCTAAGCACCACCACTAGTCAAATCCTTTTATTATTTACTTCTTTATTTTTAATCACAAACAGAAAAAAAAAAAATCTTTCTATTTTTGCCCTGAAGCTTATCCATTTCTTCTCTTTTCAGAGTGTGGGCCAAAATGTACTTTTCTTACTGGAGTAAGGAGGATTTCACTGAAGTAAACAGGATACCCAGAATTAAGGGCAGGATTTTGTCTACACACTGTTTTATCCAATCTACATTTATCGTCTCTAATACACTTAGGAGAGAAGAAGGGAATTTATTTGGATATTAAATGGCCCTGGAAATCATTCTCAACAAGGAATAAAACATTCCCTTTACATAAAATCACATTATAGAAAAAGTGTTCAAGTTAATTTAAAGGGGAAATTCAGAAAACAAAAGCCAAGTCACAGCCACACACACACAAACTCGCCTTGCTCCTGCTTGGGGAAGAGAACTAAAATATTTCCTCTCCCCCTCTCTGGCCAGCTCGTTTTACAGAAATGAGAAGGTAACCTTATCGATCAGCAGTGCATAAAAGCCAGGCATACACAAAGCAGGGAGAGGTGGGTGATATAGATGAGAATTAAAAGTGTTTTTATGGCTCTGCACCTGATCGGGAAAAAAAAATCTTTTCAGCTCAAACACATGAAAGTTGTCTCCTACTCTGTAAGCTATTTTTCACCTCTTTCTTCAAACACATGCTTTGCCCAAAGAAATGATGACAACACATGGCTAATTAACAACAAAGAATAATTGAACTATGGCTCTAACTATCTACCTTTAAATCAAAGGAAGAAGGCAACCAATACTAAAATTTAATCTGTCCTCTGGGGCTGGAGACAGCTTACAGGTTCAAGTCAGATAGCAAATGTAGCTAAATGGCAGTCAGAAAAGATCATGTGACTGGGGGCTAAAAACTAATTAATCTCCATAAAGCTGTAAGTGAGGTAGGTAAGATGACTTGAAATCTGATTACATTATTGCATTTAAGGAGGGAAAATGCAGCATGTATTTTTCATGTTGATTTTAACCACCTGAGCCCTTAATGACATTTTGTACCTTGAAAGAAAACTCATATTTCATTTAGATTTTAAAAGACTTACAAAGATGCTATTGTCATCTGAACAGAATTTACAAATTTAGTCTAAATAATGCTGCTATGAATCACAGGGAGTGGATTTCTAAACTTTTTATATCTGGTGTCAGACAGAAGATTCCATGTAACTACGGGAAGCCATAAAGCCAATCATTTAACAAAAGCTGAAATAAATGGAAGGGAAAGTATAATTTTACTATATACTCAAATAGAGGAGGAAAAAAGACCTTGCATTCTGACTGCTGAGGATGCACATGCATTGCTCTTCTGATTTTTAAACAATCTCAAATGCTAAATTCTGAATTAGTGGGAACACAGCATTGATTATGATTTCTATTATTTATAAATTGCTACACAGAAAAAAAAAAAACAAGCAAATTTAAAAAATCTAAGTGGGTGGGAGACCCAGTTCAATGAATTTAGTCAAATTACATCTGGAATTGACACACTTAAATGTAATATTTTTAATTGTGTAGGACAGATGTTAGAATACAGGCTAGGGCAAGGGGAAATGGCCTCAAGTTTCTCCAGAGGAGGTTCAGGTTGGATATTAGGAAAAATTTCTTCTCTGAAAGGAGGGTTAAGCATTGAGACAGGCTGCCCAGGGCAGTGGTGGAGTCAGCAGCCCTGGAAGTGTTCAAAGCACGAGTAGGTGTGACACTTTGTGACCTGGCTTTGGAGGCCTTTTCCAGCCTTAATGATTCTGTGAACAGAAAGGAAGAGAGAGAGGAAACAGAAAACTGCCACCACGTACCAAGCTGAAACCAACCCTGAAGTTAATTTTGGAGGTTTTAGTCATGGCTATGGACCGCTGTGCATAATCTCTGCTCCTTGTGCAGCAGCATCCATGTTAATATTACAGACTGGAAAACACCACAGACACACCAAAAAAAAAATTAAAACAAACCTACAAGCAGAGGCATTATCAGACTCAATTATGTGTTTTGAGATTCAGTACCAGCAGTACCTGACAGCCTGTGCAGGGGGCTGAGACAGGGACAGCTTTACGTGATAAAAACCTGTACTTTTAAAAATGTTCGTAAAATACTTGATATATACTGCTGAACAAGTATATAGTGGCAATAAATAAACAGCATTTAACTTAACAAGCACACATTTATAGGTATAATAATGGCATTTTGCACTTCTGCAACACCTTTGATCCCAGAATTTCCGAGTCCTTTGCAAGGATTAATTAATTAAGCTCCAACACGCCCCTGCACCAGATGTCATTAAAATACTTTTTATGGCCTACAAATTCTACGAAAGACATGCCTGTATTTCATGTCTTATTGTGCCTCCTACCCAAAGCAATTACTTTTCTCCTCACTTGGCTGTGTGGTGGATGGGAAATAATGATGGGGTCCTCCTGACCCATTGGGCTGGGAGATTCCCTGCCAAATTTGAGTCTCTTCTTGATGATCAGGAAATTCAGGAGGTTCACACCTGTGTAAATTTGGGGAGTTCATGCCATGCACCCTTCCTTTAAGAAGCTTTGCCTGTCTTGCTCTAAAGCCTCAGATTTTCCTTCCCTGCCTCCTGTGTTGCTCTTTGCTGTGACTGATCTCCCTGAAATGCTCAAGGATTTTGCAATTTTGCTATTTAGAGTTAGGAAGACATTTTTCCCACATGGTGAAACTGCCATGTGGCTGTAAAGTGCCCCCACACCCCACACCCCCTCCCCTTCCCCTGCTTTTTCTCTCAGGAACCAAATCATTACACTTCTTACATCTTTATCCCTGGTTTTGCCAGAACCCAACATGAATTACAGTTCAAACCCTACTTGCGAGTGATTTAAGGTAGAGCAACTTGGCAGTAAAACTTGCAGGGTGAGAGAGAGTGTTTGTAAAGTCTGGCACAGATGGATTCACCTCCTTGCATGAACCCTTAGCCTCGATGGGAAGAGACAGAACATGGAATCAGCTCCCAAACCCCATCCTCTGCTTATCATGCTTATCTGGAGCTGGCAGTGCATCCTTTCCTGGACTGTGATTAGGGGAAAACTCCCACACGGAGCAAAGTTTGGCTCTGTGACTTATTAGACTTAGGAGGAGCTACACAGACAGCTGAATTAAGGATTTTATTGCTGTTGGGCTCTTCCTAACACCTCTTTCTCTTCCCTCCTGCTTCCAGCAGTGGACTGTCAGGTATCTAATGAGATCACAGTGATTGTGGTGATGTTGACTCAAAATGCTTCTCTACCTTATCCACTATTTACAGAAACAGGTTGTGTCTCCTGGCCAGCAGCAAAATTTGAGCAAAAATTGGCCAATGACTTAAATTAC
Source organism: Entomyzon cyanotis (assembly GCA_024500445.1). Lineage (NCBI taxonomy): Eukaryota > Metazoa > Chordata > Aves > Passeriformes > Meliphagidae > Entomyzon > Entomyzon cyanotis. Next base: position 2,994,305 of record JAKEPQ010001026.1, read on the forward strand.
TTAAATTACTGGATCATATGAGTAAACAAATCCATAGACAATGACAAGCACATCAACTCCTAAAAACACACCTGACAATATTTTAATGTCACTTGTATCAGCCAAACTTAGGCTGATGGTCTCCTAACCTATCTATATTTTGTCCTGAAAATAAAACCCTTAAAAGGAGCTCATAAAAATACAGAGACTAACTTTTTAAACATGCAGGTAGTTACAGGACAAGGGGGAATTTTTTAAACTAAAGGGGGAAGATCTAGATTAGATGTTAGGAGGAAATTCTTGACTGGAAAATATTAGAAAAAGTTTCCCAAATTCCTCAAAACACACAGAGAAGGATCTCGAGACCCACCAGTCACTCTGATGGCAAAATAACCCTCCCAGAGGGACAGGACTGTGGTGACATGATTTGGTGACTCACATCCACAGCTATCCAGGACATTTTTACCATCCCTCTGGTAAATCCTAGACTCTCACCGAGCAGGTATCTCCTGACATTTCCTGCCCTGTATAATTATTCCTCATGGTGGTGGGCACAGTCTGAGCATTCCCTTCATCTGAACTGCGTTTTTGCTGCTGTAGGAATTGCTCACCAGAAAACAATTTCAGCTGTCCTGTGCTACCCTCCAGACACCGAGCCCAGACCACGTCACCACTCCTTCTTTTAGCAGATGTGCTGTCTCTCAGGAGCTGCAGCTCTGCCTTGGACTCAGCATTTCCTCTGTCACTGTACTCGCTTATTCAGGCCATAAAGAGCAACTGTCTGACCAGTGGACAGACATAACTCAGCTCAAAGCATGGGTTTGTTTGGCTTTTCTATAGCCCTGTGCCATAATGTTTTGTCACGCGAGGTCTCGTGCCAACTGCTTTTGAGAGAAGCCCTGCTGACAGGCACCGAGCAGAGCCTGCTCCTTGAAAAAGGTACTTTGTGCATTCCTTTTTTGGGGGAATTAGTTTGTTCCTTCCACAGTGGGATGAGAGGGAATCTCTAGGCCAGACTTCAGATTCCTGACATAATTCTCCACCTACTCAATAAGAGAATGAGAATATTCTCAACATGGTCTGAGGACATTGCATCTTCCATGTGCCTGCAGGGAGCAAGAAAGGCAGGACTTCCCGCAAAAAAAAAAATATTTTCCTTAAGAGAAAAGAATCCTTTAGAAGTAAACAGTGATCTTACCTTTTTCAGGTCACTGAGATAATGTAGCTGAGTCCAGCTGGGCTGAAGAAGTATTTGCACCATACGGACGTTGATACCACAGCTCCGGGTGCTTAAATATTTAATTCCACTAAGGTACTGTACAACCAAAATACCTTGGCTTAATTTAGGTTGCATCTGGAAACATGTCATTTCAGATGCCAAGAGGTAGCTTTCTAATTTTTTCCTTCTCTCTTCTCATAAATCTACAATTTCTACTCCTAAATTTAAAGGGTGTAAAAATTCCACTTTTTTTTTTTTTAAGATAGAAAGATAATGTTGTAATCCAAGGGTTGGCTCTTGGTCTGAACAGTCCTTGGTTTCGTATACTGGAGGCAAAACCTGAGATACAAATCTGTCTGAAGGCTCTTTAATGAGAAAGATGGCAAGTAAATTCTGGTTTAATATAAAAACCAATTCAACTATTAATCATGATTGCAGATAATTCCTAATGTGGCATGATATCCTTTAATTTCCAAAATCCAGAGGAAGTGACAGCGTGCATTTTCTTGAACCCACGTGATGCTATCATGCAAAGAAGTCCTCTCTAACCATTTCTGAGCACAGGTCATAAATTACCAATCAGACACATAGATTCCCCCTTTAATATTTTAAAGTCTCATTTCTATGTATTCTTTCCTCTTGTTCATGCTTTGTCTTAACAAATACTCTTGGCCATAATGAAAATAAACCTGCAGAAGTCTCTGTGGCCTGAGACAAGCTATAACACATTTCTGCACCACGGGGTGGGCTCATGGGATACCTACTGAGAAAATGCATCCCCTCTGCGCATGCCCAGACTATTAAAATGAATTGACATGTTAATGCTGACAGGAAAAGAGCACAAGAGAGCTTGCTAAATTACTGCTCAGTCAGGCACTAGGAATTCCTGAGTGGCTAACTCCTGAGCAAAACCTGCAGCAAGGAGACAAGGAGAAAAAAAAAAAAAAAAAAAAATAGAGAGGAGGAAAGGAGAAGGGGGGAAAAAAGAAGGGGAAAAAAAAGTGGGGGAAAAAAGAAACTTTATTGTCAAATGCAACAATACAAACAAACAACTAAGGGTTTGTCATGTTAGTAATGCACCTACTCATAAATCATATGGATTTTAATCATACCTGCCACCTCAGCCTGCTTCTCCCCAGAGAAATTGTTTTCTTTTTGCTCCCTCCTTCACTCGCTTTCAATTATCTGGAAGCTGTTTCTCCTGTTTATTTATTTATCTAAAGTTCACATACAGTATGCATGCACAAATTTCCTCTGGGGGCCTTGAGCCCAGGCAGATCATACAGGGATGCGGTGGAGCGTGGCAGCTAAACATCTCAGATGAATGTACTCAGCCTCCGAAAACCTGCTTTGGACCACGGTGACAAGAGGAGGGGAGGACAGAAAGTAATTAGTGTGTGTACAATGATGGATTATGGCTTAATATTCAGGCATTTCACCTTTGCACTGTTATAGGTAGGCCTGCAGGATGACAAACAGAGTCTACATTCTTGCCAGTGAGGGGAAAAAAAATAGGAGAAAAGGGGGGGAGAAAATGCCCCTCAGGATTTTCACTCCTTTAGCCATGTCTTCTGTTCAGTGGATAAATTGGCTTAGCTGTTTTAGTTACCTTTCAGACCTTGTACAGTTTGGAAAATGCCATATATATGTACATATGCATCCACAAGGAACCTGAGGGGCAGCTGCTCGGTGAATTTCTGACAAGCTGGCACAATATTGTTTTTATGTCTCACAGCTTCTATATGTAACTTTAGTACCACAGAGCAACTCACTCTTTCAAATTTTAAGGAGAGAGTGAACTGCCAGTGACCTTTTCTCAGCTCTGGGAGGTGAGTGTGTAGCACAGATCCATCATGAGAGGAAGATTTTATAGACAACTTTAAGAAAAAAAAACCATCATTTTTTCAAGCCAGACTGAAGGAAAAATAGATGAGGAGGGTTCAATAAAGAGTTACAACTACAGGTTAAAGAGAGTTTTAACACCGAAAATGAGTTTAAAGTCTAACTGAAGCTCTGTGTGTGCATTAGGTCTACAGCAGCTTTTTCAGGAATATTTGAAACTATAGTTGCTATGCAGGGTATTGCTCAATTAAAGGAACATCTAGACAGCTCTCCCATTTGGAACACTTGTAGAAATTAAATGGATCACATGCAGTTTGACATTTTGCAAAATAAAAGAATAATTGGGGCACCGCATTGTTTTTGCCTTTTAAAGAGAAGAGTCAAGCTCACCCCGTGAAGCTTAGCTGGAACCAGGATCTGGAATTTGGGTCCAGATTTCTTCCCCCCACTGCTTTCTCAGAAAACCACTGATGCTCCAGTTAACCCTTGCAGCACCACACACTTCCCATTGGATATTTAATACACCTCTAGCCTGGTATTTTGGAGCAGTCAGAACTTATTTAATCCAATTCATATGAGGGGAGGTAGTTCCCCGCTATGGCAGATTCTGCAGTTCAGTATTTCCCTCTGAAGGCCATGATCTGGTTATGAAACAAATCCTGTGCTTCATGTTCTTTGAATAAAGACTTCTTGGAGGAATTCAGCTGCCTGCCAAGGTGAGATGTGAGGTGAAAGTGGGTTTCTGCAAACCCCCATCCTTCCCTGAAAAAGCCAAGGGACCCCCAGGCTTTCACACGGTTTTGTGTTCTTGTGCAAACTCTGCCAAAAGCTGAAAACCTCTAGATCGAGGAGTTTCTGGTGTCCTGTGGTACTCCAGCCCTCTCAAATAAATCAAGTTCATGCTGTGGTCAGAGCAGATTGTTCCCCAACTGAGGAGCCACAAACACTTATGTATGTGCCAGCTTTTAAACATTTCAACAGCCCTGTTAAATGTTGTCACATAAGCTAAAAATTAACCATGAAGACACACTTTTTCTCACATCCACTACAGCTGAGCCTGAAACCAAATCCCAGATGTTCCCAACAAAAGCCATCTTGAATCATTACTTTCCAGAAAAGTGTTTCAAACAAATCCAGGGAGGTGTCCTTTGTCCTGATTTCATGGAGAGTGCCAGAGGTGGCAGTGGCATTGAGGGACCTTCAGTCCAACCAACCCACATTTAGTCCAGCTCAGAACAGTCACTGTCACATGTTTATACATGAGAAGACTTTGGGGTGATCGAATTTCAGTCTTCAACCTGAAGGGAGCCCACAAGAAAGATGGAGAGAGACTCTTTACAAGGTCCTGGAGTGACAGGGCAGGGCGGAACAACTTCAAACTGAAAGAGAGCAAGTTTATGTTGGATATTATGGAGAAATTCTTCCCTGTGAGGGTGAGGAGGCCCTGACACAGACTTTCCAGAGAAGCTGTGTCTGCTCTTGGATCCCTGGAAGTGTCCAAGGCCAGGCTGGATGGGGCATGGTAGAACCTGAGATAGTGGAAGGTGTCCCTCCCTATGGCAGGGGATGGAACAAGATGAGCAAAGAGCCTGTTTCCCTCTGTCTCTCTGAATCACCTGAGCCAGAATATATCCCAGGTGTTTTCCTGGGATCACAACTTGATTTTGCAAAGCCATCAGTGCTTTCTGCCTGTGGCCTCTCCCACCTGAAGATCAAAGCCCTGAATGTGTGCAGTTCACTCAGAAATTCCATCTTGCCTGGTATAAATGACATATTGCATATTTGGTGCAACTTTCACTTCATTTAGTACTTTCGTTTGCAGTCTCAGATATCAAAGAATAGCCAAACTGACAAAAGCCAGCTTGTTAACCCATTCAAGTGGCATTTTCCATGGCTTACAGAAATCAACCCACAATCTACTTTATTAAAATCTCTGAGTGCATGAAAGGCTGCAGGTTTCCAGAGTAAGACAGAAACATAAAATCATAGAACTGCTTAAGTTGGAAAAGATCTTTAAGATCATTGAGTCCATCCATTCCCCAGCACTGCCAAGGCCACCACTAACCATGTCCCCAAGTATCACATTGACACAGCTTTTAAACCCCTCCAGGGATGGGGATTCCACCACTGCCCTAAGCCTCCTGTTCCAATGCCTGATCACCCTTACAACGTGGAAATTTTCCCTAATATCCAACCTAAAGCTCCCTTGGCACAACTTGAGGACATTTCCTCTTCTCCTGTTCCAATCAGCAGCAGTGAACCATCTTGGTCTGGTGTCCTCCTGCAGGGATGGACAGTGGGTCTGAAGGATTTATTTCAGCACAGCAATGACCCGCAAATGAGCACCCAGAATTAATTGGGACTTACCTCCACAGGTGTTTCTTCAATCTTTTTTTTTTTTATTTTGCTTTAAGCTCTTCTACCAGCTGGTGCTCCCAACATCACCGTTTTTTAGGCTGCTTTGTCCTCATGAATCTGTAAGGGGTTGTAAGTTATCAGTCACCCAAATTTTTGCAAAAGAAGCATCTCTAGAAACTAGTTCAGGTATCACTAGCAATAAAATTATACAGCATAGAACTTTTGTAAGAGTTACATGGACCTTGATATAGCAAAAATACTTCACCCTCAAATTCATGTTATTCCAATGACAGGAATTAATGCCAAAGTTTTGACAGACCCTAAATTAAAACAAACAACAGACAAGACAAACAGACAAAAAATCAAACAAAATCCCCAAGCTCTTTAGTTTTCTGCAGTTTCTCCCAACCTTGCAGCAATGTGAGTTTTCCTTATGCAGTTGGGGGGAAAAATGAATAGTTACCATGGAAATTGCCACAAATCTTTTTCTTTCAGCCTCCTTCAAGCTACAGAGCGTGTTTATAAAGACACACAGAGAATCCACTTGTCATTAAAGAACTTAGGCAGCAATATAACTACGTTTTCCCAAGTTTTACAACATATTTCACAATAATTTGCTCTGCTCTCGTTCTCATTACAGAGGCAATATTAGAATGATAATGACTTACATGCTCTGTCATAGTTTACTACTCTGACCTTTTCAGTATTCTGCCTTTTGAAAGCTTGACAGAGCCACCTCTCCTGCTCACGTTAACATGGCAGAGAGCTGGGACCACGGAAAGAAGGGGATAACAGCCATAGACACTGCCAAATTCTCTTAAGCTTTAAATACCTTCCTCTAACTCATTTCTGGGGTGTATTTAAACAGATTTCCTGTCTCCCTCCCCGCACTTTGTGTCCCTGGATTTGCACTGGTCATCCAGAGCAGTGAGTTACCCACAGCAGGTGCATTGGGAAGTGAGAGGTCTGCACCCACACTTCACCACTCAGACATCAGTTTGGCTCTTTGAATTATTCATCAGCTCAGGAACAAAGTCAGATTTTGGTCCCAGATGAGCAGATGTCTCTTTTCTCAGCATGCAGAACTTTTTTGTTGTTGTTTTTAATGTGTATTGCAGACCCCAGGCCTGTCCCCTTAGACACATGCAGCACTTCTTTACTTTGTAAGATGACAGACTTTTTCTGTCTGTATTTCCTGCAGCCAATTCCCCTATAAATCACCAGGAGAGTGAAGGAAGCTCCACAGGGCCAGTGCACAACCTGGTGCACGAGTGTGGAGTCACAGGTAGGCATGCTTGCATCAAGTGCATTCCACCCACTGCCTCATTTCCTAGAGCATAAAGAGTCAGAACAAGGTCCAAAAGAGAGTCATTGTTGACTCTGCTTTCTCTTGTGTACTTTTTTAAGTGGTACAAAGCCATATCCTTCTTGAAATGAGGGTACAGAAGGGCAGGAGCCTCTTAAACCATTGGAAACCTTGTGGTGGAGGAAACAGTTGCAGGGATCAAAGAATCACAGAATGGTTTAGGTTGGAAAAGTCATCCGAGATCATTGAGTCCGACCTTTGACCAGACACCACCCTGACAACTAGTCCAGAGCTCTGAGGTTTGTGGAACATCCCAAGGACTCCACCAGCATCCTGGGCAGCCCTTTCTGATGCTTAACAACCTTTTCAGTGAAGAAATCCTTCCTGATGTCCAACCACGATGTGCAGAGTGGACTGTGCTCCTTGTCTCCTGAGAGGGTCACTCCACATCCCAACCTTTTGATGTGCAGCACTGAGGAGCAGCCAGGCTGACAGTAACCTCTGGTTCTAGAGATTCAAAGGGAGCTCTCAGCCTCCTGCTGCTCAGCCTGACCTCCCTCAAACACTCCCCTGATGCTGCTCCCTGCCTTCCTGCAGCTGAGGTGGGGATCAAGCCACTTTCACCCTTTCTCATCTCCCTCTCACATCTGTCCTCTCCAATATTGCTTGCAGGTGTTTTGAGAAGACACACACACACACTTCAGGCTGCCTTTTCCCCCACCCTGCTCTGAAACAGGCTGCCCTGTACATTAGATCTGCAATATCATGCTCCTTGAATACACCACTTCAATAAAAACCAGGTGTTCCACCGCTTTCCTGTGGGATCCTCTCCCACTGCCAGGCATGTGCTCTGCAGAACGCGCTGATGTGGTGACGGAAGAGTTAAAGGTCTCTGAGCCTACTGCTCGAGGATTATTTAGCACACCAGGTGCCTGCTGCACTCTCACTGGCGAGGAGAGCATGGGAACAGAGATGAATCAGGGCTGCAGCTGTGTGAGAGAGGGGTGAGGGAGCTGGTGAGGGAGCTGGTGAGGGAGCAGGTGAGAAAATGGGGGTCTCCCAGGGACCCTGGGCTCTTTACACAAACACAGAGCAAGTGCTGAGCAAACCCCAGTGGTCCCCAGCCAGCCCAGCACCCACCTTGTGATGGCACAGAACTGAGGGTCTCACCTTCCTGGGGAACACCAGGACCCCCAAAGTCTAAAGGTCCTCAGATTTGTGCAGATGCTCTTCATTACCTTTCACCTGCTGCTTGTAAAGCTGCTCTGCTCAAGTACAAAGACTTTCCATAGCTTTAGGGAAATATAAACTCTGCTAAGATTTTCACTTCCTTATCTTCACAAGAGTCAGACTTCTAGACACCTATAATCTCTTATTGCTCTTCTCAAGAGTCCTCCAAGTGCAGCTTTCTCTTCCTTTAGAGAATGGCTGGTTTGATTTTGGAGTTTTTTGGTGAGTTCTGTGTCTGTTTTCTTTTCCTGAACAATGCCTAGCTTGATACCATAAGTAACTCTTATTTTGAATTTTCATTTTACACAGAGGTACAAAAGCAGGGGACAACTTGCCACACACAGGAATGCAGGGGAGACCCTCCCATGGCACCAGGAAGAGTCACTGGAATTGGAAAAGTCACAGGAGATGGTATCTGTCTTAGCTACCAACTTCAGGCACAAGAAGCTCAAGAGAGAAATGAATTTCAGAATTATCCCAGGCCAGTAGGACTTTCCATTATCTTTTCATCTGAGTCAGTGGAAAGCTATCCTCAGATCCAATCCTCTGTGGTTTGATTTGTGTAATTCATAAGGTAAACAGCAAATAAATATCTAGGGTTTCAGCCAGCTTGTCAAAGAAAAGAGATTTTTGATAATGGAAGTATTAAAGGAAAACCAATATGGAAAACACCTTGCACCACTCCCAGGGAAGGAGATTTTGACCCATCCTGGTACCTTTCCCATGCTTAACTCTATCAGAAAAATCCACAGCGATAAACTCTCTATCTCTATAAAAGTTTTGTTCTGAATGAGATAATTCTGTTTCCTCTGGTACATCACCTCTCTTGTCCCACAGAAGGCAATGCAGATCTTCCTTGCACAAGTGGTCTCGTTACAGACATCTCCATGTCCTGTTCCCCTACCCTGAAGGTAAGAAAAATAATTTCATGTGAATGCATCAGGTGGGAGGGAAGCTACAAGACTTAGAATCATGGGCTAGTTTGGGTTGGAAGAGACCTTAAAACTCATCTCACTCTATCTCTAGTGGAAGGGACACCTTCCACTAGACCAGGTTGCTCCCAAACCTCTCCAGCCTAGCCTTGGGCACTTCCAGGGATGGGATGTCACACTTCATCTCCTCTCCTTTCCTTTCCTTCCCTGACTTATTGCATGAAAAAAGATAATTATAAACAAAAATTAAAATTACCCCACATTTACTTCACTCCAGAGGCTGAAAGAGCAGAAAAGAGAGAGCACAATGATGCCACACTTTCCCTGGCACTTGCAGTCCATGCAAAGGACTGCACATACTTATCCCAAGTGTGCCTGAATGACGTTGTAAACAGCCCTCTTTTCCATATTTGATACCCCAGGACAGAGTTACTGCCTCCCCACTGCCCCCAGCTGCTGTGACATCAGCTGCTTTCCCCATCCTGCAGAAGTGAGGTAGGTCCTCCCTCCAGCTACAGCTGGCAATGAGGGAAGCATTCGTGGTACACCCTAAAGTAATCCTTAAGTGACTCTTACTACCATGTATCCCATATCCAACTCTTTTTCCTTCTCTGTTCTCTTCTCCATGAGTTTCTTTTCATTTTCCTCAGTGTTTACTGTACTTTGAATAGTTCTGTGGCTACCATCCATTGGAGAACCATGGGAACTGGCAGGCAATGAATGACTGGCATGCAAAAGGGGGTTTTTGGGTTTTTTTCTTTCCCCTTCTTCTTCTACTTCTCCTTCTTGAAAACAACCTTGGCGAGCCATCAGATGAAAAAATCTATTCTTCTGCCAGCTCCTGCCCGGTGCCAGTGTCAGGCTATTTAAAGCTCTCTGAGAAGTGGTTTGGGGGAAGGTAGCACCGAAGCAGCATATCGAGCTGCATCTTTTCCATCCATATTTAAAAAAAAAAAAAAAAAAAAAAAAAAAAAAAAAAAGGGGGGGTAAAAAAAAAGTCAAACCAGAGGTTGCCGAGCTCTCTTTGCTACCAGGCTTGACTTAAGTTAAACATCCAAGCCCCTGACATAAATGTACTCCGTAGGAATCTGTAATAAGGTACTGCAGTTAAAACTAGCAACTGCATTTTTGATGCGAGAGCATAATCCCCATTGTTACTGGGGAGTCTGGATCTTGCCACAACAGAGGGGTTTTTGTTATATTACATGCCTACCAACCAAGTCCTTTTCTTTTACAGCTCCCTATGGTAGGGAAGGGAAAAAGAGTGGATTTAAGTTTCCAGGGAGCTGTCGGCCTTTGTAATAAGGTACATGGCTCACTGCTAGTTCACAAAGGGGGTTAGCACCAGAACCGCGGTGAACTATTCATCCTGCCAGCGAGCTCAGGTGAACGCGGCGCTCGCAGCCAAACAGGAACGCTCAGCCCCATTCACCCGGTGGCTGTGTAATGTACCACAAGCTGAAAGCTGTTCATCGAGCCAGCGGGAAATTCAGGCGTTTAGCAAGCGCTGGAACCGGAGCTGCTGTGATGGATGGTAATATCCAGAGCTCTGGAGCTGCGAGGCGATGCTGGGCCAGGAGAGAGAGGGTGGCTGCCACAGCTCAGGAGATCACGGGAGGATGGGCTGAGGTGCTCCTCTTTTCTTCCCTGGGAAACTGTGAGCAAAAAAGAGATGAATTTGATTTATTTCCCATTGTCAGCTTTGGGGAAAAGAGCAAAACTAAGAGCAGAATACACAAACAAAACAAAAGACTTAACTCTAGGAGAAAAAAATGCCTGTTCCCAGGGGAGAAATGTGATACTCCCCAGCTTGCCCACTATCAGCACTCTGAGACCTGCTCCCAGCTGCTCTGCATTCTTGGGTTTCATCACTCAAATCTGCATTACAGGAGAGCATTGAGGCTGCCCATGCTGCTCCTGCTGTTCCACTGGTGCTGCCCCTCAGAGAGATGTTGACCAGAGTGATGCAACCTGGGCAGGTCAGAGCCCACCACGGCAGCAGGAGGCAGAGAGTCACAGACACCTGGCAGGGCTGCTGACACAAATCCAAAACCCAGGCGTCCCAGAGCATACAACCCAAAATTTAATTCCTAGCAAAACAGATTTTTTTAAATCTAAAATTAGCCAAATAGGAAATTATTGTGTTTGTCCCTTTGAGCCGTTGGGTGCAGGTGAGGAGTAAACCCATCAGCTGCCCTCTGATCCACCTGAGGAGCCCTGAAGCAACAGGGAGGAGCAATTGGCCCATCTGAGATCACAGAATGGTTTGGGTTAGAAGTGAACTGAAAGATATCTCTTTCCAAACCACCTCCCCATGGGCAGGGATACCTCCTATTAGACCAGGTTGCTCAAAACCCTTTTCAACCTGGCCTTGTTTGGTCACATCCCTCCAATCACTTTTGACACCTCTGCTTTATTTGACAGCTCATTAATAATATAAAGACCATTAGAAATATAAAGGTTTATACATATTAGTACTTTACAGAAGACATGACACCCTGCCCTGTATTTCCAGGACATTTATAATTTGATGAAATCAAATAGCTTGTTAGTTGAGGAAACTGAGGCACCATTGGATGAAGAGGCTTGCAAAAGAGAAAGGACAAATCCCTGCCTATCCACAGAGGGAGTTTGGTAGGAGATGATATTCCTGCTTTCCACTCTACCCCAGCTACACACTGCCCAAAGCCACCGTGGTGCTCAGAGCTATTAGTGCAGCATGAGCTCTCAGTGCAGAGCAAGTCCTGTTGATAAAAGGACAATAAGCTGCAAAAGCTCTGCCTGAACTTTCTCCCCACCTGCTGCTCTTAAGGCTTTCCCTGAGGACTGGGAAAAGCATCCCTGAAGCTTCAGCATCACCTCTTCAGTGATTTGGCATGGCCACCTCTGTGTTCCCAGAGATCCCGTGGCAGCTGAGAGGGGCAGGGATCACCCTGGCTGCTCATCCCCACTTGACCTTCCTGCCTCTGCTATCACAGCTGTCCATCGCTGCCAGCTCACAACAGCCCTTCATGGAAAGGGGACAGCAAGGAAATCAGTGCCCCAGAGCTGGCAGGGAGTGGGGGGAGCACAGCTCTAACTGCAGCCCCGAGCCTTGGCTGTGGAGTGGGATTTACATAATAATTAACTCCGGTATTCTTGGTCAACTCACTTTCTGTGCAACAACTGCAGATGATTCCCCCGTACACCCTTAAAAATCTGTCTAGCTAACAGATCCAAAAGCCCAACACCTGTGTGTCAGCACGAACAGCTGTACACTTGCCACTGCTCCTCTCGCTGCAGAGGATGCCACATGCCAGTTGCTTTACTTAGAGCGTGTGGGGAGGCCAATCCATTAGAGAGAGAACACAGCATAATTAAGAAGCAACATGCTTTCTTGTTCCTGCTGCCCTAATTTTTTTTTTTTTTTTAAGGTTTTTTTTTTCCCTCCCCCTACTTACTTTGTTTAAACAACTCCATCCACTTTATTCTGCTGATCTCCAGGCTTGCAGGGGTAGTGAACTTGGGAGGCAGGGGCTGTTTTCCCAAGTTCTCACAGCACTCATCAGCTGGCGTGTTAGGGTAGAGAAGCTTCCAGTCGAACGACATTTTTTTCTCCCCCTTTCCCTGAGAAATATCCTCAATAAGAAAGATCGTCTTGGAATAAATAATGGGAGACACAAAGAGTGCAGAATCTAAACACACGCATTCCGCACGCTGTACGACAGCAACAAATGATTACATCCACCCTGAAACATCCACAGACGGTCATGTTTGTTTTCACTGCATTACAGATATCAGTTGCAATCACTCTCTATATGTTTCTTTCTCTCTCTTGCTTGTGTGTGTGTGTCTGTGTTCCCTTTATGCACGGAACAGAAGAAACATTTTGCTAAACTAAGCTTTATCTTCAAAACCTGTGCTCCATGCGATGCACACTGTGTATAAAAATGAGAGCTAAAAAGGGGGTTTTAAGTCCATTTGGAGCCATAATGTGAATTTATCTTCACATGAATAAATTGCACTAGTATTCCTAATTTGGCAAGCAAAGAGTGCAGCATAGCTTCACAAGCCATAGTACCTTTGTGCTCTTAATCCTCATGGGGCTACCTATACTTGTCTTTCTGTACATTGGATCACTGCTAGTGGAGGTCTGAAAAGCATCTCCAGCAATCTTTAATTCATGTGATTAAAAATTCAAAAGAAGCCCTTGTACCAGCTGTTAAACTATGTTAGTAAGCTGTAATTCAGAGTTCAAATCCCAGCAAATTGAAGGTTAGGTTAACAGGATCATTCAGTGGAACTGCGTTATATCGTAGCAACTAGAACAGTAGGTGGACTGTTTTATACATGCTCATTTGCAGAAGATAAACTAAGGATGAGCAAACTCAGAGCACTGCAAACCTTGCCTTGGATTTATTTTCCCCCCTTCTCTTTCTGTGGCATGATTTTTTTTTAGAGCCTGGCAGATGAAACCAACTGTGGGTTTTGTTTAATCTTTGCACAGATAGAAGCAGAATAAAATCAGCATGAAGTGTTTTGTTTAAGATTATCTGGAATCTGAGCAATGCGTTTTTCATCTCTGAGACTAATTAGTTTAAATATTACAAAGGTGAAATGAGTTTGATGGTCTTAAGTCTACTGTTCATTGTCCTTCAGCAAATACAGAGAATGTATATGAGAAAAGAAATCCACCTTATTTAGCACAGTTTGATATGATTATTCTTTGCTCGGGCTGGTCCCAAGGTAAACTTGCAGAAAGTCTGGAAGAATCAACCTTAAGTGCAAGTAAAGCTGAAAGACTTATGTGTGATTACAATTATTATTTGTTATTAACACCACAATAGTCATTAGTCTTCAGCTGAGACTGAAATACTATTGTGGGGAGTGTTGCATAAAAAAAGTGACATTATTTGCTCTACAGTGCTTACAGGCTCTGCAGCTTTACAGAGCTTGCAGGGAGAAGGTGAGAAACAGGATGTAATATCATCTTTAGTTTGCAGATGGGGAGTTATGGCACAAAGTGTCTTTCCCAAAACCACACAGGAAGCGTGCAGAGCTAGAAGCTGAATCCTGATCTCCTGGAGGCTTTAACCAAAATACCATCCTTCCTGTCTATTGAAAGAATCACACATTATATAATAGGCTGTAAAGCAGACCTTTAAGGAGCCCAGACTCCTCAGCTAGATGTGGAGCTGTGCCTGTGGTACCCAGTAAAGCAATTATTCCATTTAAAATATCCTCATAACATCTTGAACTCCATGATCTTAGAGGTCTATTCCAACTTTAACAATTCTATGATTCACCCTTGTGCTCCTGGTGAATTTGCTAAGGTGAGTCTCGTACAATAGAGGGAAACTGGAAAAGAAGAAGAAACTGGTGGGAAAGGCTAGGAAGGATTGTAAATTGCTCAGGGATTGCAGGGATTGCAGGAGGGAGAGGCCAAGTGACCTGTTGTGTTTACAGGGTAATACTGGGGGACAAAGCTTCCCAATAGAAGCAGTCAGGAAAACTATGTATTTCAAATTCAGAGGAAAAGATGCCAAAGGAGAAAAAATGCTGTGGATGAGGGTGTCAAGGATTCTGGTAGAGGGAAAGGTGAGCTGAAGAAACAGGTGGAGAGAAGCTTGGTAGGAAGAAAGGACAGAAGTTTTAGGGATACAGCCCTCCTGTCAAAGCATAGGGATTTTTGCATAAGTTGCAAAGGAATAAAAATTTAAAAATTACATTTGCAAGTTTTCCCTCTTGCTGTTGGTAAGATAGCACCTAGTGAAAGCCCCAAACTTTGCACGTTGTCCTCCCAGGGATGTACTGACAGGTTGGAAGACAGAAGACATCTGCTTATGCATCTTTTGGCTGCGACGCCTATGAACTTTGATCGAGCAGTTCCTTTTAATTTCCCACCTGAGACAGCATTTCTCCTGAAATAACTAACAGTCCTGGCCATTCTTCCCAAAAAAATCTTCAAATAAATTGACAAAAACCAAACCAAACCAAACAAACAATTAAAAATTGCTTGTGACCAGCACGATTGCCTGCATGTGGATGCTGTGGGGTTGCTTGCTGCCATTAAAATCCTCCAGTGACAAATCCCTCCCACTGTGGGTCAGATGTCATGTCTAGACACATGGCACTCCCCAAACAATTTTAAGGCTACATCAAATACGGCATTTAAAAATAACTTTGTCATACCAAGGACTGAGTAAAACTTGTGAAGGACTTGGCCTCATAATTTGGAGTCATCATCATCAACAGGCTTTCACTTGGATAGCACCTTTCATTCAAAGATCTCAGAACACTTAATTTAATTAAGCCTTTCAACAATGCCATAATGCAGCCAAATGTTATAATAACTGCTTGTAGAGGTTTGAATCTGAGACAAAGAGAGGTTAAACGAGTCTCCCAATGTCCCAGAACGAATTAATAACATCGCCAAGAAGAGGCTGCAAAGCCTCCCTGCAAGCCATGCTCCTTCCCTCCTTTCCCACCCCGACACACGTGGGTTTCTGTGCCTCCCGGGCTGTGCTGAGGGTGCTCTTGGATTTCTCTCTGCTTCCCAGGGAGCCTGGGAGCAATCTGTGTGAGAAACAAGCAGCGATTGCTCAGCAGGGTTAGCTGCACCCTGAAAAGGAAGGTGGTAATGGGAACGTCCTCCCCCCAGGAACAAGATGAGAAAAGGTCTCACAGTGCTTTCCTCCACGCCACCACTTCCTCTGGGTTACCTTGGGAAGTGGGATTGTTTGCTGTTTTCCCATGGCTGAGAGCTGTGAGATCTTTTATGGTGCATTAGTGGTCTCTTATAATCTGAGTCCAAAAAGCTACGGCTGGGAGAGCACAGTCACCTTAGCCCCGTGTGGGGAATTGCTTCAGCCCTGAGGGAGGAACATCCTGTCCTCATACCGGCAGAAAAAGCTGCACTCTGACTTTTTCTAGGAGGTCCCTTGCATTCAAGCACTGTCTCATCCCGATTCCCTTAGCCTGGGAGATCTGAGGAGCATACAGGCTGCAGTGGTATGGCTCCAGGCCATACAGCACACACTAAGCATTACCATATGTCACAGAGGCAGCTAGACAAAATCTTCCCTGCAATGCGAAGTGGATTCATGCACAACTCCACTAGTTTAGACCAAACAGCAAAGGTTTTGTAAAACAAAATCGGTTTGGTTTACTGCTGAGTGTCAGCAGCTGCTTTCAAATTTACAAATGCATTTACTTTCTACAGAACATAAATGAAAAGCAATTGATTTCCTAGCCACCTGCCAAGACCTGAGATGGGGATTTGTTTTTTCCCAGGCGATGCTGCAGGGTTTCAATCACCACGACCCACAGGTGGAGTGACCTCAGGAGCACTGAGAGCTGCAGCTCCCACCCAAAAGGAAAACCAGAGGAAAGCTGGATCTCATGGAAGTGAATCACCATGGGCTCTCAGAAAGGGTTTGCCCTTTATTACACCCAGGACTTTCCTGGCATGGAGGAGCTCCAAGACTAAATATTTTGGCTGTTTTGTTTGGGGGACCAGTACAAGGGAGGGTGCACTACAGGAGATGCATCATGAGCAGAGAAAGAAAGGCCACATCCCATATTCCCCCAACTCTACAGTCTCATGAACACAAATATTTAACACCCATCCCAGCCCCAGATTTATAAAAGGCCATCTGTTATCTGCTTCCTGTGTCTCCAAATTAAGTCATCTCCGTGGCAAGATTGATGCCACTCACAACTGATATGATACCTTCAATTTGAGGGTAAGATAGTTATTTGGACTAATTTCCTAGTGAAAAAGCCCAGTGTAATTGAACAGTGTTCAAAACAAGCGGGGTTGGGCAGAATTACAAACAAGGTCTGTGTTGCTGATGGTACCCATTTCACCAGGCCATTTAACCAAAGCCCAAGCTCCAGGAATAATACGATGCTTCAAAACATCGACTTTGGCTTTTAAAAACAAGCCCCTGGTCCTTATTATTGAGAAGTTCAAAATGTGTTTACTGCTGAAAATCAAAAGACAAAGAACAATTCCAATTGTATTTTTGAAATCTAATTATTTGAAGCATGATCTTGGAACGTTGGGAGCTGAATGCAACAGTGTAAATTACACACAAATTCCTACAAAAAGGAAATTATGTGGGTTTAAATGACAGTATAATGGCTTAAGCTTATTTATATTAATTAAGCACATCAAAATAATATGTGACTGTTAATACATGAAACAACATTAAAATATAATAGCTGTTTTCTCTTAAAGGTTAAATGGTCTTGATTCTGTGCATGTGCAAATGAGTGTCATTGTCATTAATTGCCGTCATCTTGCTTGCTCACATTTCTTGGAAATGCAAGGCTGGGCACTTTTGGCATGCAAATTTAGCTTTAAACTCTTTGTCATGAAAGATCCTGTTCCCAACAGGACCCACACAGGTAGAGCAGAGCCTGCAGATGAGCCCTCAGCACTAAGCACTGCCTGGCTCATCTCACAGGCTCCCTGGAAGGCTCCGAGCTCTGCAGATATTCTCCTCCTGCAACCCCTCACAGTCTTTACAGCACAGAATGAAACTCGCATCTTAAATTCATCTTAATGAGCTGAAATCCACGGCCCTAATTGGTGTACACATGGCGCGGTTTTAGTTACGAGATAAACAGTTTATTCCAGCATCAAGGAAACATCGGTTAGGATTTTACAAGGCTCCCAAAAATGTTTGATAAACCCACCCTTCTGTTTGTTGCAACAGCCAGGGTAAAATAAACTCCCAGCACATCCCGTGGTGGTCAGGCTGAGTTCTTTGTCTCATCCCTGCTCCCACCCACCGCCCACCATCCCGCCGGCTTCGCACCCAGCTCGGCCAAAACACCGCCTGGGCTCCTACAGGTGTTACATTTTTTGCTCCCCCCAGGGACCATTCCCAGGGCGATTGGACTAAAATAATATCTCCAAAAGCAATGTGCTGGCATGGCTGAGAACATACATATAAGGCCACTGAGGTCCACACAGCAAGGATTGCACAATAACCCATTAAAATAAACATTTGCAACCACAGATAGCTGGACTGAAATCCCTGCTCTGATACAAATAACATCTGGACAACTTTTGTATGCATCTTCCAGCATAAAACACCCTTGAGAAAAAATAGAAGGCAAGCTAAAAGACAAAGGACCACTAAAGATTTTATTATGCTATGGGTGTGGTGCCATAAATTTGAGGGGATTCAGGCAAGGGTTGCCAAGCTTGAATTTAAACAGCATGTTGTTTTTAAAAGTTGTAACATTAGTGACGAACAAGTCAGTATTCTTACATAATTAATCCAGTGTGAAATAGAGTGACTGGAAGACATCCAGTGGTTTAAAAATAACTCAATCATCTTTAAGATCCACAATGCTATAGGATTTAACATTAAGGCACAGGAAGTGAAGGCATCTTGGTATGGAGCATGCTGTTTTAATTCCACTAAAGCTTTATGAATTCAGCTTAATCGAGCTCACTGTACAACAGCCCTGTGCTGTGCAAAGCCAGGGAGGTTCCTCTAGAGTGGATCCCAGGTTTAATCACCAGGATTCTTCCCTCCACCAGAGAGAAAAGTCTCTAGCTGGTGATGCCATTAAAGAAATAGGAGTGGGATTTTTTTTGCAAAATAGTAATCCTTAACTGGGAAGACTGGGAGAAAAGACAAAGATATGTGGGGAAGGTAATGAGTGTCTTCAGAAGATGTATAATCACGGGTTGTATTTGAATGGACTTTAACTTCCAGGGTTATTCCTTAGTGCTGTGTCCAGCTGGCAGCAAGCACATGTAAGTGCAAAAAGGAGACACAGTGTGAGTGGGGCTCAGTGTAATGATAAAGACAAACAGCCAAACAAAACCCTCATTCAACCTGAAGTCGTCACTTACATTTGTAAACCGAGGGCCAAATTCTTTACGTTGTTCCAACAAGAATCTCCAGCAAAGCCACCTGCAAAAGTGAGATATGCTATAGCCACTGTTCCTGCAGGCTGGATAAATTCTAGTGAAAGGTTCCCTGGCCATGGTAGTGGGGCTGGAATTAGATTATTTTCAAGGTCCCTCACAACTCTAACTATTCTGTGCCCTTGTGTGTCCAAAATTGGCCCTGCTTGGAGAAGCACTTGTCACACTCTGCTCACTCTGAAATCACAGGAGGCACCAAACACTTGTCCCAAGTGAATTTCCATATCAGAAGCATCACAGGCCTGCCCAAAACCCCAAGTCTGCACAAGGATATAGTGTTTCTTGTGGCACAGAAGTTGGTGGGGGTCCAGAAGAAGCTAAACCCTTTGTTTGAATTTGGTCTTCGGAAAGCTGCTGGTTTGGATGAAATAAGATCCAACCAATTTTGAATCATGTTCGAAGAGTGATGGTGCTGAGCCAAATTTTGGGCCAACTCTCCCACATCTGAGTCTAGTTACAGAGAACCTGTGTCACCTGGGGCCACCAGCCTGGTACAACCACCATGTCATTCTTCCAGGGCTAGCTGGACATTTCAATGACATTTCATTATCCACTGCATCATCCCACTGTGAAAACCTACCAGAGCCAGGATTGTCCCAAAGAGTAGGTGAATTCCTGACAAAGGGAAATAAAGACTAAATCGATAGATAGAAGGTGACTCTTCCTTAGCAGAGCATTCCCTATTTGCCTGGCTTGACATACAGGATGAGAGCAAATACATCAAAATTGTAATCTTGAGTGATCAAAATAAATCACATACAATTGATTTTGACTAATGTAAAACTAACTGAATACATTTCTGGAAACAGTAGTTATGAATTAATAATAGTGATTAAGATGAATTAAACACACAGACTAAATTCTGCCCTACAACATGCTGACTTCCATGGAAACTGTGCGTGCACTTAGGGGTTGAGTCTAGCCAGTTAATTCTGAATTATTTTTATCTGTTGATTCAAAGTAGTTTGTTAAAAAGAGTTTATGTGACTAAATAACTTGCTGTACCTATCAATGTTTATTGAGCTTTGAATACAATTTTCTCAAGTTAACAGTGTATTTGCTTAGCTATGAAAAAAGTGGCTTTGTAAAACTCATTATTGCTGGATTGCAGCAAGTCTTAACTAAACAAAGGTGCAATAAGTGTAACTCAAACTGTAACTTTATTTCAGTGGATAAGGTCAGGTTCCAAGAATCATTAATCCTATCTCCTGTTCCGTTCCCATTTAGCTATCACGAAAAATCCAATCCACAAATTCTCCCTCCACTCTGACAGTATTGTGTCCCAAGTCTGACCCAGAAATATTATAACTAAAATTCATTTCTATTTTTGTTATATATTTTTCTATAAGCCTTCTCTTCTCAAAAATAGATATATTTATATGTAAACACATATTTTTATATGTATTTTATTTCTCTGTGTGTATGCATGCGCATTTTCTCATATGTATTTGTCTATCTCCATAACAGATTAATTCATCATGACAAACTTGTTCTTGGACTAGAAACTGTGAAATTTAAAGAAATTGAGTAAATTGAAATACACCATGTGGCATTTCCTATGAGGATTTACAGAGGTGCATTTAGGAAAGAGAAAAGATCATCTCAAGCAAGTTCAAGCAGATCAGGTGGAAAAATGGTGTTTAAGACTGGGCACGAGAACAGAAAGAGGGAAAAACTACGGATGTGGAAGAAAATACAAAATGAGCTGCGTTGCCATATGGGTTTCTGGAAGGTAGCATGTGTCAGGTTAACCTGGTATCAGTTCAGATTAATTCTGATGAGAACATCTGCAAGGAGGGACTTGTAGGTGAGCACGGGAGAGGCTGTGTTATCAGAGGGGATTAAAGGAGCTGGGCTCACTCAGCCCCAAAAATCAAAGGCTGAGGTGTAATTTTTGTCTACACATAAACCAGTGGGCTTAAAAAAAGTGGGGAGAAGATTTGTAATTAACCCGAATATGAATGGATATCATCTGGCAGTTAATGAGCTTTGGGAGAAGCCTGATAAAGGGAGCTGACAGTGTGAGCTCTGCCACAGCCAGCACACAAGAACATGTGGATAAGTGATGGAAGGGGACAGCAGTCCCAGAGGCTGCTGAAGATGGATTCTGATCAATCCACATATGGAATTATGAGATGTGAGAGTGACCCAGTGCTCAGAGGATCCCTGCTAATCCCATCATGTTAACTTTTTTTTTTTTTAAGTGCAGATCTGTGAATTTTGAACATTTACCAAAAAAATGCTGAAGTGACAAAGTTTACCAAGAGTGATGAAATCAAAATTTTCCCATCAAAATATTCTCCCCAGACATGGAAGGCTTTGTGGGGGTCTAATTTTGGCCTTCCAGTGTCTGACAGGATCCTGCAGTGATGGGGAGAGACTTTTTTACAAGGCCATGTAATGACAGGACAAGGAGGAACAGCTTCACATTCATGGGGAGTAGTTTTGGATTAGATATTAAGAAGGAATTTTTTCCTGTGAGGGTGGGGAGGCCCTGGCACAGGGTGCCCAGAGAAGCTGTGGCTGCCCCTGGATCCCTGGAAGTGTCCAAGGCCAGGCTGGACAGGGCTTGGAGCAGCCTGGGATAGTGGAAGGTGTCCCTGCCATGGCAGGGGATTGTAAGGAGATAATTTTAAGGTCCCTTCCAACCCAAAGCATTCTACGATCGCTATGAACTACTTTCTTTTCAGTAGAAAATTCTCTCCTGTAATAAATTTCATTTGTTTCTAGAGGCTCAAGACAGAAACCAGGATGTCTGGAAGGGACACAGACATTTATGCCTCACTGGTTGGCCTTCTCCAGAGAGCTCAGGACGTGCTCAGGTCAGGCTCAGCCTTCGTGTTTCTGGTGATTAAGCAGCTCTTGACTCACCTCTTGCAAAATCTCGGTGACATGCAATGTGGTGTCTCTCTGCTGGATGCTCTCAGGAAAACAAGCTCTCTCCTCATCCACAGGGAGGTCCCAGTCCTCCTTTTTGCCACAGACTGGACAAGAACAAGGTCTGGCTCATGGCAAGGACATTTGGAATCATTTCTTGGAGACTCTGATGGCTCTTCTCTGTGTGATCTGAAACAATGGGTTGGGCAAATGTTGCTCCATACTTATAGCTGCTCTTACCTTGGGCCAGCTGGGTGCACCAGATGCTCTAATTAGTAGACCATATCAGAACTTTTCTGTCAAAATGGCTTTTCTAATAGAAAATATCCTCTCCATGAAAAGAAAAACAGTAGTTGGCTTGAAGAGTTTTCTCTCTGTGCCACTGAAATGCAGCTTTCTTTTTAACTGGTTAAATTTTTTTAATCAATTTCAGTTTTATCAGCAACCTAAATTGCGAATTTCTAAAAAGATGATATTTTTGGAAATCCTTTCATATGAAAAATGTTGTGGTTTTCAATTTTCATCCAAGAGTTGGATTAATTTCTTTTCTAAAAAGAGAAAATATGTAATGGGAAGGGATTTCCACTTTCTAGCCAGCCATGGCTTTTAGTGGTATTATTATAATTAGTTATTTTCATTCCTTTTATGTAGAACCATTCATAAATACCCCAATTTGTAGTAAGGAGTACACACAACTATATTTTTAAAGAACAAGGCAATGAAAAGCAGAATCCTATTTTTTAACAGGAAAAAAATAGTAAATTAAAACTTAGGTTTGAGATCAGAACTTGTACACAATTGAAATCACTGGACAGGGCAGAATATATTAAAAGTAAAGATTTATAGTGAAATAATGATCCTGAAAATAACTGAAATGCTACAAATGCTCCCAACTTTCAAAGTTGCTATTAGGTAGCATAAAATAAGTTCAACTTGGCCCTTGCTCCTCAAGATTTTGAAGGCTTTCCTGTACAATTCCTAGATGGATACAAGATGTGTCTGACACAGGAGCTTGCTGCTAATTAAGGCCAATGACAAATTAGAGAGAAACATCCAATGTAAAATAATCTGAAGTTTTCAAGACTCTGATTTTGACTGTTCCTTGGAAGCAAATAAGGAGAAAAGAATTTGCAACAGCTATGACCTGATGCTTGCAAGTAAACAAGAGAGAGGGACTGCTTGGAGCTGAAATTCTTAGCACTGACCTGGCATTAGGATGCCATCGTTTGAAATTCCTGTGTCAACAAGTAAAAGAAATCCAGAAGGAAGTTCCCAAATGTAAAAGGCATTATTCAGAATGAGAGGAAGGTATGTTGTGGGTATCTCAGGTGTTAATCCAAGTACCCACCATGGGAGCCAGTGACGAGCCAGATGCTGATACAACATCTGGGTTCCCCTCAGCAGAACATCTGTCCTACAGTGGTTTGGTACACAGTATATGAAGACAAACATGCTAGTCCTGGAACAGGCTGATAGGTGGCATTAACATATTTATATTTATAATTTAATTTTCTGTGACATTATGAGTCCACAAGTTAGGTAGACTTTGACAAAATATGAATGTTTTAAACTGAAAGCACATGGCTAAAACATTTGCTGGTGAAATTTCCTTTCCTCCTCAGAGCAGTATTCATCTATGGTGTCTCTGAATATATGTGGCTAATACCACTGAGGGAATCAACACTCCAGTGCTGACACTGGTTTTGGTGTATAAATTATTCACTGAACTTGACATAAGCCAGGATCTGGTGCTAAAGGGTTTGTGCCCAGCAAATATGAGTCTGAGAAGCTAATAGGCAACCAAACATCTTTGGAAGATGAACCAAATTTTATAGAATCACAGACCCCTAGAAGCCTAGAATGGTTTGGATTAGAAGAGATGTTAAAGCTCATCTCATTACTAAGCCCCTGCCATGGGCAGGGACACCTTCCACTATCCCAGGCTGCTCCAAGCCCTGTCCAACCTGGCCTTGGACACTGCCAGGGATCCAAGGGCAGCCCCAGCTTCTCTGGGCACCCTGTGCCAGGGCCTCACAACCCTTTGAGCAAAAAATTTCCTCCAAACATCAAAACTAAATCTCCCCTCTTTTAGTTTAAAACTTTTCACCCTTGTCCTGTCACTATGTGCCCTTGCAAAAATTTCCAGAGCCATGAGTGGAGAAGTAAGAACGACAATAGTTCCCAGGATACAGAGGAAAAGAATTCCCCAGATACTATATTGCCTTCAAGATTTACTGTAGGAAGCCACATGATTCACCCCATAGCATCCCCACATACATGTTAAATGTTCTGCCCCTAACCTTTGCTGAAACCTGAAGGAAAAAGTTTCAGTCCAACCATTTACAGACCATTAATGAGAAAAGTGATTATTTGCCTTTAGAGAAGATACCCGCTGAAAAATGATGACATTATGTGCTCTTTGCAGGGATGCTGCAGCTTTTATAGATGCTCTTGGTACAACTCATTTCTGGGAACCACGTGTGAGAAGGTTTTACCACCATCATTACACAGAAGTGCTAATGGCTGGGCTGGGAACTCTGCAGCATCTTTGGGGTTTCATCCCCTAAATTCAGCTGAAGAACAGCTGAAGTTAAGCTGAAGGTTTGGTGGTGAGACAAAATGATAAGATTGTTTCTCCCTGGCTGAAAGTGAAAATCTGAGAGCTCTGGGCAGGAAAAGTACACAAAGGGGAAAGAACTTCTCCTTAGAGTTTGCAGATCAAACCAGCCACTGAGACTGCTACACCAAAAAATTCAACAGTATGACACACCTACTGCCTGTGCAATCTAATGTCTTGTTTCCATGAAATAATAAAAACACCCTGTGTTTGTGAATTATCTAAATCCAAGCTTAAAATTACATATAGGGCTTATATTTAAAACTGCCCAGGAGAGCCATGTAGCCCTTTCTGAAATGACAAAATTTTTTAAAAACATAACTGCATTACTGACTCATATTTAATAACCAGAATAGGGCTTTTTTTCCCCACTTCAACACTGACATTTTTTACACTCTCAGTTTTCACTAATACCAGAGTCTAGACTTGCTCATCGCAGCTGAGATGAAATATTTCATGCGATATCAGCTTTTTGGCAGCCATTGGATTTGTGTACCCATCAAAACTTCATCTTCTGAGAAGAGAAAGAATTAAGAAAAAGTCATTTACCCAGTTAATTCTGTAACTATTGATTTCAGTGTAAACCCCTTCCTCTTTATAAGATTAATTTGGTTCTTCCCATGCCCCACAGAAAAATCTTGTGCCCAGAGAAAAGCTGCTATGAAAGGGATACAAATGAATCTACTTAGATAATTGTAATTCCAGTCAGACACTGGCACCATGTAGTTCATGTTTTATCATAAGAGACCAATTTCTGAGATTTAGCCATCAGTCTAAAGAGAACAAGACAGAATTTCACCCCTGGTGCTGCAAAGAAGTCAGGGTTGACTCCAGTCAAAGAGATTGTACCTGCGAGTTGCAAGATCTTTGAATAAGAGGGAGTTTTTCCGAATAAGAATAAAATCATCTGCATCAGTCCCATGGTGCCGGTGTTCAGAACTGATTTTTCTATCAAGTGAGGACCTCTTGCCCCTTTGGTCCTCCAGTGATGGGTTTGGAAGAGTAACCAAGCCAGCAGCCATGAAACCCTGAGCACTGCATTACAAATGCCTGCCCTACATTTGAGAAGAAACATCAAACAAAAACCTCACCAGATTTCATGTATTTTTGTAGTGGAATCACAGCAGAAGGATTCCCCCTCCTCTTTTTTCTAATCAAAGACTGATTAATTAATTCTCATTATCTCCATCTCTGTCACAAAGATAGCATGGTGACACTGTCAGAAAGCTGCTGTAATTTGCCTCAGGCATGGCTGTAATTTGGTGGTGGTTGAAGTGATCACTCGCTATTTTCGTGGGTCTCATCATCCCCATGTCCACAAAAAACACTCCCAGACCAGAGCTGTGTGCTCCAGCAGGATGGAAATAGGTGGTGAAATCAGTATGAGTCTCACTCTGCACAACCCTCAAAGAGAAGTGCCCAAGAGAACAACTCACAGCCTCAGATATTCCCACAATTGAACCAAAGGCAGCGTCAGAGCAAGTGAGGAAAGGAACCAGCTCAAAAAGGAAAAAAAAAGCCCTTTTCCACAGCAAAATGTATTCAGGGAAAACTTCTCTGCAGCTGCTGCTATTGGGACAGAGGGAAGAGTGAATACAAACCCTCTCCCAGCAGACTTGCAGAGCAGTGTCCTCTGAAAGGACCACATCAGGAAACAGAGCTCACCACAGCCCATCAGGGTGAGCTGGGACACCACCACGGCTGTGGGAGGACCAGGAGGAAGGATCGTTACTGGCAGTACGAGCTGAAAGCATCCATGGACAATTGGAACCACATGGCACAAACCCCCCTCCAACCCCAAGGTTAGCGCCGATCCAGCTTTCAACTCAGCGAGCTACACAAACCAGACGAGGTGCAGCGAACAATGGCTCATGAGGGTGTCCCAGTTTCCACCAACAGTGTCAGCCACACTGCTGGTGACTCAATTTGTTTCCATCATATGCTCTTCAGAGTCGCCCCTGGCAGCCTTATTTTTCAGGCTCCTTTTCCAAGTGAACGTTATCCAACGGCAGCAGGATGAGTTGGCACCCAGCAAAAAGCTCCAAGTTCAGATCATACCTCACGATTCCAGGTTGGAGGGTTGCTCCTCCTCCTCCTCCCAACCCTTCTGGCTCAGTTTTGGTGCTCAGCTCAGAGCCTGACATCTTCCCATACTGCTGTTCTGTAAGGCAAAAAGAATCAGTAATAGCCATGTATAACATTAACAAAGAAATGGACTAAAAATGGATATTTATCCCATATATACATGTACCTGCCTTTTATGCAGGGCTGTACTACATCATCTTTAGTGTAGAAGCAGCAAAGCACTCAGAGGAAATAAAATAAATATATATCTGACCTCAGTGAAAAAAATCTTCTTTCTCAGTGTAACATACAGCAACTTGAAGTTTGCTCTCCCAGCATTATTTGTTTAATAGAAATATTTCCTGTACCACCTTGTTCTGGCAGAAAGTCAGAATTTGCATTTATATGAGGTAGTTTATCAAATATAACATACAGAAGTCTGTTAAGTACACATTGCATTTTGTTTGTGAGAAAATCTGTTTGTATTTAATGTAGTTTTTAAATTAACCTTAATGAAAGCTTCTGAAAATTGTTGTTCTAAGCATTTGAAATATGCAACAAGAACTAGTGGAAGACATAAACATGTTTTCCATTATATGTTATCAGATAGTCCAAAATTACTACAAAAAGAATGTGGGACTATGTTAAATTAGAAAGATAAGCAAGCATTTAGTTAAAAGGCAAAGGTCTTTAGAAGAGTAAAGCATCTGACAGTTAACCCCAACATCTTATGATCTCCTACCAAGAGGAGGGCAGCACTTGCAGAATACAGTAGGGTGTTTTAACCACATCCATGGCTAAGAGGGAACAAAAAGAAAGTCATGTTTCACTGAAATTCTGTGGTGGGTGTTTGTTCAGTCAATATTTAGAGAGTGGTAGCAAGGCCATGGCCAGTTTTAAAGATCTTTCTCAACCATTATCAAATATGGTTTGCCCACAGTGTTTATCATCTTTTGAAAGGAACCGACCCAAACATATGAACATTAAAAATGGCCTTATAAAAAAAAAATAAAAGAAAAAAGTATAATCCCTTCAATTATCAAAATAGCATTTTTAATTGTCCTCTGCTCTCTGCTGATTTAATTTTGTCCTTTGACAGCCTGCTTTCTGTTGATAGTCATAAGGGTGGCTTTATGAAGAACATAATGTAGGGACCAAAAATCCCATTGGTATTATGGCTTTCTTCCCATCTTTTCCTCATATATCCAATTAAATGCATTATAAAGCATAAAAGGGCAGTGTGGAAAAATTGCCAAACAAGGACAGGCATCAACAGGACATTTAACATATCATGTGAGGAGTGAGGCAAGCGGTACCTAAGTAGCTCGTGGATGAGTTGTTGTGACAATGATCATTCAAAAAACAGCAATAAAACCATCACTGGTAATGATCAAGTAAGGGAAGGAAAATCTGACTAATGACTTTGTCTTACTATTCTGGTAACCCTTTGCATAGAGAAAACTCAGTCAAATCAGGTTTTAATCAGGGCGATATTTTTCTGGAAACTCTTCCTTCCCAACACATTCTGGCACTTAACCAGTGCTCGAATAACATTCCCACAGCAAGTCTCGAGTCAGGCTTCGTTTTCATAATCAACTGCTCTGGAAAACAGGGAAATCAAAGGGCTTTTCTCAGAATGCTGTTAACTTCTCTGAGATATAAAAAATGGGGTAATACCCAGTTAGAAACCACTGTTCTCAAGGTAAAAATTTCTGAGCTCTAGACACCAGAATTATGTGCAAATCTGTCCAACATAAGGGCCACCTCCACTGAGCATCAAAAGCTGCTCTTTGACTTCCTTTCACTTATATTTTCTCACTAACACATTGGAAAATTGGATCATATTCCATTTTATTTTGGAGCATAATATAGGCAGGTCAATCCAGCTGTCATCTAGGTCGCAGAATACTGGAAATCCTGTTTTGGATCACGTCCTCAGTGTCTTGTTTAAAGGGAATGATTTCCTATAACTGAGTTACAGATTGCTATGCTCATAGGGTGGTCACAGAACTCTGGCTCTGCTTTGCATTAAAAGTGGAATTTTTAATAGCCAGGGAGGAAAAAGGAGAAAGAATTGAGAAGTTGCAGTATGAACATTTTGCAGTAGAGACCAACCCTAAATACCATGCAGGCCTGTTGCCTGTCATGTGCAGGGCTCCTTGGGTTCTTTTCAGTTCTATCAAACAAAGGGTGAGCTGGAAACAGAAAGTTTGGGACAGGGAGCTGCCCAAAGTCCTCCACCCTTTGGCTTTCCTGAGTTTTCTTGGAGGTTGTTAACCAGACATTTACAGCCGTGAGAAGCAATAGAACCTCTTGGATCCTGCAACTTCCACGTTAAGAGAACAGAAACCCTAAAAGCTCCTACATTTCATGATTTTGGCTTCCTAACTGAGCCTGGAAGGTTTAAAGGGCTTGCCTCAGTTTCCCATGTTTGCAGGCTCCACACCATAGATGGGATGGGGGATGAACAGAGCTGTTGCAGGAATGCTGAGAAGCCAGACTGGGCGAGGGGAAAACGTCAGAACAATAGCAAAGAGCTTGGGGACATCTTCCACAAATAAGAAAGTTCTTGGCATACACAACAGCCAGGCTTAGGAAAGTTTTCTGAGCCTTTCCTAAATAGCTAAAGGAGATTCTTTTTAGACTTTTTTTTTTTTTTTTTCAGAGCTGGAATGAACAGAATTGCATATTCTTTGGATGCTGTGGGGAGAAAGATGGAACCAGGCTTTTGTGGATAGGCCAAAAGATAATTAAGGCAATTATATAATGTAAAGGAATATGTTATGCTACTCCTAAAGGAGGACTTTTGGCCAGATAGAACTGATGAAAAATATTTATTTTCTTCTTTTGGCATTAATTGTACTAGTAGGCAGTATTAGGAACACTTATCAGTATTCATCTATGGTATTTAGGGTGGCATTTTTATTATTTTTAGTGAAATTTTTTTCACATGTTGGTGCAACACCCATTTGTTTTAAGAAGATATTACAGCCTGTCTAATGGCAGAGTGTGGAAAATAGGATGAGCAGAGGTTTGGGGCAACTTCAGGAAGATCTGGGGTTGCACCACTGAAT
Source organism: Entomyzon cyanotis (assembly GCA_024500445.1). Taxonomy (NCBI): domain Eukaryota; kingdom Metazoa; phylum Chordata; class Aves; order Passeriformes; family Meliphagidae; genus Entomyzon; species Entomyzon cyanotis. Next base: position 3,023,734 of record JAKEPQ010001026.1, read on the forward strand.
CCAAACCAGTTTAATATAATGGGGAAAATTACCTGGGAAAAACACTGGAGCTGCAGGGTGACGGCCCATGACACAGAAAGGATACAGAGATCTCTGAGCAGGAAGCTATTTGGCAGCCTTTCTGCCTTAGCTGGCGGAGAGCAGCCGGGAGCTGATTTAGTCAGTGGGTAGGAGAGGCAGCTCCCAGCAAAGAGTTGAGAAAGCGAAGGCGGTCCCAGTGAACTATCAAGAAATACCGATGCGGAGTCATTATGTAACATTAGGGTCAGGACTGGAGATAAGAGGCTGATGCATCACAGCGTTAGCAAACAGCCAGCGTTAATATGTTTGCATAGATAAGGCAGATTTGGCGTGGTGCGCGGGCATAAAAATGAGGCGCCAACACGAGCTGAAACGGAGCTCAGAGCACCACTGCCAAGAGATGTAATTCTTGTCTTCATCTCCTTTGAATATCAAGGTTTATTTAGTTTACAAACATATGGGTTTTCAAAGCTATTACAACTGTGACATCGATTTAGAAGCTACAGACATGCAAGAGGTTAAGATTAGAGCTGGCCAGGAATTTTCTTACAAAACAGAATTTTGCGTTTTAGCCAGGATTAGTTAAGACAACTGAGCCTTACAACATCATCCTGCCAGGTGAAAAAATGACTCACTTGACAAGCACAGTGCTGCTGGGATGAGTCCTTTTAAACTGTGTATTTACATAAACATTTATGGGGTGTTATGATTATTAAGAAAAGATGTGATAGGGAGAATTGCACCTTTCAATTGCTCAGGCAAGGGGAGGATATTTTGGGAGCCACTACTTTCCCTGGATTTATTAAAGTGGTGAGGAAACTCTTGCTTCTCGGTACAATAGGGTAGGGTATGCCTTCATGGCATGCCCTATACCCACTGTAACCTGAGGTTTTTTAAAAGGGCATCAAAATTGAAGGAGAGATATTTTATATTTTAAGTAAAGCTGACATCTAAAAACCAAAATTAAAAAAAATTATAAGCAAGGAAAAGCTTGTTTTACAAAAGAATTCTTTGCTGGCTATGGAACAAATGCCCAGATATTAAAATTAGAGAATCACAGAATTATTTTGTTTGGAAAAGACCTCCAAGACCATCAAACCCAACCTCAATCCTACTACTACTAATAATAATGATAATGAACAACACATCTGTCCTTTTATCACACTAAAGCCCCTGCTACAAAAAGAGAAAAGCAGTAGAATCCTGTGCCAAATCATCACTACACTCTCAATCAAAGAATTTTGAACTTCAGCTCAATTCACTCAGACGCTGGGGATTATTTGGGCAGAACCCGAGATTACAAATCAAAGAGCCCTGAGCAGCACATGTATATGTTCCAGTTATGAAAGCTGCTTAATGATTAAAGTCATCTATGCTTAGAGGAAAAAAAAACAAAAAAAAAAAGCAAAACTGATGTTGAGATCTGAAAGTATGTCTGTGGATTGACGGGGCAGAGGTTAAATCCAGATGAGGGTCACTCAAGCCTGGTGTTAGTCTAAATGAGTACAGCATTAATGCTGAAAAATCCTGGCGCTGAGCTCACCACCTGTCTGCTGCAGAAATCCGAGGTTCAGCTCAAACTTGAGGTTTACTTGCATTTAGAACACTTCTGTGCTGCTAACCAGGGGGAGGCAGTAGGTAAATCTGGCTGTTGTTTCAATCACTGCTGCTATCCTTAAATTGCTTTTGTCTGCTGCCTTTTAAAAAGGCACCACTTCTCACTGCAAGTGCAACAGGATGCTTGTAGTCTGAAAATATGAGAGAGAGCAGTTTCAGTGTAGCAGGGCTTAAAAATGATAAATCTTCTCAGGGAAACAGCACAACCTTTCTACTTCTCTTTTTTTTTTTTTTTCTTTCCTTCTACATTTTTCTTTTACATTCTTATTTGCGTTTTTTTGCAAAAGAGTTCTGAAAAAGCTGAAGGAGAATTTCAAATTGTCAATCCCGGCAATGATGTCAATGCAAACATTTCAGTCCTGATCTCAACTAGAAAAATGTCTTACTGATTCAGAACTGAGCTTTGTGTAACATCAAAGGGTTAAAACAACCAACACTCCAAGGAGAGAGGCATAGATCACTTGCAACACATATTCTATTATTTGCTGAAAACTTGTAGGGTGGATGTAAGCTCGTTATCATTCACCAAAAGATAAAATTTTGCAGCAGAAGGTACACACTTTGCAAGTGTAGAACAGCTAATCTCAGACCACTAATAGATTTAACCTTGTATATTCACAGATATTTAAAAGTGTTATGGTTTGAAGGTCAACTCCACTGTCTCCGAGTACAAGGAAAGCAAAGAAAGGAATAAAAATTAGAAAGAATTAATTCTTCAAAAAGTTTTTACAAATCAAAACCCTGCAGTTTCACACTGAGAACAAAAGAAGCATATTAAACACCAAAGTTTATCAAGACAAATTAGGTCCCAGTTTCAAATTTTCTTTAATCTTTTGCATCTGAACATTTTTTTGCCTCATGCTGTTTTCCCTAGTTAAATGTTAAAATGAATTCTAGCCAATACCATTGACTTCCTCCCTTAAAAATATTGAGACACATAATAAAAAATTAATTACTTCCCCTAATTTCCGTGTGATTCTTTAAAAAGATGTAAAATTCATTTAAAGTAAGTGGTGACTTTGTCTTTGAAGATCACGACAATTAACATGGATCAAAGCTTAGGTTCTGTAACGATGATAGCTTATTAGCATAATGAAATTAACTTAGAGACAAGAATCTTTAATAGGTACAACAAAAACGCTTTAATAATACTTGAAGAAAATTATGTATTTGCTAGAAGTACAACAGTTTCAGACTTTCTATCCAATTAATAAGTTGTTAATTAACTCCTTTTCCAAACAATGTGCACTTTAAGTTAACATCTGCCCATTGGATAACACTTTCCAATGGTATTTTTTTTTAATATACTGTAGAACTGCAACGCTGTTTTACTGGGAATTCCTTGTAGGACTATTCTTATACTAGGGAAACAGGACCCAAATATAGTAATATGCTTTCTACAGCCAACCAATTAAAAAAAAAAAAGAGAAGGCTTCTTTCAAAGATGGGGAGGAGGAATGGGTAATTCTTTTATTCTGGCTGCATTGTTTGTGTGTAGTCTCAGATTTCTTTGCATTTTCAATGGGAATTATTTTCTGCAGTTTATATTCCCCTGCAAAATGGCTCTCTGCTGACTAGTGCCTTATATAGACCTGATTTGGGAGCAATTTTCATATCTTTTTAAAATATCTATTTATAGCTCCATGGTACGAGATTTTACAGTCTTGTTTTATAAGATTGTAAATCAATATCTATTGGTTTTGAAGATACAGAGAGGGAAGGTTGTTCACAAAATAGAACCTTATGTATAATAAGAGTATTTTCGTAGACTTTGCTTTGTAGTGCAGAATAAAAAGGGTTTTCAGCACTTGAATTTTTAATTAAAATGACACATTTTTGTTTTAGGTGCTTCTGCCTATGGAGGGGTGTGGGGATCAAAAATTTCACAGAGCATTTTCCAAGTGGATTTGGAGAACACACGTGATTGTGAACTGCCTGGGCTGCTCAGGCCAGAGATGGAACCATTAAAGAGGCCTGATTTGAAACAAATGAGTTATTATATTCTATTGGGTCAAGGATTCATGTTTTAATAAATCCCTAATTACAGTAACTTTTCATTTAATCTGGCAAATTCTAAGCAAGTTAAGAATTTATGAGAGTTGGAATCAGCAATAAAAAATATGCCTGTCTGCCATTGTGCTCAGGGCCACACAGGTTGAACTCATTTTGAGGAGCTTGGAAGCCAGAAATGTATCTCCTGAGCAGGGCACTGTGACATTATTACATCTATATATATGTATAAAATAGTATTAGGTATGTATAAAATAATATTGTGCATGTATAAATTACATTGTGCTTGTATAAAATAATATTGTGAATGTATAAAATACTTTGTATATTAAATTATGCATAAAATTGTATATAGAATTGTTATGTTATCTTCATTGCTAATAATAACCTGGAAAGCCTTCATTCCTTTTTTTTTTTTTTTAAAAATAAAAAAAGAAACAACCAAAATCAACCAAATCCCCAGCATAACCATGAAAGCAATTTTGAGGTGGGTTTTTTTTCCCTTGGCAAACTTTTCTACCACAAACCTGTGACTACACAAAGCTTTTTGTGCACCATCCAGCCAGAACTCTTCCAGTCACTACTGGCTGAGCTCAGGATTTCTATTTCTGATCATGTGTGGTGCTGGCCAGGCTCCTCTCAGCTCCTGGTTTGTGGCTGTCAGAGTACAGACACCTTTGAATAAAACCCAAAATTGAGTATTAATGAACATTTTCACATGACATTTTAGAGTTAGAATTTTAGCGTTAGGATTTGCTGGTTCAACACCACCTTGAGTGCATCCCTACCAGTCAGAGGCAAACTTTTTCTCCTCTAAAAAAACACCTTTATGGGAATGAACTAAATAATACTCAGCACACAGATGTATCACAGGCTTTACCATCCACTAAAACACCTTTTTCTTTGGGATTGAAACAAGGGGCCACCAACTACTCACATGGAAACTGCATGGCTGTGGGAGGAAATCAAGGAAACTGCTGTTTTCTGCACACAAACAGGCAATATGTCTACTCTTCCAAAGTTTGTGGACTCTTCACTGAACATAAATATGCAAAGTCCTGTGAATTGCATCTGTAGCTGGCTGAAATTCCCTTTTTTGTTGTTGTTTTGAAAGTTGCTGGGATGGTTTTAGTTGGTTGGGGATCTTTGTATTGCGAATCAGAATGGATAATTTTTCAAAACTTCTCCCAAAATATCAAACGTTGAAAATCCTTGTTTAGAAACAAAACAGAGCAAGAGCTGAGCCCTGCAAGCCACTCTCTGGGGCCTGAGGTGCCCAAGAGCAATGGGGACAGCACAAGGGACACTGGTTGGGTCCCAATTTACTCAACAGCTTCCAGGTCTGCCTTGTTCCCTGGCTTTGGGGCAATTCTGCCAGCAAATTCCTGCAGGATTAGCAATATGAGGACCCCTGCAGGCAGAAGGTTCTTCCCAGAGGAGGCTGACCCAACCCTGGTGGGACTTGGGGAGGTCCCCATTCCCTGGGAAGGTCCCCATTCATGCCCAGTTGAGCTCTCCATGAACTGAGTTCACCCACTTCCAGCAGAATCGTTCTAAAAACAAAGACACTTCCTCTAAACTACTGGATTTTGGCACACCAGGGTTTTTTTGAGGTAAAACATTTCCAAATTGTAAATCCATCAGATAATTCCCCAGTTCCAAGTTCCTTGGTATCCAAGGAACATGATACAACCTTGGCTGGGAAGTGCAGTTGAAAGAACATCATCACCTATTGCCTTTCCTGCATACTTCCATTGCATACCTATTTTTCCCTGGATGACTCCCAAGATGAGAAAAGTCTCTCTCCTTGCTTAACAAAATCCAGTCTTTTAGCTGTACAGGATACTGCGTGCAGGCCAGAAACACACAGGTTCTTCTAAATAAGACATTATTATTCTTTACAGGAGGAAAAAAGAGATCAGGCTCATCTCTAAGCTAAGAAATGCACTTACTGTTCCAAATTTTGAGTCAATATTCAGAGTTAGTTTATACATAAGGCTCTGGTGGAGATTGATACAATGCCAGAAGACACAAAATTCTCATTTTTAGTGAATGACCACCATGCAGAGTTGCCAGCCGTGAATTTCCTTTATGATAACAGAGAGCTTGCCAGGAAAACCCTCAGTACAAAAATGGTGCTGATAAACACATTGATTTAGAGATAACCAGTACAGCACTCCCATTGTTCACACATGGTTTCATTTTTTGGTCAGCAGAATATATTTCCCTTGCCCTACTTCTCCTTCCAACAAGGTATTTCAGCTTTTTTCCTGCTTTGGAAACAGAAAATTCTATGACTAAATCAGGGTTGCATGATTTAGGTTGGCCTGACTGGACACACACAGAACACCAGGACTTGGCTGTTGAGAAATGGTGATGTAGCAGGTTTTTGAAATTATATAATAGCTTTCTTCATCCATCCTATTCCAAATTATCTCCATAAAATTAAAAGAAAAGAAAAAAAAAAAAGAAAGTGGGTCTATTTTTCATTGATTATTCCCTTTGAAACATCACCTTTGCCCATCAATGTGATGGTGTTAGTCCCAGCTTTCAGTGATTTCTCTCAGTTGTGCCCTGGATTTGGGATTCTCTTGATGGCCCTATTCTTTCAGTGATGCTGTTCCTGTCTGCTTGCAGAATAATTTCTCTTTCACACTTCATTTGCATGTTTTTCTCACTGCATGGGAAAAAACCCCAAACAAGCACGAGTTTCCTTGTCTCCAGCTTCACAACTGAGCAAAACATATATTCCCCTTCTTTCCCATTCCCCCTACCCTGCTGTAGGGTTGGAAATGTTGCTTCAGACGTTCGTGTGCAGCACTGTGGAAAACCATGAGCAAAAATCCTGGCTGTGAATTGGGAAAGTCTGAGCTGAATCCCTTTGGATAATGACTTGAGGGTCACATTGCACTAAAAGGACAGAAGCTACCCAGGCTTCAGGTAAAGCCATAATTCCATCTTTTTCAATTCATATTGGTTTAAAACATTGAAGTTTTACTTGCAGGTTTGGATAAGTACCTACTAAATTCCACCTTTTTAAACAGGACGTTTTCTTCAGTGCTTTTGCCTTCATTGAAAAGGACTTCTTAAATCTCAAGGGCAACATGACAGACGAACTGACTCAAAGAGCTCCATGGTGGGGTCACCCCAATTAGGGTGATTTTACTCACCACTTGAAATTTAACTCTTTCTCCACGCAAATGTTGCATCACACACTGAAAACTTCGAGGCAGAAATCACTTTAGAAAATTTACATCACCTGCTTAGGAAAAACAAGCAATCTAGAACCTAAGTTATGATGGAAGTGCTCCTGCCTATAGCCAGAATTATGCTGTGACTCTGGCAGTGATGCTTTGCCCACTGTCATTTAAAAACAGGTTGAGAAATGAAGGACATAACTATGAAAACAGATATTGTCAGAAACATTGCCTGATTCCTCTTTTATAAACCTTAAGCATCCATTCTGAGCAGAGAATAGGGTCATGGAATATCCTGAGCTGGAAGGACTCACAAGGATCATTGAGTCCAACTCCTGTCCTGCACAGACACCCCAACAATCCCACCCTGTCCATCCCTGGGAGCATTGTCCAAATGATCCTGGAGCTCTGGCAGTCTTGGGGCTGTGCCCATTCCCTGGGGAGCTGTTCAGTGCCCAACCATCCTCTGGGGAGAAGAACCTTTCCCTGATATCCAGCCTAGTCCTCCCCTGACACAACGTCAGGCCATTCCCTCTGGTCCTGTCACTGTCACCAGGGTAAGGAGATTGCCAACTGCCCCTTCTCTACCCCTCCTGAGAAAGCTGTAGACCAGGATGAGTCTCCCCTCAGTCTCCTCTTGCCCAGGCTGAACAAACCTGGTTAACCTCAGCCACTCCTCCTGTGTTTTCCCCTTCTTTCACCATTTTTGCAGCCTGAGTTTCACACAGGTTGGGGTTTCAGGGTCCTGCCCAGCTGTTTTTATTTGTTATTTGTATTATACCAGCAAGAAAAGGCAGCAAGAGGCTGCTCTTTGTGCACCTTGGCTGCTGAGCTCCAGCCCAGCCACAGCCCACAGCATTGCCCTGCTCCTCTTGGCCCTCATTACCGAGCACTCAGCATTCTCACCCCTCTTGTCTGCTCTTTAATAAGAAATAAACTTGTTTGTTTATTTTATACCTATTTAACTTGTCATTTAAGATTTGCAGAATGCCATCAATCTCTGCCTCAGCACGCTGACCTCACTTTAATTGGTGGGGCTCTAAATTCTGCACAGATGTTATTACTGTGAATTTAACTTTATATAGCAAGAAATTCGGGGCTGCCATATGCTGTCTTTTATGAGCTTGCAGTTTGCAATGAATATCCATGACTAATGCTTGTGACCCAGGTAAGCCTGTGATTAGGGAAGGTAAAAAGTTTACCAAACTTTATTGCAGCACTTTCAGTAATTTCACCAACAACTAATGAACACATCTCCCCTGCCTCTGCGTTGGTACAAAAAAATTGCTTAGCTCTTCTTAATATATCTGTCAACATCTACTGCCATTCTGGGACTCTCATGAGTCAGCCAAAATTTTCTACATTCATAGATTGCACATCAGAGGCGATAAGATGATTTCCTCTGATATCCAGCATAAATCAGAGCTTTTAATGTTTTTTTCTAGTGGTTTCTAGTTGTGGCTGGGGGGTTGGCTCTATCTGTTGAATAAACTGGGTTAAAACTTTCTGAAGGTTAGTAGGATTTAGCCAGGTGCTAAAATTCATATACATCTATTAAGTCTACACAGAAGTAGAATACCCAGAGATACGTGGAAACTTAGGAAAAAACTTTATGAACTCTGATCTATCTTAAACTTATTATATTTCATTCCACCTAACAGAATAGCTTCAGTTTCGCTGAAGCTCCAGGAAAACCTGTTCACTGTTAATGACCCTCATGGTCTAAAGGCCAGGGAGAAGAAAGCATTATTTCAGCTAAAGGGAAAACTGGAGAGACAAAAAGTAGGAAAAAGTAAAAGCCAGTGGGTTTGAATTAGTCATACACATATTTGCAATGCAAAGTAGGTGAAAGCCTTCAATCAACAGAGAACTGAGGGTGTGGTGCCTCCTCACTGCAGAAATGGAGTCAGGAAACCTCACTGATCCCAAGATAGACTATCCAAGTTTTCAAAAGTGATTACATGGGGTGCAGCAGCAGGTAGAGGCACCTGTAGATCAGAACTCCTTACCCAGTCATATTTCCATGTCTCAGCCTTACCCCTGTTAAATACTTTGTTCAGCCATCAGCTGAAAATAATAAATTCCTTCTCACTGTCACAAAGTGTATCACAGCCAGAAGCACAGAAAAAACCTGAAAATATTACTAAATCTGAAGCACCACAAAGTTAAAGTTGCTGGTTAATAAGCAGGAATATGTTTGCAGCAGGTCCTGTGTTCCCAGCAGCTCCGTTCACATCTACAGAGTCAGCTCATGAAACAGGAATTGGAGCATTGCTCTCATGAGTCACTCTGCTTGGAAACCTTTATATATTTTAAAAAAAAATAAAATCCCCGATCAAAAAACCCCCATGTGTTAAAAGTATCTTAGCCAAGCATGTTATTTCTCTTAAATATACAACAAAACACAACTGTCCTCAAGGTAAATATCCTCTGTTTTATTACTTTAGATCACTTTTCAGTGCTGTAATCATGTCATTAGGATTGCAGTTCCTGGCTCCAAAAGAAATAACCACCTAGCTATAAAATTCTGGTTTCCCAGTCTATTTTGAGGGGACAACCAGAGTTCAGTGGGTCTGAGCCCCTACCACTGAAACCGATGGCAGGAGGTTCAAGTCCTCCTCATACTCCATGGTGTATCCCAAGGAGAATATTTTTTTTTTCTCAGCTGCAGTTTCTAACAGATGTTCAGGCAGCTCATGTCATTTTTCTGAACTGAATTAGAGGGCTGTGTCAGGAAAAAAGTGTGGACAGTCTGTGTCACCCACAGATGCACCAGCAACATTCCAGCTGGTACCACTGGGGGCTTCTGTGTTTCTGGGGTTTTCTTTTGCAGCCTAAAAAAAAATTGAAACTGGGAAAAAGGGAAGTTTCTTCCTTTGGGTTTTAGGTGGAAATGATTTGAACAATAAATCATTGAAATCAGTCTTCTACAGGTATGCATGGGGCCACCAGAGTTATTCCAAGGATCTTAGCTTTTCCTCTGAGATTTTGTACCTTACTGTGCAATATCCTCAAGAATAAGAACTCAAAACTTTTGGTTTCAGCCTATTATAGCTAGAACAGGCTTACAGTGTGGGAATTCCATACTTCATATTTCATAACATATTGTAATGCGTTATATTTTATTTTCACTACCTCTGGAGCCAGGAAAGTTGCATCTGTCACGAGTAACTTCTGCAAAAAATAGGATAATGGAGACCAAAGAATAATAAAAATTATTTCACACTGAGAGGCCTCTCCCTGAAACAACAGCATTCATCAATAATGGTAACAGCAAGTGGCAGCAAGACAGAAATGTCCTTAAACTACCTTTATTCATCTCTACACTGTTTTCTTGTCCCATGCTGCAGACAAGGTTTGGATCTGCCTGGTGGGAAGGTGTCCTCCCAGGTGGCCCAGGTGTGTGCAAAAGCTACACCAACAAGTGTTAAATACCATGTCCACAGACCAAATCAGCTCAGCAGAACCCCAAGAGATGCTCAAAGCTACTTTTAATCCTGGGCACCTCAACTCCTGCTGGGCTTGACAGGCCTGACCTACCATAGGTGTGCAGACTGGGACTCCAGTGGCCCTAAAATAATAATTTATTTATTTATTCTTTTTTAATAACAAGATTGCAGGTATAAAGTGACACTTAATCCCCTTTCAAGGTAATTTTTCAGCCCTCCTCTGTGTATTTGCTGTGTTTCCTGAGGTCAAATCAGTGGCAGCTTTAATTGCGCTTACAAGGAATGTTGCTAAAATGGGCACAAAGTCCTAAACTCAATGTTTTCTTCATTATTTTGCAACTTTGGGAGCCTGCCAACATCGTTGTGAGATTTGGCATGCACTTACCTGGAAAGAATGAGGCTTAATATTTCATTTCAGCCTCGCAAGGTTTTCTCCTCCCGCCAAAAAAAGAGCAAGCAGAAGAATCAGAAACACAGGCAAAGGGCAAGGCTGGTTCCTCTGGTATGGATGGATCCACATGGCTCTGCAAGATTTTGGGGAACTTTCCTGGAAATGAAGAGCAGCTCCACCACAAGTTGCTGCACCTTTAGCAGCTGCTTCTCCGCTCTGAAAATTTGTTTGCGCAGGGAATATTTTTACCTCCTCCTTCCTAGGGCTGGATTGGTAGGTCACAGAGTCATTAAGGTTGGAAAAGACCTCTAAGATCATCAAGTCCAAAAATTAGGAGGTGAGAGGTTTGTCATGCCTGGAGGTGTGAACTGCAAAGGCCAAGCTGAGAGCCTCACCTGCAGCCTTAAAGCCAGAACTGTTTAACTCCTGCTTTAGACCTTTAATACAGAAAATAATCCTCAGACAGCTGTTACTTGGTGCTTGGAGCCCATAGATTACTTTGTGTCTGCTATTTTAATGTAAAATGTTTTAACAGCCCCAAAAAGGGGTGGAAATAAAGGTTACCACCATCCACATCCCACAAGAGCTGCTGCCCACCATAGAACTATCCAAGTTGTCATGTCCTTGGCATGTCAAGGCCAGGCTGGGAGCAACCTGATCTAGTGGAAGATGTCCCAGCCATGGCAGGCAGGTAGGAACAAGATGTGCTTTAAGGTTCCTTGCAACCTAAACCATTCTGGGATTCTGTGAAGTCAAGCTTCTGCTTTCCTGGATTACATCAACAAAGATCCAACTCACTCATGAGAAGTGAAGGTTTCCCTTTTGCTGGTTTAAAACAAAGGCTCCCTGCAAGGGCTCCCTCACCCCTGACTCAAGCTAAAATCATCTACCAGGCCTACAATTTAATCACAGCTATGTCAGAGCCCTTCCAAGGATCTGGTTATCCCTCTGCAGCCACCCCACAGAAAGACTTCAGCTATTTGGGAAACAAAGCACTGTTTGCTGGGAATAAGGATGTCAGTGCTTCCAGAGGAAATGTCTCAGAATATTTTGGTTTAATATTGCTAGGTCAATGACGCTGGTAGGAAATGGGAAAAGGTAAAAGCTCTGTGAGGCATGTAAAGTGAGCATTGCCAAGGAATGGAGTGTGACAGTGGGGACAGGCTGTGTGCCAGCAGAGGGGGTGGCACAAAACATTCCCTAAGGACCTGGAGCCCTTCTGGCACTCCCGACCCGAGGAGTTAAACTTTGCTGTTCATCTCTGCAGTACAAATCCGTAGCTCTTTGACAGAATCCTGTAAAAGTAAATCAGCATAAGTGAGGCCAGACCGTGGCAATCCTGCAGGACCAACGCTGGGAAAAAGGGCTGGGAGAGCAGAGAGCAGCAGCTCCCAACACGCTGGTGGCAGAGCACGGAGTCAGCCAGGGAGCAGCTGGGAGGCAGCCAGATGGGCAATGAAAGGGGCACAGCCAGCGCCTCAAAAAAATAGCTTTTTAATTGTAGGAAATTTTGCAAGACATAAAGTTGAATTATTTTCATTTTTGCTCCGGCAGCAGAAATGTAAATGCTGCCGTTTGCACAGAGAGGTTTTTTTTTTTTTTTAAGTTGTTGTTGAGAGGCTGCACTTAAAAAGGGGCTGGTATTAATCATCTCTACGTCAGGCAAGTTTAAAGGGGCACATCAGCCACTTCCTTGCAGGAGCTGATGGACAGGGGTCTATTTTGCTGGCTGGTGTTTTTTTCAGAGCTGGTATCAAACGGGTCCACGTGGCATGAACAGAACATAGCTCCAGATGGGAGAGCAGCTCCCATCTCTTGCAGAGTAAATCTGCTGTTTGAGACGATATTCTATGACTGAAATTTTATACATATGACTTTGTTGGAGCTGGGATCTCTTCCTTTGAAAATGTGCTACAATAATAATTGCATTTACCAGTTGCCAGTCCTTCTCGCAAAACGTGGGTTTTTGTTTTTTTTTTTTGTTCGGATTGTGAAATTAATTGTCTCTAGCTAATATAATTAAAAACAAACACTTCGGATTTCAGCGGAGGGAGAGGGGAAGGGAGAAAGAAGGGAAAAAAAAAAAAATAAAAAGCAAACTGCAGCAGCCCTGATTTTCTATTGACAACAAGAAAGCTCTGCCATCCCTGAACTGTTTAATTATTGAAATGAACTGTAACAGTACACTGGATTGTTGCCGAGGTCACCGAGTAGTACTGGATGTCAAGAGGAAAGCAGCAGCTCCAAGAGCCCTGCAATGCCCCAGGCTCCGGGTGAAATCCCACACACTTTTTCTCAAGCATTCAGGCTCTGATAGGTATCCCGATAGCACAGCCGATTTGCTGCTCTTGCAGAGGTCCAACGGTGCTTGCTTGTTTTAAGAGGAGCCAAACTATGCTCTGGTGACCACCGTGACGCTGTGATTCCCATGCCCTATCGCATTCCTCTTTCTCAGATCCCAGGCATTTTTTTTTTCCCCTACGTGCAGTCCAGGATGTAGACAAATGAATTCCAAGTGACCTATGTGGGGGTGGACTCTTTGGAAACAAACAACAAAAATAAGATATCTCCTGTCCTCACTTTTTCATTTGCTCGTTCCCTGGATACAGTTTATTCGTGGCAATGAAATACACATTGTGTCTCTGGAGTTAGATCCAGCAGCAACATCTTTACCACCCCCTAACCTTGGCTTTTTTATTTTTTTTCCTTTTTTTTTTTCTTTTCTTTTCCTGATTTCCTATTTAAGCCTTTACAAAAGACATCTTGTTTAACATTATCTGCTCCTTTGGAAGTCAGGCTGCCCTTTAAAGCCTATCATATCAAGGCTTGCTATTGATTTAAACAAAGTTTTTTTTACTGGAAAAAAGTTTAGGAAACTGGAAGTTTTGTAAAAAATTCTTGTACGTATCTGCACTGGCAGGAGGATCTGCTGGACAAATAATCACTGTTTGCAGGGAAAGGGAAAAAACTTCTTTTGAGTCTTTCATAGTGAAGAAAATCCTGTCGATACAAAAACTGCTAAAAAGAAATAAAACTGCAGTTGAGGAACAGACAATAAACATTTCAGATTGCTTTATGGCACACTATTACAGGCAACTATCTTGCTTAAGTAGGCATAACATTTTTCACAGTATATATTTAAGGGTTTTTTTATGGGGTGGATTAACAGCAGGGAAATATAGCTCTTATAGGGAGGGGAGAAATAATTTCTGCCATGACAGTGGTCTGATAGGTCACAAAGAAATCTTTTAAAGATGACCTTTGGGATCAGTTCTGGCCTTGCAGGCACTGGGGAGGCTGCCCTGGTTCCCAAAATCATTGCTGGGACACCTGAGGAAGATGCAGCTCTGCAATAGGTGAGAGCAGCACTGAAAGAGTTTCCTGATGTCAGATTTTGCTCCTCTCCCAGCACTCTTGGAGCGTCAGGATCAGCCTGCCTTCCTCACCAGAGCCCCTGGCTGGGTTTAGGGGCAGATATGAGGCTGTTTGGGGCCACCACAGCCCCTCCATGGACCTCAGCCACGCTCCAGAGCAGCTCTCGAGGACAGCCAGCTCTGCAGTGACATCTCCTTCCAGGCTGCCAGCTCCTGCCAGCTTGAAACAATGGGACAGAGAATAATGGGAAGGGAACAGCATTGTGCTGGATTCCCTTTGGCTTCGTTAGGATTAGTGACGTCCTTCAGCGCTGGGTGCTGCAGAGCTCTCCTGGCTGTGCACAAAGCTGAGCCCAATGTGCCAAAATCCTGCCTGGCAGAGGCTGCTCTGCACTTCTCCTCTGCCCCTCGCCGACAGCACAGGGCAATGGGGTGGCTTTGCCAGCTCACAGAATCCCAGAAAGGTTTGGGGTGGAAGGGACCTTAAAGCCCATCTCATTCCATCCCCTGACATCCAGGGACACCTCCCACTATCCCAGGGTGCTTAAAACCTCATCCAGCCTGGCCTTGGACACTTCCAGGGATCCAGGGGCAGCCACAGCTTCTCTGGGCACCCTGTGCCAGGGCCTCAAACCCTCACAGGGATTAATTCCTTCCTAAAATCTCATCTAACTGCCCTCTGTCAGTATAAAACCATTCCCCCTTGTCCCATCACTCTGTGCCCGTGTGAAAAGTCGCTCTCCAAATATTTAGCTAATTTTTTAACAGTCCAAAGGAAATGAGAGAAAACTGATTTTTATTGTTCCCCGTGGAGTAACAACTTGCCCTGTTCCCCAGTTTGCTTTTACCTCCTTGGAAACACACACTATTTACTCCAGATGCTCCCACCAGTGGCTGGGTCCTCATGGGACCTCCTTCACCTTCCCTGGAATAAGCAGAGTTTCCACAGAGGCAGAGGAGCTGATCTCTGTGTAAATTATGTGCTCTGAACAAAGTAATTTAACAGTTCATTCCCCCAGGTAGCCAATGACCACTGTATGTCCATGCTACTTAATTTGATAGTTAACCTTTGAAAGGCACCAGTCATTTTAGATTAATTTTTTTTTAACTTAAAAATTAATAAGCAATTTCCTTCTGGTTAATTTTTCTTTTTATTCATTTTTATTCGTTCTTTTTATTCGTTTTTCCACATATTTCCAGTGGTCACCTCATCTACTAAATTTGTTCATCCTTTTCAATGCATCATTTTGTGAGTCAGAGGTAGGGGGGAAGAGGAGGAGTTGCTAAGAAATTGGAAAACATTTTAAAGTAGGTAAGATTAAGTGTTTGTGCCATAGTTTACAATTATAATAAAATAAATCTAGAACCTATTTCATGTATGAGAGCATGTGCATTAGAAAACGTATTTCTGTAACAGATAACCATCTCCTGAACACTAGAATGCTGGTAATTTGTCAGTTTTTCTTTTAATTAAAACTGTGAATATAGTTCATGCTCTGTTTGATTCAGTGTCAACATTTTGGATGGGGGCTAAAACTGATTTCCTCTTAAATCTTTGCATTTCTCAGGACAACTGATGAAGTGTGCCTTAACATTAAGCTCATGAACCCATGAGGTTTGCCTGTTTCAAGATCAGTAAATCAAGAGATATTAGAGCAACAGCCCTGATAAGACTCAAGATTTCTAACACTTCTGTAAATGCTCTCTTTACCAAAACTGCATCCATTTTTCCTCTCAGACAACCTGTTTTAATTCATTGCATCATTACCAAGCTGGTCCACTGTAAAATGAATTAAAATTATGCTAGTTAAGAATTCGATTCTGAATATTTTTCTCAATGCAGCCCATGAAACATTTAAAGTATTTAATTTTTTTTTTTCTTAACAACAGAAAAATCTGCCTGGTGTTTCTCTAAATATTTTTGAAAATATTTTCTTTTTTTAAATTTTCAGTCTTCCTGTATGAAAATATGAAAACTTGCATGGTGTGGTTTGGAAGGGACATTAAAATCATCCAGTGACACCCCCAGCCATGGCAGGGACACCTTCCATTATCCCAGATTGCTCCAAGCCCTGTCCAGCCTGGCCTTGGGCACTGCCAGGGATCCAGGGGCAGCACAGCTTCTCTGGACACCCTTAACCAAGGCCTCACCACCCTCACAGGAAATTATTTTTTTCCATATAGCCTACCTTAATTTCTCCTTTTTCAGTTTGAACACAGCATTTTGTGTCCTGTCACTACATTCTTGATGAAAAGTCCCAGATCTGGGTAGTTTGGAGCCCAGCCCTCATGCTTGCCACACAGAGAGTGGAAAGAATCACCACATTTCTCAAAAACACTCACATCTCACCATATTTAGCTCCAAGCCCCAGTTCCTTCCACCTTGCCTATTTTAATAAATACTCGTGGCACTCAATAAAATTAAAACATCAGTGAACAAAACAGATCCATATGAATTTTTCCTCAGGGATTAGGAATGGAGAGGAAGCACATCTGGTACAGGAGAGTCATGTTGCTAACTATGCTCAACTGCCCCACTGATAGGTGAGGAGAGTGATAATCTCATTTATCTGCAATGTACCTGAATGCTTCTTGGGTCAAAGCCTGGGAAAGGCAAAGGAAAAGACTGAAAAGTGAGAAAGTCCACTTTTCAGAAAAAGATGGCAACATTCAGGTGTAATCACCATGGCAGTGAGGTACTCAGTTCCCTGGGAATTACCTCAAGACAAACATGGTGAGAATTACTTTGGAGAGGATGTGAGGAAAAGCAAACCCTGAGAAAGAGGAGCAGATGCATCTTTGGAGCTCAGTATTCCTCATGCCTCTAACTTCACATGCCCTTTACACAGCCTTCTACTAATTTTTCCACGCTGATAATCTATAGAACCTAATTACACGAAGTCTAAAAAAGCTCCTTCTACGAAAGGCATAATGCTGATATCTGAGTCACGAGCACAGTTAATGTAATCTAACACATATTGCGGGAACCTACTGCACACAGATATTACCAATTAGCACATGATTTTAACAATCAACATTCATGCAATTAATAGAACACTTCATATTCCTTCTAATTTTGAGCTCTGCATGAGCATATGTTATCATGACGGAATGTGGGATCATTTATTTATACTGGAAGCAAGGCACCACATAGAAAGCAGAGATGCTGAAAGTTAGCCTGAAAGTGAAATAGGCTCAGCTTTGCCTTGAGGAAAGAATATTATTGGTCTGACTTCTAAAAGCTGAACCTTTACCTTACCTTCTTGTTGATCCTTGCTGGTTGTGAACGTCTGGCAGGAAACCTTATCCTGATTAGAGCAGGGGAATACAACAGTCAGTTCATCAACAAGCACTTCTCTCTAAAATGGAAAACTATACCATAATCAAAACTCAAAAAAATATATATATCTTGCTTAGATATTAATATATTTATATTCAAAGATAACAATAGCTGAGCACCTTGTTTTCCATAATGAATTTATTATTTTATTTTACTGTGAATGGCGAAGAATCACTATACTTATAGGGTGGATGAAGGGCTGAGGCATACAGAGATTAAACCCAGATCCCCACAGCATTTAGCCACTCAAATTGAATTCCATAAGATTTAGGCATTTGATACGTTTAGGATCCAATCCTGTCTATTTTTCTGGCAGCAGAGGAAGCAGGGAATCAAATGCCTGTTTCCCAGAGTGGTTACCAGCCTACCTTATGTGTCTCTCTCTGCTTCCTCCTTGGTTCTGACATCAGTAAGTAGCAATGAAACCTTGCTTTAATTACTGAAGCCATAGATGTGTTACTGGCTCATTAAGGAGACAAGATGCTTAGTCAAGAAGGTGCTTTTTACACGTAGACTGCAAGGACTCACACTGCACTGCCACAGTGGCTGGAGCTGCTGCATTCCCTGTCTGTCTCTGAGAAGGATAAAGTCAAAACATTGGGACTGTGTGAGCCTTTGCTCCAGAACATCCTCACGTCTCCAGCTGCCTTCCTGCAGAGATGTCCCACACACGGTTCCTACCACTGAGGCCATTCCAGCAGACCTTCACTATCCAAACACAATCTCCAGGAGCTCCTCCAGGAGCTTGAGATGTGCTTCATGTGCCATGCCAGCATCCCACCATGCTAACCTTCCCTTCAGTGTGGGAAGCTCTCTCCTCTGATCCTGCTCTCATTAGATTTTGGAGAATGTGACAAAAGTTGCTGTCACCAGGGAGTCCCTGTCCCCTTGCAGTGGAAGCTGGTGGCTGTCCCCTCTTTGTCTTTCCAGTGGGTTGGGAACAGCATTAGATTCCCCTGGGCTTCTGCTTTGGGAAGAGCTCTAAGCCCAGCATGAGGAGGCTGCTGGTGCAGGGAATTCTCCCCAGCAGCAGGTACCAAAGCAGCTGTAGAGCTGCAGATGTAGACTCTAAATCATCATGTCTTTCCCTCTTTCAGGACAAGCTCCTGGGAGAATTTGGTTTACCACACATCTGACGTGTATTTATGAACAGGAGAAAAGCAGCGATTCTCTGGGTATAACTGTTTTCCTAAAAAGTGTCAGAGGAGTATTTATGTCTCCCATTGCTGTCTCCCCCCTTCACTGAAACATCACCTCTGGGGCTGCTGCTGTTTCAAACAAGGGCAGATTACAGCAATCTACAGGTTGGTAAAGAAAAAACATTTCACCTGTGGCTGCACCTCTCATGTTTATCTCAAGGGCTCTCCAACACAATACTGGTAAAACAGGGCAGTGAAGGCTCTCTGAAAGTCAGGGTCTGGTTGTGCAAGATGCACATTTGAAAATAAGGATGCACCTCAGTCTGTCCATATTCCCATAATGACCAGGGGAGATGCACAGCTATAGACAAATAAAAGAGGGCAAAAAAGGAAGTTCTCAAATTCAGTTTGCCCCAAGTAGCTTCAGTAATGGTAATAGAGCATCACGAGTGTCACTGGCAGGGAGGTATAACTAAGCATAATGGTTTTTACACTGATTAAATGCATTAGCAATGACCTTCCTGCCAAAAAGAAATCAAGAGTTACTTTTTTCCACCAATATCTTCAGTAAACTTCCATTTTTCTTAACCATTATTTTTATTGAAGGCTTTGCTGCACAAAGAATCCAGGGGGAACAAGAAATCATATAATGGTGCAGGTTGGGGAATTCTCTAAAAATACGTAACCATGGCACCCTTGTCATTACCAATCAAGTGTTCTTGATAAAAAGTAAAGTAATTAGCCTTTGAGAGGAGCATAAAGCTAATTAAAAATGACAACTTAGTCATCTCAACAAACAACAGCACAGAATCAGTCCAGAGTTCTAACTATAGCAAAACGTGATAACCTCACCTGCCACAACCACTTGCCTTCAACCCCTTATGAGAAACCAGTTTGTGAAAGTGAAACTTTGATAACCTTTTCCTTTGCTGAAAAATTTAGATTTGTCTCATCTACCATCCAATATTTTTGTTTGTTCTCTGAGTTTCTACATCTTTTTCTAAGGCTTTGCCCATCCATCAGAAATTTTTGTAAGTGAAATGATGGAAATTCGTGTAGTCTCCTAAAAGGAGATGACAAAATGTGAAGCACGAACATATGCATTGTCAAAAAAATTCACAAGTTGCAAATGAGTTTAGTCTCATAACAAAGTTGCTTGCTCAGAATTTATAAATAATAACCAGAAACAAAAAGAAACCACTGGTCTCTCACTTACAGAGCAGTTGAGGTTCTGTCCTCTTGTAGGTGGTAATGACAAAGTTTTAATTCATTTCTATGGAACAAGAATGAATATTTCTTCTTTTCTTGCCCTACAAAACTCCTTGAGGAGGACATATAATCAGAAAATTATTACAGTTGTCTGCATTTTTCTTAGCAGATATATTTACTCACGTTGCAGATGCTGAAGAAAACAAGTTGATGTATTTTCATGGAACCATTGAATGGTTTGGGTTGGAAGGAACCATGAAGATAATCAAATTCCATCCCCTGCCATGGAAGGGACACCTCCCACTATCCCAGGTTTCTCTAACCCTGTCCAACCTGGCCTTGGACATTCCAGGGATCCAGGGGCAGCCACAGCTTCTCTGGGCATTCTGTGCCAGGGCCTCATCACCCTCACAGGGAAGAATTCCTAATTCCCAAGATCCCACCCATCCCTGCCCTCTGGCAGTGGGAAGCCATTCCCTGTGTCCTGTCCCTCCATCCCTTGTCCCCAGTCCCTCTCAGCTCTCCTGGAGCCCCTTCAGGCATTGGAAGGTGCTCTAAGGCCTCCCTTTTCAAATCACCAGATTCTACAAAATATTTTCTAACATAGATATCCATGTGTATTTCATATATAATTAAATACATTGACTGCAGCCAACATCCCATGGCATTACATTCCTTACAGCTGAGAACTCATTACCTTTAAAAATTAGAATTATGGAATTATAGAATCATTAAGGTTAGAAACAGCTTCTGAGTTCATCAAGTCCATTACTCTAACAATGCTGAAGTGCCCAAATCTGTGTGCACAAACCCCATGAAGTACTGACACAGCTCCTGAGCTCATACTCACAGGGTTAGATTTAAAAAGGATAAATCAGTGCTGGGATGGGCCAAGCCCAAACAGTGTCTCCTCAACAGGTCCTGCTGAGTGATGCTGATACCTCATCACGCTGACAGACCTTCCTCAAGCCAGCAGGAAACAGAGATTTGATCCTCAAAATAAGGATTGACTGGAATAGGAAAAGAGGTAGAAGAGATTATGGTTAGGTTTTGAATATCCCATGCTAATCTTTGACTACAGTTTCAATTCCTTCTTGCTGGGAAGGTCAGAACAGTGACTTAGAGAAGGCCTGAGGCTGCTGAGATGCAACACATAGGAAGCACCACGTGAAACAGAATGATTACATCGCAGTGCGAGAAGTGAAAACTTAAGCTCCTTTGACTTACAGTATATAAGAATATATGAGAGGGTAAAATGCTTACAGATGTGTATCAAGACCAAATGAAAAGGCCTTGTAGAGACGGAGAAAATATGTATCTTGTGCTATGCTGCTTCCACTCTTAGGAAAGCTCGGAGCAGAAATAAAATGTTTGCTTGTACTCCGAACAAATGTTGGATGAAAAGAAATTCCGAGCAGCTGTGAACTAGATAAAGACCTTGATCCTGCTCTGTAATGCTTGGTAAGACCCAGCTCAGGAAGTCCAGCTCTGGCTTAGGACAGAGAGTCTCCCTAAGCCTCCTCCAGAGCTCTGCAGAGAGGGATCATCCATCCCCGGCTGCAGGAAGTAGGCATCGTTCCATCCCAGCCCATGGAAGCAAACCAACACATACAGGCTGAACATCTTAGGCTGGGATCCCAAATCTACAGATCTGCACCTCTTAATAATTATTCGCATGCCAAGTGTAACAACACTGGACAACTTTCCTGAGCCCTGATTTACAAGCTTTTCATTGAAAACATTTTCAGGGTCGAATATTCCTCCGGCTGAATTTTGTATCGTGAATTTGGTGTAATTTTGGGTTGTTCCAGTTTGCTTTTTCAATACTTTGAAGTGTTTTCTCAAACGTGTTTGTAAAGATTTGTGTCTGTCTTAACCCTGTTTTCTCTAAAAAAGTTTTTAAAGGCCTTAAAGGAAATGCAGTTTCTTTTCAAACACCTACAGGACAAGCAGGTGTTTGGTCTCAGACTCCTGCATGTTACAGGACATCAGGGAAGATAAGAGAAGTGCTGCTTTTCTCTTCCTTTTCTGCTTTCCCCAGGCAAAAATTAAAGTTTTACGGGGATGAGGTAGTAATCTACAACACCTGCAAGGAGCCAGCATCTACTTGATCTTTTGACATGTCATTTCCTTGTGTAGGGATGGTGGGGATGAAAATTAGGAATTTGTCTAGTAAAGAAAGCAGGAAGGAGTGAAATCTCCACTTTCTCTTTTACCTCTCTTCAGACCTACTGGCTCTTAAACTGAATTCCAACTTTAACCTGGAGAAAGAGATGGAAAAAATACTCTGTAAGGAACAAGACCCTGTTGGCAGTGGAGTGCATTCAGTCATCTAATAGTTCTTTTTCCAGCTCTGATTTCTTTGATACTATTTATAAAAAGCTAAGAAAAATGATGGACCACTCCAAACAATTTGTTACCATAAACCAACAGCAAACACCAGAATTGGCCCTTTAAGAGTTGTGTGGAGAGAGGGAGAGGACTAATAACATACCTTTCTTGGTCCTGGGCTATGTTTATCCCCCTTATTTATTTAAAAGCAAATCAAAATACTTTTAAGCAAGTCGGCTGGTTCCAAATTTAGGAACAATTGAACAAAGAGGAATCTGCTAATTCCAGATGGAGTGCATATAGTCCCTTGGCACTTATTACTTACCAAATGTTTCAGAAAGCAAACACATGACCTAAAAGATTTCGTGAGTGTGGGGTCCTCAAAAAGCTTTTAACAAGTCATGTATTTCCAACCATATTTACTTTACCCCCACACAAAACCCCACTTCGTTTTCTTTTCAATTTTTTTCAGGCAGACAATGCTGCCTTTAAAGACTATTTATGGATGATTCAGTTATCCCACGAGGGCAGGAGCTCTAAAGGTGTCTCCTTTGAAAGGCTTCAGCTGTGGAGCATCTGCTCCCTGTGAGGTTCACCTTCCCCAGCTGGCACAGGTGTTCTGCTAAAGTGGGATCCTCCTGCCCAGCCGTGCAGGAAATGGGCACCCACAGAGGGTTTCTCATCTCAAAGAGACACAGAATACTTTCCTGTTGTGGGTTTTTGTCTTTTAAATCAGGTCCTCTGCACGCCAAAGTTGTCCTCTGCACATCCCGTGTGGGAGTGCCACTGCAACAACACACCTCTAGGCAAATCAATAGAGGGATTATTTTTGTGTGCCTTTCATATTCATTACTGAGGTGTTTTAAATTAATTTAGTAGGAAAATGAGTCTAATGAATGCAACTTGGAATTTTTTAGGGAGTATTATATTCCATTATTATAATTGTTTCCTCCCCAAATTAAATACTTCAGGGGAAGATTAAAGTAGATATTTTTGAGGCAGTTTGATGAATGTCAGTGGTTTTTCAGCAGCTCCTTCACCCCAGGAGCACAGAGGTGACAGTGATATTGCCATCTGTGCCTTTCCCAAACCTCTGGAGCCAGAGGCACTTGTGGGTAACAATCCCACCTGGGTGTCTGCTTTGGGATATCTTCACTAAACCCCTTCAGTCTGAGAGGGCAGAAAGGTTTCACTTCTGTTCTAGGTGACAATTTTCATCACACAGACTACAAAAATGTCAAGATTTCTGCTGTTAATTCTTTTCTGCTGGAGAGATGAGCTCAATCCTGCAAGAGGGGCTGAATCAAAGAGAGCAGAGAAAAATATTTAATAAACATTTAATTATCAATTGAGGTGATTTTTTTTTCTATCCTTGCTTTCAACATGTCTTTTCTTAAAAATCAAGCTATTTCTATGGCTCTCAAAGGAAAAACAATCTAAAGACAGTGAGTTGTGACTAAAGGAGACAGAAAAGAAAAATAACTTTCCATGATAGTATAAGTAGGTAAATGTAATTTATTCTTGAGTTTTCCACTAGTGATACCTCTTCCCTTTAAGCTTTTTAATCTTTTTTTTTCCCTCTCTTATTTCAACAACCTTCCTCCCAGTTGTGCTGCAACCCTTTCCTGAGGACTTCTATGGTTGTCATCTTTTCATTGCCACAGATTCAGCCCAGAAAGAAACTGAGGGCAAACATTGTTATTTCAATTTGTGTATCTACAAGGTGAAATTTATCTGCTGACAAAGCCTCTCTTTGTTCAGGAGCTCCTCTCTAACTGTGTGCACTCTGATAGTCCCCAAAGTTTTCCGACTGCCGGCATTTGCCTGCAAATCCTTAAGCTGCACCAGCAAACGCAGCCGAACACGTTATTTTACATTTTTAACTGAAATGCTTTTTGTTTTTATTTTAATGAATCCCCTAACTCCAAGTTTAATTAAACTCATGTTTTTTAATTAATTACCAACAAATGCAAATAAGGCAAACTACACAAACATGTATTCACCGTTCCCTGATAGATACGTGGGTGGGTTTTTTTAATCCTGAAGTGTCAGGATTTAAAAATCTGAAAGTCTTGAGGGTTACAACCCAAAAATTCTTTTCATTTGGGGCTTTCTGAGAATATCTTAGAAGTGTCTGACAGGGAGCTCGTCTGATTAAAGGAGCAGAAAGCAAACTGCAGGTTCTTTAGCTTTACCCATGTTGTTCTTGCTAAACAACAGTGACACTCAGCAGACTCAGGACTGTGCATACATTACTATTTAAAAAAAAAAGTAGAATACAAGTATTTCATAGAATCACAGTTATGTTCAACTTCCCTAAATGCTGACAAATGTGGATTCATGAAATGCTCTTCCTGGTTATTTGAGTGCAGCTAAAATAGAAATCCTAAATGAAACACATAAGGGTTCGGGCATCAAACTCCAAAGCTCTGAAGCCCAGGAACCCCAAATTTAACACGTTATATAATCGTGCTTAAAAATTGGAAACTCTCTCTTGTGAGGACGAAACACAGTTAAATTACTTTTTTTTACGATCTAAATACTATTCTCAGGAGCAAACATTTCAGATCTTGTGAAATATCACTCTGAAGAGTTGCTTAGAAATTTCTTAGCTTCTCTGATCACTTTTTTCAACCTAAACCCTGCAAAAGCAGCCTGTCCCTAGCACGTGGGATTATTTAAATCATTGAAGCAAGCAGGAATATTTGTTTCTGCTCCTTTCCTAGGCTTGTCATGGATGAATTTGGCTGTGTCCACATGTCTAGTTCAGCTCAGTCTCACAGTCCCAGGGTGACCTGAATCCACACACAGAGATCTCGAGTTTGCTTAAAGCCTGAGCCCAGAGCTTGAGCTCTGGCCCTGCTGGATCCCAGCCCAGAGTCCTGGCCCTCTACACCCTGGACATGAACTGAAGCCAGCACTGGAGTGCTCAGCAAGTTCCCTGGGTGCTGTGTTTTCCCCTTAATCAGCAGGTAAGAGCTGCTTTTCCTACTTGGCAAAGGGTTTTCTTGTTTGCAGCAGAACCACATACCTATAGAAAACACATTCTGCAAGTGTTTGCAAGCATTTGTGTTTCCACTTATTTTTGTAGTCATTTTTAGACTGCATTCGGGGTATTATACATTTATATATTTTCATAAATTTGATATATATTTTTATACATATGCCAAACTATGTCCATATCTATAGAAGCTGTTCTTCTCCTCTCTATCCAAAATAACAGGCAGATTTCTCCATTGTTCACCACGGGCTGGAAAGAGCAGATCAAAGGATTAACACTAAACCATCCTTACCTCCACAGAGCTTTTCTGCCCCAAAAAATGCAAAATGTGAATGCACAAATTTATGGTGCCTCTGCCCCCACCAAAAGAGCAAATAAATAACTTAAAATGGAAATGAACAACTTTGAGAGCTGCCCATCTAGATAACTTTTGGGCTAATGGGAGTTTTTTCAGCTCTCTGTCCCTCGGTTTCCCCAGATAAAAAATGGGAATAAGCTGCCCCTAACGATCTTATGAAAAATTTAATTATGTTTAGCTTATCTAATTGATGTATTCTGAGGAGCTTGGGTAAAAGATGTCATATGTGCAAAGCTATTTGTTGTGTTTAGAGATATTTATGCTCCCATCCTTGGGAAAATTCCTCACATTCCCTGTCTTGCTGCACTAAGAAATGATCCTATCTTGATTGTGTTCCAGTTACCCAGTGTCAAAAATAATCAGGAATAGGCAAGATAAAGCACGAGAGTGTTCTGTGGAAGGCTGTGAATCCAGTGGCTCCTCCTTCCCCTCGTTGTCCAGTCTAAACACATGCAGTCCTTTGGAAATAATAAATAAATAATCAAACCAGCAGGGCAATGTCCACTCATCTCCTGAACAGTTCCTGTAGTTCCATAGTCCTCAAGCAGCCATGAAAAATTTATCATCAGAATTTCAAGGCTTGAGAAAATCCTTAAAATATCCCACATCCCCCCAGACATCTCCTCCAAAAAATGAGGAAATAAAGATATTCCCTCTTTTGCATTTTCCCTGTTTCTTTCCAACCCACAGGTTGGCGAGAGGCTCAGGGACCATCAAAACCAACTTCAGCAAAAAGGGGTTTTCCTCCCTTAAGAAATATTGCAAACAGAAGATTCCCATGTTTGAAAGGTCAGAGGAAAAAAACATAATGCACTCATGAAGAGACAACCTCATTAATCCTGTTGTTCTTGGCCCAGTCAATAGAAGAAACATAAATGCTGTCAACGCTGAGCTGCTAGATAAAGGATAAAAAGTGGGAATGAAATGTTTTACTGCAAGGACTGCTCTTATGGTTTGAGAACATTTCTGGAAATAACCTGAGCTGAGAAAATGTTCCCTAGGAGGAATATATTCTGTGGGAAACTGTGTGGAAGATAAAGTTTGGTCAGTGACCTTCTCACTATCCTCTAATCACACAGCACACACTGCTCCAAAGAGGAAAAAAAGGGATACAGTGCAGCTAGAGACACTTTACCTTCTCCACATTACATGAATTGAAGTGGAAAACACAAGAGTATCATAAATCTCTATTTCATGCTTTCAGATACTGTAGTGAAATAATAATCTACTGTAACTCACCGGGAAAAAAAAATGTGACTTTTGGTTTAGGGCCCTGTAATAACACCAACCCTGATACACCTTCGGTGAGCATAAAAACAAATGACTGGAAGTTGCTAAAAGGGGAATTTGCCTTTTCTTCTGTGCAACGTTAGAGACAGAGAGAGAGCTTCACATTTCTCATCCAGAGGCAGGAATGACAGAGAGGGGGAAGGTGAGAGGAGAGACCTCTGCTGTGCAGGCAGCTCCCAGGGATGAGGCAGAAAAGCTCCGTTTAAATACTTGCACGGTAATGCAGCAGCAGCAGCATTCAGATACTGTGTCTGTGCAGGCAGAGAGAGTAAATATTGGCTTATGTGGTTACTCCTGGGAAGATTAGGGAGACATGGAATATGGATGTCCCCAGTGCTCCATACACGTGGAGGATATTGGAAAACTCCCACCTTTAGATATTTGTGGGGAATATCGCTTTTCCCCTTCTCTTTTATGTTTTATTTGTCCTTTGAAATCAGAATTACTGTAATTACTGTCTCCAAAAGGTGGTTATTTGAAGACTGGTGTTACACGCATGGAAATGTCAAAGCTTTTTTGGTTTCTGCAGCACGAATCTCGGGAATGCAGTGTGATCTTCCTGAAATGGCATTGCTGGGGTAATGCCACAGCACAGAAGTTGGGTAAATATTTTCCTTGTGCTCATCAGTCGGTGGCTGTTGACAAACACACTACCTAGAGCAGTAATGCAGGGTAATGATGTCATTACTGGGGGATAAACATCGCAGCTGCCGTGCGTGCCTATGGTTCTTGCAAAATAGAGCTGAGGGTGAATTAGTTTGTGTACTCCACATCTCTCAAATATTTCACTAATCACCATAGAAATAATTGCAGGAGTGATTGGGGAGCTAATTCAGACACAGGCAAATCTGAGCTGCTCAAGTTCAAAATTACCCTTTTTATTTTTTTTCTGAAGAATCCTTAGAGAGATAAAGAGAGTGGAGTGGACAGAATGAAATATCTTTGTGTCTTTGTCTCTTGCTGGTTTGCAATGGGACATGAAACAGCGAGGGTGCAATAAGATATTCTCTGATTTTGCTTCCATCCATCTGGAAACAAGAACTACCAGAAGTCTGACAAGAAAGCCTGATCTCCAGCCAGATTTCTAGAAATGTTAATAAGAGTTCCTTATTCCAAAAACACCTTCACAACTTCTTAATCACCAAGAAGAGAACCTCAGATGTCTCATCAGCTCCCACAATTACTCCTGGAAAAAGACCAAGAAGTGCCCTACAGAATTCTCCTGCTACCAAACCTGTGTATGTAAGCAAAGCTACAAACATCAAATCATAGAGATGTATCATACATATACATGATAATTCTGGTGACAACAGATCAGGAACAAAACCCTTCAGAAAACATCCAAGAGATGGACAGAAGGGAACTGCAATGTGACAAATTTTCTCTTGAGGACTTTGTTACAATTAATTTCTGTATTTCAGTGTCTTAATTTATATGTTTAAGAAATTGTTCCCTTTGCTTAGGTGTTCTCTTAGAGCTTTCCAGGTGTAAAGCAGGAACATCTCAGGGACTCACAGAGGATGGAGGAGCACTTCCAGTGCTCTGGTCAGGTACATATCAGCTGCAAAATGAGCTCAGGACCACACAGGACCTGCAGAGGCTTTAGGGGGGGTTTATGGCAATAGCAGAGAGTCACCAGCAGAATTTGCTTGCTCCATTTTGTGCAGGGTAACTTAATGGCATTATCGACATCTTCTGTGATATACATCCTGTGATCAGTGCAATTACTGCATGTCATCACCACTGTAAATTTACCCAGCCTGAAACCATTTTAAACTTAAACTGCATACTTAAGAACTACTATCCACCTCCTCTTTGTAAATTAGCTGTATGATTTATCTGTGGGAACCATTTCAAAAAGTATACATTCAGAAATACATATACCACATGATGTCTTTTCCATATGGCATCTCATAATTATTTTGCTGTGTGTGAACATGATGAAAACAGTTTCATAATTCTCTAAGGGTTAGGGTAAATTATTTCAATTAGACATATTTCAGAGCAAACATTACCTTAGGGTTTATTAATAATAGTACCTGAGAAGGAACAGCTGCCTTTTAAGCAGTGAGAGCTGTCAACTTCTCACTGCCCCCCTGTAGCACCCCTTTTGTGACTCTAAAAAAATGGTAGATTTTCTCATGCTTTACCTAAACAGAGAACTTGGCAGCAGAGACCTGGTTGTAATCCTCAGCAAGGGAGCTGGTGGGTGGATTTTTTTTCTCTATAAACTCTTGTATAAACCACACCAGTCTCCTGGTATTTATTTTGTGTAATGTTGGAAATCATACACAGATCCAACAGGCCATGTAAAGGAGTTTTGTAACTTCCTGAAACCCTTTCAGGCAAAATCTTTTCTCCAACAGCAGTCCCAGGTTGTCAGGATAATATCATCATTTTTTAAGGGCAAGGTTACTCAACTATTTGTAATGGGATAGCTTTGAAAAGATGAAATGCAAATCTAAATTAGATCAGCTAATTATTAGGAATTGCTATTGGAATTATTAAAAAGAAAATTAGCTCCATTGTCAGAGTGTATGGACTGTTTTGCAAGCACAGGGCTTACAGGCAGCTTGCCTTGCAGATTTCTGTGCTGTGCTCCTCATTTAGCTGGTTTTATATATTAAAACTGTAAAATGATGTGCATTGATTTTGAATGACCAGCTTTATGCTGAAATCCCTCCGCACAGGGCAGCCCACCTGCTCTGACTCTCCACACAAACACATCTCCCTCTTTGCGAGGAATACTTCAATTTTACACACAAATGCCTAAGAATCCATGTAAACCCCTAAAACCTGGAGCAGAAGTGTGCTGAGAGCCAGCCAAGGAACAGGCATGGAAAATCCCTGCCTCTCCTCACCCTGAGGAGGGCTGAGTGAATTGACCCTGAATGCACAGTCACTAAAGCTGGGCTGGAAAAAAGGGACAGAGTTAGGTCTGGTGGCTAATAAATAATGCAGGTACAATCTCACGGAGGGCTGGTGTGACTGAACACTTGTTACAACCTGTGGGATGGAGGAAAATTGTTGTGGAGCTGGAGCTCTCAGTCAGAGTGGGAGGTGAGGGCACCAGCATCCCCCCAGTCCTGCTTATCCCAACCTCATACATGGAAGAGGGATGGAAAGAGAAAATCAAAAATTTAAACCAAAAGACCACTAGTAAGGGTAAATTTATCTCGTTTTAAAATTATTACGTTGATAAATCAGTTCTTACCTCGGCTGCCAGTCTTTGATCCAGCAAGGCTTGTGTGCCTGTGGAGAGTGGGATTCTCAGCCATTTAATTTATCAATTCCACCACAAATATTTACATACAGACACAAAAATAGCACAAAGAGAGAGAAAGAGGATGTAGTTACATGCATCATTGTAGGCATTACACACAGAATCACAGAATGGTTTGGGTTGGAAGGGACATTAAAGACCATCCAGCCCCACGTCCTGCTAGGTTTCCTACTATCCCAGGTTTCTCCAAGCCCTGTCCAGCCTGGCCTTGGACACTTCCAGAGATATGCAAGCCCATGAAAGCCAAAACCAGGCTATCCAAAATGCTCAGTTATCACCCAGCCAAACATGACTCTTCCAAGACATTATTATCATACTTTAATATTTTCATCTCAACCACAAGAAGAAAAAAGCATTTCCAAAGAGAGAGAAAAAAAATTGATAGGTAAAAGGCATTCAGGCTATAAAATATTTCCTTCTGGTTCAGGTCCTAGTGTTTTTGCCTGACTCAAGTTCAGGAAGCTCTATAACTCTGTTGAGTAATTTCCAAAGTCCCCTTGCCTGTGTCTTTGCTTCGGAACACATTTAGCCTTGAAATTGCCACTTTAAATATGAGAGAAGTAATTTTCTCCTCTGTCATCTCTAGTGTAGTGAATCCTGTGGATTTCTACAGAGGTTTTTGCCTGTGTCTTCTCCAGGAGGAGCCCAGGCAGGTCCCAACCCCACAGGGACCTTCAGCACTGGGTACTCCATTCTCAAAGGTTGTGGGGCAGGCTGTCTGTGCTCTGCTCCAGTGTGTAGAAACCATGTGAAGTGAAGGAATGAGAGCCCTAAGCCTGAGATCTCTTTAATAAATTGAATAAACAAGCTTTTGTCTGATGTTTAGACTTTGAAACTGCTATTTCATTTTGGGAAAATTGTATTCCCAATCATGGAAACTTCTAATCTCTTTCGCCATGTCATCCAAGGAGGGGAATGACCTCTGACCTTTGCTTTCCTCTCTGCTTAATTCCTTTATTTGTTCTCTTTCACTCACTCCATAGCCAGACAATCTGTGTTGCAGTTCAAATGCTGCTATACTTTTCAAAATCCCACTCTTTTCTGAGTTCAATTCTTTTTGGGCAACTCTCCTGGAGCAATGAAGCTTTCACATTGGCCCTGTCTGCCAGACCTTTTCTTCCTCAGCCATTTGCCAATTC
This sequence comes from Entomyzon cyanotis, assembly GCA_024500445.1. NCBI lineage: Eukaryota > Metazoa > Chordata > Aves > Passeriformes > Meliphagidae > Entomyzon > Entomyzon cyanotis. The sequence continues at coordinate 3,054,883 of JAKEPQ010001026.1, forward strand.
ATTGGCTTATTTCAATCCAATTTAATAGAGAGGTAGAAGCCCTGAAGATAATTAAATTCCTGTAACTTCTGCAAACATTGGCAGCTGGAGACAGGTAGGGGATTGAAAAGAGAGCCTCTGCTGCAGGAAAAACTGCAGTCATAGGTTTAGCTTGGATGTAAGAAAAATTTCTTCATCAAAAGGGTCGACCAGGGCAGTGGGGGAGTCCCCATGACTGGAGGGATTTAACAGTCATGAGGATGTGGCACCTGGGGACATGGGTTTGTGGTGGCCTTGCTAGGGCTGGGGAATGATTGGGCTCAATCATGTCAGAGAGATTTTCCAACCTTAACATTTCTAGGAGGCTGTAAAGGAGCATTTCTGCTGGCCTGGGCTCAGCCAAGAGGCAAATGTGAGACAGAGCACCTCGGGGGAAACTGAGGCACTATAGATGGCCATATTAGGATCCTTCATACCAAAAGATGAAGGATCCAAATACTGAATCTGCAGTGGCAATGAGACTTCAGGAATTCTGCATCTCAGGGTACAATGTTAACTTTGCTCCTTCTTTCCACAAATGCTGACTGTCAAGTCCTTGTTTCACTTAATTTCTACAGAAGTGTATAAGAACTGATGTGATACAAGATACCCAGGGAGGAGAATCTTATTCCAGATTCAGCATCTGTGCATAAAATCTTGTCTTCAGCCTGTAGTTTTTAAATCTGGAAGCTAATAACAGCAACACAGCAAGTGTTTATATTGCTATTTGTCTTTACAACCACTTCTGGCATACGACAGGGATTGTGCTACTCTTGTACCTGTTCACAACAACATTGCATGAGTGGCTTGGGTATAACTTGTGCTCAACAGTTGCACAATATCCTTTATTGGCAATGGGTCTCGGCTGGGAGTCAGGAGACAGACTTCCATCTGTTAGCAAAAGGTTGTGGGACTGTGGAAAGTTATCTTTTTTTTTTTCCTTCTCTGTCCTTTTTTTCTCTCCCACATTTTGCCTTTTTCATTAGCTCAAGCTAAAAGTCCTTGAGCAGAAAGGCGGTTTTTTGCACCAGATGTTTGCATGAGCCTAACACATTGGGAGCATTTCTGAGTTCAGGTCCAGATGGGCTATTGCAAAGAAGATAATAACAAGACTAGCAAATACTGATGTTCTTGTATCTGTATGACAACATCACCTTTGAAATGGGAACACTTGTCTGTATATGTTACGAGAAAACATTTTTACTTGCACATTTAGCTGTAACAGCCCCACTGAAGTGCAAACAGAAGATCTTAAAAGTACCTCCATCAAAATTAATGGACAGCCTGACAGAGAGCAAACTTGTTTTCTGCAAAGAGATTAATAATCTTAAAGCATCTGAGATTTTGCCATGCCTGCCTTGTTTCTGTTTCTCCTGCTCTGAGAGAAAGGCTGGACCTCTCCTGAATGTTGTCTACCACCCACGAGCCTGGCTCAAGACCCACCTATAAATTTCATTTGCCTTTTGAAGAGACGAAATTTTCCTTGACGAAGGTGATTATCAGGTATTAAAGGCTAATCTTATAATAAATTTGTGAATTAGTAAGCTTATTTCTTAACTAGTCAAAGGCAAATCCCTCTTGCTCATACCTTGTTACGCTGGCATCGCGTGCTATTGGATCGCTGGAATTTAATCATTTGTCAGGGAAAAAATTTCCCAAGCAGAGATATTTGCTCACTGAAATGAGCCAGGGTGGCCAGGTTACTCCCCGTGATGTGGGAGTTTTTTTCAGATTTTTTTTTTTATTTAATCCCGAAGGGCTTTTATTTTGTGTCAATTTGTACAATAAAGTTCTCTTTTATGAGACTGACTTTGCTCATGTGTTGTTAGCGCACTTAATTAAACTCTGAGATGCTTAATTCTTTCTGGGGCCCTAATTCTGTTCTATACAAACAGTGCTATGTGCCCTGAACAAGGGAAAGTTAGTGTAATTCGACACAAATTTCAAAGACCTCCCCAAAGTGTTCGTTTCTGTGTTGAGCAAAGGAGAGAGGAGGGAAAGAGTTGAATCCTGGCTTTGGAATTCCCCTTTTTTGGAAGGTGAGGACCATCTGAACTGCTTGGACCCACTTCTAATACCCCTGCAGCCTGGAAGCACAGCTTCACTCAGGTCCAGCTGTACCCAAAAGCAGGGATAAATTATGGATGTGAGGGGCTGCAACAGCCTTCACATCAAATATTGATCTGCTGGTCCTGTGCCACGCTGAGCCCGAGCATCTCCAGATCCACCTGTCTGCTCCGTGGTGATGGCAGCTCCCCCAGGGCCACCTCTGACATGGAACACAAAGCCTCTCGCCTAAAATAGGTGGGTCTAGAGCAAACTTCCTGAGTGTAATTTATTCCACACCCTTGCTAGCATAACAAGTGTTGCTCAGCCTCTGTGGATGTGTATTCGAGAGGGAGCTGTCTGTCTACATTTGATTTTACATTTCCTTCCGCTGGTTCAGAGATCCAGAAGCAAAACTTGGCACCTGGGGACATCCGAGAGGATTGTGAATTCATAAACAATAAATGGATTACAATCAGACATACCTTAACATTTTAATCTCTGGCAGATAGGGTTTGGATAAGTGCTTTTGGGTAACACATAGGCTTTGTGTAATAGATTTATTCACCTGTATATATATTTTACTTGACCGTTTCTGAGAAGGATTTTGTGGGAATGAGAAAACAAAAATCTTCCTCAGAGGGTTTCTACCTGCACTCTCCCATTGCTGTCCTGGCAGCCTCCATCATAAAATGGCTATTTTTTCATCTGGAGGAATTCCTGGAGCCACAGACCACCTCTGACCTCTACGGGCACTGCTGCCCCAAGAGATGTGCAAACCCCACCTTTTTTGCCCTCCAGTGTGACCCAGGCTTCAGGCACCAAATAAATATCCTTCCTGAGCTCTCCCTCCCATCCTGCAGGAGTTCTCCTACCTCCAGACTCAGGTCCTCGAGGTACCTCAGAAGATTGGAAGCAGATGTCTTCTCCAGCCCACTTGCTCATCTCATCCACTTGTCAATGTGCTCCTTGTAAAGGTGCTGACGTTTGTTTGAGACATCAAAACTGTAAGACTGAATCAGACCTGTGAAGTATACAAATAACTGTGAGTGTTAAGTAATTTCCCCAACATGAAATAACTGTAAGCAGTTTTCCCAGCATTCCATCATGATATCCAAATTTTTAGGTTAGACTGAGTCATCAACCATTTCCAATTATTTTCTTATTAGATGCTCCAAACAAGAATCCAAGCAGCCTGACCATGTAAGAAAGGCTGCAAGGGTTAAAGTCAGGAACTCAATAGCCCACTTTAGTTAAATATTGTCAGTGAAGCCACATATTGAAGTTTTGCCACACCTGAAAACATAGAATCTTTCTAAAAATTACTTGGTAAAAGTTTAGTGTAGCATGCCTATTGACTTGGTGTTCCAACCAAATGGAAAACTCTTGCTAGCTCAGCCTTTACTATATTTCCCTTTCTTTTTTTCCTAATTGCAACAAAGCCAAGAAGGAATAAAACTGGAGAAAACAATGCGAAAAAAAAAATAGGAGAATCATCCTTTCTTTCTGTTTTCACAGAGGAAGATTTGCATTTAACTCTTGGGAGGAGACTCAGCTCAAATGACATTTTCACATAACCAATACATCCTCTCCTATCTGCTGCACCGAGCTGGGTTCAAAATAGCTGAATAGCAATAACTACCAGGCCAGTTGTGGATCTGACATTCAGAATTAAGCAGATGGCAAGCACAAAAATACAGTCTGGGTTAAATACTGACCACATTTGCCAGAAGCACAGACAGAGAAACCCCAGCCACATCCAGATCATGGGCAGAGCACATCCAGATCTACCAAAACAGTAAGAGCAGAATTCCGTATAAATTATTCTGTGCTAATAGTACACGGACATCTGACAGTATTTTTCTTTTTATGCACTACATTTTTTTTTTTTTTTTCTTTTCTTCAAAAGGATGGAATTTCACTCTGTACCGGACACTTTGGCCAAGAGCTTTTTCCCAAATGGCTGCAATCCCCTTTCTGATGTGAGTGCCTAACACCAGCCTCCTACCACGCCATCCAGACACGCTGCCCCCGCGGCGCTGCGGGTAGGAGGTGATATTTCAAGCCATGCCAATGGAACACAACAGGGGATAGGCAGAGCACAAGCAACAGAAGGAGGATTTTGCAAGAGCTCGCTAGGTCACGTTAAACTCCTTCTCTGGCCACATCCAGTGTCCAGCCCGTATGGCTGAAGATCTTTGCTGGAAGGGCTTTGTTATTTATTTGGAAATTTACTGTGGCTGTGGTTTAACTCTGTGTTTTGGCGCTGTTCTTTAATAGATATCGTACACTTCATTCTTCATAAACAACAATCAAAGGAGGACAGGGAGGCAGGTGATCAATACCTGTGGATGACCCGGCCTCCACAGGAATATTACTTATACATCAAAAATTTCTGCTGAAGAAGAGAAAGCAAGTGCATAAGAACTGTATTTATGAGGTTAAGAGACTCCTACCTTTGGCTAAGCATCAGTAAAAGCCTCGTAGACAAACTTCTTTGTTTCTGGCACAAATAAATATTTATTATTGCACTGGGGAAAAAAGTACTCTCACAAAGCCTAACTATTTTAATAAAAAATTTAATATGTTTATTTCTTCCAGACAGGAGATAAAAAGCTGTCAGAGAAATAATGGTTTAAATTACAGTGAGATGTTTCCTTGCTTAATCTTTCTCTTTTTTCTTTCCCAAAAATCTACGTGGCATGCTCAGGAATTTTATTTTTAGTAAGAAATGTCAAGGAAACACTTTATGGTAAAGAGCTGCTCTCTATTAATTCTTTTGTTATTAAACGTGGGAACATTAATTACCATTAATCATTTTGGCTCTAGTATAGATTTCCCACAATAAATTCTTTAAACACATATACAAACCCTATAATCTAATCAAGTAATTTTCTTCTACCTACTTGGAAGGGAGAAAACAGCAAGACTGTTATTGTTATTTCTATTTTTTTTAATTCTGAGAAGGAGGAGGAGAAACTGGCAATGGGACCTCCATAAAAACAGAGAAAAAACCCGCAGTAACTATTCCTACAGACAGTGTGTGTGCTACTCAATAATAATCATTCCTAATTAGAGGTAAAGTACCTAACTAAATGTAAAGAAATTCAGAAAGAGATTTATGCAGCTCTAAGTCATCAAGGAAATATATTGCTCAGCAAAAGCAAAGATAATAATGAAACTTCTTTTTCTCAAGAAAATAGTCAGTAAAATAAGCAAAAAAATAAAAAGCAATATCTAAAACAATTCTGCAGCAATTAGCACGGTGCTTCCTAACATAGCTGTGACACAGCCCAAATTTCCAGTGCTGACAATGAACGTTCTCATTTGGCAACATAAAAATAAGTTCATCAAGATAAAGAAGAAATTTAAAGTTACAAATACTGGTTGTTGTTGTCAAGGCAGTCACGGGAGCTTCTGCTCTGTTGTTTTTCACAGGGTAACACTGGGCTGCTGAACTCTTTTTAAACCTGCCATCACCAGATTCCCTGATTTTCATGCTGGCAGGTGCATTCTTTAAACCCCAGTGGATAATTCTGCACAATAACATTGTCATTACTCCTCGGAAGCCCTAATTTGAATAAATATGATGAATGAATACACTGCATTTCTCAGAACAAACAAGCTGCAAGCTCCATCTTAAGCACAGAAGCCACCGTGTGACTGATGAAGTATGGATGCTGCTTGCCAAATCTCACTTTCACTTTTAAACGTATAATTGTTCTTACAGTGACGTTTCCATAATGAACAATTAAAACCATTTATCTCAAATATTGATTTACAACTGGAGGCCTTACATTAATATGTGTCTTGGCCACTTTGGGCCTTTATCACCAATCAAGGCTTGTGCAGGCAGAGAGTAACTCCATGAGGATTCCATCCACTGGGACGTGATCTACAGATTGCACTTCAAAATCCAGACTCATCCATCCAAAATCAGCAGCTAAGTAATGCAGCCACTTTCCAGCACTCCTCTCCTCTCACCTCATGTCAAACTATTTTGTTCATCCTTGCACAAGTTTAACAAACAGGTTTTAATCTCTCCACTCGTGCTTTTCCCCACTCCAGACAGCTCCCACTGTTTCTGCCTCTATGCTTCAGCTTTTCTGTATGATCTGATCTCCTCCACAAATTTCCTTTTGATCCCCAGGACCCTGGTGTCCTTTCAGCCTTCTTACAAGGCATTTCAGACACACAATTGTTAAATATATAACACAGCCTTCTGAGGAAATATAGCCAAATATTACTTTTTTCTTTTTTTTTCCTCTTCCAGAAACTCCCTGAACTGACATAACACTTCACAGATGGGTCAATTCCTATATCATATCCTATTTCCTTTCCTAAATCTGTTGCCTTTACAGACTGCAAACCTCTTCTTCCAGCAGACAGCTCTAAAGTATTTTTAAGTAACCTACAGCAGCTGCTGAGCTGCTCCAGGGGTTCTAGACCATCTACGTGAGATGGTGCATGGATATTCCCACATTTTCCTTTATGGAATCCTCTAGGGGGGAAATAATGAGGGTCATCTCAGGTTATATAAACTCCTTACTGATGGAAATATAGTCAAGAAGAATGGTTGTTCCAGTAGTTCCCAGAGACACACAACAGCTTTTTGGAGAACATCAACAGAGATGCAGTGTGGAATCCTTTCAGACACTGGAATTGGATGCCCAGGGCAGTGGTGGAGTCCCCAGGGGACTTGGGGACATGGGCCAGTGGTGGCCTTGGCAGTGCTGGGGGAATGGTTGGAGTCAATGACCTTGGAGGGCTTTCCCAACCTTAGTATAACAATAAACCCCATGATGTGCCAAAGCATTGCTGGGAAAACCTGACTTCCCATCTGCTCGGCGGATAAATCACACCAAGGCCCCTCCAGCAACGTGCTAGAGCGTGGGTCTAAAAAGGCAGGAATGTGAAAACCTCCTTTTCACCCCTTCCATCCACCAGCAGAGCTGAGGGTAACCTACTTTCCCCCAGGAGCCCCTGTGTTTGCAAGGAGCACAGGCACAATGACACGGAGCTCACAGCGCTACCTCGCACACATTATTTGATAACGTTTTAGCACCCAACTACCCTGCATCCCACGGCTTTCCCTTCTCCCAGGATGTCACCAAGTTATTGACATTGACAGAACCAGGTTAACAGAGACTGCAGGAGCACTACAAATTCCTGCCCTTAGCATGAGGGATTGAATAATTGCTTTTTTTCCCTTTCTGCCTTTTTTTTTTTCCTGGTGTAAAAGTTCTCAAGATCTGGACAACAACAGGTTGCAATACAGGTTGTTGCTCAGCATGTTGAAAGTGTGCTTTGCATTTTGCACCCTGACCAGGTTGCCTGGACCCCTCTAAAAATGACTCAGTAAAGAGGTAAATTCTGAGACATAATTTTCTTCAGCTGCTTAAAACCTCAGCATTTTTAAAAAAGATAATCTGAGAACATATAGCATACCTTCTTGATAAGAAAAAAAATTAAATCCAAATTTTGAAAAGAAATGCAATTTTCTTAAATTATCAATTTATCTCAATTTATTCCACAGACAGTGAAAATTACCTGATGTTATTCAAACATATCCTGAAAAAAATAAAAAAAGAGGACTGTACTACTTTCCAAGTCTGCATTTTTAGTAATTTTTAGTAATTTTATTCAAATATATTTCACTAGATTATGTTCACTTTCTGGGGAAAAAATAAAATCAACAAGAACAGAGAAAAATCCAAACATTTTCAGCTTCTACTACAGAAGAGACAAAATGCCTGTTACTTAGAGAACCTGTCACAAGTTATAAGCATAAATAGCACAGTTTTATATCTTCGGGAATAACTTCAAATACACACAGCAGCCCCCTGGTTTTAATCTTATTTTTTCCCTTAATAATTGACCTACATAAGCAACCAAATCCTTGGTACATTTCAGTGGCATAATTTAAATTTCTCTTACGTGTACTGTAGAGTTGTCATTGAAGTCCCTAACCAATCATTATGGAAGACTGAGGACTGGAGTGATGCTTTAGTTGCCGCAGTATTTAGGAGGGAAGAAAAAAAAAAGAGAAAGAAGAAAAAAAAAAAAAAACCCTCTAGAAATGAACAACCTGGTGGAGGTTTCAATCCATTAGCAGCATCGAGCTTGCCAGTTCTGTACTGCAGCATTTGACAAGGCTCTGAGCCAGAGATTAAGGCACGTCTCCTGAGGAAGGAAAAGAACAGGAGCTTCCACACTTCATTAAGGATATGTTTTATTTGCAAACTGCCAACCCACAGAGTGGCACTGACTTTTGGGTCATGGAAAAGGTTGCAGTTGTGCACTTGAGCCGTGCCAAGCTGAGTTGGATAATACTCTTAAAACAGCAAATCAAAGAAAAATGATAAGGAAAAAATAGGGAAATCCACGATTGCAAGCCACCTAAAATAGGACTTGAAATGTAACTTGTGCTCCAGTCAGGATTTTCCTCCTCAAAAATTGTACTAAAGCAGGACAAGAGCCCAAAACAACAGGGAACAGTTAACTACAAAATGCATATTCATGCTGTATTTTTTTTTAAAATTTAAACATACATTCTCGGATTTATTTCACATTGATTGCTTTAAAAAATGTTAATATCCCTATAGAATCGAGACTTATCTCTATTTGATCCTTTGCCAAAGACTGTACTAACATTCCACAACTGTACACATTTTTATTTTTGTTGCTAAGCTATTGTTGTTTTTTTCCTGGCCTATTTTTCAAAATCCAAATAGAAATACATAGCTTATATAATTTAGAGCATAAATCATAAATCACTCATCATAAAGGGCCAATTCTTGGAGTCTTTATTTGTTGTTTGTACTGGCAATTTCCCAATAATTTTCACAAGGAGCAGCATTTGAATAAAGTCATGGTTGCCAGTAAAGGTAAATTTTCTCTATTCCAGGAAAGAGAGCTTTAACAATAATATTCTGGGTTAGGTTCCAGATTCTCCACACTGACATCAACAGGATAGTTTGCAGTGAAAGGTGCTCAATGGTTAAAGGTGAGGAAAAAAGTGCCCACGGGACCATTACTGGGAAACTTGCCTGAGAAGAGGTAAATTATGTTGTTGGAATATCCATGACCTATTTCCTTGGATTTGAAAAGTGCCAACAGTGATCACCAACGAAGCTGGGAGTTGTTCTGCCTGTGCACCCACCTGATACAGCTGCAAACACCACTACAGCCACTGCAAAGGTGGCAGAGAGAAAGGTGTAGCTCTACCAAGATCGAAGCTTATGGCTCTGTATCATCTTCAGTGCCCAAAGAAACCAAAGCAATTACTTTTGGTTTTAATCTGTAGCTGAAAGAAGACCATTTATGGACAGAAAATGTTCCTGCTGTGTGTCCTTCAATGCTTAAGAAAATATGAATTTGATAACTTACTGCTGCACAGAACAGAGGAATTTTTAAAGTACTTCAAGCTCAATCACCTCAGTAGAATTTTTTTTCTTTATTTTTAAATGTATGCAGATCACAGGGTATTTTCATTTCACATGTCCACACATGGGTTTACCAGCCATGGCTGACTGGTGTTCTCCCCCAGTGACCTTCCTGATCTTCCCCATTTCACCACCTTTAATGGTATTTTCAGCTAGAACTGGTACTTTCTATAGCCCAAAATGACAAGATGTCATGGGAGTCAAAATTGGCAGTAAAAGTATCACCCTGGCTCAGCCCAGGCAAAGGTTTGGGAAGCATCTTTAATGAGATCAATGGAATATTTGCTCTCCCTCTCCTCTCTGTTAGAGACATATAGAGAAGGGAAAGTCAACAGCTGCAAAAGTATTGGTCTTTCTTGGTCTTCTCCATTCAGGATAACCAAATTTGTGACCTTTGAAGGGACAGTTAAACTATTTGTGAAGCTGAGATGAATAAAATCAGCCAAAATAGAATGTTCATCCAGAGGAGAATCATGGCATCTCCTTAGTCTTATGAGTTGAGAGAGAGAGAACCAGTAATTGGGAAAAATATCAAATACTTACAAGAGAGAACTTTTGAACTGTTGGCCAATTTTGCTTTGCTCCTATAAATTTTCTTCACTTGCCATGCTCCTTTTGCCTGAAAAAAAATAGAGAGAAACAACGAACAACAAAAAAAACAAACCTATAACCATTAGTTAGCTCTGTGGTGAGGTGTTTGTCTGCCAACCTGAGGTCAGAAGCAGAGCTGGGATCCCAACAACGAGGCTTTGTATTATAGCATTGTATTTTTGATGCGGTAGTTGAGAGTCAATTACTGTTTCCATTATAAACCCTGTTTCCCAAGGGTTTATACCTCAACCGTTTTCATTTTCATCATGCTGAACTTGGCATACGAGCATTATGGGTTCACAATTTTTAAATAGACCAAATGAGGTTGGCCCATTTTTAGATACAGAGTAGTCAGAAACTGTTTGTCAGTTGGTTTTGATTTTTATTCTTTGAATTTCACAAACTAAACTATAGTTTCAATTTTAAAACTAGATTACTTCAGAGAATTAGTCTCTGAGGCTGGGTCTGATACCTCTCAGCACTTCTAAGAAGAATTTAATTGCATTCTTTTTATAAATAAAAAAGCCTGTTGACAAAATTCTCCCTTTAAGAGCTGATTTTTTTCGTGTAATTTCAGATGCTGAGGCTCCCAAGCCATATGTCCCTACAGAGGCTGGTGCACATCAAGCCACTTTTACAGCTCAGAGGTGGATTTTAGCTGAGTAGCTTACCTCATTTTGGAAAACTGGGGGCAATGCATCAATTCAGAGGTCAACATGTCCAGTCATAATCTTTCCGGTGACTTCAGAAAGCTTTGGACCTGAGAGACCTGGAGGAATTGTCTCACTGTTTCCCCCACCGGTGACTCAAGGTTGGCTGTGCAGTGTGGGGCAGAGGGAGGGCTGTCTCCTGGGCCAGGTGAAGCCCAGAACAGAGTGTACCCTTGATAAAGACTGAAATCCAGATGGCCACTGGCTGCTGAGCCCTCCATCTGGGGCTGCGTGTCACTCAGTAATTGCACACAGCAGATGCTAATTGCTTAAAAGCTCCTTCAGCTTAGAAAACTCACTTTGCCAAGGCCACAACAAATATTTTTCTTTGACTTCAATTTCCATGCATTCCTTCCACCTGAATTTCCTGCATTTTTTTCTATTAATTGAAGATAGCTGGAATCACAGGGCAATGACACAAAAGTTTCACAATTTGGCTGCAGCACTGTTAGACTGACTCACATTCAGTTCATCCCTGTGAACGCCTGTTTCTGGAGAAAAGGTTTGTTTCCTCTGAAGTACAAAGAACTGAAAGTTCATTTTTACTGCAAAGGGTTCTGGTATTTTCCCCCAACAGAACTGCTCTATAGTCTAAAAGCAAAGCAGAGTCTGCTCTCTGTTAGCCACATCTCTACTTTTAAGGTGACCAGTAAAACCTGTCATTTCTAAAACACAATTCCACTTAATTTTTTTTTTTTTTTTAACAAATCATTCTTAGAGTACACCGGTAAGATCTGTAAGTTGGATCATACTAATTTTCTTCATTGGGAACATGAATCACAGCAAAGTTGTGACTCACCCAGAACCACACAGAGGATCAGGGTCAGAGACAGGAGGAGAACAAACATTCCAATTCCCACTGCCATGGGTTGCTTTCCCAGCACAGAAACTGAGCAAAAAGCAATTAGATTATAATCCAAACTTTGCTGATGGTAATTTATGTCAATGAGTTTTAGGACAAACCCCTATTTCTCACTTATTCTGGAGGAAGAGATACACAAACCTGGTCTAAATTATGTAACATCACCCAATTTTGTCACCTGTCCTTACAACCCCCATCTCAGCAAGGTGAGGCACCAAACCAGTAGACCAAGCTTCTACAGTTTACATCATATTGTCAGGTCAGTCCATATTTTCCTGCATGTAAATTGATAGGATATATTTCAGGGGTGGAATGCAGAGTTTTGGGCTGCCATCTTTCACCATGTAGGATCATCATGGGATGTATGTGCAGAGAGTGCTTGCCCAGATCATGTTTTTGTGAGCACTGACAAGAAGAACTTTCCTGAAAGCTATCAAAGGCATCCTCATTACCCTTTATGGGCTGTGTAGAAAATGTCTCCACTATTAGACATTTAACTGGAGTGCAGCAGAATGATTTTGCTGGCCCCCTCCAGTTCTTCGGGTAAAAGCTCTGTTCATAATCAGTTTCTGCTTTTTTTAATGACCCTCAAGAGGTCCCTTCTGGTACACTTCAGTTCCCTTTCTAGTGTCCCATTGATTTTACAGACTTTAGGAACTTGCTCTTAACCTTCTGCTGTTTCCCTGGATCACTGCTGAGTGATTAGGCACTACACAGCCTTTTGTTACCCAGTACACTAAGAGTGATATCTGGAGAATTAAAACACCAGTTACAATAACATTTGCTGGGGAAAGAGACTGTTCTTCTCTCAGGGCTATTGACCCCATTTATGTGCATGATTTTCTAAGAGGACAAGAATGACTTCAGACTCAGGGAAAAAATACAGGACGATCTGCTTGAGCACAAGATTGAAATCCACTCAAGAGCCTATGCTTGTACTGTGAATTTTAGCAGCAAAAGTGGAAGTATTTAGTGCAGGGAAGGGTAGGCCAGAGCCTGGAATATGGTGGGCAGTGTGCAAGAATAAAAAAATAGAGATTAAAGAAAAGGATTTTAAAGGATTTTCCAACTAAAGTGTTTCCAGTTATCTGATTTGATTCACATGGAGCAACACCAGTGCCAAAAATGCATGCTTGTTGGGTTTTTTTGAAGTTGGAGAAGTTTGAGAATTACTTCTTAAGACATGCCAGGTAAATTCAAAGAGAGGGATGCTTGGTGCAAGGACATCCTCCTAACCACAGAACAGCAGTGCCACAGGCTGTGATTAAATGTGCTGTTCCTCCCAGAGACTCTGATCCTTCTCAGATGCTCTCATTCCAACCTGAATCCTGTTGCACGAACCATAGAATGGTTTGCGTTGGAAGGGACCTTAAAATCACCCAGTTCCAACCCCCCTCCCCCCCACCATGGGCAGTGGCTTTCCCATGCAATTTTAGGACCTTTTTCCTTTGCCATGTCCTCCCCAAGTACCACATCAAACTTTTCTCAAGGTAGATCAGTTCCTTGACAAAGATAAAGGACCGAGCTCTGGTGTCATCCTGCAATACCTCCCCACCCTGCCCAGATTTTCCCAGGAGGGTGAAGTCCAGGAAACTCCATTTGCATCAACAGGTTTGAACCAGAGACTGCTGCAGCCCAATTACCACCCTCGGCTGCCTGGCTGAAAGATGCTGCGAGGGGGGAAAAGAAACACCCAGGCTTAAAACCAGAACAAGAACTCGCATCGCTGCTGTGGTTGTTGAGATGCCAGCTGAAAAGGAATCATTATAAAGAGGCTGATACTTTCGGGGGGAGGCAGAGGACTCACCCGAATGATCCCAGTTAAGGGCCTTAACAGAGAGGCGGCTTTAAGGGCTCTCTGGAACTGGTGAGTCTCCCTGCTTGGCTGGGTTTGAATTGTGTGTTCCTGCAGTAACATTTCACAAACAGGGACACCCCTCCTCGCAAAAAATGTTTGCTCCCGGAATAGCAACACAATTTAGCAATATTTTGTATCAAGACAATTACATTGTAGTATTATTGTAGTCTTAGTACCTCATTAAAACAAAAAAATGTTAAATCCTTGTTTTGTTGAACACAAGAGATGAATAGTAAATATTGATTTAGAATGAATGCAAACATTTCCCTAGGAGTGGATAATTACAGCCTTTCTATGCAAAACACTTATATTTGAAGAAGCACTTCACTTACTTTGCCATGTGGTATACATTCTTTAGTACATTTTAAATTATACGTTGTCCTGGACAGTGTCTGCTCTATAATTTCTTGTGTCTCTACACCAGAGTCAGTATGTAATTTTAAACTGCAAACTTTCTGCCAACGAGAAGGGGAGAACAAGCTTAACTCTTTCCCTTAGCTGGGCTCAGAAATCAATTCAGACTGCACACAGAGTCCTGCGACCAGCGAGCTCAGGGTTCGAGCAGCAAGGAACAAGTTCAGTGTAGCTGGAATTCAACAAAGATGCTGCTCCCAGCAGTCCTCGTTTTCACACGGCATTTTCTGATTACGTTCGAAGCTCCATGTGCTCACTTTTCCAGCCAGATCACAAGGAGTCCAAAAGTCTGAACAAAAAACTCGACTTCCAGAGAATTCACAAATGAACTGAACATGTGAAAAAGAGCACTGAGGTTCAGCACATTTGAACGCATATCTGGAGGAAATAATTTATTCTACTTATTTTGGCATTCAGATGGGCAGCTCCTTTGCAGACTGACATGGGAGAGACTCTGCTCTTTCCAAGGAAGTTCAGGCATCCATATGGTGCTTCATGAAAGTAGGAAGCAGAGTTTATACTCCAAACCTATAGCCTGTGTCAGCCATTTTAAACTGTGTATGTTTATTAAGTTGAAAAACTGGAATATAAATCCATAATCAGGCTAAATGAATGTGAACACAATATGCCCCTGTAGTAACTTGAGAGACTAATCCAAATGAGTTGTGAATTTTGTTATCTTATATAACCACAAGCACCCTCACTGCATATATTTTATGGGCCAAGTTTTCCAAACCTGGGACTTTGCCCCTAAATAACTTGATTTTCATAAATATTCACACCCTCATCTCCCCATCCCAAAACAGAAAAAAGCTTAAATGGATATTTAAACTCATCCTAGTTTAAGCAGCATTTAAGGATGCACTTGGAGCCCCTTGACACATCATGCAAGCAGAGGGTTCTGTGTTGCTGGATGCAGAAACTTTAGGCCCCACAGAAGATTAGAGACTGTGGTTAATTCGTTGCAGTAATGAGCAGTGCAATGGTACTCAAAGGAAGAGCAAACAGGCGTTGAATGTGATTCCAGACATTGACCACAAATTGCATCAACTAACCCAGCACCGGGTAAAAGCACAGCCCTGGCAGGAGGCCTTGACTTGTGCCATATACTCTGGATATCTCAACTTTTTCTGTAAAACTTACAAAGCAATGGGACAAGAGGAAATGGCCTTAAGCTGTGCCAGGGAGGTTCAGGTTGTATATTGGGAAGGATTTCTTCAGTGAAAGGGTGGTCAAGCTGCCCAGGAGGTGGAGCAGTCACCATCCCTGGAGGTGTCCAAGGAACAGCTGGATGTGGCACTCAGTGCTCTGGTTTAATTGAAGCGGTGGAGATCAGTCAAAGGTTGGACTCAATGACCCTGGAGGTTTTTTCCACCTTAAAGATTTTATGTTCTATGATTCTGCAGGTCTTGCACCTTCACATGTACACTGACACACTCATGTTTGCTTACAATGCACATCTCGGTGTTATTCCTGCTGGATTTTTAGCCTGGGAATTCATTGAGTATCTACTACTGTAAAAAGAATTAGATACATCTTTAAGGAAATATTGTTGTATTAGGAGAGAGGTGGAGGGAAGGGGAAAGAAACTAGATAAATTTGAAATAAAATAGATTTTACTATTTCAAAATAATTCCCTGGAGCGGGGAAAAGGGGAGAATGAAGAAGGAAAAAAAAGTGTATCAAAATACAGCAAGTTTTAACTGAAACAGCAAAAGATTGCTGGGAAAAGCAATGAAATGCTGATGCCCCTTGTTTTCTCCAAGATCCTTCTCATGAGCCTCACACTTCACCCACCACCAAACCCTTTCCACACTGAGGTTTTATCCGGCAGCTGATTGTATGGAGATACATTTCCCTAACGTGTGCTTCCTTAGGCACAGCTTTGTACTTCCCGAGAAGCTTAGCAGAGCGTTAAGGCAAGAGACTTCAATCCTGTGGGCAAAGTTATGTGTCTGCAAGGAAAATATTCAACCTCCCCACTTGGCATGTACCCCTGTGCTATTTGGAGGCAGCCCCATCTCCACAGCAGCACCCAGGATAGTCCTGCTCTGAGCAGCTGAAGAAAACTTCCACTGGAATTCACTGGCTTTAAAATTGCCTCTCCCCTTTGCCCCCTATCCCAAGGATTTGCATAACCATAGGGGAAAAGACGACACGAGATAAAAATAAATGTGGCTGCTGCGGATCCGAAATCAAGGGGAAAGTGTCAGGGCAGTGTTTTGCTTTGGGTTTTAGTGGAGACAAAATAACTGAAACTACTAGGAAAGATAACGTATGACTAAGAAAATTCCCTGAGCAATCAGAGGATGTGTTTTCAGCTTTTTTACATTCTAGTTTTATTTTCTCACAGCAATGAAATAGGATGAGATTGGAGTCCCATGACAAAGCTGGCGCAATCCACGCACCCTACCTGGATAATCACGGACTGTAAATCATCATTTTATAAGAATTTAACTTTTCAGCTTCCAACATAATCAAACGTAGTGGTGAGGGGGCCACTAATCAAGACAAAAAATATACTTCAGCTTCTTTCTTGAAGTGCCAACTCCAATAAGTTCTCCGAGTGAAATTAAATGCATGCTCTTATTCCAAACCACAGTTTCCCCCTGGGATGGCCCGATCTCAAGTGGGGGCTGAAAGGCCAGTTGTACCACAGCCCAGGGTTACACCCATTTTTGCAGTTTTTTTAACTACTGCATGTAGTATAAATTGTAACCCAGCCCACTCAGTGACTGTGCTTTCCAGCATTGGTAATAAAAAAAGATGTCTTCATAGTTTCCACATTCCAGCACTAACGAGTGGGCCAGTCCATATCTTCCCTCGGTTTCTCACAGTTTTGTGTTTGTTTGCTTTAAAGGCTTCTCTGCAAAGCTAAGGGCAGAAAAGAAAGAAAGATCTGGTGTGTGGCGTAAGTGACGGTTGGCGCCGAGTCTGAGAACAGTAACAAAGAGTCATTTTAGAGCAGAAATTAAAGTGGAAAAGACCTATTAGTCCGTGTGCTCCGTGTCCCTGCCAAGGCAAGGGTGCTCTGTGGAGTGATGCTTTCCCGCGGGCTCGGCACCGAGCTCCCTGCTCTGCCACCAACGCCAAAATCGCGACATTTGAGTGCAAAACGCAGCCCTCGACATCCCAAACCCTCCAAGAGGGTGTTCCACCTCCTGAAACCTCCCAGAGACCCAGCATCTCCTCTCCAATGCCGCAGGGGGCCGGGAGGACCCTGCCCTGGCCAGTGCCAGTTGCGGTGTTGGCGTGCCAGCTGCTGCCCTGCCGCCACACCGGCCAAAGCAAACATCACACCATGCAAATTTATAACAAAAAGTGGAGCAGAGGCCAAACACAATGCCCTCCTGGTGGGAGGAAGTGTGGAGACAAGACTTTTTCCTTTTTATTTTTCCTTTTTTTTTTTTCTCTCCCTTCTTCTTGGAAAGGAGGAGAAATGTTTCTTGGCTCCTCACTGTGAAATGCAGCACTGGCAAGGGAAAGGGAGCAAATCCAGGCACTGGCTTCTGCAGATATCGATCTCTGTGCACTCTGAAGTGGATTGTGACCTTTGGCAACCTCACCCCCGGCCAGAGAGTGGGGTCAGGGAGGACTGTCTGAGATGGAAATAGCCATTTTAGGCACTTTTTAACCTTGCAGTCCCTCACAGGGTGTGAAATCCTGGAGATCATACAGGTTCTGCAACACAAGGCAAGTGCTGCAGCAGGGTGGGCAAATTGGAAGGAAAGTGTGGAGTGGGGTCAAGTTTTTCCATCCCAGTTCCCAGATCATCTCCAGAAAGCTGATGGCATAGAGGGGAGTCAGAAAGGGTGAAGTCCTTTGCCTGTGGCATGAGTCAGATGTAGAGGCAAAAGAGAACAGTGGAAGCACGAAGGGGCTCACACTATTGCAAGAAAAAAAAATTAAAAAAAAGGAGTAATTTTATGCTTTAACAATACTGGCACTCAGGAAAGATGCAGTTCTTGAAAGCTGTCATGTGTTTGGGACTCCAGTATTCCCCTCCAGACACATCCATCCTCCATTCACAGCTCTGATGGCCAACGCATTCAGGGCTAACTCGGCGCATTCCTGATCCCTGGGACCCGCTCTGCGTGTGCAGAAGAACTTCTCACAATGCAGGCAGTTGATCTGCACACACTGCAGGCTTTGTCCAGGACTTCTCCACGTCAGGCATCCAAACTGGAGCTGCTGAAGTCCGGAAGCAGCCCAGACAAACAGCGAAAACACTATTTCCCTGTATGCAGAATATTTTCAAGCAGAGTAAGGGCACTTGGATTATCCCGGCTGTGAGGGGAACAATCTCAAAGTCCACGACGAGAGTGTAAGCACTCAGCAGACAGGCCAGCCAGGGAACAAGCCTCTGTATCAAATGATAATCATGGCTAGGAGAAGCAAATCCGAATTTCCTCAGCACGGAGAAGGCTCGCAGGACTGGTGTACTTACCATACGAAAGTGTTAACAAGCAGTGAAAGAACTGAAGCGCATCTAATTAAAAATGCATACCAAGGCATAAAGACAGAGTATAAGAGTAAACAAATGGCAGAGACCAGATTTGTTTGCAATAAATGAAGAGGAAAACACCACACAATGCAAACTCATCCAGCACAGAGGATACGGAGGGAGGCGGGCAGGGAAAGGCACTGCTCTGCAAAAACCTCCCAAAGCAAGGCACAAGGCAAGGGAAAAGCACATGGCACATGGATGAGCAGGATAAAGGGGTGGAACTGGTTCCAAGACACAGTCCTTGGTAGGAATATTTGCCATTTCCAAACAGGTACTACATTTGCAATAAGGTTAGACCAAAAGATGTTGCTAAGCAGAGTTCCAGCTCAGCATACAAACAGTCCACCATGGGACACAAAATGAATCAAGGCCTTCTGGAAAAAAGTACATTTTAATATTTCTGCTGTAAAATATCTAGAGATAGGCAGGAAGATACTGAGTTGGGCCAGGAGTCTGGGGCTGCCCTGAAAGAGCCATTTCTGTTTTACTGGCTGGATGCACAGAGCTCTTGGCTATTCACACCAGTGGCATTGCCCCATCTGCATCGGATTTTCAGAAAAAAGGTCACCAAATCCTAGAATGGTTTGGGTTGAAAGGGACCTTAAAGCTCATCTGTTCCACCCCCTGCTATGGACAGGGACACCTTCCACTATCCCAGGTTGCTCCAAGCCCTGTCCAACCTGGCTTTGGACACTGCCAGGGATCCAGGGGCACCACCAGCTTCTCTGGGCACCCTGTGCCAGGGCCTCAGCACCCTCACAGGGGAGGCGTGACATTAGAAGAGCTCTTGCACACAGGAAATACTGTCACCCTCCACTGCTGGTGTGTTCATCCTTCCTGATTCTAAACAACACTGGAAAACAAAGCCCAGATGCTCTGCCAAGGCTTGCTGTGTCACACCTTAACCACACGAGAAACCTGGGCTCTCCAGGGCCAGCAGGAGCTCATTGGCAGCAGCCTGTCCTGTCTTCCCTCACCCCAGTCACGAGGCCACCTTCCTTTCTTCAATAATTATCTTTCTTTTAGGTCCTGCAGCACTGAACAATGGTGATCACACCATTTCCCAGAAGCAGCGTTTGCTTGATTACTGCAGAGCACTGTCATCTGTTTGTTTTTCAACACATGATAGGCCACTGCCTTCATCCCCTTGGGATTCCCAGCCAAGCGCAGTTCCCATCCAAATGGGGATAAAAGTTCAATTTTATTTCACGGTTTTGTCTTCCTTACAACAAATCTTCCCTGACAGTGTTTTCTGACTGCTAAACTGTTCCGTTTTGAGCGATTGATCTAAAACATCTGGCTTGGAGATTAAAAGCAACATTGAAGGGATACTGCGACTCTATTCCAAAGGTGTGGATGTTTTTGAGCACCAAACTAGTAAGCAACAGGAGGAAACTTTTAGGCAAACTCATGCACCTCACCACTTGGATTTTGCAGTGTGCATCTTTCCCTGGAAAGCTTTGCCAACTGCCACATAATACAGGAAGTCATGCTTCAAAATATTTAAGGTTGCATTTCTCACCATTTCCTCCTTATCTTTCATAAGACTCACATTTTAAAATGTCAGCTTACATATGGGAATGTTTAATCTCAAGGATGCTGATCCATTGGGAAACTTTTTTAATCTTCTCCTAAAGTTGGGGTTTTGTTGGGCTTTTTTTCCCCTTTTGCTTCTCTCCTCTCTTAATGGTTTGCTTCTGTTTAGGCTCTACCTGGTTTCTTAGCTGCTTCAAAACCCTCCAGCCCTAAGC
The DNA here is from genome assembly GCA_024500445.1 of Entomyzon cyanotis. Taxonomy (NCBI): domain Eukaryota; kingdom Metazoa; phylum Chordata; class Aves; order Passeriformes; family Meliphagidae; genus Entomyzon; species Entomyzon cyanotis. The sequence continues at coordinate 3,075,085 of JAKEPQ010001026.1, forward strand.
TGTTCTCCCCATAGAGTGACTTATATACGCCTTTTGTAATACAATTGAAGGCAGAAATATTACATTCCCCTGATACTTTAGTTTTCCAAGAAATACCATAAAATGATAAACCAACAAATTTCATTCAGGATATTTAAACTGTGAAAGTTTATGTGCAATGGATGCACAGTGTTAGTTCTGCAATGGGCCTGAACACCAATCCCAACGTTTGGCGTTACATTTTTGTTTAAATTCCATTACTTCCGCTTGCCCATATTACTGCATTTATTTTTAGTGTGTGTGCTCCTTACTGCCAATTTAAATTCATTTAATGTTAGGCACACAAGAGTTTTTCAATACTTTTCTGTTATTGGGCTGTATAATTAGCTTTCCAAAAATATGATTTATTTTAGTTGAGTTAAGTTTTGGCAAGAAAGCAGGGGGCATGGGGGGTTCCTCAAGCACAAATTTACTACTGGCAACACTGCTGTGAATGGCATGGAGGCCAGCATCAGAAATCCATCTTATTCACAGAAAGGCCAAATCTACTGGGGATTAAGTGTAGCCCCTCTCCACCCTCCCCTTCCCCACCCCCCTTGGCTTCCCTCCATTTACCAGCTCAGACGTGGAACTGGGACTTATTCCTTGATTCAGAAAAAGGAGCTATTAGAAGGCAACACCAGTTCTGAGCATGCTGGACTCTGTCCAGGCAAAATTTGTTCATTTCTTAATAATAACAACATTGTATTATGCTAGGTTATTAATAAATAAAGGGTTTGGAGGGGCAATAAAAAGATTTTTCTTTTTTTCCTTTACTAAATGAAACTATTGCTATAAAGGCCCTGCATAATTCGCAGTAACCTGTGGTATCATAATAAAATGTGTTCTTTGGCCCTAAGCTCATACAGTGCTTAAGAATATGTTTAGCTGAGAGAATGAATGTGACTACCATTTGAAAAAATAAAAAGAGATGTTTTCCTGCCTTTCAGAAAGAGCATATGTGCCAATATTTAGGTATTTGGGCACCTGTGCACTTTGACTCCTGGAAACAACCACAGTGAGGTCAGTGACAACCAAAAGTACCAGATTCTGCACATTGTAGAGGATATTTTATGGAAAACTTTCTTCAGAAAGGTCCTAATCACATCAAGAATAGACTCGAGACATCTTCCCCCACAGCACCAGAGGACCAAAAAGAGCAACCATCTTTGACAGGTGTTTTAGACTTTCTTCTTCAGGCTACAGGACCTGTCTGTGTGGATGGGAGCAGTCCTAGACACTTCAAAAAAGCCAGTATCACACAAAAAAACCCCATCAGCAGTTCCAAAAGCTATAATGAAATAAATTCCATTTTATATATATATATATATATATATCTCCAACTCTGTCTCAGGGGTTGTCTCTAGAACAGATCTGTGGCTAGCACAGGTCCTTCCCGTGGGAACATTTTGCTGTATTTCATAAACAAGATAAAGTTTGGATGTTTTGCAAACAAATTCTCCGGATTGGGTCAGTTCAGGCTTGGCCAATTGGGCCTAGGGGGAGGTCTCGGGCTGACCAATCTGGGGCACCTCTGTAAACTCTATATATATGGAATTCAAAACAATAAAGCTCTTCTTCTCTCTTTCCTTGTCTGAGACCTTGGGTCATTCCTCAGCTAGCGGCTCAACAGCGACACAGATCCTTTTGGAGGAGATTTTTTTCTGGGAATAGTTTTCTGTGCCTTCTGATAGGGACCTTTAAAGGCCATCTAGTCCAAGCATCCTTCAGTGAACAGGGACAACTTGATTAGACCACATTGCTCAGAGCCCCATCCAACCTGACCAGGAACAGCACAGCCACCACTTTTCAGGACAACCTTCCGCCACTCTCGTTAAAAAACTTCTTTATTTCCAATCTAAAGTCACCCTCTTTCAGTTTATCCCTTGTCCTGTCACAGCAGACCCTGCTAAAAGTTTGCCCCTATTGTTGTTATAAGGGAAAATATACACAGTCTGTGTGACACCCTTTGGTTTCGGTCAGCCTGAGGATATGGTGGACATCGTGTTGGAGTGCCTGCTGCTCCTCCCTTTCCTCCCACGATGGAGCACTAATGAAGGCAATCCTTTTTTTTTTTTTTTTAGATTAATAATCTACACACAAGAATGAAGTCCTGATCCTTTAAATAAAAAGCCATCACACTCATAGTTTTAAGATAAAATATGGCTCTAATGAATCCAGCTCATCAGACCGTCCAGGAAGAGGTGAGGTTTCATGGTGACAGTGTGGCTGTGGAATGGGGTCAGCTGCTGCCTCTCCCAGTCTCACCTTTCCCATGTGGAAAACAGGATGTCACTCAGTGATGTCTCATGCCTTTCCCCCATCAGACTGAGAAATGGGGACACTGCACATCCTCTTACACCACTCAGCTGCAAAACTGGTGTGGGGCTTTGAATAATTAACAGGAACGACCAGCCTTGGCTGCTTACAGGAGTCATCAAGAGAGATTAGCTGGAAGCAAGTACTGATGCTCTTAAACTTCTTATGTCTACAGCTGGCCTTGTTTTTTTCCCCTGTTTCATTTAGCACCAAATCCTCCAGGTGCTTACAGGGCAGAGCTGTACCAGGAGCTGGTCCCTGTGGCCACCCCAGAACTCAGTCCTGCTCAGGTCTGCTCCCCACGTTGGCATAACTCCCCACCTCAATGGCATCAAGTTCAAATTCCCTGGGTTTTGTTTGTTGTGCCATAAAAAAGAACAAGGTAGCTGCAGTCCATCATGCTAAATCATTTTAGCACCTCCTTTACCCTACACAGACTTACAGTGCTGAGAGCACATTTGTATTTTTCTCCTGCTACTTTGGATTTATACAAAAAATGCCCCAATTTCCATTTATTTGTGACAGAATATTGCCTGTCTTCTTGTTTTATCTTTTCAGCTTAAGAAAAATAACATAGGACATGATCACCACTAACAAGACAGCACATTCTATATAACTTTTCCTGCTGTGTTGTTTTATTTACCAGCTTTCAAATCCCTAACCTTCCTCTCTCCAACTTCCTTTTAAATGAAAGGATCCTCTTGTCTCTGTGAAGTTCTTATCATCTGCACTGGTTTGCATGTTAAAGTTTCAGCATCCATTTAGTCAGTGATGGTTATTCTGCTTAATGACTCCTATACCCTTGCTAATACTCTTTTATCTGGCTCTAATATTTTAAGATCTTGTCTAATATTAATGCTAAATGCTAATATTAAAGATTTGCTACTAATATTTTAAGCTCTAGCTGGTAGTGTACTAATGTTTGGGGAGGTGCTTGGGAGTTCATTGTATTGGAAGGACTGCTGGACTTTGAACGTAAATTTTAACATCCTTTATGACTATTGCATAGAAACCTAAGCAAAATAAATGGAATACCGGGACAGGTTTTAGCAATTTATTTATGGAGTATCCTGCCAGCAATGAGCTCAGAATCAGGTTGAAAATGTGTGTGTGTGTGGGCATGTGAGTGTGTGCCTCTGTGCATCTCTCCAATAAACCAGAAAAGAGAAAAATCACCCAGTGTGAGGCAGAGGTTGGGGACACCTGCAGCCTCTCCTCCATTGGGTCACAGCCAGTGCTGCCACTCCAGGTGATGCCACAGGGACAGGGGAGGAGGTGGCTGCTGTCCCACAGGAATCCCAGCCCTGAGTTACAATTCCTTCAGTATTGCTAATTCACTGATTTTTTCTACATACCTACAGGCAGCCACGTTTATCCCTTGGCAATAGAACGTCCTAAAGATTTACAGGGGACTGGGAAAAGAAATTTTTAAAAAGAAAATGAAATTAAAACCTCCCGCATTTCAATATCAGTTTATTAACACGAACCTCTGCCACACGCAGAGGGAGAACAGAATCCACCCTGCCTCTGAAGAACAACCTCCTCCACTAAAAATAAAATACAGAGCAGCGTTTATTTCGCCACGGTTTAAGAGTTAATGAAAGATTTGCACCTGTACAGCTGTTGCAGACTGAAACGAGCTTGTGGAGCGAATGTGTTTTCTGGTTGAGACAGTTGTAAATGCCTTGAGTAAAAACACTGAGGACTGCTAATGGATAGGTTTATTTTAAAGCATGCCATCTGCTATCAATCATAGAGAAGTATAGGAAGCAAGTTTGGCTGTGCTCCCTCCTTGTGAGCCTGATAAAGATAGGGCTGTGGTACTCTGGAACATTTAGTACTCAAGAGAATAAAACATCAAACCTACTCAGCAGCTCCACTAACAATAATAAAAATGCCTCTGCCTAAAGGTGACATTCTGAATTTACGATTATTTGTGTCTATAAAGTGTATTCTTTGGCTCCTGACTCATTCTGACTGTCTCACTACAAGAACAATACATTAAGCCTGCCTGAAGTAAATGGAAATCCTATCCTTTTATTAAACCAGCAGCCAGTACCTGAGATGTTCTAATGCCCTGTAGGACCCAAAGAAGGTTTTCTGCTCTGAGTGTTAATTCTTTTGCTAGGATTAAAGTCAACTGCAGAGAAAATGCTTATTTTGTGCACTCAGAACTAAGCCCTTCTCCAGGTAAATGTAGTTTTAAAAGAATTAGAATAAAACCAAGAAAACCCAAGGCAGATTCTGAATATGCAAATATGCCACGCAAAGGCTACAAAAACTGCAATTTACCCCGTTAGCTCATATTTTATGCTGCTTAGCATTTGAAAAAGGAAAAGCTTACGCTGTAAGAACCTGCCCAGAAAAACCATGCAGAAAATTCCCAAAAGGTGTGTTCCAATCTTCCTTCCTAGTGCTGAACTTCACATCTGCTGAGATTCTCCAGAATTGAATCCAGGGACTTTTTTTATATAATTTTTTTTTTCCTCCTTTTTTCCCTACACTGCATTTTCCTCTGAAAGAGACAGTTGGAAGATGCAGAGCTACTTCCCCGAGATACACGAGCATTTGGTTAACTTCAGAGGTATGAATCATTCCCCTGGCTAACACCACATCCCTCTCCTCTCTCTCACACTCTGGTACCCCACTGATCAGGGGCTCTTGAGCCTGCCTGCTGAAAAATAATTAAATATATAACACTTCCTGGCAAATTCACCAGACATAAAAAACACTTAGCAGTGAAGCACACCGGATCCGATCACATTAGGCTTCTATCTCCTATCTGCAGCTTAACAAAATTCCCTTGCAAGCCTGCTGCTGATGGAAAGCATTGCTGTGGAAGCTTGGGGAAAACCCACCTGGTGATCAAGCTCATGAGCCTAATTAAAGTTAATAGAGAAATTAAAAGTGGGGAAAAAAATTAGAACGGCAGCATGGAAAAAAAAAAAATAAGAGTAAGCACTATGAATAGAAAGAAGATAAAAAGCAATGGGAAAAGTGAGTTTTTCTTTGAAGTCTGCATTGGAAAGTGATGGTGATTTCTTTCAGTGCCCCCCACACCCTGAATTCTTTACACAGTGGGCCATAGGTCCAAGCAGAAAAACAGAAAGCAGAGATTTAGACATTTAAAGTTCACAGTAATAAATCAAGGGTGATTTTGTTCCTTATTCACCATTTTGGTCCTCAAGAGGTTCACTGTCTCTAAAGTCCATTGTCAAATGACCACTGGTTTCAAAGAATATCTTTACTCTCCTTGTCTGAGGAGCAAAAGAACTGAGAAATAACTTTCTAGGGGAGGATCAAAACTAGAACATGCTTGGAATGAGTAAGATGAAAGATTATAAGAAAAAAAATAGGAGATTATAAAGACAGAGGAAAACCATAAAGATAGAGAAGATTGTTCTACAGGGAGGTGGATAAGCTCTGAGCAGGTTGGGAGCACTCTGCATGGTCACTTGGCTGCAGAAACACAGAAATACTGGAAACAATGCAGGAATGTAGGAAGGCAAAGCTCAAGCATCAGGAAAAACTGGAAAACAGGCAGTGGTCAAGACTTCCATGCTCAGCAACACCTGGGAAATAACTCCCTGGGGGTAATTCTCACCTCTAGATGAAGATTTCCAAGTAACTCCCTTTCAAGGGCAACACCCCAATTCATAAGGAAATAAATATCCATGACCATCTCTTCTTATGACCTCTGTACCAAATCCAGTCTGTTCCATGCTCCAAGAGGGACAGTAACTCACACAAGGGGACATCATAACACCGAGGTCACAGACCAGGCACAACCATGACAATCTCCAGCAAAAAGAGTTCACCAAAACTCCAGTGATCAAAACATTATAACAGCATTGAAACTTTCACAGAAACATAGCTATTTCTCAAAAAAATGTCATTGCCAGGATTTTAAGACTGGGATGAGAGGTTTGGATAGCCAGAGGAAAGACAGAGGAAGCCAATCCAGACTCACCCATAGCCTGATGGTTACACTCCTGGGGATGGTGGGAGGTCCAGGTCCAAATCCCAGCTCTGAAGACATTCCCAACATTGCTGACAGCATCCAGAAGGAAAGATGTGCTCCATAGCCTTACTCCATGACATTTTGCAGGAAAAAAAATTAATTCCCAAGGTTTTCTTTTCTCTCTCCTAAGAAATGAAGACAAATTGAAAGGCTTAAAAATTTTTCATGGCACAGACTCCTTGTCCATGGCCATCCCTAACCCCTCACTGCCCAGAGGTTCAAAGGCATGCTGCTCCTACCAGAGCTCATATGGTGAACTCCCAATCTTTTGCACAAACTTAACAGGATCCTTTTAGGCTCGTACAGAACATTTTCCTATGAAAGCTCGCAGGCTCGGAGCAGCTTGCCACCAGAGTTCAAGTCCCTGGCACACAGTTCAGTGCAGCTCTAATGAAAAAGCACAATGATTGGGCCTGCATTGCTAAGATTAGACATTAGTGGCCGTATCAAGAAGAGAAATACCTGCAGATTAGCAGAGCAATTTGCTGCTCTAAATCTGAACCTTCTAATATCTTTTTTTTTTCAAAGTAAGTAGCAGCCCATGAATATGGGAACAGAATTAAAACTGCATTTACTAAGTGATTTCTAAAATACTTCGGCATGTGTTTTAGAAAACTGACAAGTCATTAAAATATAGTTAATAAACATTATTCAGAACTCATTGCTTTAGATTAACACTGCTTTAAAATCACAGACATTGATTGGTTCAGTGCACTACTGCAAGAGGAACTGCAGCTGCTGTCCATGCCCTGTGGAAGGAAACACGGTGGGCAACTCCGAGTTTACCTTGTGTTTGTATTTTCTAACTGCAAAAATATTTCAGAAATATTTGCACAATACTTTAAAACTTGGCATCCTGGCCATTGAGGCCATGCACAGAGACTGGAATCACAAGTAAAACCCTTGGAAAGATTGAAGGGTGGCAACAGACTGAGATAGTTGAGGGTGTTCAGCCTGAAGAAGAGGTTTTTGGAAGGCTTTAGAGCCACTTCAAGTGCCTAAAGGAGCTCCAAGAGAGCTGGAGAGGGACTTGGGACAAGGGCCAATGGCTTTAATCAGAAGAAGAATAGATTTAGATTAGATTTTAGGAGGACATTCTTCCCTGTGATGTTGGCAAGGCCCTGGCACAGGTTGTCCAGAGGAGCTGTGGCTGCTCCATCCCTGGAAGTGTCCAAGGCCAGGTTGGATGGGGTTTGGAGCAACCTGGGATAGGGAAAATGTCCCTGGCAGGGAGGCTGGAATAAGATGAACTTTAAGGTCCCTTCCGACACAAAGCATTCTACGATTCTAAGGAAACTAAAATAGGAGCAGAGGCAGCAGCACCATTTTTAGTGACCCATTCAAAGGACCCTGAAATCATGAGCCATTTTTGATCAAACGTAGGTGAGAACCATCATGCGCAGCTTTCACTGATGACAACTTTTTGAAATTTATTGTGTGACTGTCAAGAAATCTTCCCTTTTAGAAGCTCTGCCCTGAGCCAACTGGAGCTGACTACTTTTCACATTTCATGCAACCATGATCAGCTCAGACACTGTGGGGGAAGCAAGCTCAGGCACAGCTCCTGACTCTGAACCATTGCTGATGACCCAAAACCATCAGGTGAGCACCACCACCAGGTGCTCTCCCTGCTGCAGTGGACAGCAAGCTGGTTTTGATGATGTTTGCTGATATTTTGATGAAAAGGGAAGGATTTGATGAGGGTACTGGTGTTTTGAGAAGGGGTTGATCAAACCCTCTTTCTAGTACAGCCCTTCACCCTATTTTGTTTTTTCTATCTGAGTAATGCAGGTCAAACTCTAACAGGAAAGGGCTGAAACTGAGAAGAGAGACACTTTATCTTAAAAATGAAAACATTACTATTCATAGTTGACTTAGCTAAAAGCAGAAAAAATCATGGCTTAGTCAAAATTGTGTCCATCTAACTTAAGCTAAGATAAATATTTACAAATGTTCTTAATGACCATTTTTAATCACTTGCAGGATTTAGTGGGCAGCTTTCTTTTGTTTTGTTGTTTTTTTTTAAAATAATAAACTATTTCATATTCAGAGATGTCTGTAACCTGGTGGATGGTTTTGATTTATGACATCCCTCAGACATCAGAATTTTGGATTTGAAAGCTGAACCATGAGGGAGATCCAGATCCTCCAAGTGGTTTTATTTTTCAGTCTTTTAAATTGACTTGGAGTTCAAAGTCTTTCATCCTTTCATACTGCTACTTATACAGAAACAAGAATAACACTTTGCACCCAACTGAGATCATTTGAGTGACACCAGAAAATTTATGCTTGAGGGTTCTCATGAGATGGGTGTGATTAAACCTATTTTACCTACCCTGATCCAGGATGTCATATTTTGGGGCCACCAAGCTCTGTGAAACTCTACAATCCTGCTCATTTCCTCCCTTCACCATTGTGGTTGGTAATGTTTGTTCCACAGGGCTGAGCAGGGCAAATGATGGAGTCATAGAGTGTCCTGAGTCGGAAAGACCCACAAGGAACATCAAGGCCAAGATCAAGAAGCTTTTGCAGAAGGGGAATCTGAGAGAGCAGGTTACACACATGAGGATGCTGGGATGGGTCAGGGAGTGAGGCAGCTGGGTGAAGGGTGAGTCCTCCAGTGACACATCTAGAAGCAGCAGGGACTTTTTGAGGCTGTGAGAAGCTGCTCTGAAGAATGCAAAGAACACAGCCTGTTTGAAAGGAAAAAAAATATAAAAGGAGAAAAAAAAAATCATTAAGAAACTCAGAAGTGCAGCTCAAGGTCTTGTTTTCCTTAGCCTAGTGGTGAAGGAAAATTGTTGTCAGAAATACAAGTATTTAAACAGCAAGGAAGCAAATGACTACTTCTGCCAGTGACGGAGCAGAGCTCAGCTGCTCCCAGCGAGCCAGAGGGATTCACATCCAGCCCGGATCTGGGAACACTCTCAGGAGCAGACACCCCTCTCCTCAGCCTCCCCAGAGCCTGTGGATCAGCCATGGCCCAAACCTCATCACATGAGTGATTCCCACTGGGATCAGAGCTCCTGGTCCCACAGGGAGGGTGGCAGAGGGACCCACTCGGCGTGGGGCTGACTCACCGTCCTCCGCCGTCTCCTGCGCCGCTGCTTCCAGCTCTGCCAAACGAGCCAACAGTGAGTGCATAAATATGTGAAAATATTTCTCGCCCACTCCCAGCCATGTTGAAAAGAAACCTGTTGTGGTTAAATGACTCGGTCAGTTCTTCAGGGATTTTCCAAAGTTTCCTATAAAAAGAAATCTGTGGGAAATGAATGATTGCATAAGCACTAACACATGCCAATTCATCTAAGCCTATTATCTTTTATGGCATTTTGTACTCTATTGTCCTTACTATGGTGAATTTCTGTCATACAGTTCTCTTCCTTATTAAATTATTTACACATTTTGCTCTCGCCGACCCTTTTGCATCAGTAGGGTATTTAGCATCTACATTAGGAAAGAAGGCAAAGACAAATGGTCTCTTCGCCTTTTCTCACATCATATTTTTCCCACCTTCACAGGAATATCTCAACAACAATCTCTTTGAGAACAGGAAGACCTTGCTGAAATGAGAAGTTGCATTAGCTGGGTCTTCATGTTGCAAAAACCCAGTTTTTTCTTAAGGAATATCCATTTTTACAGAGGTTTTCTAAGGTCCTGGACAGAAATGACCAGTATTCATAGTTTTAAAATTACATAGTCCCTTGAAAATGCTGCAAGTTGCCTACAGGTCATCATTTCTTAGAAACAAACCCCAAGTGTCTTGGAAGTTTTAATTACACCACATTTCAATTGGGTTTAGGCTGCTGAACCACAGATTTTAATAGGAATTTCAGATCTTTAAAAACCTTTTGATTTTTGACTTTAAGAGCCTGACATTGCCTGAAAGCCAACCAGGCATTCACCTTTAGAATTAATATTTAATCATGTTTTGAGTGGGGTTTTTTTCACTTTTGAACACTTCCCAAGAACAACAGGTTCATAAATGTGTGAATCATGGCTAAACACTCACCTCTCCAACAGGTATTGCCTCCAGCATGGCTGCATTTTTAAATAACGGAAAAGTGAAGAAGATCTGTGTGATTCGGGAGCTACAATGCTTTTCTTCTAAAATCCCAAATATTGAGAGGAATTCTCACTGACAACTACCAACCACAGAGCTCTAAGACCAGGGAAAAGTACACATTAGCTGCAATAATCTTTAGATTAAACTAAGAGGTAACTCCACATAATCTTAATGTGAGAGAGAAGACTTCAAAAATGGGTTCCAGGATATGGCAGGCAGAGAATAAATGAGCTGCAGGTTCACTGCAAAAACTCGTAACACTAAATATGAGGTGGGACAGCCATCCTTTGGTTATACCATTCATCTCTGTATTGAAAAGACCAAGTCTTCAGAGCAGAAATGCATCCCAGATATCTCAATTCTCCTTCTCCCAGTGCAGGGCAGATTCACCTCAGGAAAAGCAGCAGATTTGGAAGGGTGGCCTAGAGGTAAGATGGGAGTTGAGTGGGGATCAGAGCTGGTGATGCTGAAGACAGGGAACAGGAAAAGGTTCTGTTGTTACACAACATCCTCCCCACCATGCAAACCCTCAGAGTTCCTGCAGCAGCTCCAACAACTGCAGCAGAAATGCGCTGCAGCTCTGCCCCCTCTTTAGCCATTCTTGAGATAAAAATGTCTTAGGCTCCATTTCCCACTGAAGAGGGAAGCAACAGCCAGCAAATCCCCAATTTACTGAAAATTTTACCAACTCCAGCAAGTCAACAGGATCTACTCTTAATTTACCTCTGATCCCCTGCAAGCAAGAGCAGAAAAGTTCTATATCAAGAGCAGAAACATGTCAGGCCAACAAAATCCCTACAGACCAGATCAGCTTTTCCAGAAAAAGGGATTATTTCCATTGCCCACACGAGCAGGTTTTCACAGACAAAAATATTCATTTTGGTTCTCCTGAATTATTAATTTTATTTTAGGTGTTGCTTTGACATTTACCTTTCTGAAACCAAATTAATTTTTTTTTTTTTAAATCAGAAATAATTTGCAAGGCTATTTGCCATCATTCACACCCTGCAAGTGTTTTCTCGTTGTCGAGGGCTCCTGAGGATCTCCAGCACCTGTCATCCTCTGCCAGCATCAACCTTTCCATCTGGGCAGGTCTCCAGGAAAGATTATGGGCAGTGTAAAATCCACCCATCTTAAATCACCATTTTTCTGATATGCATCAGGGGTTCAGAGAGGAGAGTCCATTCGATTTTGTAGCTCCTCAAGCATCTGTATCTTTCTTGAGTCTCTCTTCAAAAATAGATTTATTCATATTTCTATTGGTCTTGTAAGATCTGCTTTGGTTTTTTCTATTAGCAAACTATTCAGTCCATTGGTAACATTTTAAAGGACTTTATCAGCCTATATAATTTTATAATCATTTTGTTGTTTTCACTAAAAAAAAATAAATGTAACTAGTCAGACACCTAATTCTACTTAAGTGCAAATAGATTTTTTTGTGGTTGAATAATAACATCTGTTTTGATTTTCCAGCCACAAAAGTGCGTTTTATCTGGCCTTCCTTTATTTGAACTTTTCACATCTGCTCAGGCCTGCTTCCCATAAACTAAATACCAGATCCTTTCACAATGTAGGAAATTTACCTGCACCAGTTGTTGTCCCAGCTCCAAAGACTTCTTTATAGGAGCCAGATAAAAATGTCAAAAGACTAATAAATACAATCTTAGTGCGCTGCGTGTTTATTAAACATTGCTATTTATTTTCTCCATCCCAAATGGTTGGTACTCACAGACCTAATCCTGCAAAACTTATTTTAATGAATGAACTAATTTACTTTTATGGAATAAAGCATGTTGTGGGCTGGTGCCCCATGTTCCACACAAAATTTGGAGATAAACTTGTCACAACGCTCTATGTTGTCAGCTACAAATTCAATCAGAAATTACAGGGATGGTCAGATGCATTGTGCTTTCAGCAAATAAAAAAAAGTCTTGAGGGGAATTTTGTAAGCCATTTTCAGGGTTGCCTGCAAAGATTTGGTAGTGAATTTTGAATTTTGACTTATTCTGGTGTCTTCAGAGGTGAGCAAAGTCAGGAAGGAAAACAGTGCTAATCAAATATACTTTTAATTTTTTTCTTTTTACTTTTTCTTTTTTTTAAGTAGATATTTAGTTTCTCATTGTAGTTCACATCCCAAAACTTAAATATGTTTAGCAAAAGGAAAAAAAAATTAAAGAGAGGGGGATGAAACTTCAACTGAAGCCAAATAGGCCAAGGGGTTTGGGCACTGCCATCAGCAGATTGGAAAATACATCTTGGGTATCAGACAAATGTTAAGGATCATCCTTTGAACTCAGAGCTAAGACACAGGAGAATTCTGCTCTGCTGATGTGACCAGGAAGATATGCAAAAAAAGCACCCCCTCATCAGCCTCTTCATAATATCTGCATCTATTGAGCATTTCTTTCCAGTGATAGAAAGATATATCTGGAGAACTCCTACGTCCCTGGGCCCCATGCAGCTGCGTCTGCAGCAAAACTGCAATATTGGGCCACTTTCCACAGACAGATAACTCAGCAAATGGCTCTGCAGAGCAGAGGAGAGAATACTGATGGCAAAGCTGAAAAACCAAGTTTTCCTCTCTCAGGACACCAGGAGCATCTCTTCTCTCAAAGCCTCTAACCTCTGTTGTAGGGAAGAGACATGGTTTAATTCTTTTGTGTTGTTTTGAATCTTTAGCAAATCTTGGGCTCTGTGGTTTGGCAATCTCATCAAACACAGCTTTATCAACCCAAAACACCCACCAGTACCAGTGTCTTAAATAGACGTGAGAGAGGAAAGTACAAGGAGGACCACAGTGGCTTTGGGAAATGTTGGAAAGGCAATATCCATGCACTGCCCTTGATTTACACCTTGATTTTTTCCATCTGCACGCAGGATTAAAACTGCGTCATGATGGAACAGTTGTGAGAATCACAAAGAACTTAACAAGTCAAAAATGGATTAAAAAGCACTTTATGGCTTGTTAAAGAAATCCCCCTGTTCCTCAGAAGCATTTTTAGCATCTTATTAGTGGTATTTGATCTGACTAACATATTGACTCGTCATTTGAATAGGAGATGAATCCTTTTTGATGGACCACAAAGGGAGTATAAATTCAAATGAGGCACTTCTCCAAATTTTTATTTAAGCATAACCCCAAAGAGCCCATAACATCTGTAAAGGTTTTTTCTGTGCCCCACAAAAGACCATCCTAATGATCTTTTAAATCATGCCTTTTTTTTTTTCCCTTAGAAGCAATCATTGCATATGTATTTAACTCAAATAATAATGAGTTGGAAGTTCTCTTTTACCTGTTTTCTGGAATGCAAAGCATTAATTTGACTTAGGAAAATATTCTAAGCCAATAGAACATTTTTTTAAAATCTGTCATGGAACTTTAGCATGAGTTGAATTCATCATCAGTCTCTCTCATACAAAGTAGTTCAAAACGTGACAAAATGAAAAACACAAGACATATCAGAGAAATATGCAAAAAGCTTCATGTCTTTCAATCAATCTCTGATCTGAAATGATTTTGATCTATCCAATCTATACTGTTTGGGACAATTTCAGTGTCACCTGAACAGACACTGCTCTGGAGTTACTAGGCAGACCCATAATTGGCTTCCCTTTGGCAAAAGCCAGAAAACTTGCTCCTAGTCATTTTTTGGAGCAATTTTATACCATCTAAGAATTTGCACTTAGGAATAAGTTGGAGACCTCCAGCTCATTTTGAAAACAGTAATTTATAGCTACACAGACATTATGATTTTACAGTGTTTTGATAGTTACGCCTTCACTATCCACATGGAACATTTAAAAACGGATTAGAAGCCATTAATCTTGGAAATATGAGGGATTTGTAGCCTGAAGAGGAACTCAGAGCATTTGTAGTCTAAGTCTCTTTCTGCACCTAGGTGTATGGTGTTGTTAAGGTATTTTATCCTTTTCTAGAACAGGTCAAGAATTATACTGAGGCAACACAATTGTGGTAAAAGTACCGGATAATAAATCAGGGATCTCAATACTTTTATTATCACAGATATTCTTATTGACCTTGGACAAGTATTTAAGCTGGAAACCATTTTAGGCAGTTCCTGTCTCTTGTTACAATCTCCAACAGCACTCAGTCAATTGGATCCCCATATGCAATTTCATCCTTTAGGCACAACAATAATCACAGCCTCCCACTTCATTAAACGTCTTTCATTTTAAAATTTAAATACCTTAGAGATGGGTCAAATCAAATCCTTGTATTTTCTACATCTATGCCTTGAAATGTGGGGGAGATCCACTCAATCCAGCTCTCTGCAGCAGGCTGTTAATTCCACCAGAGCCTGACCTCAGATGTTGGGTTCAACTATTCCTAAACTCTGATAAATGTCAGGTCCAAATCCAAATCTGGATCCCAAACTTGTGGTATGGGCCCATCTGTACTTGAAAGCAACATTAAAAAAAAAAAAAAAAAAAAGAGGACAGCGAAGATCATGAATATTTCTATTTGAATACTGCATACAACAGATTTATGAACTTAAGCAGTTACTTTTTCTCTTTGTGAAATCAAAACTACCACAGGATTTCCCGTCCATATATACCATATGCTTTTCCCAACTTTGTTTAAAATTCTTAGCATCCCAATATGCTGAAGCTTCTGAGCACTACTGAGGTGTTGGGTTTTCTTTTTTTTTTTCTTTTGAAAGCTTTACCAACTTTGCAAACTACACTACAGTCAAGAATTAATTTTTATATAGGAAAAACGATTTTTGTGTATTTATTTCTGCAAAATGGTAATGACTGGTGAAAGCATCATATGCAATGAAAGCCTTGGGTAACAGCTTGAAATAGGATTAATTCTCCTAAATGACAAGAGTGTTTATTTCAGTGTAATTGACTGCATACATTGGGTCAAGACATGCAAAACCAAGTCCTGCCAGCACAAGCCTTGCAGGATCCTCTGAGTGAAATCTTCATTTAGAGCCCAGTCAGAGGCATGACAAGTGAGACACCAGCAACACTAAAGGAAACTTATAAATGTTTGCAAATTCACTTTATGGATTAATGACCCTACACATAAGAATTGACATTTCCAGGACAAATCACTTCTTTATCCTACGGGTATTTCAGCAGTTTTTGCTTACGCCAAAGCAGAGGCGAATTTTTCCTTTTTCAGATCAAACGAGATCTAAAATCTGGGAAGATTTAACAGTAAAGTAAAAACAATGGGGATGTAAATGTTAACCATCTGCATTTGTCGCTGCTGTTTCTTATGATGTGATATCTCCATCAATGGCATTATATTTTTACTTTTGTTATCTCTCATAACTTCTCAATCTATTATGGTTAATCATTGATAAACAAACACTTTGACTTATAAAGTGGCAATCATCTCGTCTAAATTTAACTGTGTAAAAGTCAAACACCTACTCCAAGCTACTCGTGAAGGCTCCTTCTATAGATAGTGGTGACAGATTGGCATTTTCAGACAGAGACTTATCCTACCTGTCTTACACACTTGTTTTAAGATGGGATTAATCACTCTGTGGAAGTACTTTCTTCTTTTTCTTTCCTTGGACAGACTTCAGTAAAAAGCAGCACACAGGTTTTGTTTAAAAAAAAAAAAAAAAAGGAAAAAAAACCCCAAGAGATTATTTCAGGCCTTGAACTTGAATCCACAGAGGTATTTAGCCTCAAAAAGCACAGTTCCTCTAGGATGCAGAAAGTTTCCTCCTAAAGGCAGATGGGAAGAAGGAAGGTGGAGAGAGACAGGAGCACAGGCTTTATAATTAGGTTTCTCACCTGCCCTGACTCTCTGCCTTTAGGGCTGCTGAGAAGCAGTGCTGAGGAGAACCAAGGCACAAGGGAATATCAGACTTATTTGACTCTGTGCTGTTTTACCCAAAGAAACCATGGGGATTGTCACAGCTTCCCTCTGGATTGAATTCCAGTGACAGAAAGGTTTTCCAGGCTTTGGCGAGGGAAAAGGGCTGGCCAAGAGCTATTCTGCTGCAGCAGGAGCAAAGAAAAACCAGCATCTCCCTTTTTCACATGAGATCAGCCCCAGCTCAGCCCAGGGAAGGACCACACACCAACCATGGCTTCAGGACATGAGCCCAAGGAGGCAATTCAATGGAAACTTCTAATACCCTTCAGATCATTCAAATGAAAAGATGCTGATGCTGAAGAGGGAAGAAACATTCTCCCTGGCTTCTCTCCATTTGAAATTCTGCTACAGTGACAGTATCTGGATTAGACTCCAGGACAGTATTTCTGAAACAGCAGGAACACTGCTTACTGCATCAGTTTTAAATTATAAGCCTTCCAAAGATGTCAACACCACTTTCCTGGAGACTTTCCTGAAATTAAAACACTGGGCTTTTCCTCTGAGCCTCGGCAGAGTCCTCTGGATCCATCGCCCAGTGTCACCATTCGTATCGTGATTTCCCCGTGTTGGGTCACTGCTACTTCTTCATTTCTGCTCTATAGTCAGCCTCGCTCTTTGATGTTACTCAGTCACTATTTCCTTTCCTTTTACTTTTATCTCTGTCCTGGCATTCTTCCTTTAAGCATCCTCTCTACCAGATGGTCTCCATCTCTCCTTCAGAAGTGCCCAAAATATTCCTACTGCCTCCTCTTGATCTTCCCCCAGCAGCAAACCTCTTCATCCTACAGAGCTCAAATACCAATGGATTTCTCCTCCTTGCTGCTCTGCTTCTTTCTTGCACTTTGAAAAGGAACTCACTGGAAGCAGCTAACCTCCAATCCTCATTATGCACGATGCACTCATTTATAAGAGTTTACCCAGGAGAAAAATTCAGACGGGATATAGGCTGCTACAATTGAGTTTTTTCAAGTGGAAGCACATCTGATGTCTGCGTGCCAAACAGGAGCTCTAGCTTTTAAAACAGGAGCTCCAACTTTTGCATTTGGAAATCCATACGGATCCTTTAATCTGAAGGTCAAAACAGCTTTCATGAAAGATACTGAAAACAATGATACTTTATATTCACCAGCATAATTACATAAAGATGATTCAATATTGTAGTATCATGAGAGGATTCAGAAAAGTCTCTGTATTATGTATTTTTAAGATGGGGTTTAGACGGTGGAAGATGAGGCTTCAGAAGTTTACAGAGAGGGGAAAAAAAAAAATCTTGTCACAATTTATATCTTCCTAATAGGTCACTGAAACTCTGAGGATAACAATTGCTTTTACTTGCATTTAGCAGTGCACTATAATCAAGAATAAAGCTCTAGATATTTTTGTGGAAGTACAAGCACTTACTAAATGCAGCAGCATAATAATGTATTATATATTATACAAATACAGCGAGGTGGGATTTGTGTTTGTCTCTTTGCAAGAGAAGAAAGAGCTCTGAAATGACCTTCTGTTGATAAGTTTCTTTGAAAAAGGCTTGGCCTGAAACCACTTCACTACTATTGATATAGTCTGTTTCTGTACATAAATCTTAAATGTAAGCATGGCTTCAAAAAATAACTAAGCAATCACAAAGCTTTACTTTTCAG
The DNA here is from genome assembly GCA_024500445.1 of Entomyzon cyanotis. NCBI lineage: Eukaryota > Metazoa > Chordata > Aves > Passeriformes > Meliphagidae > Entomyzon > Entomyzon cyanotis. The sequence goes on from JAKEPQ010001026.1 coordinate 3,093,015, forward strand.
ATTCAATTGCCTTCAAATCCTTTACAGAAGTCCCCTTGGCACTGTCACTTCAAAATCAGGATAATGCTGCATAGTGTTTCTCAGTTTCAGTAAAACAAAAGCCTTATTGAATAAATATGTGTGAAAACGCTGCAAACAAAACCATCTCAGCAGCCACCACCTGACAGGGCTGTGGTGACCCTCCCTGGTGACCTGCGTGAGCTCAACACTCGATTTCTTGGCATATCCCAGCCCTGCTCAATTCCACTGTCTTTGTCCTTAAAACCGTAGCAAAACACACGTTTTCCTCTCAGAAACCTAAGAGCAGGCTTTAGACATCAAGGAACAGCAAGGTGACCTAGGATTTCCATATGCAGGAAGCTGCTGATCAAATGGTATATCCTTTTTTTTAATCTGCTTCTTGGATCGTGAATATAGAGGAAACCTTGTGGTTCTGCTAATCCCTTAACTCTGGGGTTTGTAAGGAGAGCTTACAACGTTACCCCATCTGGGAAATGTAAAGGCAGAGTGAAATATCCAGTATTTACTATCTCATGCCTCGTTCTGCTCTGAAAAAGGATGACTCAGGAATGTTTTTCTTTTTTCTGCACATCATCTTCCAGCATATCCTACACTTTCCTGTAGTTAAAACATTAGCTCAGGGCCATAGATCCCATTAGTGCAGCAAGACAGCAGCACGTGCCAAAGTCCCCCAGATCAGGTTTCGGGGCTGTGGGCTCAGGTATCCACATCCCTGAAATCAGAGCCACCCAGCAATTAGTGCCTGAATTTTGGGCCCTCATTGTTGGCAGGGGGCATTAAGTAGTGCTGGTTTGCAGCTGCACCAAACAGCCACAAATCAGGACAAGGTCCACTGAATTAGATTTCATTGTCCTTTCATAAAGGTTCTCCTAATTATTTTATTTTCAAAGGGTCTCAGTAGTCTATGGGAGCGAGAGGAATCTCACAAGAAAATGTATTTTTGCAGGTGAGGTGACAGGGATTTCCTCTTGTGGAAGGTTCATTTCGATATGTTTGCACTAAAAAGCAAGAATTATTGTCAATTCTCTTTCTGACTCATTAAGCCTAATTAAAAAAAGATTATGTAGCAATTATTGAAAAGCAACTTCTTAAGCGGCAGAATAACAACAAACAGGCTGTTTAAAACAAATATGAAGAACCGTGAACCCGTAGAGTTCAAAGTACCAAAAATGAGAGGGACACCAAGTATTCAGAAAATATGTTGGTTCCCTCTGAAGACTAGCAGGGATGAGAGTACAAACTGGTAGTTGGGTTGAGATATTGCAATTTTATCTCACCTGAACATGAAGTGATCCCAGCTCTTGCCCAACACCCTGGCAGTCCTTTATCTGTCAAGCCAATGCTGGTTTCCCCTCATTTTTTCCATTTCTAAACCTTTCACTTCCACAACCCCAGCCAGCAATGAGCAGTGCCCAGATCAGGTGTGCAGAGCCCAGGGAAGTGGCCTTGACACAGGCCAGGGTGAGGAGGGCAGCCTTCACTTAATAGTGGGGCAGCTACACAAACCTGATGCTTCACACTTCGCGTCGTGATGTGAAGCAGATGTCCAACTCCTTGCTGTTAGACAGATTTAAAAAAAAAAAATAAAAAAAGAGCAGCGAATAAATGCTACAAATTGAGGTGGGGTCAGCTCTGCAATATAGGAGATCAGGCTAGACAGAGGCAGAAATAATTTTCTTGCAGATTAGAAGCAGATAAATGAGAGGGAGAAAGAAGGAAAACATGCAGTACAGAAAGGAAGATAAGAAAGAAGCTGTTCATCTTATGTATGGGAACCAACTGCTGCATATGTATTTCCTATGCAGTTTTAGTAACTATCCCCAAGATGTTAATCTGAAACACTTTGCAGGAAGTAGACCGTCTATTTAATTTAAAATGTTGCTTGGAACACTGCAGGATTTTCAGATAATTCAGTTAAAGCACTGGACACTCAATCTGCACAGCCAAAAGGCTGCGGCCAGGATTTTGAATTTCACACATAGATGTAGATGTCTTACTTAGGAAAAAATGCATTTAAGCATTCAAGTTGAGTCATTTAAGCATTTTTTCTAAAATAACTGTTTACTGACAACATCAAGTATAAATTACATGTGCATGACTGAGGGCATACAGTCGTCCCCCACAATTAGTGAGGGTGGGAACATGCTAAGCCCAAAAATAGAGGGCATTTCCAATGGAATTAATAGAAAAATAAACAACCTGTAAACTAAGGTGAATTCTTGTTCATAAATTAACACAGAATAGCCCAGTGGGAAACGTAACATGTGCAGTTTTCACACATGGCAGAAGTTTGCTGGTGGTTGTGTCCATTAAAGGTGAAGGCTGTGTTACCAACAAGCACGTTTTCATCTGGGCTTAGACCTAGAAATAACAGTAAAAATCAAACACAAACAGTTATTTTCTTCCTTTTGGGATTTGGCACATGTGCTATAACAGACATAGATGGAAACTTCTAAAATAAATTAAGGAATGTACTTGTCAGTTTATTAATCAAAGTTTACCTGCTTCACATTACACGGAGACAAATTAAACAAGCTACCACGGTACTCAGAAAACATCTGCTAACAAAGTCAGAAGTAATGATAAACAAACTTGAGTTCCCTTTGTGGTTGATTTCCATCCAGCTGCATTTAATTATAAAAGAGCTATCAAAGAAAGCTCCCCATTAGCAGCTAATTCAGAATGACTTCAGAAGAAAATCCCAGAGCCTCCAGTGATATCTCTCCAACAACTTTCTCATCTCTGCAAGTGATTGAGAAGAGCTGAATTAGACCAGTTTAGTGATCAGTCCTCCTGCTAACTGCCAGAGTAGAATGATGATGATATATCTTTTCGGTACCTGTGATTGCCTGTTTTCAAAGTAGGACCTATAAGATGTAGCAGACTCTTCCTTGCAAGTAATCTCTGCCAAAAGCATCAGTGCCAGCCAGAAATGCAGAGATAACCCTGAAAATTGCTGTATGCATTTTCTAAAGCAGAGCAGCTGCTGATATCATGCAGAAAGGGAGAAAATTTGTCACTATAAGTTTTTAATAAAGTTTCTTTGACTTTGGTATTTTTCACAATGTAATTGGAGATGTGGGCATTTATAAATATCTAATTCTGGTTTACAGCAATCAGGAATTTTTGTGTTGATGTAGCTAGAGATGTATATAGTCCCAGACTGATGCTCTGAATTAGCTGGCCACACCGTTATTATATTTTTTATTATTTTAAAAATAATTAGAAATTAATAAATTTATTAAAATACAGCTGCCATCCTTAATTTTTTCTTTTTTAATGGAAAAAGCAAATACATCAGGGTTCCCCTATAACTTCTTAAACTGAGAAATTTTGGTAATTTTATGGATAGACAACCAAAGTCAAGCTTAAAAAGTGACAGATTTTCAATGCATCCAGAACTATTAGTAATTTTTATAAAATTCCATAAAGAAAATTCCAGCAGTAATCATGAACCCTAAAAGACTCTAAATATGCAGCTCAGTAATGCACAAACAACTTGTGGCATATTCCTACTTGGAAGTTTGGACAACAAGAAGGCAAGTTTGATAAACCATTGAAATATTTTTCCTTTCTTTCCCAGCCTTATTCTTTTCCTACAAGAGAGAAATGGGTGATTCTTCCCTGAAAGCTCACTGCTGCCTGGCCAGCGAGCAAATATGAAATCAAAAACCCCGTGTGCCAGATCTGCACAGCTGTATTTGTGCTCCCAGAGCTCCCAGAGGAGAGCACACCACATGTCGGTTCCTTGACTTGGGGTGGGTTGGTGAGGTGTAAGTTAAAAGGGCAGCTGTACACTCTGGGAAATTTTCCAGATTCATTTTCTACCGATTGCTTTAACAACACCACAAGCAACGTTGAGGAGTTTGGGATGCTGGTAGCACAGGTAGGAAATAGGAAAACTTTTCCTATGGCTTATTCCTCATTTGATCCCCAGGCTCTCTTGAAAAATCTGTAGGCGCTTTATAGAGGTTTTTTTCCCTGCAAGAATAAAGGGATTGGCTCTGATTGCTGCTATTCCAAGAGGTTAAGGGAAGAAAAGAAATTATTATATATCCACATGGTAATCAACCAAGGTTTCGTGTAACTATTGCTCTTGATGTGGTTCTCCCAGACTCTTCCAGAAAAGAGTTTATTGATGTACCTGGCCTAGAAGTTGGAGAGCCAAAGGAAGAAAATGATAACACAGTTTAACAAACCCTTTGTTTACGTAAACATCCATCCACAATCTGTGTCTGGTGGGGTGAACATACGGCTTTAATTTTACCCTTGGCACACGGATCAAACAATGTTGCCAATATCTATTGTTCTCCTCATAACAATATGCCTGGTGGTTTCAACATATCCTCTCCATTAGCTGGCTTCAGATCAAGCATTGCTGTGTATGTGCTTGTGTCTCCATAAAACTGGAATATGGATCTCTTTTTTTCGCCTGCTTTGTACCAAATGTGTAAGAAGGAGCACAGTTGAGAATGGTGGTCTGCCGTCCGCGTGAGTCATGAGAACAGCTCGCTTCGGAGCGCGTGGCGGAGCAGGCACCGGCTGGGAAGGAGGGGTTGGATGGGATTTGGAAAGCCATGGCTGTGTAGTCAAGGCTTTTCAAAAACCAGAGGAAGTGGTGAGTCAGATCCTTATCCCGTTTTATCTGGGCTTTGCAAACTTTTCTGGATTTGGTCCTTCTCTGATCTACACGAGCCCTGCTCTGGAGCATGGACACGCCACAGGTGGCTGGCAGAGGAATGGCTGGGGCTGCTTTTCCTTGATGATTTTTCCTCTCCTAATTTTTCCAGATTTACTTCCTTTCCATTTCTGCAGAAGGCCACAATAATGTTTTTTTCTTTTAGAAATTTCCAGGTTCTACAGAGGCAGCACAGCAGAGGAGATTGGGATCTGGGGAATGCCACAAGGAGAAACCTCTGATGGACTCCCCGAGCCAGGGTAGCTTGTCATGTCCATGCTAATCTTCTCAGCTCCTGCCTTGGCCTCTGGAGCAACAGCACTGCTTTCTTATGCTTCCAGCAGCAATCAAACTTGACATTTCTCCTCTATATTGTGCTGCTTTTCAGCCCCTACTTCCAAATGTTTGATCCAAAATTCACTTCAGTCAGCAGAAGGAGTCTCATTGCCTGGAATATACTTTGGATCTGGCACCTCCTTTCCACCTTATCACTAATGCCTGATTTATATTCGATAAATCAGTGAGCAAATAGAGCTTTCTGATTTCTCTGATGCCATTTTCACAATAATGGAGAATTCTTTTCTCATTAAAGAAAAATTATCACTGGTAAAGAAAGCAACTATATCTGGGCCATTCAGTGAATTTATTTTGTTTGGTGGTTCCTTTCATTCATGATATCTTGTTTTCCGAGGCTGAAAGATGATGTTGGAGAGGAAGTGGCTGGGAAGGGTTGATGGTGCCTCAAACATTTGTCTTGCCTGGAGCAGAAGCTGCTGCAGTGGGAGGCAATGCCCCAACACCCTTGGCTGCTCTGGGGCCCTGCATGTAGCATAAAAGGATGAGTGAAATCTTGTGGGATCACTGCAAGGAGGCAGCTCTGGGAGATAACACAGTGGAGATCAGCACCACCAAAAACAGGGCTCTGCAGGCCTTTTTTTTTTCCCATGCTCTCATGACACTCCTCCTCACTGGAAGTAGTAATTCTGAAAAGCTTCAGGGTTTATTCAGTATTTCTGTTTTCTTCCTATTGCACCGTTTCTCACTTCCCTGTTTCTCCCCAATTTTGATGTTTTACCTTCTGAATATGCTGAATTCCAGCCCAGTGCTTTGAATGATTCCACTGACCCTGCAGTTCTGCATACCAGCACAGATACATATCTCCTAGGTTTACTTTTATCTATGCTAATTTCACTTCCCCCTCACATTTGCAAGCAGAGAGCAACTGCAAGGCTTCCTGTGCATCCCAGGCTACAGTTTAAGGAGTTTAAAAGGAATTAGTCTTGATGCTGCTTGTGCACTCATATATATTCAAGCACAGCTTTCGGTCTCCTCGCTACACATGTGCTTCAGCCTGTTCTCGACTGTCACAGAGATAACATTTCTATATAAGCTCATTCATTAAGACTATCAGACTGCAATTATCTCTGCTGTGCAGAACGAATGCAGGTTTCCCCCTGTAATGGCATGGCAGGGGAAGGAGAAGAGGGGGTAGAAGAACCCTCCTTTTATTTTTGGAACGACTGCTTTGCTCTGAAAGCCACTGCAGTTCTGGCATTACTGGAAAGCCTAAAAGTAACATCCAAGTCCTAGCCCTTAGTGGCTGAACCCATCAAGAAGCCAAATCCCTCCCTGAATGCATCAGGTAGATTCTTTATTTTTTATACATATTTTTGGGTCAAACAAAAACTTTAGGGGAGTTATTTCCCCTAAAAACACCTGTGGGAGGTGGGGACACTGAGAGTCAGAAGGAAAACAGACTCCTGTAAAATTCAAGCCTTATGGAGAGAAAAAACCAGTGCATTAACTTTGAAATTGTCTAATACCACAGATTTATTTATTTATTAAAGAATCAATTACCTTGCTTAAAGTAGTTAATTACCTTACTTGAAGTGGCACTCATTGACACACGATATTTTCTCTAATTCTCTATTGTGCATAAAAATGCAATATATTTTAATATAAATAGTAGCTGTTATTGCTTTAAACACCAATTTAATCAAGGGGTTTGACAAATGTAACAATAGACTGATTACTTTTTTTGACAGTATTTTAAGTGAAGGCTTTGTCAATTTTGCTATCAGTTGGATTTCATTCTGAAATAGAAAATTATCATCATGAAAACACTGTTGTCCTAATCCACGCAGTTCAAAAAATGCTCAATCCACCCTGATCATTGCCACTTAAGAACAGAACATAATTTGAGTTTAAATGCAGTGAAAATAGAAAGCACAGCTCAAGACAAACAAATGGGGTCAAACATCAGAGTTACTATAGGGTTATGTTTGATTTGGTTCTCCTATCTGTGTCCAACCTGCTCTCAGCAGTTGCTGGAGCTCTGCTTGGGATATATTTGAGGTTTGGGAAGAAGTTTCTAACCAGACATCCCTGGTGAACTCCAAAAAGACCTGCTAGTGAGGGAGGTAAAGCAGTATTAAGCCAAACTGAAGCAAATGCTGGCATATAATTAACACAGCATTGTCAAAGAGAGCTCATGGTTTAATTTTAGTGGGGAAAATATGGTATCTCAGATACCATGATATGGGTGTTTGTTCACAGCCACTGTACCTGTCAACTATTATTATCCTGATGCTGCCGTGTTCCCTGAACTGTTTTGATTTCTTAACAAGAAGAGAATTTTCTGATGTGCCATCTATAGGGCACGGTTTACCAAAGGAAAACTTTATCTCAAATTTTTAATAATTTTCTGTCAATTCCAATAAAATCAGATATATTTTTATAATACTTACAAAATAATAGCAAATGTGACTCACCACATGTGCCACTATTTCATTTGATATTCTCCTTCTCCCACTGACTTTTCTTTCCAGCACAAAATGCAATTTAAATGTCAACTTGAACTAAAAAAGTTACATTCCTGGGGAGATTGCCGATATCTCATACAATCTCAAATAATTCTACTGCTATCCACTCCTTTACCTGTTTTCTTCTATTTTAGTCTCTCATTGTGCAGGTTCTAAAATTAACAAATGGTGGAAGGGAAAAAATAATGCAGAGTTCTTTTACATATAAGTGACAGGACAAATCATAGAATTATAGAATGGTTTGGATTGGAAGGGAATTTAAAACTCATCCCATTCCATCCCTGCCATGGCAGGAACACCTTCCACTATCCCAGGTTGCTCCAAGCCCTGTCCAACCTGGCCTTGGACACTTCCAAGGATCCAGGGGCAGCCACAGCTTCTCTGGAAAATTTGTACCAGGGCCTCACCACCTAATTTCTTCCTAATATCTAATCTAAATGGACAAAAAATATTGACAATCAAGTGTATAGGCAGGACAGAGAATGTCCACAGAGGAGATGCAGGTCTACTTTACTTTGTCCAGTGATTTTGTGCTTGGGAATTTCATTTAGAATTGGGAAACTGTTTAAATTTTTATATTTTGGATTTACCTGAGGCTTTCAGGTTCCCCTAGGAAAGCTGTCATCCCTTTGCAAAGGTGTTTTCACTCTCCACAAGGTTGTTTTTCATTGGGAAACACCACAGGCCCCACCAGCCTGAGTTTTCCCTTCTGGGACATGGCAGAGGACACTCCAGCTCAAGTTCACTGTCACCTAGCCAGGAAACAGGAGATGGCAACCAACTGCCCTGTCTGAATGCCAGAGTTCAATTCACTCCCACAAAAACATCTTCATTCATAAGGCCAGAGAGCTGTCATGATCTTTCTTTCCTAATGAACACTTTTCATCTGAAATGCCTAGAAAGACTCCTGAATTTCATCCCCAGCTCCATGTAACATTGCACAACAGGCATGGGAAAGCTGGGAAAAACAGCTTTGCTGACATCAGTTAGACGTCAAAAAGTTTAATGCTGAGATTTAGCCCTAATCTCTCTGTTTTAGTTCCTTAATTCCAACACTCCTAGTGCTCACCAATTTGCAAGAATACACAATAAAGATTGAGAAAACCAGCTCCTCCATTTTTTGAATCATAGAAATAGCTTGGACTTCAGGAGAAATAAAGATTATGATATCAAGCAAACTGAGAACTCACTGCTGCCTGACTTAGAAAGGATGAAGATGGTTTAGCCTAAATGAAAATTAGAGATTCAATATGTCAAAGACACCCAAAGCACCATGAAATGTTGGAAATAGGCTCAGGTTCAAAATGAAGTCTAAACTCACCTGTAATTGCCATGGGAAATAGTTGCTGGAAAAGCCATCTGGGAAAATGCATCCAAGAGAAGAATCCTCAGTCAGCCTGTCTAGGCCCTTCATCCAGTCTGAACACAGAGTTTCCTTACAGACACAAAAAATTGAACTGTGCCACAAATTTCCAGGGTCTTGATGGTATCTGCAGCAATAGATGAGACCTGCATCAAGAAATGTTCACCAGGAGATTTTTACAATTGTTTTCTAGAGAAATTATTGAAAACTGGGGCTAGAGTCAAGTTCTATATATACACATAGACTTCAAGGGCCATTTGCACATCTGAAAACCCACTTCTCCTTTCTTTTTCTGGAAATCTGCACATCATCTATCATTGTCACCTAACTTTTGCAGCAAACAGGTGAGGACCTTGTTAGCTCCCGGTTTTGATTCAGCCCTGCAGCAAAACCCATCCTTTGCAGAGAATGGGGCATAATCCTTCAGGTAAAAAAAAAAAAACCCAGGCTTTAAGATGCATTTTATTACTCATTTTCTGACTCTCAGTTTAATAAATATATTTAAGGTGTCTGGGTTCTGCCAAGAGGGAAAGTCTCCTGCAGCCCCTGTATATTGCAGAGATTTGAAGGGTTGCTCTGCTCCAGGGATGGATGAAGAGCACCTCATACTGCCTGTATTTACCTCTCAGAGGTGTTGGAGGCTGTAATTAATTACTGTTTGTAGAACCCATTGAGATTGTTAGAGAAAGGCACTAGAGAGCGAGTGGTGCTATAAATTATTACACTTGAAAACATTCAAACTCTTCAGCCTTCCACTGCTCGCCTTCGCACAAACTTGAAGCATTTCCCTTTCTCCTCCTGGAATAAAATTTGCCCTCTTGACATGCACAAACCATTAGAGAGGCTGTGCTTACAAGCACCTAACACTATTTTCTCAAGTTTATTTTGACATTGACTTTTAATCAACGTGACGATGATTGAAAAAGCCAGTCCAACGTTTCGCTAAAAAGGAATATTAAAAGTGCATTGATTGTGTCTGCAAAGATATGCAATTAAAAAGTATAAGTGCTGTTATTTAACACTCGACTTTACTTATTTTGAACTCTTGTGGCCCTGTTGTGTACATGGTTAAATGTGCAATTCTGTGTGTTTCAAGTAACTTGGCTGTAAGCAATTTTATATTTTAATGAAAATAATTACAGTTTGAGTAATATGAAGTGTATCTGAAGTATAACCCCTGATGCTACTTCCCCAGAATTAGCTGTGATATAAATTATCATGATTTATTACGGTTACTCTGTGCTTTACATGTTTATAGGGGATCCTGGCTAGCAATGATGATTCTTAACTAACAAAGAATTGCATTTCAAAAGCAATTTTTTCTTGGATCTCATCTGTAATTCTTCCCCAAAAGTGATATGATTTAACTGTGCTGCAGTATGTGCTATTGCAAAGATGGCATTATTGTGCTGTCATTTTGACAGCTTACTTTAATTTACACCATTTAATGGGCGAATACATTTTTTAAAAATCTGGTGTTATTCTTTCTTAATATACCATATGCCATCGATCCCACATGCACTTCTTTGCATAAGCACACCAAGTTACAGAGTGGAATAAAGCAACCTATGTGTCATGTACAACCTCTCCTTTGAGTGACACATCAGAAGCTGAGGTCCTCTCTGCTCCTCAAGGATTTGGTGGATCCTGTGACATTTCTGAGCCTCGAGCTGAAATATGTTACACGATACGTGATGTCCCCACTGGCATCTGTCCACCTCAGAGACGGGCACTTTTCAGATGCGCTGTGCAAAAATAAATTTCTGAAAGTCATTTGCCTCGCTAAAAGAGGCAATATAGAGAGTGTAAAGATTGTTGTAATTCCATCACTGCAAAGGCCAGTATCTGCAGCAGCTGGTTTCAATTCCAACCACTATTTTAAACTGTTTGGTCAAACAAAATCTCTTCCAGCTCCCGACACATTTTGCCAGCTAATGGTAGCTACTCATCAGTACGGGCAAAGGTTGGACAATCATTCCCTTTGTCTTCTTTTGGGGAGGGCAGCGTGACCATTTCTCTATCTGGGGAATTTCAGGGTCACCTCCTAAGGAAGCAGAGAATACAGGGGTTTGATCCAGGCCTGTCCACACCTTTCCCATAAATGTACACCTCAGCTCAGCAAACATCAGCTCAGAAGAGCTTTCCCATCCAGACTCATTTACTTAAGCATCCTTCCTAAAGGATTCAGATACTCAATTTACTAAAATCAGGTTGGGCAGGGCTTGGAGCAGCCTGGTGTGGTGGAAGATGTCCCTCCCATGCAGGGATTGGAACAGGATGAGCTTTAAGTTCCCTTCCAACCCAAACCATTCCATGATTACACGATTCTACCCACATTACAAACTCTTCAGAGGATGCCACTGAGGGTAATCCCTCCTCCTCCTCCTCCTCCTGTCACCCTGGGTTCACAGACTGTGTGAAAACATCTCCACAACTCCCAGGTCACCCCTGGCTTTTCTCTGCCTCGCTTTCTCCTGCCCACAAAAAACCCTCTGTCAATTTGCTCAGCAGAGCCTGCAGTCCTGGCCCAGGAAAAATCTCTGAAGGCTTCAGAAAATCTGCTGTGGGACGTTATCTCAGTAGAGGAAAATTTCATTTGGGAAGCAGCCCAATTTAAGAGAACAATTTCATGACAGCGTGGAAAGCAAGCTGATGATACTCCAAGAACTTCACTTTATTTGGTAGACTTTTGTCCGCTTTCCAAGGACACCTAAGAGTTAAATAATTTAAGAGTGTAACAAAAACAACAAAAAAAAAGATATCCTAGTCATTCCATTTTCCTGTTAAAAATATTATTTTTGGACAGAAATTCTGCAAACAAAAGTGCAAGACGAGCTGAAGATTTTAAGCAGGAGGTGTCCAAGGTTGAAAAGGATTTTGTTGACATGAACTGAAGAAATACAACATACCTTTATACTTACTTAGCTCTTTGATGTTATACATGATACCCAGTATGGCATTACAACCAACTGTACATGTCATAAAAATACAGAGATTCCATGTGGAGTGAACCTGCAGTGAATTAGTGCCTCTGTCAAGGTGTATCCTGAAATGCATTATGCCATCCTTGCTTCAAATTCCAGTTTACACATTCCCTGCAACTCACATGACTGGGAATATTAAAACATCCCAGCAAAAACAGGGAAAAGTTTCTTTTAAATTCCATCCCACTGATTAACAGTAGATTTGGAATGAGAAATCACATGAAATATTTAGAAAATGATGCACGTTTTAATAAATGTTAGCTATTGGGGAGAAATATGTAATTCACCTCTTTTTTTCTGGGTTAATTTAAGACAGTAGGGTTTGGGTCTGGAGCACAAGTCTGATGAGGAGTGGCTGAGGGAGCTGGGGTTATTCAGGCTGAAAAAAAAGAAGCTCAAGGGGACATCTATAACTCTCCACAATTCTATGAAGGAAGGTTTTGGTGAGGTGGGCTCAGTTTCTTTGATGGAACAAGGGACAGGACAAAACAGCCTCAAATTGCACCAGGTGAGGTTTAGGTTAGATATGTGGAAATTTTTTTTCATGGGAATGGTTGAAAAGTATTGGAATAGGTTTTCCAGGGAAGTGCTGGAATCACAATCCTTGGAGTTCTCAAAAATAGTGTGGATATTGCACATGGGGACATGGTTTAGTGGAGAACATGGTGGTGGTGCTGGGTTGATGGTTGAATTCAAGGATCTTAAATGTCTTCTCCAGCCTTAATAATTCCATGGTTTCACCTGTGTCTCACCTGAAAAAACTGCTGGGAGTTTTATATGCCCAGAAATGAGGTATTTGTACAAAACAGAGCAACAGATGCTGACAACTGACACACACTTCCTGCACCTACCGAAAATTACCAACATCTTAAATTATTTCCAGGTGCCATGAAAAAGCTGCAGACTATTGAACAGCAAGTGAGAAAACTGAGACCAATGTAAATTTCTTGGGGTTTGTACACATTAGTTTGAGTGGTCACTTCAGATAGAAAAATATCAGAGGGAAACAGTAAAGAAAATGCAGCCAGTGCTATATGTAAGGAAGGGACTTTCATTTTAAACAGGGTTTATACTATTTTTTTTCCTTTTTTTTTTTTTTCAGAAGACATCTCTGAGATGGGATTTGCATTAGACTTTACTGGAGGAGTGGAGAAGTTGCATCTTTTAAATCTCTATCAGAAATCCTACAGAGCAGAAAGGGCAATGAACACCAACTCCCTCCCCCTCCAGTGGGAAAGGAGCAGATGAGAAATTTTACAAGTTGGACACACAGCCCCTTGACCTGTGTGATACTGGATAACCCTCTGCAGTGTCAGGCAATGGATCATCTTACCTGCTGCTGCAAAACAGACTTCCTTATGTGCTTGGAAAGGACACTTCCTATACCTGAGACAGAATTCCTATCCTGCTTCACCTATGGAAGAAAATCAGAACAAAACAAAACTCACAAACAAACAAACAAAAAAAAAATTCAGCCAAATTTAAAAAAAAAAAAAAAAAGAAAAACAAATCTAAAAACAGAACAAAGAGAAACTTTACAAAAAATTGAACTCAACCCCCAAAACATTTCCCAAACCAGCCTTGAAAAAGTACATTTTAGTTACTTCCCCCATCTCTTTCAGGGTGGAAATGGAACTCTGAAAAAATGCAGCAGAACTCAGATGCCCTGATGGAAAGGAGAGTTTCTGGACGCTGAGAGAAGCATTGAAAGCAGATTGGTGTTGTGTCTTATTTGTTTCTGATGGGTTTAGTGGGTCAGCCCTCTTCCTCCCTCCATGCAACACACGCACACTGATCTATAGCACACACATATGGTCACCAGCATAGAGGCAGCAAATGCCAGATCAGATAGAGAAAGAGTAAATTTAAGAGGTTATAAATGTCTTTTCATAATAGTATATGTTCAATACTGCCACTAAAGTAAGAGTCGAAAGAAAATATGAACACTTTTCTCCTCTTTTATATGATCCTAAGAAAATAATTTCTGTTCCATTTAGTAACAGCTTTTGTTAAAAGGTGATTTTAATGGCAAAATAATTTTCATTTAGAATCTCTAAGGAGAACCGTTGCCCTGGTGAAAATTAGTCAAAAAGGTTCTTTCCTGCCATGAGGTCATAAAAAGGTGAAACATTTTCAGTGGGAAGGAGGACAGAGATGTTGGTACAACACATCCTGGCTGTCACATTGAGGGGGAGATGGAGGCCTTGTGAAGTCAGTTCTGTGTCACCTCTACAGCTGCGTCCAGCCCCCTTTCAGTGGTTTTTAACACAAGTCCAGCCTTATGTATCTGCAAAAACCCTGCCACAGCAGCATTTTCTTCAAAGAGATGCTGAGATTTGCTTTATCAGATAATGCTGCAATCCTGTCTAACGTGGCACAGGAAGAAAGGGAAACTTCCCTAAAAACATTCCAAACTCCTCTTCTTGCCACCCACACGTGCAGTCATTGCTGAGAGGCAGAGCTCTCACGCCCTGCAGAGCATCTCTGCCCCTCGGGATGGAGCCTGGGGAGGAATCACCCCAGCAGCCACTGCCAAGCTGCCCCAGTCACAGCAGGATTTCCCCAAAGCCCCCCTTCCCTCCTCAGCACAGAGCTCAGAGCTCTTTGGGTGTTCATCACAGTAAAAACCTGGCCACAAGATTTGGAATCAAAGGCGCCGAGTTAAAAACGCTGCTGGAAATCTGGCACTTTGCTCAGATGTCGAAACGCTTCTGGTCAAAATATGGCCATAATCACTAAAATGTACAATTGCTTCTCATAATCAGCAATACTTGCTCACATAAATAATTTTACTGACTCCTTTCACAGGAAATACTAATTTTGTGTGACACTGGGAAGGACTTCTAAGACCTAGAAGACAACAGTGGCATAAATATTGCAAAGACAGAGTTATCTAAGGCTGTATCACTACAGCTTCAGTGGATGCAAACCAGAGTCAGTGTTAGTTCTGTAAATACTTCTGCACCACCTCATCAGTGTGTGGGAGCAAGAGGTAGATTTGTATCCCTTGGAAAATATATAGAAGCAAAGAGATGGCAGAGAGAAAGATGGAGATTTTTTTGTAGATGATCTTTAAGGTCCTTTCCAACCCAAAACTTTCTATGACAGGAACATATTTGTGAAGTATTAAACAGTGACTCGGTGCCTGAGAAAGGACAAACAAATTATTGCATTATGAGTTTTGCTTTTGTTCAGTCTCACAAAAACAATCACGGAGCTGAGACGTTCAACATTTGAGTTTTAAAAGGAGTGCTCTGGGATGATGGTCCCTCGTTAAGGGATCAGCTATAATGAATCAGCTAATGAGCCAGGGTGCACCATCAGCTGATGGCAGATATACTTCAAGTCAAACCTCTGCTCCAGCATATTTATAAAGCTTTTTCAAGCAGGGTCCTGGGTCAGACCAGACATAGCAGTCTTACAATATTTTTTTAAAGTATTGCCCAGCCTTGGAAATACAGCTGAGCGTCTTGGATTCTTCTCATAAAGTGAAAGGGGCCATGTGTCTTGTAAAGACAAGCCCCAAGGGAACTGAGGTAAAGTATTTTTGTAGCCTTAACACAAATTTTCCTTGTGTTTATGACTTCATTATTTTAGTGGGTGTGTTATTTCAGTGGGTTTTTCAGCTACTTATTTTCTATCTTCTTTTTCTTTTTTTTTTCTGTCTACTTTAAATAACGAAAATGGACTCAACAGATGATGCAGAGGTCTTTATGTCTTTATAGCAGAGCTACTGGTTTTCATTCCTGTTTCCTGAACCTCGAAGAATCATGTGCTTAAGATGCTCAAAGAATATTTTTGTAACATAATATTAAAGTTACTGTTGGTGTCTGGTCAGTGTAAAAGCTCCCCATATGAGCAGAGGTGAAAATTTTAGGCATCTATCTTCTGTTAAGTGTAGTGAAAGAGTTAAGACAAAATGAATTAAGGGAACACAACCGACAACAGAAAAATTGTTTCTGATTAGCAGGAAAACCCAGGATTAGGATGTGGTTACTCTGTAATTGCAAAATCTGATCTTCAGTAATATCTGGCAGCGTTTTAGGGAAAAAAAAAAACCAGTGAAAGCACTGAAAACTAATACTAAGCTCACTTAAGGTGAATTAATCCAAAATACTGGTCTCCATACCTATGGAGTTGGCCCTAGATTGGGGGAGCCTTACCCCTGTAGCAAGCTGCTGGAATTGGTAGGACAGATGTGGTGTAGCACATCTGTCTGGCCTGGGCAGTGTGATTTTCACAAAAATGCCCTTTTCTCTTGGTGCAGCTTCAGCCAAAATGGACAGAGACAGCAGCTATTGATCAAGCAGAGCTAAACCGATAACCCATCCAAATTGCCAGTTTATTAATTATCACTTCTAGTTTACCTAATGTCAAATCACTTGCCATATCTGCTTTACTGGTAGCTTGTTTGCCTAATTAGCAGTAATTTGCATTTTAACTGAGCCTGTAAGTTCCCCGTAAAGTCTGTGCTTGGGGACCCCAGTGATCACCAAGTTGCTGGTCAAAGTTTTGATAAGAAGTAATGCTTGAGTAAATTCTGCAAGCCATCACCCTAAGGCAAAGTAATCTCATGGTAGGGATGGCTGAGTGAAATAATAGGAAGCATGGAGCTTTTCTCAAACCTAGAGCCAAATCTTTTACAAGACATGAAGTTCTCATTTTTCTTCTTAAAAAAAAAATAGACTTTTGTTCTGTGCCAGAAAAAAAAAAAGAAATACCAAAATATCAAGACAAAAGTCTATACTTGGATTTATGACATGAGAAAATCCAGGAAGGAAAGGAAACCTCATGAGAAAGCCTGTTTTCACTACATTTTTACTTAGCTTTCAAAGTGTACACAATGGCAGAAAAAGGTACGTTGAGCTAAAACCCCAAAATGTTCAAAAACATGAGGAGTAACTTTCCCTACCAAGTCAGAAGAGGTGGTACCATGAATTAAAACCTGGCAGAGTCCTGACATTCCAGTCCATGATGTTCAGGCTGCATCTTCAGCAAGAGCCTATGAAGAATTGTCCAGTGCTCAACTCTTCCTGTTGTGTCCCAAAAACTCTGTTAATTTCAATCAAATATATTAAAAATATGGTGGAGAGGTGAAAGTACCTACTACAGGCATAGCAAATGTTCAAGGCATCAGGCAGAAGTGAGTTCAAAGGAGAGGAGATAAGCAAGTTGCAATAGTTAATGTTTTCCTGTTTCAAACAAACAAAAATTGCAAGAAAAAGATAAATGTAGTAGACTTAATACATAAAAGAGCTTGGTGGGAAACACAAATACATGATTGACTCAATTGAACACAGATTAGAGTGAGGAATAATTCCTTATGGATTATCTTGAGGGGCAACCAATACCCCTTCTTCCCCATCCAAAAAAAATGCAACATAATTGAATTTTCCACAGACATGATTGGACTTAACATCAACCAAATAAAGGTGCACAAAGCAGGTCATAAAAATTAATTAAGAATGTACAGTTTACCACTCAGCTGTCCCCTGTAGCTTAATCTCTCCTTTTGTTTCCTTCTGGTCTTCGAGTTTCAGAAAATATTTGATTTTAAAATTGTCCTCTTCAACACAGGACTATTTCTTGCACTCAATCTATGTCTCACTTCCACTGAAGGGTCTTCATGAAATAACCCAATTCTGCTTGCAGGTCCTTTAGAGTAGACTGTCCTTGCTGAGTGAGATCTGAGCAATGGAAGAAAAGAAGGATATGTAAAAAGGCATTGCTCACTCACTAACAAAAATCAAAACAATGACCAAAGATGCCTACTCTGCACATGTTGTGTGCTGTGGTTATAAAATCTGAATCCTATGGAGGCCTTTGGGTTTGGGCAGGAGAGCTCATAGAAATGAGTTGTATTTAGGGTCAGAATATGACCACTGAGGTGGACAGACTTTATCAACCCTTCCTTTACTAAGGGATTTTCTGAGCTTCATCTAATTTTCCTAGGAAAAGCACCAACCAGGGAAGCTGCTGCTCACTGTGCTCTAACAGTCCATCCAAGGGTTAAAATATTGATCCTTACCTACAATATAATGTAGCTTGACATGTTTCATCAAGCATGTCGCTCTCACTTCAGTTCCAGAGAACTTCTCTGCAAAGTGAAAACAAGTTAAAAAACCCTCAGATTGCTACTAACAGGTTAAATGTATTTAAATAAATGAAAACAGCAGAGAAAAAAAGCTTTATCACAGCACAATAGAAAATTAGGCACCAAACTTTAAACAAACTGTGCCATTTGCTTTTGCAGCAGCAAAAAGAGTTTATTATTTCACTATTTCATCTCACCTTGTGTCATTAAAATATAGGACACAAGTAGTAAAACACAAAGTAAATATGCACATATCTTTACACCACGTAGGGCAGCTATAAATCTTGCTCTTTGATAACAGCTGTACTATAGCAATCATTTGAGCAGTGCAGCTGCCACAACAATATCAAATTTTATAGTTAAAAAGCAGTCAAAACTTTAATGGTACAGTGGAGGTAGATATATATTGTGCTATAAATAAACATTATCTAATGAAGAAATGAAACATGTTTATTTTTCCTTGACATATCGTTCAAAATCATATATCTTTGCTGCTGCAAGCTGCTATAATAGCAGCCATTATACTTCAGCGTGTATAACAACAAGGTCTGTAGTTGGGCTAATTACCCTGGATTTAAATGAGGGATGGGAGAACTTCAGACAGCGTGGCCTTGCGAGCAAGGCTTTCATTTCAGCAGAGCAGTATCTTAAAATGTTATCAGAGCTAACATGTGCTGGCAGAGGTTCTGAAGCGGTTGGGAATGCAGTGAGAAACGAGTGGGTTTTCCCCTCAGACGATGACTTCTGCTGTGTTGGTGTGACAGGGTGTAATCGATCTGGGGAGCAGGGGACCATGAGAACTGATGTGCTGCTTCAGTCACTGCCACATTACTCAAATATGAAAAACCTCTGAAAGGATCCTAGAAAGAACATGTCTGGCTTGGACAGGCTCATCTCCCTCCCAAGGTAATGATGTGCCTGAAATGTGGTTTATGGGAATTTACTGAGGTTTCTGGTGTGCTCACATTCAGCCTTGGGATGCACTGATGGCACTGATGGAGAGATTCACCTGCCTCCTGCACAGTGACTGAATGAGGGCATGGGAATGGTCTTTAAACACTCTAGAAACGACTAATATTGAAGAGTTTTGAGAACACAGCTCATTGTGCTGTGTAAGGGAAGGCCACAAAACATTGTCTAATGTTCAGGTGTGTGTTTCTGCTGGAATTTTCTCTCGAGTGCAGAGTGGATTTCTGAAAGACACCTCCCAGTCCCTTCCACCAATGCCACTGCAAAGAACTTTCTGGAAACCACACTCTGGGTGCCCTTAGAACAACACTAAAATGCTGTGTACACCAAGGTCAGTCCATGAGACCGCACCAGTCTCAGGCCAGGGCTAGACACGCCCAAAAAAGTCTGGTAGATTTGATGTCCTCAGCACTAGCTCTTCTCCTCTTCAGCTCCATCTCACTGCTCCCTAGGATCATTAAGATTGGGAGAGACCTTTAAGATCATTGAATCCAACCATTAACCAAGCTCTGCAGGTCCACCACAAACAAAGGTGTAGCCTCAGACTACTAAATAAAAAAACAAAGTCCATAACTACAGTATTCCACAAAGAGAAAGAGAACTGGGAAAAACAAAACAAATATCCTGGGTTCCTGCAGCAACAGGGAAACTGGCAAGTAAAATTCATGAACTCCATTCCCTTAAAAATCCTCCTCAGGAAGCTGTGCTTCCCCTCTTCACACCATAAAATTCTCCCTGCCAGAAGGGAGATTACCATCTTGCCTGGAGTTTGCCTCCTGTTCAGTGTGGGTTTCTCTGAAGGTGACACATGGACACCCTGGTGGGAATTGCTGCGACCCGGGGGAGCAGATCCATTGGAGATCAAATCCCTGACAAACAGCTTATTACTGTTAAACTTTGTGCATGCCCACCATCAGAGATCCTCAGGGTGCTTTTGCTTGCCATCAGCAGTGCATTTATCCAAAAAACCCCATGAGATGCTATAAAATAAACCCGACAGCTGTTAGCAGAAGATGACAAATCCTAGATACCTTTTCGTCACATTGCAACCTATACCATTTACTCCATGTTTACAAACAAATTGCTGCAGAAAAATATTAAGTCCTGGCATTTAGAGAAGCTCTAGAAATTACTCACTCCCCTGGAATTCTGCATGACAAATTAAGACTACGCTTCGACTCCTAATAAATGTAGCAAGAGCAAAGTTTCATAAACATTCTTGAGATTTCTTCTGTAACAGCTTTATTTTGGCTCCCCACTTTTCCTGCTTAAACAAATGGAAAGGTTGGCTGATATTGTCAAAATACAGCACTTCGCATGAACCAGGAGTCATTTATTAATGTAATTAATTGAGCCTGCATTGTAAAACATAAAATCATATTTTTACTGGGGGACTCACCCACACTAAACAAACAAACAGAAAACAGCAAAGAAACCCCTCGTTACCCCAAGCTAAGAATATTTTCTTTTAACAGTCAAATGATTGCAACTGTGGATCTGTAAGTAAGATTATGTGCTTCCAGAAGTGGCCTTTCAGAGGCCAACAGGGTAAGTGTTAATGAACCGTGCAATGTTGGGTAAGAACAGAACAGATGTTTGCACAACCATCAGGTAGACCTTTGTTTATATAAATGCACCACAGTAGATAATACCTAATACCTTTCTCATGGCTTAAAATAACCTTCCCACTAAAAATACAAACAGGCTTTTTCCCAGTTGTGAACATGCTTAAAATCTAATTAATACACAGCCGACTGCAAACCCACCAAACTGCTCAGGCAGGGTCGGACTTGTCACCCGGCATCACCTCTTTCATGACACAGTCTTAATCTCCTCCTTTGTCCTTATATTGCAGTTTTTGCTCTAAAGGTTTCTGCACTAAAAAAGTGGGGAGGTGAAGCCATAGTTCAATTCAATTTATTTTTATATTGCCTCTCATACAAAGTCTTTCAAAACTCTTTATAGTGAGAGATAAAATAATCATATAACACTTGCTGGAATCCAGTGCGGTGACTTTTACACCCAGGGTAAAAGCTACGTATCAGGAAAGTAAAATTAAGAAAATTTAGAAACAGAGAGAGGATTAATAAATACATATTGTTTCTGCACTGTAGGAAAGGAGGGATGTACCCAAGTACACACCATGCCCTGGCAGAACAGCACACACAACCTGTGCACAGGGTCATTGAGTGGACTGTGTCCACCCTGCTGTACCCATCAGATCTAGAAAATAAGCACCAAAAAAAATACCTCTTGGGCCCCCAAAGTAACTCTACCCCATATCTAAACAAAACCTAAATATCAGAATGCTCACCCAGATTATCCCAGTATAAACCTCAAGCAGTACAGGAAAAAAATGCTCCTGAAAACACACTGATAATTAAAGATAGCATGTTATAAATTCTGTGATACAGTCTTGAATTGTCATTGTAAAAGTTTACTATGTCTTTGAGGTCCATCGATCCAGAAGCCCACACATAAAGAAGCCTGGTAAAAGAGCATCTAAGAAAATATTTGGGCAACAGATAATATTTCTTCCCACCTGTCTTCATGCCCACACCACTCAACCCAAGCCACATCTTTATAACCCACAGTAAGAAAACACAATATATAGTAACTCATTTTCTGACCTTTTAATATTTCTGCCATTGATTGTCAGAAGTGAGGACGGCTCTCTATCCTAAGGTGATGGATTATTTAATTAACTATTGACCTTTTCAGTATCAGATGTTGACAATGAATGTGCTCCTGTGTAAGCTGCCTCCTCTGGATGCTGTTCAGTTCTCCAATGCACATGGATTTTTCTCACATTTTGGTATTAAGCGTAACATTTCTATTATTTTAATCTAAAACCAAGTCAAAGTCTTGTATTTAGTGATGAATACTTTTATGATCTTCTGCCTTTGTGTTTTCTTTTGAACTGTATTTCTAGCAGAATTTATATGAATATTAATAGAATTAAGTCTTTCCTAGATAAAATAATTTCTACTGCTTACCTATGACTTAGGTTCCTGGCATGTTTTCAGAACAACTTCTGCACCAAGAGGCAAAGAAGCCAACACAGAAAGGAGAAATTGCTCATCCTCTGTGCACACGGGTCAAGGGACGTCCCAGACTGAAAATTGTAGGAGTCATTTGATATTACACTTTGCCTTTGGGCCCAGCAATGACTCCAGCCAGGAACACGACATTTACACTGAGCACCTTTAAAAAGAAAGCATTTTACTACTTTCCCATAAGACATACAACGTGAAGCCTTGTTTACACACAGGCAAACTGACTTAAGACATTTTCTTCCCCCAAAATAGAGAGAAAAGATCCAGATTCTCATCCTGGAGACCTGGGATCCCAGTGCTCCATTCTCAGCAATTACATATTCAGCTACAATCTTTTTATAAGCAAACAAGGTATTTTCCTCCACGAGCTTGTTGTTGGAACCGAACACTGAACAAATGATCCGTGCCTCCAGGTTGTCAGAGAGATTTACATGTGACTACACAGCAGTTTGGGTATTCCACTGTGATTTCTCTCCAGGACTGAGAGAGCTGATTAATCTAACATATTCCTGGTAGAAACCGACCAGCATTTCTCCAGGAAAAATGTTCATAGCCTGGCACACCTTTGTAATAATTATTCTCTTCTGATTTCATCTGTTCACTTAGAAAACATATTTGTCAAACCAGGTACCAGACAGAAGTTTTGAGGGCTTTTTTTCTTTTTTTTTTTTTTTTGTGCTAAACAGGCAATAATATTGTTTCAAGGTGTTTCTTAATTATTTTGGTAATTATATAACCATAAAACGACTTTATAGGAATAATTCCATAATATATACCTGCACCAGCAAATAACAATTACAAATATCCGTAAGACCTATTTACAACAAATTGTGTTCCCCTTATTTTTAATTTCTTTGAAATTATATTTTTGTCTGTGAAATCAGCAGTACACACAGCAGTAAATATTCCTGTGGCTGATGGATTTGGTAAGTGGTTTTAATCAGGAGCTTTCCTTTTGCATCAATCAGCCTTCCCCGCAACCCAGGAGAAACCCCTACATATGTCATCGATACACCCAGATAGCGGAGCTATAACTCTGATTTTTTGTGATGCTAATACAATATTATGATAGATATCTATTAGTGGGGAGAGTGGAGCAGCAGACAGACTCCAGCTCCTCTGACAGCGGCTGCTCTTTCTTTGTCAGTGTCAATCCACGGCGGAATCGCGGGGAATGAGCGAATGTGACAGCAGAGGACCGCTCCAATTATGGATGAAGGGATACTATCTACTCCCACTGGTTGATGTGATTTATTCGACGGTCCTTCTGCATTTATAGAGCAGCAGATTGTAGCTGCTTATGAAGTGACAAATAGTGCTCAATGACATTGAGTGACTTGTCTGATCAATTTAGCTCGTCTGAAAAGTAGCCGTGAATCGCTGTCCTTGTTGAATGACGGCACTGAGCAGTCCCGGCTCAACTCCACCGACGTGAGATCTGAAATGCCATTAGAAAAACTATTAAAGAGGACTCCTTTTAATCACACAACACAACAGTTCCGTACAAGGAATGAGAAATAGAAACCTTTCCCACGGCTTTGCTTTGAAGCGCACCTCACTTGAAGAATGTTTTGCCTTCAAGACTGTGTCAGGAGAATGTTTTTATTATTTTATAAGTTCCTGAATATTTGATGTATTTTTGTGGAGGAGCAATGTATCTGACAGAGGGGAAACAAGTGAAGTTTTCTCGCAAGAACCAACAAAGCAACTTTTCATGTTTTCTAGAAAAGTTGCCAACAGTCCCGATTTTATTGAGCCTTAAGTCATTAGATTAATTTTGAAATTCAGAGCTCCTGGAATCCAGTGATGATGTAATCCAGTTTTTATATTAAAATCGCTACAAAAAAGAAAAAAGGAAATTCCTGGTCTTGTGGTCAGAGAGCAACTTAAAAATGTGATTTTAGTGAACACAGTACAGCCAAAATCCAAAATAAAATTGGAAGCCAGCTTACAAATGCTGAAGGGTTTTGGTGGATTTTGAGAAGTAACCTTAGGACCGCTGGAGCCTGGCAGGACATTTTCACACTCAGGGCTGACAGCGCAGGAATTTCTTAGAAGTCTGGCTCATTTTGATAGAGCTGTTGTGTTAATACCCTAATATTGAAAACTGTCAAACTCTCAGTGGCTGGAAGCCCTTCTGGCAGAGGGAGCTGTTAAATGTGAAGAGGTGGCAGAGCCAGGCTCTTGGGTGCCATAGAATTCCCACTGCTTGCTTGAGCCTCAGCACGGCCCTTCTAGCAACGCTGGAATTACATGATAAGGTGTCATTTGGCATAAGCAAAGACCTCACAATAATTCCTTTAAACAAACACTGAATTAAAAACCATTGAGAAACCATTAACAATTGTATTTTATCTAGCATTAGATTAGTATTTTTATAAAGTCATAATGTCACATCACACCTTATAAATAATGCTTATGATATTTCTTACATGAAGCAGGCACAGGAGTTGCCTGCGAATCGTAATTCCATGTGTAAATATATACAAACTTGTGAGGGAGTCCACACACATATCAATATATATATGGTCATAGAACGAATAAATCAATGTCTGCATGTGGGGTGTGTGTGTGCCGTTCATTATATATTACAATATTAAACTGTTATCCATGCACAAGTATATTTATGTATATATTTCAATTTATTAGAGCTAGGCAGGCCTTTACAGACTTAATAAAGAGCACCAGCATTATAAGCCAAGAACCATTTTTCCCTTTCCCTGTATTATTCAAATTTATTAAACAATATTTCACATTTGTTTGACACAATGTCAAACTCGGGACTCCTAAAGAACTGCTGCAGCTTTGGAACTGTTATGCTTTCTTGGACTTTAATCATTTTTGGCAAGGCTCCATTTCCTGTCAGAAAGTGAAACAGCTTAGGAATGTCATTTTCACGAAAGAAAACAGAGAGAATCCGAGAGGAAGTTCTCCTCCACTCCAGAGCCCCTAAGATACTCAAACACACTCGCAGGAGGGCTGGAATACATCAAACATTAGCAGAGGGAAAAGGACACACTTTTCCCACATTAAAATACATGGATAAAGTTGAACTTTCGCTAAAAATAGTTCCCATGACTAATCCTATTAAGTTTTTAAAAAATTGGGCCATATCTCCCTTGAAGTCAAATTGTTTTTTAACTTTAGAATGACATTAGAAAAAGACTCTAAAGTGCCTTTGCTTAAGTCAAAGTCCCTGGAAGATTATTTTTTTTCCTTTCTGCTTTTTTTTTTAAACGAGATATGAAAAATGAGGGCAGGAGCACGGAGCACTCTTCTGAAAGGGCAATTTACCTATTGAAGAGGTGAGGAGGATCAGCCTCTCCCAGATCATCGCTTGTGATTTACTGTTGGAAAGAGAGAAAAGGTTCAAGGGAGAACACAGACCAACCCTCCCCTGTGCCAGCTCAGTGCCTGCAGGAGCTGAGCACAGCCAAAGGGGCAGCGATGTAGGAAAGCCTGCAACATTTTTGGGCAAGAATCAAATCTTTTCTTGATCAGAAGGCTGCTTATGTAAAAACCACCTTGATTGCTTGTTGTGATGGGGAAACAAGTAACGGCCAGATGGATTTTGAGAACACAACCCACACCCCGGCAGGAAAAACACTGCACCAGGAAAGTTAGCAGTTCCCACCGCATCGTGGCCACGCTGGCAGTAAATAGAACTAAGGGCTTCTGACAACCACCAGATCCCTGTACAATTTATGAATCCTATTTGAAGCTCATCTGAGTGCTTTTCTAGCAGACCAAACACTTCCCAAGGTTTACGCCACCCTTGTTTGTCCTAGCATCCCAGACAGCAATCCCGAGCTATGGTAATGCCGAGCTTGTTTCAGTGGGAGAGCAGAAGGAAGTTGGCTGCAGAGGGGGTGAGAATACATTCCTAAAGGAAAAGCAGTTTGCAACAGGACGCTGAGATAATAAGGATGTTTATCTCATTCAAGGAATTTGACCTAAATCCAAGCAACAGTCATACACAACAAGGAAATGCAGGTAGGTTTATCTGTCACATTTTCCCTGGAGTTTGGTTAAATACCAAGTGCTGGGATTTTAGGAGCCTTGCAAATGTCTTAGCCCTGATAGCATTGGTTGCAACATGTGCTTAAACCTGTGTGTTACAAACCCCAGTGGAGCACAGGCTGCCCTGGGGCCCAGACCAGGGAGGAGACCCCAGAACCATGATCCACAGGATCCAAAGACAGGGAGAGAACACCCAGCTGGCAAAAGCTGAGCAGAGTGTGACGTGTTCAAGGAAAAGAAGAAATCCTATAGGGAAAAAATATGACCTATACCTGTGCTGGGAAAAACATGCATGCTTCTAGCTCAGTCACAAGAAAGATCAGGAATTGGTATTAATGAAATGAGAAGGATGTTGGAGAAGAAAAAATAAAATGAAAATAAAATTAATAACTCCCTTAGCAATAAATTTGCACTTTCTGTGGTTTGCTGGGGTTTTATTTCTGTGGATAGATGAGCACAGAGCACAAGGGCATGAGGAATGGAGGAGTCACAGGAGTTGTCTGCTTCCATAAACCTTCACATCTCCCTGTTTAAATTCATTCTCCATCTACCTTCACCTCAGCACTGAACAGGGAGCAAACACAACAGCATAAACATGCCTCAGGTTTGCACAGGTAGATGCACATTGTTAAGGAAGGGGAAGAGCAGATTTTGGTGGAAAACCACCCTCCTTACATGTGCTTTTCCTTTCCATCTCTCAGGCAGCTGGGTCAGGTACGATGGGGTGGTCCCAGCATGTCCCCCACACACCAGGGGGCTGTGAAAACTCTCAGCATCAGCCTACATCTGCTTGCCTTGAAGTCATCCCCCCACCCCCACTGCCATAGCAGCTGAGTGAGGTCAATCCCGAAACACTTGTGAACACGTCGCTCCTTCCCACCCCTCTGAAGCCCCTCTGGCAGCATTGTTTTCTTTTCTGCCCCCAGCTGAGCTTTCATGGTGCTCTCTGATGTTCCTGCAATGAATAACTCATTCCCCCAGCCCAAACCTGTGCAATAGGTGCCTTTGCTCTTCCCACTGCACCCCTGCCAGTCATCCCGACAGCATCTTCTTCCTCAGACCAGCCTGGCTGCTGAATCCCTAATTCCAGCCCAGCACATGACATTTGTTTGTTGTCGAAAGTATAACTTGGTGTTTGCACTTACAATAATGTCTCGTAGCAAGTTAGTCACTGAGGGACATTTCCAGTCATTTATTTTCCAGCACAGACTGCAGGTTTCCATGGCTATATTCCACAGGAAAAAAAAAAATAAAAAAAAAAGAAAAAATTCCAATTTCGTGTGTAGATGAAATACTTCAAAGTCTCAAACGCTCAAGCCATCACTAACACATGCAATAATATAAACTGGAATGAATTTCCAGGATGTAGTAGGCTGAAACTCAGCTTTCAGAGCAGCAGGGTTGAAATGCACTCTGACACCAGCCCTCCCCATCCCTCTCCCCACACCAACTAATTCCTCCTTACCTCACCTTCTTCTCGGGGTTGGCCCAGTCTAACAGCAGCTGGCAGTCACGTATTAACACCAGAGCCCATGAGTTTGTCCAATCTACAGCTCAGTCTGCACTTCCGACCCATCACCATAGTATCAGTTTGTACTGCAAACCCATGAAGTCAACTCGTTACACATTCCTCCAAAAATCTCTCCGTTCCTCAGCACCCAGCCTTCATTCAAACTCACCTTTAGCCTCATTATATCCTGTATACTTCCCTGCATGCTAAGGCAAATATAAAATCGTTTAGGTTGGGGAAGCTCTCTGAGATCATCAAGTTGAACCATTAACTTATCACTGCCAAGCCCACCACTAACCCACATCCCCAAGTGCCACATCTGCATGTCTTAAATCCCTCCAGTAATGGGGACTTAAACAGACTTTATGAAGGGTTATGTGATGAATCATTGCTAAAAGTTTTGTTTCTATTGTTGGAGGAGTCTTCTTTTGTACTGGGGAGAAGGAATTTGGAGAGTGAAATCTATATCTGGAGCTATGCTCCTAGTTTTCTGTACAGTTAAATACATGTAAGGAACTTATTCAACTTCCTGAATTTAATAAAAATTAAAAAAAAAAAAAGAAAGAAAAGTCCACAATAAATTGTGCTATTAATTAGCTGTTAAGCGATGATCACCACAGCCATTCTTGTTGATAAACTGTGCCACTAAAATCCCAGCCTTTTCCCACTCCCGTTGCTCTAGGTGCCTCTCAAACAGCAGTTCACACATTACACATGGCCCTCCTCCCTTCTGTCCCAGCCTGGTACCTCCTCGAGGGTGTCACACACAGCCATCCATTTATCTTCCCTTTTTATCAGCTTGCTGAGCCATTCAAACATGGGCAGAACTTCTTGAGGCCTCCCCCCTTTTCCTTCCCCCCCCCCCCAAATTTCCATTTATATCTAGATTTTTCCAAGCCCAACACAACCTAATGGGCAGGAGAAGGCCTGAGCCCAGATTGTTTAACAATGCCTTGAGGGGTTTATTCACCAAAGTTCGACGCTCTGACGAACAGCTTGCTGCAGCTCTAATGGTAAGGCATATAAAATGCATCATACATTAAATTTAATGTTGCCTCATTAGTCTTAATTAGTTTCCTACATTACACCAGGATTATAGTTTCTTCGTGTTTATGTTTGCTCCTAAAATAAAGTCTACACTAGACAACAGTTTGGTGTACTTTCTAACCTTTGAATAAATATGCCCTGAATGGATACCTATGGATATTCTTAACCTTGAAGAAACAGAAATTAGGTGTTGTTACCATTGCTTTTTGGACAGGGAGGCTACATGGAGTCAGTAACAAAGGAATAAATTTAAAGGAAAAAAATACAGCATACAAACATTAGAGATTACTCAACTTGTGTTTTAAAGGGTAAGCACTAAAGGAAAAAGAAGGGGCTGTTTTCTTCATAGAACAGGGTGGCTTTTCTACTTTTATGGATGCTTTGATAGCTTGCTTTCCTACTAAATAATTTTGTCTTGTGGATTAGATTTTTCACAGTTTATTTTCTTTTGGTTTTAAATTCTGTTTCCAGGTGATGCCTCTGCTTCATCTTTGGAACTTTGTTCCAAACATCAGCAGAGCTCATCCCATGGCTGGCCATAGTGACCAACACCAGGACCATGCATTTCAGAGGGCAACTCAAATAACTGGTCTTATACAACAGTCCTACCTGAAATGACATTCACATTTAAAATAAATAACCATAAACACCTTGGGTCTATTTAAGACAACTCAGTGTCACTTATAAAATTAAACCAAACTGATTTTATTTTCTTTTTTTTTTTAACAGAAGAAAGGGTTAACAGGGTTTACACCAGAATCGCTTGAGGAATCAGGTTTCTTTTCAAAACACTTTTTTCTCAAAGTTTTTATTAAAATGGATAATCCCACTTTTCTTCCTGCAATTAATTTAAAAAGCAATTCTAAATTTTAAAAAGTTTGGAAAAAATAGATTTTTTTCTGTAGTGTCAAACTGAAGCTTGATTTTTATAAGCATTGAAAAGATGAAAGCTGGTTTACCAAATGTTGTCATTCTTAATATTTTGGCTCAGATCTTGCCATGAAATAGTTCAGTCTCTTGAAGCTGTTTCTTGCCCAACATAGAGTGAAATTCATACAAGTCTATTTCTTTCTGACTGATTTGTCCAAGCACCCACAATAGCAAGGAGGAAAGAGAAGTCAATTAGCATTATTACCAGTTAGAATTATGCTGATATTTTTAAGATTATTGCCTTTCATGTCCCACACCATTAATTTGATAACATTTAATAAAATTTCATACAAATTTGCATGTGGCCTGGTTTACTTGTTAATTATAATTTGAAGAATATTATTGAAAAGACAGTGCAAATCTTCATATTTCATTTGCTTAAGGGTTTAAAAGAAATTATTTCATCCTGTTTGGATTTACCCTTTTCAGAAATCTTTGCACAAAAGTGAGCATTTGAGGTTTCTTAATATTTCTATGGCTTCACCAGGTACACTAAAACTGCATTTCCTCTGAGATAAAACAAGATGACTTAGGCTTTGAAAAGCCCTTTCCTTGGCTCAGGAAATGGGGAAAAAGCTTAGGAAAATTTTCAAGAACTATCTGGCTTTAAAAGTAGATCAAAGTCTAAATATTTGTTTCCCAGACAATACTGAAACAATTATTTAAATGGCGAAGAGTACACACATACTGACTTTGTTCAAACTTGAATTTATACTTTTCATCCATCTACACTACAGTAGCATGTTTTCCTTAGGAATGACATCTTGGGAAAGGCCTGTACAACACAAAAAGGAAAAGGTTTACATGTTCTAAAATCCCCTAATCCTGTCTTTTTGCAGTCTCTCCATAAATTGTTACCTTTTTCCTCAGGAGATAAAAAGCTCAGTGGTTTCTTTGGGTTCCTGGGGCAAACTGCAGCTACAGAAGAGCTTCAGACTCAAACAAACCAACCAAAACCCCAGAAACACAGAAAACTACACTTCTTCATCATGAATTCAAGGAATAACAAAATCTATCAGTAAATATAGATGAGGGCCATATCAATGGATGGATTCACAGGAGGAAGGAGGACTGGAGGTATTAAGGACATACCTTTAGCAGTTAATATCATGTATAATTACAGCACAGTGCTGAGCATCTGAAAGAAATTTAGGAGAGGAGGGGTGAAAAAAGCAATCACTGAATGATGATCTGTTATTTAGAAACTGATGCCCAGGAACACACGTTCTGTTTTATCTTAAAACCACACAAGCCTTTCAGAACGGGTGAGACTTAACAGAGTTGTTTCTATTGCCAAAAGGCCCAAGAAAAGTCAACTCTGCCTCCTGCGTGGGTTGGCTGCAAGGCAGGATGCACCCAGGCAGGATATATCCACCTCCCTCCACTCTGGCTCATACAACCTCCAGCAAAAAATAATAGATGTTGTAGGAAGGCTGTGACTTTTTCTCTTTTTATTGCCTTGGCGCCGTGGCCCGCTGGCAGCAAGGACAGCCAGCCATGCTGGGCTGCACTGGGAAAGGCTCCCAGCATGGCTGGAACTGGATCCATGGAGAAGGGGAGCGTGTGAACCCCAGGCACCCCACGCTGCAGACCAGACCTCCAGATGTTGGAAGAGCAGCGTCTCCCGCTCGGCGCACGATGGAGGAGGCGACGAGGGTGGTGATCCTGCCGTCGGGAACTGCTCTGCTCTGCAGAGCTGGCAGGAGATGAGAGGTACGTTGTGCTCTGCAAAGAGCTGCAGCAACTTCCTCCAGAGCAACAGGGAGCTGAGCAGAGGGCGGCTGCACTGTAAATCACAGCTCCAAGGCTTCCGCAGGTGAGGCACAGCTGGGCAGGGCTCTGCGCACCGCGATGGAGCAGGCAGGATCTGGTCTGGCCCATCCAGACTTTTCGTTTTTCTGGCTCTCACTGAGGGGGATCTATCGCCTTCCTGTTGGATTTCTTTTGAGGCATGAAGCAAGCTCTGGGACAACACCCAGAAGTGGATTAATTAATTTATTCTGCCTTCCCAAACAAGGTTTGAGCGCTTCCGGGATCAGCCGCGCTCCTCGCACGCACATGAGCTGTTCTGGCAGGGGCGCCTCAGCCCAATTTGGTTTGAGTGACAAAAGTTAATTTTATTGATGCACAGCCTTCTGTGATGCTAGGTAGGAGGTCCGACGATGCAAATCAAACTGCTTCTCCCGAAATATCCCAGTGATTGATAAAGAGGCAGTGATGCAGATTTTTGACACTTTTGATCCTACCACAAGCAAATGCTAAATTTAGCCCCGAGAATTTAAAAAGCTAATGCCACGTTGCTTTAAAAGCCATCCGTGAAAGATATACATAGTTTAACAAAGTCCAATGTTATTCAATGAAGATTTATTTTTTTCAATGCCAAAACAAAGCTGTAACAAGCAAGGTTTCAAAAATAAGGGGGAAAAAATAACTTGAAACCAACCTAGGTATTGAAACACGTCAGATATGCCGTTAAAGTTTCATTTCACTTCTTGTGAGAAGGTTATACATTGTATTTTGATTTCATTACTGTATATCTACATATAGATATGTGCCAACTGTTCTGCAAGGTGTATAAGGGACATATCCAGACACATTTGAACAAGGAAGATGACTGACATTTACAAGAAAAGCCTTTATTATATGTCTATATTTTGTTTCATTAATCATGTATGTTCATTAACCAATCATGGTAATTTATTATGCACTGTTTGAAGCCATGTTGCATTACAATGGTGTCATTGTCACTTTGATCATCTAAAGATCTTGCAGAATGACATTTCCAACCAGAGGACCTGGCTCCTCTGTACGTGCTGCATGAATATGTACTAGAGACTCAGAAGTGTTAAAAAAAAAAGGAAAAAAAATCAACAACAAACCTGCAGTGCAACACTGTTTGCAAGATACAGAAATTAATTATGTAGCTCAAAGATAACAACCCACAAATTAGGTAGAAATATTCAGGTGAAGTGATTTGCACATGATTTTAATAGTGGATAAGCACCAAAAGGAGATGCTATTCATTTTGTCATGTAATATTTGATCATTAAGTGTTTTGCTAGGTTGTATCATGCTCGATCTACACAACAATTTGAAAAACATACCCTTTACAAAACAACCGAAAAATGTTCTCAAAAGTCTGGGCTTTCATCACTACCAGGCATTGCATTTATATAGTGAGAAACTAAATATAGGTTTACCAAAAGATAGAGGCACCATTACCATAATTTTGCACTTCCTTTCTCCTTAATCTAAGGTCACTGCAAGAAATGTTGTGAACCTGAGCATTAGATAGAGTCTGACTTTATGGAACCAAGGTTTACCACTTCTTCACTGCTCATTTCTGCCTTCTATTGCACCTTTCATAAACCTACTGATTAATATCAAACAGTGAACAACTCTGACAAGCAGGATTACTAATCCAACATAACAGTTTATAGTGTGAATGAAAAAAAGTGCTCCATTTCCAGCCACTGCACTTAATAATAAATTCCTGTTGTACTTAAATGTTGAAGGGATTACATAACTGTCAAAGTTCCTTTAAATGTTAAGGGTAGTAATCATATTAAAGACATACTATACAGAAGCGAAAGCAAATGTCAGTTTAGCTATTATTACCATATTTGCATGGAGTTTGGAAATATAGGGCCAGATTCCTGAGCACGTCACTTTTGGGCTGGTTGTGGCTGAGCAAAGAGGAAAAAGAGCTGCAAACCAACCCCGCCAGTGCTGCAATCCTGTGCCATATAAGGGTCAGAAAAAGGAGCTTCACGTGCCCCAGCACAGCCACGGGGCTGTTCTGGATTCCACCAGCTGAAACAGGACCACCAGGACAATTGTGCCAGAGAGACGGAGGGGAATGCCACACATTCCTCCTCACTCGCTCCCTCTTCCGCTGCGCATACTTCACACAAGGAAGCTGCTGGATTGGCTCGATACCATCCCGGGACAATTCTGAAGCACCCACTTAAGACATGCTTATGACAACTGCGACCCTCTTGGGTATCCCTAAGACAGCGAGAGCCAGGAATCTGGTGCAAACAAAATCAAATATGCAGATGCTCTCCGTGCAGTCTTTAGATACTGTTCCTCTGACCTCTGCTATTGGCTTAAACATATTAAGCGCCCTGGAGTCAATTAGTGCCTCAGTAACAAGCAACACTATGAGTTGTCCACAGAAAATTAAGATAGATTAATTAAACTGCTATAAATTGAAATATTAAAAAAAACCCCAAAAGCACAGCAACAAAACCCCCAGCAAACAGAATTCCAAACCCAACGAAGACCTAGATCTCGGATTGCACTCTATATTTACCTCCTTCCCTGCATTGAAATCATTTGCAGGATTAAAACGTGAGCCTGGCGCCTCCCCACTCTATGATTATTGGCAAAGAGACAATTCTTTGACTGTCTTCCAGTACTCTTTTAAAGGACTGGGGTTATTCACGCAGAGCCACACCCCACATCCAGCAAGACAAGAGGAATGCTTGCCTGTGGAAGTTATGTGCACGCAATGAAACTCTTGTTCCCAAGTTAGAAATGAGACCCCATTATTAGCATTCCTGATATTCATAGCACTGCTGGCGTTCCACAGCACCCAGCAGGGCTCAGCCAGCAGCCTCCAGGAAAAGAAATGTCTAACCTTGAGTTTTATATCATCGCGAAATCAGTTAATTTCAGAATTACTCACCTGCAGAGCCCTGCTGCAGTGTTGGTTTTGAGACAGTGGACTCCAGCCATGGTTTCACCCAAAAGATGAATGCCAGTGATGTCAGTGGATTCTGATGTCCTGGAGGAGCATCAGTACTGAAATCTTTCTTCCAGTGCTCCCTGAATGGTGTTCCTTGGAAATGCTCCACTTACTCACTGCCTCACCAGCAAGCTTTGCCTTATAATAAATAGAATAATGAAAAGGCAAAGAGCAGCAATGTAAGTAATTGAGTGCATGTTAAGGTCCAGGGATAGTTACAACATATTTGATACCTAAACATTAAGTATTGTCTGGTAACCTACCCAGTGGTGGGTGGAAAGCAGTCTTCCGTGGCTCAAGAATCCCTGAGATGTTGAACATTTTCCTCTACAAACTCAAAAATTCAAAACATTTGCCAATAATACACGTGTAAGAATAGAGATGTCTCTGGATAGGGTCTAGGGAAGGTCAAATTGCTTTGAAACATCGTCTCTTTTTTTAGGTTAGATATCACTATGGCAGTGATAAATATTTTGTGAAAAATCTAAATAAAGCAGGCTGGATGTTGCATACTTAGAACGGGTGTCACTAAAGGAGTTTTGTGTTTTCTTTCATTCCCCCAAGTGAAATTTCTAGGAAGGATTTTGGCAACTTTGTTAGTGTGGAAATCACCATGGGAAGCGCATTGGCCCCAAGGCGTTCGACGACCTACGATGTGTTCCCTGTCACCACAGCTATCACGTCTGGCCCCTCTTCATGTCAGCCTCTTCCTTTACAGGAATTTTTAGATGAGAAAGGAATTGGTCATGCTCTTATTTCTCAGCATTCTTTTCCGAGAAAAACTATGAAAACAAACTGCTTTTTTTAATTTTTTTTTTTTTTTTTTTTTTAGTTAGTGGCTCTTTTTTTAATCTGTTGTGGTGTTTTCCACAAATGGAGAAGGAGACCTTGTGGCTCAGCAGATGGTCACCTTAGATGCTTTCCTGAGGGTTGGAAGGGTTCAAAGAGGGAACCCCACACTCTTTCATTGGATCCTGAGGTCCCCCTGGCCCGTTGACATCTACCATCTAATGCCTGATGACAGGGCAACGGAGACTGCATGTTTCAGCAGCATTTCTAACACTATCAAAGCCCCTTTCCCTTGTAACTGAACTGTTCTAATTATGCACATTTCCCTTTGCTGTATTCCTCAAGGTCTTGTCTCACCAAATGATGTAACTCTTGATTACAGCTCTTGTATTCAGCTTGTACGACGAGGCTGAAATACTCCTGAACACCTTGATGACAAGTACATGGATTTGCCTGGCAAAACAATAACCACGCTAAAGCTCTTTTAACATCCTGGTTTCTTTGCTGAAAGC
Organism: Entomyzon cyanotis; assembly: GCA_024500445.1. NCBI lineage: Eukaryota > Metazoa > Chordata > Aves > Passeriformes > Meliphagidae > Entomyzon > Entomyzon cyanotis. Next base: position 3,128,560 of record JAKEPQ010001026.1, read on the forward strand.
ATCTGCCTATACTGTCAATTCATCCTGTGCCTCTTGGGTGCCTGACTTCAGCACAAGCATGCAAGTCCTATAAATGAATACATGCCGCTGGGGGTAGCACTTACAGTAGAAGAGGATCGTCTCATGAGTGATAAGGGTGACAGAAGTGCAAAGCAGAGCTGAGTGGATCTGGCATTCACATTGGGAACAACACAGCATCCGTACGGGAAGATTTTCCCACAGAATGACATGCAATAATTTATTCTAAGCCCTTCCAACTTGTGTGTGGTTGTTTTTTTTTATTTGGATTTTTTTTTTCTTCCCCTCCTCTGTGAAGTTTCTATCTTCTGCAGCTCTTCTCTAAATAACTATTTAAGATGCCACTGCTAAAATGAAATGCATAATTCAAAGGAAAACTAATAACCCGTCTGACCAAATAAATAATTACTAGTCAACACTATCCCCACATAACTACATTCTACAAAAGAGTATCACTGAGAAAAAAAAAAAAAAAAAAGGTGAGTTTTAGTACTAAAATACAATGATCTAAGGCAACAGATTTAAAAAGTCCCAATTTTAAACCAGTGGTTATAACTAGACAAGTAAAATAAAAATATGCCTCACAAAGTTTTAAGCAGGAAATGCTGTTTTTTCAATGACAGCCCTGCACTGAGCATTTCAACTTCCTAAAGGTCAGAGCATGAAGGACTTCCAGATCCCCCAATGCTGTGCAGCTCAGAGGAGCAGAAAAGCTCTCATCCTGAGCCAGATGGGTTTCCCAACACATCCACTGTAATGTCTCCAACACCAGCCACCACCAGATGTTTCAGCAGATGCCAGAGTGGATGAAATAAAGGTGGCTGAGGGGTACTCCTTGTCTTCTGGAGGAGATCAAACATGTTCCAACCACATATGACCTGGAACCAGATAGGTACAGGCACTGTGCCATCTCCACTGAGAGCCATAAATCACAGTGGGACATCCTCCCATGTATGGCTGCCCTGACCAAAACTGCTGCTGGAATAGGTGAAATCCACTGATCCCAGGGCTTGAAGTCTTAGTGAAAAACTCTGAAGGCTCCCCTGGACACCTGCAGATATCCTTTATTCCCTCCCCCAAATTTCTTATTTCCCTCTCCCACCTAAGCCCACCCCTGTTGCTGCTTAGCTGCATTGTTCAGCAAATTGGCAAAAATAACTATATACCAAAAAAAAAAAACCCCACACATTGTTACACTTACCTGATACATAAAGTCCATGGACTAAAATTTACATATTTTACAAAGAATCTGTACTAGCATTTAAAAACTTCCATTCCATTTAAATACAGACATGCAAGCAAAGGCAACAGAAAACCTGTACCTTTCCCCTGGAAACTTTGCTAAACCTCAAGCCTTTTCTCACGTGTCCATGAGACATGATCCTCTTGCTTCTTGCTGCCTGTTCTCCAGCTGTTGGTGGTTAGTGCAAAAGAGACAAGGAGTTCAATCCTGCTCTTCAAAACGTTTCTGCGTCACTCTCAGGCACCTTCTGCCTTCAGCAACTTGTGCAGAGACTGGTTCTTAAACATGTTCCTTTAGACTAAAACTCCCCAAAAAAATAGCATTGACAGGAGGTAAGCACTCAGAATTGGTCAGTCCAGTTAGTCTTGATTTTCCTAGGCAGCAACCTCAAAACATAAGCACAGCCTTCAAAACACAAACTTGGAATGTCAACCAAAGGTCACAATTTTATTATTTTTAAACCAGCTAAGTAAGAGTCTTGAAATGTCCAAATGGAAGAGTAGTGATGTAGTATTTTGAATTATTTAACAAGTCTGAAATATGAAAATCCTTTAGAAGAAGGAAATCCATGTGGTAAATGACCAACTCTCACCTTGGTGTAAAGCAGTGGGAAAGGGGAGCAAGGCTTGTGTAATTTTTAAATACGACACTATCTAAAATAACTTGTGGGTTTGAAAGGCGAGATTATCAGAGTCCACCACAGAGATCTGGTGTGGATTTAGCAGACAGATTCTCCAGGTGGTAACTCTCACAGCACACAACTAGAGCACCATAAAAATCACACACAAATTTATATATACACAACAAACAGATTTTTAAAAATTACTATAATTAACAACTAGGAGGAAACACAACAAAAGTGGTTTGAGGAACCACCTGTGAGGTGCTGAGCAGGTCTGTTCTACCAGATATCTGTGATGCTCCCAGGGCATTGCTGCAGGAGCAAGTGAATCATTGCTCTGAGCATATGCAGATCTTTGTGAGGCTGTCTTAACAAATTTCTGTAATACATATGTGATTTAAAAACACACTTTCATTTAAAAGTTCAGTTTTTGTAAGCACATCAAAGCTTTGCAAATGTAGATTTACTTCTTTTAATAGTGCATATTAATAACATAGATATAATTATCACTATTCATATTTGAAGACTCACAAATACAAATTTTTCAAAGATTACTTGAAATTCAAAATGGGGAGTAAAGAGATCCATAATTTAGCGGGTAGAAGTGGGAGTCAAGTTTTCTGGAGCCTAATTTTCCCAGTGTTTAAATATTGCAGAGAATCAATGCAAAGCTCTGAAATGAACTTTGGAAAAAACTGTTCATTCCCTTTACTACACTTATCCAATACATAAACTCAATAGGCTAAAATTCATCTACTTTACAAAGATTTGGTGCAGCTTAATAGAGTGCTTTGAGATCTTGTGATGAAAGAGTGAACCCAAGTACAAAGTAATATAATAAAGATAGCACCATTAATTAGAATTATTAAAATTCATACACTAAAATCTATAATCTAAGCAGTAGGGACCAAGTTATTCATGGGTGTTTAAAATAAGGAAGAACATTAAGAATACTAATTTGGACAATTGAACCCAGCATACCAAAACTGTCCCTTTTGTTCTGTTTAGTCTTTGGGGAACAGATAAGTTCACACAGAAAAGAACAATAAGCTGCTGTGTCTATAGTCTTTGGTTTGGTTTTTAAGATGGTCAGTTAGTACTTACCAGCAGTGCTAAAGAAAACTGTTCATTTCTGGAGTAACTAGTGATGTGATGGGGTAAAAGATGATCAGTTTTTAATTTAAAAGGTGGAGAACAGCAATCTGGCTGTCACAGGAGGTGGCTGATGGGGAGATGAGGCTGAGCAAGGAGATGGTTGGATGGGGCTCTGAGCAAGCTGGCCTAGTGGAAGATGTCCCTGCCCATGGCAGGGGTGGAATGGGATGATCTTTAACCCAAACCATTCAGTGAATTTGTAGATGTCAGAGAGGGCTGCAGCCTGTGCACAAGCCAGCTCCTCATGCCTCAGTTTTCAGACTTCAGCCCTTCTTGCTAATACCCTCAAGAGAAAAAACATTGGAAAACCCCACGTGCAGTTTGGCTTGGCTGGAGAGATGAAGAACTGCTGTCTCTGTGCCCCTCTATGTCTCATCCAGCCAAACCTTGTTCTAACAGACAAACTCACACATGGAAAGCTCTGCTTGGAAGGCAGCAGGATCAACCAGCCACACTGGTGTCCAAAATATGCTACAACAATGGCCACATCAGATCTGCTGCCAGCCTGGGGACTGTGACTAACTTGCGCATACATTTGCATAAGTTATATAAAAATGAATGTATAAAGTTATATTTATCTGTACTTGTATCTTCTTTGATATGAGTGGATGTTGCTTGTCCACCCACAGTAAAAACTTACAATATTGTAGGCTTATAAATACAGAGAGCAGGAGAGCAAATTACAACAGATTTCTCCTAGGTTACACTTCAGAGGAGTGCAGTTGTGAACAGCAGTGAGGGCTTGGGGCACACCAACAAATTGCCCATCAAGATGGCACCATTTCCAGTGTTTGTGTTCCCATGAATAAGAGAATTGGTGTGATAAACAACTTCACCTCACCTTCATTCCCCGTTGCACCCAAGGGCCTTGCAGCAATCTCTTTATTTCAGGTCCTCTGCCTGCACTGCATCTCGCTGTATCCCACCCCAAACTGGACACAAATGTGGGAAACCAGGGTCTGAGACAAATCCCACTGGAAGCTGGTGGGAGTTTTCTTGCTGATTTCAAAGGAAGCTGGAGCAGGTCCTCACTGCATAGCAAGGAAGATGTTCATCGAGATTTATAAACACGATTTTTTGTTCATCTTTTTATTTCCTAACTTCATAATCTCAGTTTCCTGGACACATGCCATGGATTGCTGTTCTGTAGCTGATTTACAATAAACAGAAGAAAAACTCTGCAAACATATATTTTACTGCCAGTAACAAACACTTCAAATTCCTTCTGTACTTTCAGTGAAAAAAAATTACTAAAAAGATCTAGAGAAAATACCGTATCTGTCTTAATCCCTAATTGAAGAAGAGTAGATTGTTATGGAGACACAAATTATATTGTACATAATGAATTTCATCAGAATACAAATATAACAATATTGCTTTTTTGCCTTTCAACTAGGGAACATCCTATTTTAAACTTGGGAATCATTTAGCTTTCAGATTTCTCAAAGTATTTGCAAGGAGACTTGGAATTTCAAAGTAATTGCAAGGGTATGTGAAGCTCAAATCCAGCTTAATGACAAAGGGGGGAGAGAAACCAAGAAATCTCAATTAGCGTAACCAGCGATAACTAGATTCAGTTTCTGGGTGAACAGTGACAGATTAGTACAAGGAAACAAAACACTCATTTTGGAAATATCAAGGTTTTGTAGGAAGGAGGAAAAACAAAGGTCAAGAGAGCTCAAGTTCAAGTTGCCATTGCCCCTCTGAAACATCAGTGCTCAAATTTTCTTGTATAACAAAATGCCTGAACTCTCCTCATTGAGATTAGTTTGATTTATCATTAGTTTTTTGCTTTAAAAGTTGGACAGTGGATAAATTTAATATGTTAATTTCAGGAAGAGAATTAGGAAGAAAAAATCCTACTAAAAATATGACTTATCCCTACCTATGTTGTGTATATTTACAAACTCAGTTCTCCAAGGAACATAATCTGATAGGTAACTGCCTCAGCATATAGATATATTTGTAGTTGTTGTTATTCCATGTCCATGCTCTGATCTCTGTAAACACAGGATTAATGAGTTTTCTTGAAACTTTCATTGTGTATCCAATTGAACAAGAACATCTTCTTTGGATAACACAATATAAATTACCTAATTAAGACACATGATCTGTGTAATAAACCCACATATACAAAACATGTGCAGCAAAGAGTTTTTCAGTCCAAATGTGTCAATGGACTTTTTTTTTATTTTCAATTCAAGGAAAAAAAGTATGCCACATGTAGACTAACAGTCTCCCAAATTTCCTTTTTCTTTTTTCTTTCAATTACGAGAGCATTGTCATTACACAAGTCTAAAACAGAGCTCCTCATGCTGAGGGATTTGTGATTTATTTTCAGATTTTAACCAAGAAATGCATTATATGTTCCACTTTAACAGCTGATACATATCTATGTTTTAAATTTGTAGAGCACCATCAATTATTCTATATCACCATTACTATTATTGCTGAATAAAAAATTAGCATGATATAGGATAAGTATAGCACATAAAATGCCAACAAGTTCGAAGTTCCAAACGAACAATGTGATCCTTGAGTACATAAAATGGAGGAAAACACAGCAGCAGAGTGTTGCTGTCTCCTCTGTGTACAGCACTGGGGAAACTACTAGAAAACTAAAACCACTCCACAAAATTAAACCCAAAAATACACAATTCTGCAAATAACACAATAAAATGGCTGGAAAAACCACTGGAATTAGCTTGGGGAGAAAAAAATTAAAAAACTATAATTTTAAGAACAGTTATAGATTTAAACTCCACCTGTTTCATTTATGAAAGAGGAAAATTTTGATAAAAATTAAATTTGTGCAGGCATAAATAATAACAATCCAATTCTGAAAGTCAGAGGACTAAAGAAATTTAAGTGATAAATATTTTCTATGCTGAAAAAAATTAGCATAAAACAGCATATTAAAATTTATTTTTTCCCAAGGAAGAATAGATCTTGAGCTGAGTCTTTAGGAACTATTTAAGATGAAGCATACATTGGAAATATCATGGTGATATTAGTGAAAAAAGCCCTATGGCCTATAGATCAAGGGGTCAGACCAGTCCCTTCTGACCTTTAAATATAAGAGCAACATTTTATTTAGGGCTTTTACTCTTTGTATTCTGTTAGTCCTGAGAATTCCCAGTCACAATTAAACTCTGCCTCATGGAAGATCCCGAGCAAACAGACACATTTCATGAGCTGTCCCTGAGACTTTACAGCCTTTAAGCTCAGTTTTGCAACTTGCAGTGAATGAAGTTCCACACAAATGGGATCATTTTCCCAAATTCAATGATAGCACAATACTGATTTTTATTATAATGGTATTTCTTTCATTTGGCCATCACAATATTTGGGAGTTCGGCTGCATTCCTTGCTAAGTGGCCCATTCTGTTTTGCTCATACGAGACTCCACAGCGCCATTTAAAATTCCCGAGTTTATTAACTTCAAACTCCTGGTGCCAAATATTTGAGATGACAAGCCAGAGGGCAGGAAGGGCCCTGTGATGGAACACGACATGTACATGTTCCTGGAGAATACACTGGAGATCCTCTCTTTGATCTGACCTCTCTGACACAGAAATGCTCATTACATTGGCCAGACAGATGATTTTCACATTTTAAGGCCTCAAATATTTCCAAGCTACCTAGGGAAAGATTTACTAATGCTCATTTTGGCATATCTGAGCTAATGGGGTGTCCCAGCTTCAGCTACAGAATCACAGAATGGTTTGGGGTGGAAAGGGACCTTCAAGGGTCATCTTGTTCCACCCCATGCCACGGGCAGGGAAACTTCCCACTGTCCCAGGCTGCTCCAAGCCCTATCCAACCTGGCCTTGGACACTTCCAGGGATCCAGGGGCAGCCACAGGTTCTCTGGGAATTCCCTTCCAAGGCCTCCTCATCCTCACAGGGTGAAATTTCTTCCTAATCTCTCCCTGTCCTCTGGCGGTGGGAAGCCATTCCCTGTGTCCTGTCCCTCCAGCCCTTGTCCCCAGTCCCTCTCCAGCTCTCCTGGAGCTCCTTTAGGCACTGGCAGGAGCTCTGAGCTCTCCCTGGATCCTTCCCTTCTCCAGGTGAACATTCCCAGCTCTCCCAGCCTGGCTCCAGAGGAGTTCCAGCCCTGGAGAAGCTCCATGGGCTCCTCTGGACTTGCTTCAGCAGCTCCACATCCTCTCACACTGCAGATCCCATAGCTCATAGATTCTGTCCCCATCTGTTGGAACAACCACACTTTGGAGGTCTGTCCTGTCCTGTGGAGGTCTCATGCTGATGAATGTGCTTCTGGCTCCTGGCCACAATTGCACACACCATGTTTCAGCAGCACAGTTCATGTCCCCAGAATTGTTGTATTTCTGCTCACCACAATAGTTACTAAAAGCTTGTGCTCCAGACTGGTGGGATTCGGCTTCAATTTTTAGCACACTATTTTCACTGCATCCTACACCCAGCCACAGCTTATCTATCATTTGATTCTGACAGATACATATTTTATATTTTGACAAGCTGCCCACTTGACTGCTTTCCTGTGACATCATCTTATCTCTGAATGTACCAACCTGTTAATAACTTCATTTTCTGGTTGAATTTTTCCAAATTAAATTAAGCAGGCGAAACATGTTAAGCTCACCAAGTCCTCTTAACACTTCTGCTGAAGGGCATCCTCTGATAGCTTGATTTTGAAAAGGGCAGCATACAACCTGTTCCGACAGGGATCTAGTCCAAAATATCAGGTTTCTGGAAGGTAGGAGATTTCTCCCTCAGCTAAGAAATAGAAAAGGACAAAACACACAACAACAAAAATTAAACTTTTATCATCTGATATTCTAAAAATTATATCATTATTTAATGGTACTTGAGGAAAGCTCTTATGAGCTAAAAAGGAGCAATCAAATATAACAAACTAATTTTCAAGTTTTCTGTTGTAGATAGAAAGATGGAAGTTAAATATAGTTCAGTGGTAGCACGGAATAATTTTCTCTCTATCTTGTGACAATAAAAATCAGCAGAAACTTTTCCTTCATGTTAATTAAAACAATTTTAGTGAAAAAAAATCTTTTTCTTGAATATACTACATAGTAGTAATTAAATATGGGCACTTTCATACTTATATTATTCCATAATTAGCTTTACTGTGGAAGCAATACTGCACTGGACATGAAATCACAGGACAGTGACAAAATTTAATTGGATAACACGGACACAAAATCAGAAAACCAGGCTCTTTTCCCAGTTGTGGAGCTCAGAACATTCCTTCCCATTCTGTGCCTCAGTCTGCTGCCATTTAAATTGAAAATGCTGCACCAAGAGAAGGAAAATCAATATGAAAATATAGCACAAGTTATTTTTTTTTCCAGTTGTGTTACAATGTGAAACAGAGTGCTCTCAGTTCCTGGAGGTTTTCAGTGCACTCGGGTTGTTTCAGAAATAAACTTTGGCATTCACAGAGCCACGATCACAGTTCCTGACCCACTTGGCTACTGGTGGTCAAGGAGGAGTCCAAAGGAGCAGAGCCACTCTGTGCCCAGGGGTGAATCAGCATCTCTGGCCATCATCCCGTCCTGGGGACATTCCAGTGATGGACCTTTGTGCCCCAGACACATCTTGCCTTGGAGAAGGGTTTTGGCATTTACCCACACGAAGCCACCAGGACTATGACAAGGAAAAGCCCAAAAGTCCAACAGGTTCAGCACCAGAAAGGAGCCCAAAGGCTCTAATCCCTTCATTTTCACTGTTTGAAATGCTCTTCACTGAGAGGATGCATGAGGAGCTGAGAGAAAACTGCTATTATTCCCCTGGACTTATACCTTTGGAAGCCTCCTCAGAGACCTGAACTGCACAAAATGCCCCCAAAAAATTACCACTACAGTGGGACTTTGTTAACATTCATAGATTGCATTGCTTGATATATCCAAATATTTCCACTTAGGGTGAAATCCTCACTCCAGACAATCCAAGGAGAGTATAGCTTTTACCTATAAGGGGGTATCACACTCCAACAGGGAGTTCTGAAAACCCAGAGGATCTCATTGGGCTTTATAGCAGCAACCTTCAAAGATGTTGAGTGTCAGTAATGCCACCCACCCCTGGAGAAAGTGGCAAGAATGTGCCAGAACCTGCCAGAGCTCCCCAAGCTCAGGACTTCCTTACCCCTCTTCTCTCCACTATGGACTTCTAAACTGACCCTATATTGAAAAACACATTAAGACTCAAGAGCCTAAGTTATAATAAATGCTTTTCTCTTCCTTGTCAATGCTAAAACAAATTTCCAATGGTGCCCACACCAGCCTGATTCCATCCATCATGTTCCTGTAACAACCCAATTTTAAATCATTGAGGGTTTTGCATAGAAAAGAGGTTCAGACGTGAGGCAGAAGAAACCTGGGATCAGAGAGCAGCTACAGAAAAGACCTTTAAGCAGAGATCTACTACTGGGTGGCCACGTGCCACATCTGAAATACATGTTTATTGTATTGGGGAGTGGAAAAACCAATCCGTAACTTCAACTTGTTTAAAATAGATTTAATTAGAACTAATACAAATGCATCTTTCCTACATGGCTGATCTAATCGACAGTGGCAGGTTTAATTACAAGCCTATTTAAGGTGAACATATTGCATTACCGTGGAAAAGATGCATTATTTTACATTGTAGGTGTACCTCCTACTTCTCTATCTGTCACACAGGCAGTGCCTTTAATAGCTGTTAATGTAATGTCTCTTTTTCCAAGCTCCATTTTTTGAAGTTTTTAAGCAGAATCCAATGGAATCCAACCCAAATCTAATAATTGCAATCTATTTTATTTTTTTCCTTGCTGTTTAGTTTTCACCACAAAGAAAATGACAGGTCTAATATGAGGCTCCTGAAATGTAGTTACATCTAAGCTTCAGTGCTCCAGAGCACATAAAATAAATATATGATCAATGAAATGAAACATGACAAAATGTTTCATATTGATGTTATTTTTCTTTTCAAAACGTCTTTTATGGTTAATGCCCTCAGTCACTTTTTCCATACATTTTCTTTTTTTGTAATATATAGCTTTCCTAGTTCTGATTTCAAGTTCAGGGTGCCTGGGGAGAATTGGAAGATTTCTTCAAACCAAGACTGTTCCTTCAGCCTTTCACATGAGAAAATTGTTAGGCGCATTAAAGTATTCCTGACTATGTTGCATTCCTTTGTTCAGAGTGAGTTTTGGGAACACATCCTTTTCTCATTATATTTCCATAAAATATATTTGATCTATTCTATTCTTAGAATACCTCTGATGTGGTCTGTGAATGGAGCACAGTATAAAAATATTTCTTTTTTTTTTTTTTTTAATACGAGACAAAATGTTTCCATTTCTTAGACACATAAAAAGTCACTATATAGCACTCCACGAAAGTAAAACTTTACAGAGAGTGTTGGTGCAACTCAGCACTGATCTCAACAGCAATCCATCCTCACAGCATCCAGTTGTAACTTGGAGCCTCATCAAATCCACAGTGACAGAGGGAGAAAGAGGGAGAGGAGCAGAAAAAAAGAAAGAGAAATAGAGAAGGAATGAGACCTGGATAATACTACTGGGAAGCGAGTTTATATTTAGAAGCACAGAAAGATGTTAACCATGTGCCTGCTAGAAAAAAATAAATCTACCCTAATAGCAGTTGACAATAAAATCACCTTAGGAAAAAAGTCTTTAACTTTCAGAGCACAACCCAGGATGCTCCCAAAATCAGGCAGATATTTGAAATGGTCCCACAGACAGAGCATTGCAGCAATTTAGGCTTTTTTACCCCCTTCACTTCCCTATCTGCTGATTGTTTTTTCCTTCAGGACCTTGAGAAACACGGAGTAGCAGCCGCTGAGCTTTTCTGCAGCTCAGGCTTGGCTTGGCTGTTTATTGCTACACCCATAAAATTATGCTTTTGATCAATCCCTTCCAGGACCCTTTATTCTCTGAAGTTTTCCATTCGCCCAAGGAGCTCTGCTCCAATCTGGCACGTTGGAAACACGCGGAGCAGGAGGTTGGATTCACCGCGGTGCGGCGGGGAGCGCGATGTGCCACACGTGCCCCCGATTGTCCCTGCAGGAATGTCATCTGATGGGAGCTGGGAGCCTGCAGCAGCCCAGCTGCGTTGGGTACTGACCACAAATGACTTAATCCCCAGCATAAACAAGGCCTAACCTTCCAGCTCATCTGCTGATTCCCTCGCAGCTTCCTACTCGCAGTTCACGGGAGATGACTTCTCCTTGTTCCCACGACTGGAGAGTCAGGATCAAAGGCTTGAAGAAAAAAGAATATAAGGCTTTTTCTGGTTTGGGGGCTTTTTTGGGTTTTTTGGTTTGGTTTTTTTTTGTTTGTTTTTTGTGGTTTTTTTTTTTTTTCTTTAAACTCAGGTTGCAAAAATCTTTGTTTCAATCTGTCGAGGTGTTTAAAAAAAAACATATAAAATTTTAAGCAGTAACAGGCTGATGTAGGTACAGCCAGCAGTGACTTCATGGCATGCAGTTTGTGCCTCTCGCTGTCCTCATAAATTCATGTATTTATTTTTGGTTGCTTAAGAGACAAACTGGCATTCCCTCTGTTTGAGTAGCCATGGCTTCAAATGGCTGAGCCAGAAAGCAAGTATAGTAGGGGAGGTATGATATGCAGTTTAATTTTTTTAATTCTCATCTGAACTGAAAAATATTAGAGAAAAATTATATCAACAAAAATGTAAAATCAGTGAGCAACAATATTTTAAATTACTATAATATTTCACTTTGGAGGAGTGACATATAGTTTATGGTCTCAAAGTCAGACTGGTGGTGTCCGCCTGAGAGCCTTGTGTGTATCAACAGCACAAAACATCTGCCTGGTGCTGCACAAATGGCAGAGCCTGGAAATGTGGGAATTATTCACGTAGGTGTGTTGGCAGGGTTGTGTCATCTACCCCATAATGCACCTGGTTGCTATCACTTTTACTTTAAAGAGCACTAAAACTCAGCTAATAAAATTTAAAAAGAAAATCATATAAAGTGACATATAAGCAGGTTTCACATGTGAATAAAAAAGCTGTAGCGTGTTCTTCGACACGTGAAGTGTACATTCGCTTTTATCAGGCTTTCCCCAATTAAAATAATGGAAAACATGCATTACCTAAAAAAAATATTTAAAAAACCCCTCAAACCAAACTCGCCCACATTAATAAGTACTGCATGTGTAACAGGATCATTCTGCCACAGGAAGATTTTGCTCCCCTCTATGAAACTTTCTTGGGTAACATTTGACATCACATTCTTCACAGATTTCTACACATAAAGGAACTTATATGAAGGCAAGTTTTTTCCTGCTAGAAAAGCTCCATTCCCAGCAGTTATTTTAATTGCCATGGGACACTTCTCTCCCTTCAGCACCCTTGGCTCTGCTATTGCCACCACAAAGGCCTCAGCAATGCCAATCTCAGGAGGTGCCAGCAATGACCATCTCAGGAGGTGCCAAAAATGCCCATCTCAGGAGGTCCCAGCACTGCAGGCAGATCCACGTTCCAGGCAGGTGGTCAGTGTCACACTGGTAGGGAACACTACTCCTCATCAGTGGGAGAGGCCCTGTGACAGGAGCCAAGATTACCCCAGCACAAAACCTTCTGGCTGAACTACTCCAGGAAGGTGATGCAATGCAACCTGAGTAATTAAAGTTAATTAATTAAGCTGTTTGTGTGAACTCCCCTTGTCACTATGTGGCTGAATTTTCAACACTGAGAGTCACAGAATATCCTAAGTTAGAAGAACTCCACAAGAACCATAAAAGTCCATTTTCTCCATTAAAGAGGCTCACTACAAGGAGCTGAAGGATCAGTGTGTGATGTACACCATCTCCCTGCTGAAGCTCAGCTTCATAACCATGCCCTTGGCCACCTTTGATCACCATCAGCCCTTCCCAAATTTCTCCATCCCCCAGGTGCCCCTTTGCAATGTCTGGCCACACACATGGAGTACAAGAGGATGCAAAGCCAACACCTCAAGTGAGAACATCTCAATGCCTTCTTAGAGGTGAGGCTTTCTCCACTTCAAAGATAAAACAACTCTCAACCATTGATCCAGAATGAAAATAAAGGAAAGAATCTCATGCTTAGCTTCCCCTAAAGTAGAGGGAGTTTGGAATGGCTGGGATCAGGACAGCTTTCCCATCTCAGTTCCCCCAGCATGTGCTGCACATCTACTGATGGGCAAGGTACAGGACAGCGACAGAGCGAGCACTTTGCTTATTGACATTTCTTCCTATCAGCTCAGCGATCTACAGGATCAATCCCTTAATTTGCAACATCTTTTAAGCATGTCAGAGATCAGAAATGAGCCATATCTTGCTTCTTAATAAGTTTCTATATAAATCACTGCCTGATTAAAAACAAAACATAGTATCCTCCACTAATGATCGAATTCTACAGTATAGCAATGTTAATGACCCTTTACTGTGAAACACTGGAATATTTTTATAATAAAGGTTATGACTTGCATCGTATTTATTGTAAGCAGGGGTTTTATATTCTAAAAAATCAATATTTTAATATGTAACACCTAAATATATGACCTTCCTATGGCTACATTTCAAAGGCAATGTGTGTGTTCCATTTAACTTTTTTCTTACTCAAAAAAAAAAAAAAAAGAAAATCTCACTCTCCAGAAAGTTGTAAATATTCTAGAAAGCCTGTTAATCCTGAAATCTTCCAAACTGAAATTTGTTTAGGGCGAGTGGAATCTGATTTTCAGCAAATTGCCTTTGTTTGAGCTGCACCAGTCCTGTGTCAGCATGCCAGAGTGTCATGCCTGGTTACATGTGTCTTGTTGGGTTAAAATGATGCTCCTGACATACCCAGGCTCGCTGCCCCATCTCCATTATGCGTCAGGCTGCCCATTTGAAGAGCATTAGATTTTAATTTCCCTTCTCTTGGCCTTGCATGGGTTTGCCAAGCCGAGAGCACGGCTGATGCCCTCCTCCGTCACTGGTCCCGGTAGAGACAGCCCAGCAAGGCTCCTGCACCCACCAGGACTCCAAACACACTTAAATCGTACGTGGCAATAGTCCAGGCAGGGAGGAGAGGCTGTGCAATAAACAGCTGTGTCAGCTGAACATGACAGTGTGGCTTGGTTGTTCCTTTCCCAGAGCCCTCCCTGAAAGCCTTGCTCCTCAAACATGAAATATCAATGCTTCAGTTTAACACCTGGACTGGTGTGAAAAACGTCATGGTTAGCCAGAAAGTGTGGATAAATTAAGAAAATGTGTGCTTTGGTCCCATGGACAGCAACCTAGGTATCATTGTTCTATGATTATTGACCCAGGATTTGTGTTCTACATCACAATTAACATACAGCTCTCAGAAAATCAGACACACATCAGTCTACATTATTAACATTTGCTTCTGTTAAATTCAGCTAAATTCATCCAAATATTTTGCCTCTCTTTCCTCTGAAATCCTGTTATAATCAGCACAGTACACAGGGCTGACTTTGGGATAGCCAGGCATCATTAGTAAACAGATGCTTCCTTACAAGGGCATTTTGAGTTTCTTTTCCTTCTTACGTACTAGTGTTGAAATGTCACAACCCTCATCACAAGGCTGAAGACTTCAATGTGTATTTTGGCAAAATGGTAACTTTTTCTCTTTATCCTGGTTATGAAATTGATAAAAACCATAACATCAAGTATTTATGGGGTTACCCTGATAATATGACAAGTGTCAAGCCCACATTGGTGCATTAGACTCAGATTTTTTATTTTTCCCTTAAACCTGGGCACAAGGTAGAGGCCTGTAGTAAATTACTTTGTGATAGATATAACTTCCACAAATACCCAACCTTTGCCTCATTTTATATGTGCCCTCTCCATACATTCGACAGCCAAAAATGGAAGTTTCCTTGATTAAAGTGGTCTAGAGAACATCTTCTGTAAAGCTGCAGAACACTCAGCAGAAGCAGCAATGATTTAACTTTCTCAATTCCTGCACCAGAACTACCACCCTTCTGGGAAAGAGACCCTAGACCTTGGAAATTTACATTATACATTATTTATAGAAGCAAAAAAGTAAAGTAAACATGTTCATTAAGTGAAGACTTTTGTACAGCTGACTTTGCAAGTATGATCCATGTTTGGGTCTTGAGCTGACATACTTCAAACCTGACAGAAACCAATTTTATAAAAGCAAGAAGTAACAAAGCAATGAATAATTAAGCTATCAAGCATAGCTACATCACAAGTCAATGTTTCTCCAGCAGCAGCAGTTGATGTACACTGTATTATCTCATACACTTGAAAAAAGTAACATTTATTACTTGTTGCTGCAAAATTCTAACAGCAAGCCCTGACTGTTCAAGCTGACATTATGATCACAAAGGTGATCATAAAGGTACTTGAGCAGTCAAAAATGAATGTCTGAAAATGTTACCCAATGACAAGAGTCAGACTAGGCTACTACACTTTATATTTGATAATTTATCACTTTTTCTTATTACAAGGCTCCATATTTCTTCAAATCAGTCCCCCCTACCCCCATTTTGAACTCTGTTTCAAATAGCTGAACAGTTTCTGATATTTTAAGACGCTGATATACCTTGGAGTTCTAACTTGGGGCTTTTTGAACTGCAGCAGAAGCTTTCTGAAGAAAATTTGCAAGGCAAATTTGTTAGTCTCAATCTAAACATGTTGTTTTTTAATTGAAATCAACTGCTTTACATCTTGCAGCATTCCAAAAAATAATAAACATCTGAGACTCGCTGCCTCTTTAGCTGGACAGGTTTCCCACAGCTGAATCCTTTGATGATACTCTTTGGACTTTCTATTTTAGGAAGTCATCCCTTTCTGCTTCTCTCTGGAGGAAAACTCTTTTGCTGTCCTGCCAATCTTCCTCTTGACCTCTCTGTCCTGTGTACTTGGCTCTTCCATCTCTCTTCCAAAGTCCTCTCTCTCTCTCTCCTTCCACAGTGCTAGACCTGCTTAATTTCCAGTGAGTGCAACTGACCATTAATTGCCAGAAAACCTCTTCTTCTGGCCTGACTAACAAAGTGTTTAATCTCCTAGCCCTTCCTCTTCATTTTACCTGGAATATTTCTCCACTTTTCAGAGAAAGTGTAATTCCAAGACCACCCCATGTATTTGCACCAGTGTAACAGCCAATATTGATACAACTGGATGTATTAACTGCAGGAACCACACAGAGCAGTAAAAATCTCTGTTATTCTGACATGGAAGTTATATGTAAACACTGAACTTAATTGCATATCAAGAGGAAATTATTTTTCAAATGCTATAATTTTAAATCAATCTCTAATTTCCAAACCAAAATATTATGTTAAAGAACACATAAAGAGGTACTGGAGACCACCTTTTTTTTCTGCAGAGATCTGCTTGGTAAACACCTCTCTACCATGAGCACCATGAAAATGCAAATATGGTTAGATCAGCTTTGCTGTGTTTTGTGTGAACTCCCTGTTATTTGTTGCAATGGTTGCAAGAAAGCAACCAAGACCTTCTCCTCAGCACACACATCAACGTATTTCTTCAGGAAAACTGCAACTCTTACTAAAGATTATTTATCAGACTCCTCTAAGCCCTCTGTCAGACCAGGAAGAACTTTCCATGCCTAAGGACTAAGAGATAGTGCTTGTTTTGGCCTTGGACAAAGACCTTATTTATAGACACACATTGTTCTCTCCCAGTTACAGCATTATATCTCTATCTGCTCCAGTCAGATTAATATTTAAACATGACAACATTGTCATTCAAATGCTTCAGGCTTGATTACCATAGTTCTCACAGTCACAGTAGGAAGCCACTGACTTTAAAAGAATTACAAATCTTTCAGAGCACAGCAAAACCAGAAGCAGCCTCCAAGCCCATCATCCTCACACACAGCCCTCCTCCCATTAAATATCACGCTAGATACTTCATTTCATTTCGAGTTTTCCAAACCCTCAGAGGGACAGAGCAGCTCTGTGAGCTCCTTCACCCAGAGTGAACACACTTGCACTTGAGAATTGCCTTCAAATAGGAACACAACCAAGAATCAAACTCCTGGAGACAGATTAAGTGGTTCAGGCAACAAAGAGACTCACTCCTAAAAATATAGCAATGATTAGAATACCAGCATTTCTGAAAGCCACTAATAAATCTTGCTTTATTGACCTACAGCAGGCTCACAAAAAGAACACCATAAAATAGACAGCTCCACAAACCCCTCTTCATAGACTGGGGCAAAAAAAAAAGAATAAATGCCTTCTTTGCAAAATTTTGAAACAAGAAAATTGATAAAAACAGTTGCGTAGTTAGCCAAAACACTATAAAATATTCTACTTGCCTGATGTAAACTCTACTTAATATCAAGATATCATGTTGGGCTTTGAACATTTCATCTTACAAGCTCTTCTCAACCTCAGACCTGTAAAGTCTTGAAAACTTCTGGTTCTGAGGGCCTTCAGGCTGTCCCTGTACCAGTTCTTACCTGGCAAATGTACCAATCCTAACATTCATGTTCACATTTTATGCAGTGGAGTAGAACAGCTTTCAATTTAGTGAATAAAACACCCTCCAGCTGAAGAAAATTCTTGCATTACAGTACGTTAAGAAGAATCTACTTCAATTGTGGTCAGTTGTCATGGAGAAAGAAGGAGGGGGGAGAAAAAGTGTATTCCCATGTGAAAACCTTTCTCAGTTAGGAAAAAAGAGAAAAGGAAAATAAAAAAGAGAGGAACACAAACAAAACCTCAACTCCCCTCCTTCCTGCGCTTGACATTTTATGCAAAGTAGGTGAATCTGGAATGAGAGATCGTTTAAAAAATACTCATTATGCTATTTATGTACAGAAATGTGGTTGTGTAAAAGTATAACAGGAATGCATTCACAATTGGTTTAAGTAATTTTCTCTTGGCAAACCACCATAAAAAATGGGCGTCATGGCGCCACCAGAATCCTAAATTGTGGTGGAGAATCATCAGTACACATGGCATTAATCTCTGTCTCCTTGCAGGAGACACCCTTGCCTGCATTGCTGGCCTGTCTCTTAAATCTAAGACGCTGTAACTTGAGTTTAAAATGACACTATAAATAAGACACACTCTCCCTCCCCACCAAAAAAATTACCCACTTCATTAAAAAGACACATATTTTAGACAGTTTATTCCTGTTGGAGCTTTTCATTGCCAAAGAACACCGAAAGCGCAATACTAATGGGTTAATAATAGATCATGTAATCCTCAGCATTCATATTGGACATGATTCAGACTACTGAGAGACTTTTTAAATATATACATATAATTAGTTAACCCATTGGTATTACATTCTTGCTACTTTGGATTGATCACAAGGCTGTAGGGATCTCATTATACCATCCCAGTTTATTTTCCCCAGTGACCGAGAACGCTTAGCTGTCTTTTAATATCATACTATTAATCGCTTACTAAGTTTTCAAATCTTTTTCCTTCTTCCAAATTTAGTCAGAGTTTTGTTAATAGAGCAATTTAAAATATCACCATTCTCCCTGCAAATTTCTCCATGGCATGTAAACATTGTTAAAATGTTCTACCAGATGAAATTCATGTCTTTTAAAGGAAACTGTGTCTCTATTTTGGTGGAGAAAAAAAAAAAAAAAAAAAAAAGAAAAAGACTGATAGTTTGGGAACACCCACTCAAGATAAAATAAGGATTCTGGAAGATTTCCTGTGGGGGTTAATGGAGGCCAGGCCAATGGTAACTGACCTTGAAGTCCCCAGATGAAGCTTCGTGTTTCTCCTCAAATTATTTCTGTTGAGTTTTTTTAAGGTTTCTTTATTACGTAAAACTTAGTTTGTCAACCCTGATATGGTGAGAGTCCAAAAAATGTCACTGGTAAGTGCCACCTTTCTATGCTCTTACTAAAAAAACAAGGAACTCAATATGGAAATATTTTTAGTTGATTTTCTTATATTCTTAGCACAGCATTGCCAGAAACACGCTGACATAATTCAGAGATAGTACAGCAGCACAGCATTAGCATATTGAATAATTAGCAGAAAAAGGTATTTTAAATGAAACTTACCCCCAATGACACACGTTTAATTCAGATTGTGAGCCACAGTGTGCTTTTCCCCACAAGTTACACGACTCTATTCCTGTCTTAAAAAGCCATTATTTTAGGTACCTCGGAAAAAAGAGGGGGAAAAAAAGTGTTAAAGATCCATACTCAGGGTTTCTGCAAATGAATATGATGTATTCCAGAAACAACATGCATTCACACAGACACTCAATAAGAAAGGGACTGTTTACTCAGTTTATAGCTTGAAAACCACTAGGGACTGTGTTCCAGTATGGGAAATTTTAGTACAGTGCATTGTTAATACAAAATAAAAAGCAAGCCTGGGAAGTTAGGATTATAATTTTTTGAAAATGCTTGTTTGGAGCATTAAAAAAAATATTGCCTTCTAATGACAAAGTACGAACAAATACTTTTTCAGATGAATAAAATCTGTAATCAGTTAGATAAGTGCAATATGCCTTTTTTTTTGGCATTTAATCAAACAATGAAATCACATACACATTTCCTGACACAAAAGACAAATGATGTAATAATCTGAAGGAGTTTCTCTATCTCCTTGGAACTTTGCATACTTGACTTGTTTTCCATATTTTGTGACTTTAAATGGTGGGAAAATTATATTAAAATGCTTGTAGCAGTTCCTCTAAACTAGCATCCTTTTTGTTTTATTGTATTTAATATAAAAGCAGCAATTATTTGATTTCAAAGTTATGAAAATATGTACCTTATGAGAAAACAAGCAATTTAAGCTTTAATTGGTGTCATTTTTCACAGAACTGGCAAGATTCTTGCATCCCTGGCATGTTGTTTTCTATAAAACTGCAGAGCTGCTTTCAATGAATGTTTTACGAATGTATAAGTTGTTACATGAAGGTATGTGAGTGGATGCCTGGAAATATAAGATTTCTGGGGGGATTTATTCACAAAAGATGCATTTCATTTCATAGTGTATATACTGTAATTTTTCCTTAATATTCCTAATGTGCTTTGGTTCCCATTAAGCATTTCTTCCATTCTTGCATGGGAAGAAAGGGGAGGTATGCAAGAGGGATATTTTGCACAGGAGAAATAGAAATAAAGATGGGGGGAAACAATGGGGGAAAAAAACTGCCTTGAAAAAATTATTTGATGTACATATTTTTGTGTAAAAAAAAGGCAGCAAGACCAGTTGGGTTTTGGTCTGTTTGGGGGGAGGGGTTTTTTCTCCTTCATAAAAGGCTCAATCAAAATTTAAACTTACAATAGTCATGCCCTTACCCCTGTGTATAGGCATGATTTTATTTTTTAATTTCTTTTAAATGGTACCCACACAATAGGAACTAGACCCCTCTGGCAGTAGTTCCTGCAAAGATGCACCAGAAAAGATAATCCAAATTAAAGAGCTTGGACTGTGTGTAGCATTCAAGCACTGGAAGGGGCTGCCCTGGGAGTGGTGGAGTCCCCATCCCTGGAAGTGTCCAAGGAATAACTGGACATGGCACTCAGTGCTCTGGGCTGGGATTGATCACAGGCTGGACTCGATGGTCTTCCAACCTAAATGATTCTGTGATTCTGTGTATAAATATCCAACCCCTCACCGATCATGGACTGCAGACACAAACACACCCAAAGTGTTGCAACAGCCCTGCTTCAAGAAGAAAACTCAGAATTGAAATATAAATACAAACCTGAGACACAACCATAATTTTTGTCAGATTTGGAGCCTCACAGAGGAGTGGAGCCTGTGGATATCGTGTCCTGCTGTGCCACACATCTTCAACACTGAGAAGCTGACAGGACCTAGGTTGGAAAGGGTCTCAGTGGCCTTGCCTCCAGCAAGAGAGCATCCAATGGAATCATAGAATCATTTGAACTGGAAAAGACCTCTTAGATCATTGAGACCAACTCAGCACTGCTGGTTTTACACTGGGGGGTTGGTCCAGAATTCAGTGTAAGAGGAGGAGCAAGGTTTTGTCAATAAGGGTGTGGAGGAATGGCATGGCCATGGATCCATCACCCCCATCACAAGGAGCAGCCCTGTGGGACTGTCCCTCCCTTCACTCAGTGGCCACCACCCCACCAACACAGGTGACAACACAAGGACTTTGGTGTTTTGCAGACACTTAGACACGACATCACCCAAAAGGATTTCAAGAGTGGATCTTTCACTCCACACACGACCCAAACTGGTGAATTAATTCACTCACATACCCAGGAATTCACTTCTTCCAGAATAACTACATTCCACCAAAACCCCACCGTTGCCACTGGTTTTGGATCTTGCCCTGTACAATCAGTCACATGTGAAGTTGTGTCTCAAAGTGAAAGTGGAGGACTTCTCCCCACCTTGAAAATCAGGAGCACCATGAGCTTGAGCTCCCCACAATCTCCAGTGTGAGGACAATCTCAGCCTCCACCAGGAGGGCACGTTGGTGCTGAGCACTTAATTAAGGGTTCACAGCCATTTAATAGCTCATTTCTCAGTTTGAGATTTTACGAGGCAGACGCCGATGCCTTTGGCTCACAAATGTTTCCATTCAGCCTTGTGTTTACTGGAACCAGTAGTGGGTACCTGTGAAATACCCAAACACACTGACAGGCTCTGCAGCCTCTCCTCTCCCCATCTCCCTTCTCACACATTCCCCTCTTACATCAAAACACCTACTACTGTGACTCTCTATCTGCCCATGACCATTCCTCCTTTACACTTCAACATTTTAATTAAAAAGTAATAAAACACTTTAATTTGAGGTTTTTACATAAAAATACGACTAAAAATGGCCTGAGCACTGGGCAAATACTATTGAAATCTGAGCTAAAAGGCAGTTAGAGTAACTTTAACCACCTGAGAAATGCAATAATCACCCTGAAATGCACAGCCTGGAGTGTTTTATTGCCATTATAAACTGCAATTTATACATTAAAATAAGGAAAACAGTCAGACCCATCCATTTATGAGCTATAATAAATATGGTTATGACATCACTGACAACCAGTCACAAACTTCCAAACACATCCAGAGCTCTGAAGCAATTTCACTATTACCTTTTAAATCTGTTTTCTATCAGCACATGTGTATTTCTAGAGTGTGCATGTAGCCACGGGCCTGACTCAGCAGCCATGTCTTCATGGATGCAAAGGTCTCCTGTATTCTGCAAGCTCTTGGCTCAACTTTATCCTTCATACCTCTTGCACCAATCCAGTCCCCTGCTACATTTACATCCTCTGTCCTCCCCATGATTTCCAGGGAGGAAAAAAAAACCCAGAAAAATCTGACTAGTTGAGAATCATTCCTAATTTTCTTTTTGTAGCTCTCAAAACACCACCTTAACAGCATTTGGGGGAAATGCTGTTGTTGGGGAAACCTCTAAAACGCCCATTACAACTCTCATGAAGTCACTCTGTCTGAGAAACAAGTGTTTCTCAGCTATTTACACTGAGTGGCTGCACCCAGAAGGTTTGCCTTTGCATGCAGCCTTGAATCCAGCTGCTCAATCTCTTTTCTTAGATTCCTCCTTCAAACACCATCCCAAACTTTTGTTCTTTCCACTGTTGCAACTTTCTTGGGGGAGGAGAGTTTCTAAAAAGGATAAATTGTACCTCAGGGAGCAGCTCTTCTCTAAGAACAAGCTAACAGGATAAGCCTATAATAGAAATATAAATCAACTGCAGAACTTCTTTTTTTTTTTCTCTCTTTTGGAGAGTGTTTTTCTCTCAGAACCAGCAGAGCAACAATTTCTTTCTCTACTGCTCAACTGCTGAAACCTCTCCTGGTCCCTCTGCCTTCCTGCTGCCAATGCTTGTGCCGCATGCACTGCTCCTCCATCAAGATCAAAGACCTTTGACTCCATCCTCTGCCTGAGAACCTGGAGCGAAGCTGGAGGAGATGAGCCATAGTAGCATTTCCATGGGCTTCATCCAGCAGTGGCTGCCAAACACGAGGGTCTCCTGCATGGAGGACAACAGCTGAAGGCATTGAGATCAGAGGGAACTCGCTGTGCTAGAGCCAGGAGGAGCTGAGAGTCACAGGGTGAGGAGAAGCCACTGGTTTGGTGGCACACGGTGTGTGACAGGCTGGAGTAGTGAATTCACCATCACAGGGGAAGGCTAAGCACCAGGTGAGGGAAGGAAGGAGTGCACTTTGTGCTGGAGAAGACACAGCCTTTGATATGCTTATTTAAACACAAAGTTTTGTGAGATACAATGGTTCTGACCCTGCTGTCTTAGATTTTATCCCTTCCACTCAAAGCATCTCATTGCCCTTCTGCTCCTCTCTCCACAGCCCAGAGGGGCTCAGTTCTCATGTCCCCAGATTTTTCCTTAAATCAGCCCAAATTTCTTGCAGAATTATTCCTGATTTTCACTCCACTCTCAAGGAAATCATCTCATCAGGAGATCTTCAAATCCTGAGTACACTGCCAAGCATTAAGCTCAGCTCTTGGTGGAGAAACTTCTTGAACAAAAATACAAGCAAATTAACACTGGTTAGGCAGTGATTTAAAAAAGACATTTCAAGTACCTTGTGACCAAAAAAGGTAGGGCATGATGTGTAGGATGTAATAGGAGAACAATGGTCAAGCGAGATAAAGCCTTTTCAAAGGCCTTCACAGAAATTTCCTCTGAAGACACACTGGTTTATTTGCACACAGAAGGACCTTAATAACCAGAAAGACTCAATATATTTATCTCTTTAATGGCCCTCTAAATTAGATTAAAAATGTACTATTTTTACCACTTCAAGGAATTAAAAACTAAAAACCAAGGATATTCCAATGATTTTTTTTCATGGTTATGGAAACCATGGAAAACTGGGAACAAAGGCAAATAATTTTCAGGCAACGTATTCAATACTGCCTATGGAATGATGGCTAATACATGAAATACAAAAACCAAGACTGAAAGTTTGATTTGAAATCTTGAATTTGGTTTGAAATCTTAGTTGGAGGCTTGGAAGAAAAGCACACAGCTCTTACACATAACTCAGTATTTTAAAATAAACCAAGAAAGAGTGAAGTGCAGATATAACACGCTTCATTCTTACTATATATCACATTTTTCTAACAATTACAAAGGAAATAAAAGTTTAACAGATGAAGTCACACTTCAGATGAAGTTAACTGCCTACATAAGAAGAAATCACCTTTTCAACCAAGCACTGAAGTATCACCTCTTCCATTCAGCCAGGTTCATCCAAATATCTTAACCAAAGCTGATGATATGACTTTTGTCTCTGTGACTTCATCTGCCAGCCAAGGGAGACAGCACATGGACTCTCTTGTCAATATTTGTAATTTCACATTACCTCAACCATCACTGGCAGATATGCATTTAATTCCAGTACTGTTTTGCTTTCCCTTGATGATATCATCATTTCTTACCTGCTTCTCCTTCTTTCAACTGCAATAATTTCTGCAGCACATCCACATTACATTTTGAATGTGGGTTCCTATTTGAAAGGGTTTATTCTGAAGGACTCCTGTAGATTTGGTTGACATGGTGCTGTTGGGGGAAAGGAGAGAAAAGCAAGTAGTTAAAAATAATCAGCATTAGTGGTTGATGGTAAAATAGCGCTGGGAAGATGCTGAGAGGAAAATAAATAAAATAAAGCTTTTTCTAGCTTTCATCATGTAGCAAAACAAGAATGTAATGCTTTTTTTTTTCTAATGTAAGCAAGTAATATCTCTCCTTATGTTCATAACTGAGCAAAAGCAGTTGGGACATCAAGTAGGGGAAAAATTCTATTTTTAGTCTGGCATAACTCATGATGAAATACCCATGGACACATCCCCACCCAAAGCTTCTCAACCTTGTGTGTGTAATCTAAGTGCTCCTAGTCAAAGGAGACACTTTGATAGTCTGAATTTTAAGAAAATTTGTAAGAGAAATTGAAAGTGTTGAGAGAGATTACGAGAATAGGTGTGCACACATCACTCATACATATATATATATATGTTCTTCCAGGACAATAAAATTTTATCAACTGGAAATTTACCTAATTTCATGAGCTTTTCAGCATCAGAACATACAAATTTTTTACTGGCACAGAATCATTTTTCTCCCTTTCATCAGAAAATCATTTCCTAGTTGGAAAAATAACTCCTCAGTGCTCCTTATTAATACCTTTAATAATTTAAAATGTTTATCAGTTTACTCTATCCTAGATATCTAATTATTTGCAGACTTTCACTTACACACTGCTAATGGGACAAACATCTTCTAGCCTCATTTGTTTTTTAATTTGAGAAAAGTATTGAGTTACAACAAATGCAGTGTGTGATCAAAAATTCAGAATATTTGACCTTTTCCTGGTGACCAGGTGATCAGCAGGGATCACTCTTTCTCAAAACACTGAGAACACTGCTCCTCCCAAGGTTTGATAAGTTATTTGCCATCTGAAATGAATGTTCCATTACTGTTCTTTGATTACATGATTACATGATCCAAACTACAGAAGCAGGTGGCTACTCTGAATTATTTGCTCTGGCTTTGCTTTTCTCTGAGGGAAAGTGGAAATACTCTTGTTAGTGGGAATGACAGGGTGGAAATCAGATGGATGCTGAGGATTTTAAACCTTTTCTTAGGGACTAGACCCAGGACTGTGTGTAGCTCAGTACTTGGATCAACAGGTTACTCTCCCTAGCCTTTATCTTAGTGACCAGAGCAATGAAACAGTGAAATCAAAATGTATTTTTAATGCAGAATTCAAGCTTTTATTTTTAAGACCTCGAGTGAAAATCAATCTGTGCAGCTCCAAACCAAGCCTTAACCCTGCAAAGACATATTTATATGTTTAGCTGTACCCAAGCTGAACAGCACCATTTTCATCAATAGGATTCATCATGGGACTACTTAGAGACATTAACACTAATTAAACACAAGCATAAAACTCTTTGCAGGATTGAGACCTAAATGACTTCAATTTCCACTAAAAATTATTTTCATCTTGTAATTAAAGCAAGTTTTTGCTACTGGCATAGTATCTGATCTCCACTTAAATGTATAGAGATAAAACTCTGTTAGCACAAGTGGCTTTAAGAAAGACAAAAAGAGCAGTGAAAATATCTGCAGTTCAGTTTCTGGGTAAAATTTGGATTCTGAGTTCTCATTTTTTCTTCTCCATCATTCTTCATTATTACTATGACTTCACTACTAGCCCATAGTCTGTGACTTTTATTTTCTTTATGCCTTATGGTCTATTCCTATAGCCCTTCCCTTAAAGAAAAAGATATCCATGAGGATGTTAACGACTACAGGCACTGTGCCTCTTCTGAGGTCAAAATCCTGTTCCTCCCAAAGTTGAAAAGTGAATATTGGACTCGTGATCAGCATTTTGTGGTTTAAAATCCAAGAATCATTTAGCCAGCTCTTTCCCCAGCACTGTCAACCACAGCAGAGAATCACATCTAAGAACTGAGGCAGTTATGCTATTAACAACATAAATGTGGGTTTGGGGTGGGTTTCTTGTGAGGGTGGAGAGAGAACAAGCAGTCCCCTTACTAAAAACATACTGCAGGGTTCAATAGCAAAGCCCATCTGACATTTTAAGTTATTACTATAAAAAAATATTGTTAATTTTGCTTTTTTTTTTATTCTCAGAACAAATGCACTTTTAGCTTCTCATGGGCCTCTTCCAGCTACTTTTCTAAAATGACATCAGCAAGCCAAGGCCAAAAACTTAAAAATGTCTGCTCAGTAAAATATTACTATTTATTTTGACCAAACGGTCAGGGAGGTCATCCTGCCCCTCTGCTCCACCCTGGTGAGACCAGGCAGTGCTGCCTTCTGCTCTGGTGTCCCCAGCACAGGAAGGACACAGAGGTGTTGGAGTGACTAGAGGAGACCATGGAGAGAATTAGAGGGATGGAGCAGCTCTGCTGGTAGGAAAGGCTGAGAGAATTGGGATTGTTCAGCCTGGAGAAGAGAAGCTTTGGGGTGACCTCACTGCAGCCTTCCAGGACCTGAGAGGAACCTACAAGAAAGATGGAGAGACTCTTTACAAGATTAACAAGGGACAGGACAAGGAGTGGCTTCAAACTGGAAGAGAGTGGGATATTAGGAAAGATTTCTTTACTGTGAGGGTGGGGAGGCCCTGACACAGATTCCCAGAGAAGCTGTGGCTGCCCCTGGATCCCTGGCAGTGTCCAAGGCCAGGTTGGAAGAGGCTTGGAGCAACCTGGGATAGTGGAATATGTGGTGTAGTGGAACGAGATGGTTCCTTCCAACCCCAATGGTTCTTTGATGTCTATGAAGTGCAGCCATGGCCATGGTGAGCTTGGGATCAGAGGGAGATGGGGAAGCCCAGAGGAGCAGCTCAGCCCCAGGAGTGACAGAGTGGGCTGGAGCTCTGCTGCCATCACTGCCCAGCCACCACTGGCTCAGCACAGGGACCAGGAGCTGAGCACGAGCTATTTCTGCACCCTGATTTTAAATGTTATTTATACCACTGAAGGCCTATTTTGAGTATTTTGAGCTCTATTTTTAGATTTTTGAGCAATCGTGTGACTCTGCTGTACATGTGATCCGGGAATATCAGGAAATATAACATGAACCAAAATATTCCTTCAAAAAGGGTTTTTTAAGCCTCCTTTCTGGAGCTGGATGGAGAGGATCACAGGACTCCATCTCCCATACCATTCCCCTGCACAACCCCCTACCTCTGTGCCATTGCCAGCTCAGGGCTCTGAAGCCTTGAGACAGCCCTAAAATTATGAGATTTGCTCAAAAAATACCTTTTTTTTTTTTTTAATCAAAAGTAATTGAGAGAGTGGGAATGTTTGCTTGTTCTTTCCTATGATTGTGCCTCATATATTTCTTTAAATCTCTCCATATGGACAATCCAGCAGGAGAAATAATTTTTTATATCTTAAAAATGAAAAAAGGCTGAAAATTTCATGCTACTGAGGTTTGAAGGGGAGGAGCATTGCTGTACTTACTGAAGCTGTCAACTTCATCTTTTTCCTGGGAATGCCTGTAAAAAAGGAAAGTTTAGAAAGACCTTTTGGCCTAGGAACATGAAACAGGACAGTTACTGCCCATCATGTGTGGATTTTAGCTTTATAAAGCACAATCACAAAAGAAATTTCTGCAGTAATAACTGTTAAAGCACAGCACTCAATTACCTTTTCTGTCACTAATATTTCTGTACCAAAGGACTCAAACTTCCCAATCCTACTATGGCATCAGACTATAGTGCCTGATTTGCATTTCCAAAAGGGAAATTGTTTCCCAAAAGACGCGTGTGGCAGCAAGAGACTCCGAACAGCATTCTCATAGTAACACACAGTAGCACATTTCAAGCCAACTAAATTTACTGAGCTCTCCTCTATGTTTTCAGCATGTTTCAGATAATTTTTTAGAACCCAGAAAGTGAGCAGCAGGCATGGGTTATTTCTTGAAAATGTAGTCTTTTAAATCTCTCCAGTTTACAGATGAGGATGTCCTGCAGGACAGTGTCAGATCCTTTGCACAAATCCAGGTAGATGATGTCTGTTGCTTTTTCCTTATCCAAAACACTCTAACCCTGTCACATCAGGTCCTATTTGCCTGCAGTGAATCCATGTCACAAATCACATCCTTATTTCCCATGTGCCTTAGCATAGTTTCCAGGAGGAACAACTCCTCCATCATCTTGCTGGGCACAGGTGAGACACTTCCTTTTTTCTGCTTTTTAAAAATGGAGGTTCTGTTTCACCTTTGCAGTCAGCAGGATCTTTGCTGGGCTGCCATGACTTCTCAAACATGATGGACAAGGGCTTTACAATTTCATCCCCCAGTTCCCTCAGGACAAACAGAGCTGCATCTCCTCATGTTCCATGACTTGTGCAGCTTCAGGTTCCTTAGATGATCTCACATCTGATCTTCCACAGAGGGTGTTTCTGCATTCTCCCAGCCCCTGCCTTGCCTTCTGCACCTTGGGTGGTGTGGCTGGAGCTCTTCCCAGTGAAGATTGAGGAAAAAAAAAGGAATCCTTGAATAGCTCAGCCTTCTCCATATCCCAGATAACCAGGTTCCCCATGTCCTTATGGACCCACATTTTCTCTCACCACTTTTTTATCTCCCTCTTAAGATATTGGGAAGCCAACAAAAGACAGAAAACACCAACCTGCAAATCCTTGCAGGTGCCTACCTTCACCTTGGGCTGAACATGTCACAGCTCAGTGCTGACACACACAGCTCATTCCTGTCCCCACCTGCTCATGTATCACAGTCCATGTGCTCTGGTGGCAGCACATTTGGTGGCAACATAAGACACCATAAGGTAGAAACTTCATTCCCTGCTTTTGTCCAGGAGCTCTGCTCTCGGCCTGAACATTGCAACCTAGATGCTGTCGTGTAATGAGGCAAAGCTATTTCAAAGCTATTTGAAATATGTGCTCATAAAATAAATGCAAAATGATGATAAAACTGAGGGATCAAGCTCCCAGGTAATGGCCATATGTTCCCCAAACACCCAGGTATTGGCTGTAGATTTCACAGTGACAGAACCTTATGGAAGGTGTACTTGCTCAGCTCATGTGAGAGTTGGTCACCTGTGAATGCTCAGAGCTGTTTTGGCAAAACCAAGATCAAGAAAGATGCAGAAGATATGTTCAGATCACACACTTCAAGTGCTTTCTAGTCTTCCCACCTGTGAGCCTCTTTGATTTTTCAACACGTTAGCAGTCCATCCAAAATTAGATAAAATATCATAAAAATTTCCTATTAGTGGATGCACAACACTTTCTCACACAATGGCTTAAAAATAATATATCCTTTTCAAACTAAATACATTTATTTTCCTTTTTCTTTCCCTTAAGATAACCTTCCTTAGTCATGATAGAAACATGATGACTGTCAAGCAGAAAGCTGAGGAGAGAAACGGTATTATGTTTGCAAAGGAACCTATTTTTGGAAGATATTTTTCACTTAGGGAAGGAAAAAAAAAATCCAACTGAAGTAAACAATTTAGTTCATAATCATCAACACAGGGACACTTTGCACAGACATTTCCTTTCATAGGTCACTACATTCATTGGATTAGAATTAGTTAGAGGACTGAAAATAGTAAATGACAAAAACTACTGGAAGTAGTAGCCCATGAAGGAAAATATAGCCAGCTGAGGTGAAAATTAGATCATATTATGCTGAACCTACTCCTACCTGTCCTATAATTCAGGATCCAGTTTGCATATGTACAGCTTGTTATAATGAAACATAAGATTAATTTAAGATTTTAGTAGTGAGGAATTGATTTAGCTTGTGGAAAAAAAAAAAAACAAACCAAAAAGAATTATTCTCAGATCAAAGGGCTTTTTTTTTTGTTTGTTTTCTGGCTTTTTTTAATCATCCTCTGCATAGCTTTAACACTAGCTAATACATTGTAATGCATCAATACAATATAGCAAATTTTCTCTGCTTTAAATATCACCCTCATTCATACTGTGATTCAATTTAAGAATCATTCAAAGATAAATCTAAATAAATAACAAGCTGGCTTTCAGGCAAACAAATGAATTTGCATTGTTTTATATTCATCATAAATATTTCACTTAATTACTGAGGTACTATGTTCAGAAATACAAAACAACATTATAAATTTATTAGCACTGTCCCTGCTGATTTTACAGAAGTTCTGTGGAATGTAAGAGCCAAAAGTAGAAACAGGCTCAAGAGCATAACCAAAAGAGCAGAGGCTGCATTCAAATGCTAAACTGGATTGACACCCTCTGCTTTGCTCTGTATATTTACCCCAACTAAAGCTTCCTGCCTCAAATCAGGTGTTATCCTATTTATTCTCAAAACCCAAGGTCAATGAAAGCCTTTTCCTTCTGTTGACTTTCGAAAGCTAAACATCTGAATCAGGGCTGCTTCAAGCATTATCTCGAAAACTATCACAGGAGTTATTTTTCCCCTCATTGTAAAATTGTGAAAACGTAAAAGGATGTAACAGCATTTTTCAAAGGTTTAGGGAGGTCAGCTGTGTGGAGAGAAAATAAGAAGTGCTACTAAAACATAAAAGGTACGGCGCACAGCATTTATCCTCAAAATTATTTAAGTTCTTTTAATGGCTCTAAAGGCTATGAAAAATGGGTTTAAAATGTAAATATGTGGGTCTTTTAGAAGAAGCTATCCTTCTTTGTAAACCACAGTATCACTGGTGATTTATAATTTTCAGAAAATCTTAATCCCACAGGAAACATATAAGAGTTCCTCTTTATTTTTAACCTAATGCTGGATCTAACATGGAATGCAGTTTTTATTATTAGCGAGAAAGCTATTATTTTTATTTGCTTATAATAAATTAAGATAAAATCTGAGAGAGTGCAAGTATGAAACCATTTTAAAAACAGATTACTCTTTTCCCTTTACCTTTGAAACAACTTCAGATGTAAATAAAATTGTGGCTATCACATTTCCCTAGGGATTAAGTACTCTTACTGTTCAAATGTCATTAATTACCCTTAATGCCGTTATGAACTATTTGGAGATTATCATTATTAAACTGTTAGAGTATTTCTTAATTCCTCACCAGAAAGCCACACAGTGACTCGCTGAGCCTATCCTCCCCCTCTTTTGTTGAAATAACAATAGCCTAGAGGAATTGTGTCTGCAAAGAAAAAGTCAAGAAACAACAATAAAACACATTTTGTTGGACTAAATGAGGGGTAGAAAGAAGAGCTTGGGGTTTAAACCATGTTCTGTTTCATAAGTGGAGAATCTGGGGCTGGTGCAGCTCCATGGGAGTGGCTGGGGTGCTATGAGGGAGTGGGATGCAGCAAAAATCCCTCTAATAAAAGGGTCTTATGTGTAGCATGCCTGTTTGGGCACAATGACATCCAAAAAATAAGTTTTAGGATCCCAAGGATGTTTCACTGCTGTAAAAAGTATGAATTAAAACCAAATATGCACAGTGTATAGGCTGGGTTTGGTATCAAAATACTTCACACTCAAAAATTCAAAACACATGCATTTTTGTCATAACCTCATCCTCTTTCTGCAAAACACTAAAGCAGTGAGGATTTTAGCACAGTTGTTATTTAACTTGTCACATGGATGTCTCTGCAGAACCGTTGGGCTGGGAGGGTTTGCTCCACCACAGGGGCCACATGGTCCTACTACAGCTCAGATCCTCAGCCCTTCCAAGACAAATCACAGTGCTTGCATTCATATTTTGAAGTCTGTGTTTTACTCTGCTGTTATTATTCAACTTGTATTTTTCATTCAAATGTACACTCGTGGGTTTAAAAACTAAACTAATGCATTTAGCGACAGGTAAATGGGATCAAAAAGGAAAAAGGGTCCAGGGAAACTTTTTAATGAATACCTGGAAAGGTGGGAACAGAGAAATCTAAAGTATTTACTCACTTCTGGTGCTGGAAAACAATCTGCTTGTTGGGCAGACATTAAGGCACACACTCCTACTTTGTGCTTACACATTAGGTTAACTGCTCTGAGGGTTTCTGAGTGATTTTTTTTTTTAATAAAGGACACAAAAATCCAAAGACACAAGCAGAGGACCAGTGGTCCTGCTTTCTTGGTTTGCATTTCTATCTCCCCTTGCCTCTGTTCTGGGGGAGTTCCCAATCCACATCTGAAACACAGTGGGCCAAACTTGGTGTTTTAATAGGACAGGAGAGTTGACAGGTGATGCTGCCAGTCACCAGCTTTGTAAATTATCCCTAAATCGGTCAGAATTATTATTCTCTGGGAGGGTCTGTCCAAGGAAGGAGGGAGACACCAGAAAAGGGATTGCTGAAAAGCTGTGCTGGTTTTAGAAATGGTGAAAGAGCTTCAGAAGGTCCATCACAGAGTGACACTAATGAGATGGTGTGGTCTGGGATGGGAAAAAGCTTTTCTCTGCCTCTTTTCCAAATCAGAGCTCCACATTGCAGAGGCCACAGCTCCCTCACAGAGCTCTGCTGAAAGGTAACGCAGCGCTGGGAATCTGTTATGCGTTATTCCAGTGAGGAATGTCTGGCTTTTTATGGTTATTTTAATTGGTGACAGTGCTCACCACTTAAAGTACTCAATCTGGCACTGAGGTTCTCCTGTGTCCTGCTCCATCCTGAACACTCACCCTGTCTCAGGGCTGCTTTCTCATCCTCCTCAGAAGCTGCTGCCCCATTCCTGTCCTTGCTCAGGCATTATCTGCTCTGCTCTGTGTAACACCAACCCAGGGCCAGCTCTGACATATTTCACCAGAGATTAATACTCAGGCTGCCTGTCCAGAGAGCATGGAAAGCTGATAAGTGCAACAAGCTTTAAAGCAAACCTGAACTCAACCCCCTTTTTATATATTTTGTTCACACCAGTAATTAGCAATTCTGCCTGTTCCTTGGCACATAAAATAGAGTTTATATCAGTAAAAAAAAATCACTGCCAAACCCATAGGCCTGACAGAGGGAACTGAGCTACACACCTTGACACAACTTTTCTTCTAAGCATCTCAGAGAATTTTAGTGCCATCAGCAGCCTTTACTTTGCAATACTTGTAGGAGAAGACAATTATTATTATTACGCTTTTACTAATAAGACACAGTGACTTAGGGGTCTTGCCAAATGACAAATGGAATAAACAGCAGTGGTAATGTCAATGTCTCTTGCCCACTGACTGAAATACAACCCTTCCAGTCTGCCAAGCAGTGAAGTTTGGGGGCTTCAGATCCAGGGCTGACTCATGTCATTGTGCATAGGGCAAGGAAAAAAAGCCAACATGATCAACTCTCCTCTCCCATTTTTCCAGGAGAATCAGGAGCTAAGATCACTGCACTCACCAGAGTACTTGTCTTGTCCCCCTTTCATTTTATAGATGACAGAATAAATGTGAGCTAGTGAAGATGAGCAAACTTCTTCACTTAAATTCAGAAAAGAGGCAGAAAGGGCAGCTCAGCCACTCCTCTTTCCAGCCTCCTTTATCTCCAGTCCCTCACCATCTTCTCCTCCTTGCATTGCTCCCACCTCCTTGCTCCACTCCCCATCCCTTTCCCACAAGCACTGCTGTTACTCATCCATCCTAGCGCACCACATGGAAAAAATCCTCATTTTTTCTTTCCCAGATTAAACCTACAAAAAGGCACGACAAGCCCAGAGACACTACCTGGGGGAGGAGACAACAGGCTGCCAATCACCCAACCAGCAGAAAAGCAGTGGGAGGCTGGAGCTGGGAACCACCACATCTCCCAGTTTAGGTCCTTTGAGCCACCATGGCTCCCAGCCCTCATTCCTTGCTCTGCAATGCTCAAAACCAGCCCACATGTTCTGCTTTGCTGGGGCTTGGGAGGCTGCTAACCCCCAGCATAGGTCATGGAGAAAGGACTTTCCTTTCATCCCCGCAGGCAGTTTTTGGCAAAAAAAAGCCAGGGAATAATCACAGGACACTAGTGACTCACTGTTTCTGTCAGCGGAAAGAATCTCTGCTGCCCAGTGCTCCTCTTCTCCCACCTGGCATCGCCACCAAAACCACCACACCGACGAGCAAGGAGGTTATGCAAGGCTGTGG
Source organism: Entomyzon cyanotis (assembly GCA_024500445.1). Taxonomy (NCBI): domain Eukaryota; kingdom Metazoa; phylum Chordata; class Aves; order Passeriformes; family Meliphagidae; genus Entomyzon; species Entomyzon cyanotis. Next base: position 3,163,076 of record JAKEPQ010001026.1, read on the forward strand.
GGCCGGAATATTAACTTACAAAAGTCAGGAATGGTGGGAAAGGGCTGCCAGCTTGACTGCATCAGCTCCTCTGGCCTGCTAGGAAAAATAGGTCAAGGTTTTCCAAGGTGACCAACAATTTTGGATGTTCAACTTTGTGCATGTTTAAAAAAACAAAAAAAAACAAAAAAGGAAAAAACTTTATTATTTTGGAAAAACCACTAAATGTCTATCACTGAGGGGGGAAAAAAAGGCAGCCAGACAGCTGCATGTTTCAAGGTCCTTGCGGTTGAGCACCCCAAAAAAAACCAAATTACCTTGAGACAGAAGCCCCTGAAAAAAAATTAAAAAAAAAAAAAAAGTCAAGCACTGTGTAAAACAACAACGGAGGAAAGCCTGTGGGTAAATAACTAGTGGGAGCTCACAAGAGCATGGCTCAGGATGCATGTGTGTTTCTACTGCGGGAGAGAGAACAATTGAATTACGAGGAGCTCTTAAGCAAGTAACGTAAACATCTTTTGGCAATTTAGTGCTGCACTTTGAAGCCTGGCGATGTCATACAAATGGTGAAATAGCACGGACACCCTTCTGCTGGCTAGTTTGTTTAATATGGTGAGTCGGGAGTTTTTTGGAGCGCAGCACTCTTTTATGAGCTCACGAGCTGGAGGAGGGAAAGTGTGGAAGGAGCAGGAGAGAGATGTTTGAGCAAAGCTGTAGCTGCCCAGAGCCTGTGGGAAGCAGCTTGAGAAGGAAGGGGCTGTGGTGGGAGCTCTGCAGCATCCGGGGGGTTTCCACCATGGGAACAGACCCTGAGCATCCCCCAGCACGGGAAAAGAGGGGGAGAGAGAAAGAGGTATGGGGTGAGGCGACAGAGATAATCACATGAGAGGGGTTAATTGCTATAAATATCAAGAATCAAATCAATATGTCAAGATGTGTGTTCCACTTTTCGCATATATGCGGCACGTAAATGAGAAACGGAGAGAGAGGGAGGAAGAGCTAGAAAGAAAAAGGAGAGACTACTAAAGAAATAAGCCCCCCTGTACAGACAGCCTGACGCCAGATGGCTTCTTCTAATAAATATTCAACCTTAACTCAGTTCCCATGTAACTTTGTTGTAAAGCTGCCAGCACACCCACACAGATCTGGGCCAGCAAAATGATTACAGTAGTACAAACAAAATAGTGCAATAGAGGAAACAGGCAGACAGGGTCCTGTATACAGAAAGACAGAGCTGTAAAGATGTGAGTTGATGAACCTTTAGATTTAATACTGAGAAAGTTAAAATAATGACTTGGGCAGAGGGGAGAAAATACCTTGGTGGGGGGAGGGAGCACACCGACTTATTTTTTCCTTGCTGTTGCTTTTATTGTTGGGAACACAGAGAACATCGTTCTGCTAGGACAGCAAATGAGGCTCTATAAATCAGTTGCTCTTCTGCATATTTTCTGCATTCAGCTGGAATTCGGATACCTTCCCTGAAATCATAGCCCAGCTTGCATTTCCGCTGTCTCTTGGGGCACAAGTTAAAAGGGGAGATTTTGTGCATTACATTTGTTATATTAATTGGGCAGAGAAAGGGATTTGGTATATTCTTCTTAAGAAAACACTGGCTCAGTGCTCAAAAACATGCATTTCAGTTGTGCGAGTGGTTTTGCCCCGAGCTCTTTAATTTCAAAATTGGATTATGAGATCTGAATATTAGAACACACCATGTTGGCAACCCCAAAACTATTTAAACAGGACCTTGACCAAATCACGATCTAGTGCTAAGATTAGAAACAGGGGAAAGGCAATGAAAAAGGATGTGCATTGCAGAAAGGCTTCTATTGATAAAGTGAAGCAAGGGGAAAAATAGAGATTAGAAATTAAATTTTTTAAAATGCTAAATATCCATTCTATCCATTTACTGGATCTTTTTATGCAGAATATCTTGAGTTTAGAGGCTTACCTAAACTTCTACCTGCAGTTGCTTAACAACCACCTATGAGACAGCAACGGAATCAGGGAATTAAATTATGCAATTACTTTGGTTGAGAAAGTACCAACATGAGGCAAAGCTCTTCTTTCTCAAGAACATAACCTTTTGGTGTTGTAGCTTGTGATATGCTCCTGGAAGGACATTATTTTGCATGATACAGAAGAGTATAAATAGAATTAATAAGACAGAAATAAAAAAGAAGTGAGGGGTGTAGGCTGAATGTCAGAAAATATTTCCTGGTTTGTGAGAGTCTCCCTCTGCAAAGCAGATCGACAAGGAGATGTAGTAGGCTGTAGAGTCAGGCTTTCACCACTTCCCTCGGGAGATTGTCACTGGAGGTTTTGAAAACAAAGCTGAACTCAGCACTAGTAAATATGCTGCAGGGAATAACCCTGTGTTGGGCAAGATATGGACAAGATCAATTAACAGATCTCTTCCATGTCTACTTTCTATTATTTTTGACTGTTGGGAAGAAAACTTTGCTAGAGAAAAGCATAAACCTCCCTCCACCCCCCTGCATTTTTTTTTTTTTTTTAAAGAGAACAGACTCTCTGGCATTGCAGGCTCAGCTCTGTTCATTACACAGCGACGTCTCTCCCACCACTTCTGCTCTGCTCACCCTTCATCCCCACTATTATTGAGAAGCGACTGGAAAGAATTTCCTGGAGAGAAAAGAAAGGGAAAAAGATCTGAATCTCCCTTATTTCTGATCTTTCCAGACCCCTTTGTAATATTCATCTATTCTGAGCAGCATTTGACACTTCCTTCCCACCCACCCCCATTAGGAACCAGCCGTGGGTTGCCTCCTTGCGCTCCTTCTCCAGCCTTAAGGTGCACATTACAATTCTATTCTTGTCCAGAGCACGATAGCATCAAACGAGGGAAGGAGTCTGGGTAAGCTCCACGCCTGAAGAAATGCACACCTTTTGTTTATGGCAGCAGGATGAAAGCCATGAGCTGGAGCAGGACACAAATCTGTCAGCCCTTGGGAAAAGAAGCCGCTAACAACGCGGCTCCGCAGCGCTGAGTACCCCAAGCACATCAAACAATCCTTCATTGGCTATGCTGGCTTGAAGTTCAACATATCTGTGCTTACCTTAATAAACCAGGCCTGAAAAATCACCGTGTAAAGCTTAGAGGTGCTTAGAGGTACAAGGGCACCACTTAGGCTCCTCCGGCGCTAAGCTTCCTTCTGCAAACAAAATTGGATCAAAATTAGGGCTAAATTCAAAATCAATTTAAATCCTTCCCACACACTTTTTATTAAAAAATATGCCAGATATTGAAGGGAATAAAACCAGAGCATGTGGAGAGGCAGAGATGAGCCCACGGCTAAGAGCAGCATTTCCCTCTGGGCTGGGGTGCCATGGCATGACCATACAGTCATATAGCACAGCTCCCCTAAATCAACACACAGACTTTGATTTTTATGTTCATTTAACTGTGTCAAGTTTCTATTAGGATTGTTTATTTCAGAAAAGGAAAGAGGCAAAGGGGCACCAGAAAAAAAAAGATTATGGGGAAAATCAAAAAGCAAAGAAACCTTAGCAGAAGGAAAATGATGGACACAGAAGGTTCTACCCCATCACCTCCATGTCCTCTCCACTCCCAGTCCTATGGTCCCAGCAGAGGTTCCACAGCCTCACCGGCAGGCAAGGCTGGAGCAAACCTCAACCCTCCCTGGATTCTGTGCTAAGCACCAGAATTATTCAAATAAAGGCAAAAGGAAGGATAGAGGTGAACTGTGGGCTTGGGGGGGAAGAAAGGGGGATAAGGAAAGGTGCCTGGAAGCACCTGGGATATAAACAGGAGTGCGAGGAGGTTCCAGTGAACCACTTTTCACTGCACTTCCACGGGGTTGAATCTCTCCCATGAAGACCTTGCCAACATCCCATCTCCTCCCACCACGGAGCAGAGAGGGTAGTTTTGGCCCGGTGTGGTCACAATGGCTGGGGCAGTAGAGAGACACTGCAGCATGGAATATTCTGGGCTGGAAGGGATCCACAAGGATCATTGCATCCAACTCCTGCACTGTTGGAACCAAAGCCCTCCAAGACTTCCAGCTGGAAGAAAAGTGGCAGGATCACTGTTCCAGCAAGGTGAGGGTCAACTTCTCAGCTCGTGTAAGCAACCTGGACGAATACTTTGCTGTCATTCATCTCCTGGGGGTTCTGCCTGAGGGCTCACTGTGGTCACAGGCTCAGCACCTTGCTGGAAACCACCAGGATTCATTAGGAAGGCAGGCAGCTGGATGTATTACATCCACATAGTAAAACTTCCATCACACGGGGTTTCTTCAGAGCAGGATACTCACCTGGCTGAAGCAGCAGCAAATCTCACTATTGCACAGAAATAAAATAAAAAGAAAAAGGAAAATAAAATTGGTCAAACTTACATTTTTTCACAAAATTCTGTGCTGTCTTTGAGTCACAGGCAGTGATTTTGGACACGAGACTGAGCAGAATGCATTGTTGATGCTCTCAGCCATTAGTTTATAAATTGAATAAGATAGATGTGTTCATTCATATGAACTAATGTAGTTTTTTTTATGAAGGTTTCGTATTATACAGATCCATTAGCATATTTACAAATTAATCTTCCCTTAGGAAGAAAAAAGATCAAAGATTTACAGAAGGAAGTGCTTTATTACTTTTAAACTGCCTTTTTTTTTTTTTTAAAGAAAGAGAAAAAGAAATGAAGGGAAATTATGTTGAACCATAAATGTTTCTTTATGACTACTGTACAGCAGCTTTGTGGGAGATTTAAATTTACTAAAGGGCAAGGGGGACTTTAAGCCATCTATATGAGTTCAGTATTAAAAATATATATACATGACAGGTGCCCATATAAGTTCATGCAGTACAAAATATTCCATAAATGAGCTCATTTATCTGAGTAATTTAAAAAGAGCTTCTGCACAAGGGGAGATATTTAGTATGAATTATAGTCCGTTTACCTTTCATAAGTTTTTTCATCACTTCCCATACCTCCTTTGGTGCCACTGAAAATATCTGTAGCTATCAAGCCTTATATTCAACCTTGCTATTCCCTATTCCCAGGAAAGCCCTATTGGTGAAGTGACTCCATGTTCAAGATATGCAGCTTTTAAAGCCCTGCATGCAAGATTATTTCTTCTTCATCCATGCCAGATAAAACAAGATCAGCCTAAGAAATCTTTTATCTAAGCAAATAACTTGAATAACAAAGCATTCCAGGTAAAGAAAAGAATCTCTGGGTTTACCCCCATCATTTAGATTTGACTGAGTTGTAAAAGATTCCTCCTTCTGTTTTCAAAATGACTTTGCACTATGGTTGGAAATAAGGAGTAGTAGAGCAGCAAGGAAATGAAATGAGATGCAAACCTTTAATGATTTATTAATAACCACTTTCTGAGACATTTCTAACTACTAAAGAGAAATCAGAACACTAAATACATTAAGATCTTCAAGGGTGGGGGGTGGAAGGGAGAACTATTGAAAAGTTATGAAAATAAAGGAAAATTTCCAAGGCAAAAAAAAAAAAACCCTGGAAACCAAAGCACATTTTAGGTAGTGCTGCTCCTGCCCTGGGACAGGAGTTGGAACTAGATGACCTCTGAAACCCCTCCCAGACATAAGCTTTGTACTTCCATACTGAAATGCTTGAAGATCTTTTCCAACATGTACCATGAATTTATTTTTGAATCCTTTAGGATATATTCCAAAGGAAAACTGCTAGGCTATTACTAAGACTACAGTTAAAATCACCATCCATGAACAGAATAACACTCATTTTCTCATGATCACTTCACTCACTCAAGTAAAACTTCTTTCACTTCTTGGAGCTTACTGAAAAATTGATGTTAGATTGAAAAGGACCAGAAACCTCCTCCTCTCCACTACACATCCAGTGAAAAATAAAGTCCTCTATCAAAAGGACAGCCATGGATTTGCTGTACTGGAGCCATGGGTGCAAACAGACACATGCAGAGAGGTCCCTGCCAGGCAGGAAATGGTTTCACAGAGTCTCATTGGAGGAGAGAACAAGAACCCAAATAAACACACTGTTAAGAAGCAGAATTTTTACTGTTGTTCAAAAAGCTGCACATTCCCTTTTCATAACTTCCATCACCAGTGACTGAAGCCTACACAAGGAACCAAAATGGACCTGTCCTCCTACCTAGCCCTCCTCTTCCGAAAATATCTTCTCCCCCTCCATCCACATTCCACCTATCCCCACAAAGGACACATCCCTTGAGCAAGTTTTGAATGGAGGATATTCTTCCTCTGCTCTGGAGCTGACTTTAATTGTAAAACACCTCCACATCCTCCTGCTCCCATTCAGGAGTGCTCTCCCTGAATTACCAGGCAACTTCGTCTCTCTGTGTCTTTCCCTCTGTTTTCCTGAGGGAAGCTTTCCAAAAGGTTTCCCTGTAATAGTTAGAGGGGAAATTCAGTGTCATTTTTTGTTTTCCTTCAGACGTTGCATTTGGCTATCGGAGTGCTCAGAGTTAGCAAACCAGAACTCTTCAATGTCTCAGTCGACCCTCTTGGGAAATCAATAAAAGATAAGACTTCCCATGTTCCAGTGCTGTGAGGGTTGGTAAATGCTTCTAAAGTGCTTTGAAAACCTGGAAAGGTGCAATGTTTTTATAATGGCCTGAATGCTTTGTAGTTCTACAGAATACTTTATTCCAAAATCTTAAGCTAACAAACAACTAACCCTAACTATGACAGTCCTATCAGATGTCTGCAAATAAACAATAACCTTCAGGATAGTGCTTAGTCCATCATATCTTAGTCCAAAATACTGACGTCAGATACTGTAATTTATCATTCACATGATCTTCCAGTCCTGCTGAAGTCTACTAAACCTTTTTGTTGAAAATATTATTGGCAAACCTACTCAGTAGATTAATGCTAATTAGCTCAGGGTGGGAAAGTTGTGTATTACTCGAGATTTGGCTCACAAAAGGAGAATGAATAAGCAAAGAGGCATGTCCTAGAGCCAGCAGGAGAGGAGTCAACAACTGAGGTTCAACTACAGAGAAAAATAATAAAAATATAAATATATCTCACCAGAAAAACCCTCAGGCCAATGTTCTCTCAATCCAAGAGGCATTTAAGGTTAGGACCTTACACTTTCCAGTCATTCCACTCTCCAGCCATCACCACCTTGTTAAGGATACTGACTACATCACACATGTGAGAGGAAGTTTGGCACCACAAGTTTTCCAGGTGAAAAAGTGTGTCATCAATGAAGAAGAATTACAAGTCATTAAACTGGAGTGCATGCTGTGCATGCCTCTTCAATTCAATATAAGGAATTAAGAAGTCAAATGCCTGTGGCATTAAATATGAATGATGAATGCGAGAAATAAAATAAGTAGAAGAGAAATCTGTTTCATTACATGAGGTAGCTGTGCCACTGGCACCTTTTGCTTTTGTATTAAAAAAAAATGGTCTAAGATTAGAAAGCAAAGAAAATGCACTTTTTAAGGAAATTCATGTACCATTGTGATGAGATTAAGAAATAAAACATTTTCCAATTTGGATTCCATTCTAATAATCTGAAAAGATCACAGTGTATGATATTTTATGAACCAGGAATTGAGAAGAGCAGAAATATCTCTCTTCACAACGAGCTTCTGAGAGAACAGCCAATATTTAAGGAAAGCACACAAACTATAGAAAAAGAGCAATGTCAGAAGTGACACATTATCCCATTTTAAGGCATGTGTTTGACTCCTTCTTAGAATACGAAGGATAAACAACATGAGCCACAAAGGCTTCTGTGTGTATCACAAAGCACACGGCATGGGAAACCACTTCTCCCTCTCTCCGACGGAAATGGTTTCTTTCATCTCTGATCAAGTTTCAGAGGTATTTTTATTTATTTACACATGAAGGGCTGTGAACCAAATTCACCTCATAGTTTCGTACAATAAATTGAAAAGTACAGCAGCCTCACCAAGACATGTAACGGTTGGAGTTGTGTCCCCCAGATAGATGTCCTGTGCACCCAAAGCACTTCCCTGATGAACATCTAATATTAAGCAAAATTCTATTAATCCTCTGAATGTGGTTGAACAAGTGACTGTGCCCTGAAAGAATGAGAATTGAGAACAGCCAGGTAGCATCTAGAAGTACTAAGAAAGAAAACAAACCAGCTGGTTGAATATTTTTGAAGATGCTGAAGATGAGAGAGAAGAAATTCTATGAACCAATTTCACCAAAGATTGAGGTAAAAAGTGAAGGAGTGTTAAGAGCTCTTGGAAAGAGGATATATTAGTGAGATCATATTAGCGATTATTTTCTTACATTTTTGGTGATTATGAGGTTCCAAGACAACATGGTATTCAGTTAAATATCAATAAATTCTGACCCATTTTATATTACTTACTAATATTTCTGGATACATAATGAAAACAGAAACTGCTTGAAGACCTGCAAAATTTTCTGTTGTAAATGAGCTGGTTTGGAAACTCTCACTGAAACATAATACACTGTTATTGATAAAATTAAATTCTGTTGATTTTTGTGGACAAAAGCATGAGATATATATATATATACATACATAAGCACACACATATAAACATATATGATGCAGTTTGGCACACAGTGTGTTTTCTGTCCCATATAGTCTCATCTACATTTTCTTCAACTTATTTTTGGGTACAAAATATGAGATGCTTGCACAATGTAATTTCCTGTTCTCTACATTGTTGTGTGATAAATCACGATGAGGATGGCATGGATCACATCCCAGTTACCAGAATCACTGTGGAGGAGATAACAACAATTTGAACCAGACACTCACCAATCCCAGAGCATCTGATATGGGTGCTCCTTTGAATCACTTAATATAGTCTGGTTTTATGAAGGGAGAATATTGCAATTAATCCCCCAAACCTCAGGCGTTGCACCTTTGTACAGGCACTGTGTCCTTTTATGTATTCAACATGTTTTTTGATATTTAACACATGCTTTGTTGTGGGAACTGTGTAACTGGAAGTTTACAGAGTTGTTTTTCCTCAAAACTGCCATTGTGGAAAAATCACATGTCCACCATCATCATCAACCATATCCTTAATATGGTTGATGGAATAATTCAGGTGGCACAGGGGTCCTTGAGAATTTCAATGTGAGTTATTATTTTTGAAATAAGATTTCTTTTCCCCCAGTGCCAAAACTAAAAATGATGTAAGTGCAAAAATCTCTGTAGCAAATTAGTGATAAAAGAATAAAACAGTTAAACGAATATATTTTTTCATGCTTGAGGGCTGTGTGTTTAACAGTTTTCTAACTGTTCATTCATTTATATAAAAATACTTTGGTTATTATCTACTTGAGTTGAAATTAGATATTTAATTGACTGGAGGGAATGAAATCCGCTCACTTTTAAATAAAGCAATGATTTAAAAATATTCCTGTAAAGTGATTTGTAAGACCACACCAGCACTAGTTCTTGGCACACGTCCTTGTCTGTGTATATATTTTAAAAGCATGGTTGTTTTTACAAATGTAGTACTGTGAGAGCTAACTTCTTCAGAAACATGTTTATCTTAATTAGGAAAGTCAACAGACTTCTAATGGGAAGAAATGCGTATTTTTCTCTGTGGTATCTAAAGCATCAAAGGCCTCGTTCTCATGCCAAACCAATCTTCCTTCCTGCCTGCCTTTCAAACCCAGGTGATTGCAGACAGCTGAGCAGACATTTTCCCAAAAGCTTCTATTGACCTGGCTCCAGTCCTTTCCCGTGCTCTGTCTCCTTTTCTATCCGCATGTCACTTCTCTTTCTCTTTCTGTGTATTTGTTGTATTTTTGCCTGAGGAAACCTAGGGATATTCATGGCACTGAGGCAAATAATGTGGAATTAAAAACTAAATTCTTCAGGCCTTATCCTAGCAACAGGACCATCACCATCTGTTCAGAGGACAGGACTGCCATTATCCGCTGCATTCTTTGTACGTACTCCATCACCTGTGAGGGGAAAAACATTGCCCCTTATCCTGGGGTCTTTGTTTAAAAACAAAGTCGTCTGCTTCTCTCTGGTACCAATACATTTCATAAATGTGATATACAGTACATTTGAAGGGATTAGGCGGCAATAAAAGCCTTAGAAGCGTAAAAAGAAAAAAAAAACCTCTAAAGGGATGGACATCTGCATGATAAAAAACCAAAAGCAAATATTGTTCAATTTAAATAAACAGTTGAGAATAATTAGCAAAAGTTTGTATGAATTCTTATATCTACTACCAATATCGGCGATGCAAGCACTACACCTTTGACTTTGGGGGAATTTCACATCAGTAGTGGAATTGTTCTCAGGGTTTGGGATTTTTTTTTTTTTTTTGTAATTCAAATACTTGATTTAAAATCTGTGCTCCCCAATGTGCTGCAAATGCCATTTTGGCTGCTCACAAACATGTCTGCAGCTGAAGTCCCAAAACACGGCAGCAGAATCTGAAGGGCTGCACACCTTCTACCTCAGGAAAACATGAAGTTTCTCAAAGAATTAAAATACCCCATCATTTAATTTGAAGTCCTCATATTTTACTCTCTAAGAATAGTACTCCTTATTCCTCATTTATTTCTGCTTTGAACATTTGAACATGGGTAAAAGTGTATGAGGGAGGAAGAGGTAAAAATCAGGGAATTAAAAGAAAAAAAATTCCTGGAAATCACAGAACCAGCCTTGACCTCATATTATGTTTTCAGTTTAAAATTATAATTTATAAAAGCTGGTTGACTGGCTGTCTCTGTTGTTTTTATGCCACTTATAAACAAAGCTGCAGTCATATTTATTTCTCAGGGCTTAGAGACACATTTGTGGTGTGCAGCCTGGCAACAGGGACTGGTAAAATCTGCCTGCTCCTACCAAATCTCCAAAGTGCTCATCCCACCCCATAACAGCCACCAGGGTCCAGGGTGCTGCATCCCCTCCTCCCTGGGAAGAGCAGAGCAAACCCACCTGCTCTAATCACCTCCCTCTTCCTCTCCCCAAAGGGTGAAAATAAGAATGGAAATTTGTAGCCTTAGAATTTTGAGTGAACTTCTTTGCCTGTCCCAAGCCTTTTTCCCCATTTCAATTTCATTGATTACCTTAATTTCTCCTGCTTTGCTGCAGCCTGGGAGGCTGGCAGGTAGAAGTTAACACCCTGTTTGGTGGATCAGAGGACAAGGGTTGTCCTAGAAGGGCATTCAGCATCACCTGAACACAGAGGCTGGACACATCTCATCCTCCTTTTCAAGTAAAAATCTGAGTCAGTTCATTTTTCTCACAAATATTTAGGAGGATTGGAAAAAATTCAAAGGGAATGAAGAAGAAATAACCTATCATAAATAAAAGTGATTCGTTTGTTGCATTAAGGATTTGAAGACCTTGGTGTCAACAACGATTGTCCTCATCCAAACAGATACCCAAACTTAGGAGAGCAAGCAGGTCCAAAGCAGAAATACAGAATTTTTTTTTAATCTAAAAGTATCTGGGATGTTCTGTACTATGGCATAAATCATCATCTCTTCTGCAAGTTTACATGTGAGGGAGGAATCTTCCTTGGAAGCCACAGGGACCCCAGAGGTCCCTTGGCTCCAGATAGAGGTTGGTGCTTTAATTCAGCTTGCTCTGCCTCGAGGTGGCCTCAGATAGGACACCACATTGGGCAAATATGAGTGCAATTGTGTTTTTGAAATTGCCTCTCAATGGAAAAATCTGTCTCAAATGGTACTACTTCAGTTTTGTCAACACCAACATAAAGATTTATTTTAAAAGCCTTTGAAGCATTGTTTGGATTTTGGCTTTCTCTACCATACTATTAAACTCCTCATCTTTGCATTCCTCCAATATTTCATGAAAGTCATAAACTGTTGTACATATTTACAGAACAGAACCGATGTTCCTTCACTGCAGAGAATACAAATACTTGTATTAGTATTCACACAGTCCTACCATCATTACAAACCAGCCTTTAACAGAGAAGTAAAGATAGAAGCATTGTATTTCATATGGAAAATTGGGGGACAGTAGAGGGAGGGGCAGACTAGAACATAAATATACTGAAAACAAAACTCACATTTCAGTCACAAACTTGTATTTCTAGCAGTTCGCTCAATATAGAGACAGAACTAATGAGGCCTTCCATACTTTTCTAGTTTCAAGGAGGAAGTTGTTAGCTATTTAAGACAGATAAAGAAATCCACTAATTAAAATTAGAGATTAATGGTAGCCTCCAATTATTTTCCTGATTTGACACAATCTAGTAACACCATAATATAACAATGTTTTACGCAATATCATCGGATTTTGTAAAAACAAAGTACAAACTGAATTGGAATTTTGAGGACAACAACAATAGAGCACTCACAGGCCAGCCCATGGCTGGATTCATCTCTCTCAGTTTAAGTGAACACAGAAATGAACAGAGGAAAGCACGATGTTGAGGAATAAGTGACTTTTAATAAGAACAAAAACTGTGAAGGAGAATGTTAACAGGTAATAGAGGTTGCAGTGGATTATAGAATCATTGAATAGGTTGGATTGGAAGGAATCTTGAAGCTCATCTCGTTCCACCCCTGCCATGGGCAGGGACACCTCCCACTATCCCAGGTTGCTCCAAGCCCTGTCCAACCTGGCCTTGGACACTTCCAGGAATCCAGAGGCAGCCACAGCTTCTCTGGCAAACCTGTACCAGGGCCTCAGTGTACCTTTTTTCCTGTAGTTTATGTGCAATTTTAGCAATTCTACTCTTTCATAAACAACTTACACATGCCTCATCTCCAATTGCTAAATATCCACAACTATAATAAAGCACAGAGCTCAACTTTTTCCACTCCAAAATCCATTTCAAATCAGCAAAACGTTTGCCATCCAACTTGATATCGGAATACAAATAGCTGCGTAAACCTCCTCTCCTCTCTGGTGTAATGTAACTCAGCACCACCACGACTGCTGAGGGCACACCCAAGGTCACTGATGAGTGCACTGAAGTGGCTGCAGGGGTGGCAGTTGTGCTGTTCTAGGAACACAGGCTGGTGTGACAGGGATCTCACAGGGCTGCAACCCACGTGGAGATCTCTCACTGCATAACACACTTGGGTTTGGCTATTAAAACAATCTGTATCTCAGCTTTACCATTAGCAACATGGATATTAAACATTTGTCTGCATCCTGATGCATTGCCAGGAATTTCTGTTTTAGAGGAACATTTTGAAAGCTATAGAGATGATGGCTGTGGCTACCAAGCCAAAGCTGAGCTGCTGGTGTAGTGCGTAAGCATAATGATAATGGGGAATGGTAAAGACATTTTAAAAGCTGCTCACTGACAGCTCCAGGTTTGATTCACATCTCCACGCTGCCCAGCCAATTGCTAAGAGAGGAGGTGGGAAAGATAAATGAAAAAGCTCTTCTTGTCACATGGTGTTTCTTCAGCTAGACCTGGTAGCCCTGTAGATGGACACAGCTCATAACCTGCAGTATGAAAAAGGGGCAAAGAAAGGTAAAACATTATTTATGGAACTGGTTTCACTGAGAAGGCCGGAAACACAGGAGCAGCTGATGGGGCTGGAATCTTAGCCGACACGCTGGGGCACTCTGAGGAGTGGTGCCAGGGCAGGGCTGCCAGCAGGAAGGTGGGGAGCCCAGCGAGGCAGAGCTCGCCGCTGGAGCGGCGTTATCCAGCCACGGCCCGGCAGAAACGGCTTCTGTTGCTACTGCTAATGATGAATACCATATGCTTGGCTCTTGCTGTTGTAAAATAAGTTACGTTACTACTGCCTGAGAGTGAATCAACTCTTTTCTTTCATTAAAAATAGACATTTGTGCCCATTCATGTTTCCTCGGCACTAGTATGTGGGCAAAAGGTTTTTAAAAAAAAATCAAAATATCCTCCAACAGTGGTTTTTTTCTGGCTTTCACCATATCATCACCTTGTTCCATTTCAGATGCAGCATCCCTTTTCTCAGACAATAATCTTGAAACAGAAGAGAAAGAACTGATATGATCATTCATACAGTTTTTTTCCTTCTGTTACTTTGGACCAGGTCAATTCACTGTAGTTAAAACATAATGTGTGATTGAAGGCCCTGATTTGAAAATCTTTCTTTAGACACAGGAAAAAGGGATGTTTGCTGTAGACATCTAATTTAATTCACCCTCCCACAATCTGAGAATCAGCTCTTTTATTAAAGTCATTTTGGCCACCACTTATTAATTTATCAGTGAAAAGGAACCCCTTGGATCCACTTGTTTCTATTTATAACTTCATACACAAACAACTTATTTTGCAATTTCACTAAAGGCGATCAAATCACAGGACACACAATTAATTCAATTAACGTGAATCCTGCAGGCCTATCCACTCAAATACCATAGGAATATTTCAAAGTTCCATCACTTAAAGCTGTTGCCTTCAGAACTGCATACTCTGTGCTGTTGTGAAATGGAAAAATACTTTATTTTTGTTTTCAAATAAGCATCTCCCTCCATTTTATAGGTACATTAGCAGATGTAGATGTACATATATACGTTATATATGGTAACATATACACAACAGTTAGGGCCTGTTACATATGGTAACAGGATGTGTGGATGCTTGAACACAAAAAAATAAATGATTTAAGATTTTGACACATCTTTTTCTACTTTTGGGGTTTTGCTAAGATCAGTTTCTACCAGTCAAATGAAGTAAAGCTCCTGAGGAGCAGCACAGTGTCAGGGCAGGTAGGAGGAGAGTGACACAACTGAATGCCACCAAAGACCCCTTCCTTGTGCCTCTGACAAAACAAACCTGCATAGCTTCAAAACCTGCTATAAAAAAAACCAAACAAAAAAAAAAAAAAAAAAAAAAAACCAAAAAAAACCAACTGGAAAGATAAAAAGAAAATAAAAGACTGGCAACAAGCCTTTAAAACAGAGACAACCCATTGCAGCACCTCTCCCTGTTTATTTTATGCCAAAATGATTTCCTATCCACCTGTTCATAAAAACGATAAGAGCTAAAAGTATCCAGTCATTGTGAACTGGAGTCACAGGGAAAACGAATACTTTGGCACACAGCCTGTAGGAAAAAAGAACACAATGTATTACTTCCGTCATACGTGTTGGAACTGCAGGGGATCACTTTCATGCACTTCAATAGGCCACTGTTAATGATCAGCAGCTGATTGGCCAAATTAACCCCAGGTCTACCTCCAAAATCATTACAATTGCATATTATAATTAACGATGACACTAAGGATATTAGGCTCAGAAGGGGTTTTGTTTGTTTGAATGAATGATGGATCATTCCATTCAAGGGTAGATGTTCATGGCATGCTTTGGGTTGATGCATCTCCATGAAACCCTGGAGATAATCTCATGGCTGATGGTAATTCTGGAGAAATGGGAAAAGGAGGGGGGATGCCTTCTGGATTTTAATCTTGTTTCTGCCCTTGTGGAATGAAATTATCTCAACACTTCTTGGTTGCATTCTAGTCTATCATTTTAATTAAATGTATCTAAGCAGTTGTTGTGAAGTCCAGATCAGAGTAATAGGTTGGCAAATGGAATGTTGGCGTTTAAAGGCAGCAAGGAAGGTCTGCAGCAGGTATTTATGGCCTGTATATGGGCCTTAGGAAAAGACAGAGGTTTTATGCATGTATTATGAACCAGAAAAAAAGAGTGGTCTAATTCCCAGATCAAATCAAATCCCTGATCCCAAAATTTGGGAGTCTTAAGTGACCACCGACCTAAATCTTTCCTGCCATCAGCCACTACCTCTAAAATAAACCAGCACCTGAAGCCACATCCCTTGAATTTAATAACCCTTGAAATTTGACTCTGGTTTTAAACTTGGCTACAATCACTTTGTTACTGTGCTCACACTCTCCTCTCCCTGGAAAAAAAAAGGGAACACCTCTATGAGCAGTTTGAAAATTTGGGGTTCTAAAGCTGAACAGCCCCAAACAGAGTGCTGGCTCCACACTCCATCAGAGAGGTGACACACATGGCTCTAAGGGAATGCAGCAGAAGGGTCTAAAAACCTGAAATACTACATGATTTCCCTTTCAACCACCTTGCCTTTCGTGTTTAAAACCTCCAAAGTGAGAAAAAACTTAACTAGAGGGAAGGCTACAGCTAACTCATTCCTGGACAGGCCATTCAAAGAAAAGTTTGGGATTTTTCAAAATAAGCTGCTCCCTCTTGATCCAAAAGCAGAGACAAGTGAACAAGAGACATGGCCCCAGGTAGTCTTTGCACTTCTCAGCATGATATTCCTTGAAAATCTGCCACCACAGCACCAAAATTCTTAAACTAATGCACTTCTTTAGAGTGTGCAACATATCTGTTGATGGGTTGTAAAAATTATACACACAGGGTGTGTTATTGCATGTGCAAAGCATGACCTTCATCACTGAATTTATCAAGAGATTTATGTGTGGTTTGGAGAGAAAACCAGCCTTTTTTTTTTTTTTTTTCCAAATTTCCCCTCAGCAGTTAGCTGATCCCTAGCTGATGTGTAACTTTAGAAGAATTCTTTCTAATGCCATGTGAGAGCAGATTAAAAGTTCTTTCTCTGGGTCTGTCAGATATGAACTTGAAGCCTCAGATCAGCAATTCAAAACTGTTATTTACCACTGAGAAAGTTTTGGTCTGGGAAGCAGTTACTCTTCACTTGTTACTGGAAAACTGGTGACAATAACCATAATCACTCTACCTGGTATTCCATTACAACTGCACATCTCATGTGGAAAAGCAAATATTCAAGTGAGAAAAAATAATGTTGGGCTGCAGTAAAAACTTCATTTTCTTTCTTTTTACATTTATTTTTACACTTCAGTATTCATATAGTAGTTAATACCTACAATTATAATAAACTAGATTTTTATGAGGCAAAACATAAATTCTATTATGAGTTACTTGTTCTTTATTTTTTCATTCTTCTAAGTGCATTGCTTTTCATAAATATATGGGTATATTTGTATAGGTATATGTGGCCTCCTATGTAGACTAGAAATAAACATCATAATTACTTTACATCACCAATTTTTCCACTGCTAAGGTCTATCCACCTATACTTTTGAATACAGCAGCTACTTGACAGAGTATATTGATGGGCTTTAATCACTGCTGAACATTTCCTGTCTATTTGTAGGCACTCAGAGAAACCCAAGGGGCATCATTTACAAGAGTCCAAATTGAAGAGATTTGACAGGATGTCACAGGGAATAATCCAAGAATTATGAGGGTAAAAACAGATATTGAATAGAACAAACCAGCGCAGTCCTGGCAGTTTAGAAATCCTTGTAAAACCAGAAGAATCACAGTGGTAATCTCTCACCAACATGGAATAGTAAGAACAAATTATTTAGGAAATCTTTGTGGAAAACTCAAACAGTACTTAACTCCAACTGAAGTGTACAGACAAGTTTGAGAGAAGGGGAGAGAAAAACTGCTTATGTCCCAGTGTTTCCCCATTTCTCAGAAGATGATGTAATCAAACCTTGAGAGTTTTAAAAACTACACACCCCCACACAGAGAAAAGGTAGAAAGCCATTTTTAGTTTCTTGTTAGAAACTATTAATTTAAGAAAAAAAATTCAACTTTCTTCAGTGTTTTTTGCCTCGCACAGAAATAGAAATCATGGTCCAAGTTGGAAAGGATCCTGTTTGCCCCTCCAAGCCCAGGAATTGCAGATGAGCTGTTTGCATCAAAGCAATTTACATTGCTTTACCTGGGCACTTTCTTCCCCAGGGATTCAGAAGCAAAAAAGAGCCCAGAAGACATGGACAGGCACTTCTCTCCTGCCTGACTCCTGTGCCTCATGTTTTGCACATGTAGCAGCAGCAGAGGTGGTGATTTGGCAGATGGGAACTCACAATAGGAGCAAATATCTACGGGAAAGAATCCAAGTCGGAGAGGTGACAGGGGAGCTCAGGGGCTGGGGGTGATGGGGAGAAAGAAAACAGGAAAGAAAAAGCAGTTGACAAGAGGAATGCTGACTCTGAAAAAGAGTCAGAGGAAGAAAAAGGGGACAGGGAAGGAAAACCAACATGAATTATATTGATTAGAGGATATGAACACCGCTAGAAAATAATATGAGCTGGGGACATTATTGTTCCCTGTGGTCCCGAGAGCTTCACCTTCCCATTTACAGAAACCTGCATTCCTCGACTGCAGACTGACAGGGAGCAGGTGAAAGGGAGAAGGTGTTGAAGGACCGGGAGGAGGAAAAGTGGCTGCAGAGAGGCATTAGAGAAACTGGGTTTTGACAGGGCGCTATGTGTAATTCAGCATAGAAATGCCCTTGACAATGGCTAGAGTGAACCCCCCAAAAAAGTCCTCCTTGTGTGCTTACAGCTCGATTCTCAGCTCAGCAAGTTCCTAAGCCAGGGCCTTGGAGAAGGGAAGTTGATTCCTCTGGTAATGAAAAATGCCTGTGAGGAAGGAAAAGACATACGTGCATTGTGAAGAAAAAAAGACCACAGCCCCTGGATTTATTATATACATAATAATTAATAATGACCCAATTTTTCCTATTCCAGATTTCAAAATTCCTTACTCACTTTAATTAAGTTCACTCTAAAAATAGGATGCTGTAGAACAAAGAACTTTTTTACTACTTTAGAAATGCAAGCTTACTCACTAGTTAGGATTTTCCCAGCTCTCCTTGCTTTGGTACAAAGAGCTATTATGACACGATATAAATGCTCTATCAATGGGAGACATTTTTAGATAAAACTTGATAATGTAACATTTACTGATTCCATCTGTCAAGACAGATAAAGAGAATGAGACTTCATAGCAAAACATGCAGGAAACAGAAAGGCAACAACAAAAACAAGTGCAGGCAGTGCAGACACCACTATGGACCTACAATATGAGTTAAATTCTTTCCCATAGACCCAGGCCCCACTTTCTACACCAGGATGGCTCTAGGATCTCCACTTTCAACAACACAACTGCATTTACTTGACAGCATTCAGAACTTGTTTACATTATGCATTTTTAAACCTCTTAATTCTGTCTTCTGCACACAATTAGTGTGTGCTCTTCATTAGTGATGAAGAGCAATATAGGGTTATATAGAGTTGCCTAAACACACATCCAGTCTGATGATGTTTCCTTCTCTCGGGCCCATCAGCAGCACTGGGCTCACAAACACAGCTCAGAAGACTCACATTCCCCTCCTGAGCCACCAACCTGATTTAAATTCCGAGCAAAGACCAGCATCCCCGGTGAAGAAGAGCAATTGCAATTTAAACAACTTTTGTAAATGCTTCCTGTGCCAAGGAGGGAGCGCAGAGTTTGCTTAGGTGAAATAAAGCAGACGGACAGACCTCCCCACATCCTGCTTTGCTTCCAGGATTTCAATAATGAACAGGGGTGTGCACAGAAATGAAAGCGGTGGAAATGCCAAAGGTATCCCTTGGAGATGTGAGTGTCCTGTTGTCATGTAAAAGAGCTCTTGAATGATAAAGAAGCAGAACCCAATTACAACTGGTTTCATGGTAATCTGAACCCACCACTAACTGTAGGCTTTGGATGGTGTCGTGGTGTCCACAGTAATTAATTCACCTCTTCCTTCCCAAAACACGCTAGGAAATTAATTTCCATTGCTGGAATTAATTTGGCACCAGAAGATGTGTAAACATTGTTTGGGGCTACCTGGCAATGATTTTGAGGTCTTATTTTGGGTGCAGAGAAGTGGCGTCTGCCACCTCATGGAGGCTCAGAAACACCTCTGCCATGGAAATCTACACTGTCCACTGGAGAATGGAGCTCTTCCCAACCCATGGTCTTCTCCTGGGAATGATGGACACCACCAGGCAAAGAGAAGAGTACAGCCCCTATATCAATGTAAATAACCATTTGGGGTATTTAAATGGATAAACTCTGCTTCTCGGTGTTCCCCAAGATGTTCTTGATGGCCACGTGAAGAAAGAAATAACATCCAAATTAAAAGTGAATAAGCTTTTTTTCAGACCATTATAAAGGATCCTGAACAACTCCTTGGCATTGTAAGAAGGTGGTGAGAAGTAGGAACTTAAAGTTGCTGAGAAATCACCTAGGCTCTATGTTTAAAGTGAAGTCCACTCAGTAAAGAAAGTTAAAGTCACATTTTAAGAGATTTTGGATTAATTTTCATATGTTTGGGCACTGAAGGATTCCTAAAACCATTTTCACTGGAGCTTAAATTCCAGTTAATGAGTAGAATTTTACATGCAAACAATCTCAAACTGTTCAGAAGTATTCTCACTAATCATATTTTTTTTTTTTTTGCTTATATGACCAACATTTTATAATTGTGTACAAAAATATCACCAAGATTATAATTCTGTCAGCCTCATGAACACATCCTGCCACATAATACCTGAAAACCAGGAAAAAGTGTGAACCTAACACAGAATTTTGGCTATGTGGGAAGACCTGGAAATATTTAGAAGTCTCCCTTATTTTAAAACATTTCCAATATTAAATAATCCTCCTCAATTCTGTTGAAAACCAAATTTTTTTTAGTTTAAGTGCAAAACTAATATGATAGAAGGATGTCACCATATACCCAGGGGTAATTTACAAAATTTGCATGGATATATAAATAAAATACTTTTTATCCCTCTGGTTAACTCTACTTTCAACCAATCCTTCTGTCTTCTCTCTCGCAGCCTCTGAAGTCTGATGTTTATTTGTGAGCTTTTCAGAGACATTAAAAAGCAAAGCGCTGCATCACATCTCTGGGGCACAAAGAAGCTTTGCCTCCCCAAACCTGCAGCTGATGACACTGGACCATTGCAATGGTCACACAAAAAATTATGGACCTGGAGCAGCATCTGGACAGAATTTGCTTTACCTCATCACTAGCTTTTTCTGCAAAAAAGTCACTTTTTTAGAACAAAAGCTAAAGCTTTTGTGATAGGTAAGGATGTGGAAGAGATACACTAACTTTCATCACATCAGACTTTTTTTAATTAAAAAAGGGTCTTATCCATCACCTCAAATTAAAAAAATATATCCCTGCACTAACCAACTAACCAAACTTAATTTTCTGAATTGAAGCTTTTTCACTAGGTAGAGAGGAGGAAAAAAAAACCAAAAAAAAACCAACCCTTGAGAAATGGAATTTTGCCCATAGACTGATGACTACAGATCGCATTTCTAGTGGGCTTATAACCTGCTCCAGTGAAAACATAATTTTTAATTTGCTTTTAGGGTTATTTATTTTTTTTATTATTACACTAAGGGTTTATAATTTAACGTCAAACATAATTTTGAACGAATTACGAGGCTGCACTATGATGCTGAAGATAAGATGTATGTGACTGGTTGGCACAGCCTCAAACTCAGTTTCTGAGAAAATGGATCACTAATTGGCAGGCTGCCATCCCATACACTGCTCAGCACAACTTCACATGGAACAAGCTATCTTTTGCAGAGAGTTATGCACATCAACCTCCCAGACAGGGCAAAGAAAAGTAGACTTCTTTTAACAATGTTGTATTTACCATTTCATACCATACAGGCAATATTTGATGTTAGAATCATGTGATAATATTAAAAAAAAAGCTATTCCTAAATGTTTATGTCTTTAAAAAAAAAATAAGACTTTTCATGTAGCAATTAAAATCCTGAATTATTGGTCATATCACTTCATAAAAATCACACCAATTTTGATTAATTGTAGTTCAGCCATTTAAGAGGTGAAAAAACATGACATTTTGCTATGATGTCATTTTCCCATTCATTCCGGTGGTAAAAGTCCACCACCACAGCTACAGAAAGAATAATATAAAAATTAAAGCATGGAAATGATCAGAGGAAATAATTTTGACAATGAAGTAATTTCCTAGATTGGTTTTTAAGTATGACTTCTTTGTCAGCTTTAAATAAAAAATAAAAGATGCCGTGATTTTATTGAACTAGCATGGGGAATGAGTAATGTGCATATGTAAGAAGTGGTGTCACTTCACTTGAAAATCAAACCATATGCTGGAGCCCAACTAGAACAGAACACCCCAAGAGTAAACCCAAATCAAATATATACACAGAAATCCTGAGCCAAAGTGTGGTGCCTTCAGAACCAAGGACTCCTGAACGAAAAACCCACAAAAAACTAGGATGTTGGGGTCAAAGGCAATTCCATGACAATATGGCCTTTATTCAAATTTTCATTCAAAACTCTTATCAATACCCTACATTTCCTATCTGAAATGTCTGTAAATTTTGAAGATTTTTTTCTTCTAAATCGGTAATTTCAAATTTTTTGCTGTCGGTTTGGGGTTTTTTAATATTGTTTTTGAGTGCAGTTGAAAGTGAGGCCCTTGCATATGTTTGTATTTTCATAGGTGCCAAACTGATGCTAGGATCCAATCCAACTTCTTTTGAAATCGATTGGAATTTTTCACTTGACTAGAATTCAAGCATCTGTTATTAGCAATTTCAGAGATGGAGAGAAAAAAAAACCCAAAAAAGTAAAAAATAATCCAGACTGTGGTGTCAGGACACCAAAATTTTCTCTGTTGCCTTAGTTCCTCTAGAAATTGTGTCACTTGCAAACTACTTTTTTTCCCAAAAGTATACCAAAGATGAGAAAAAGAGGTAGTGACAACATCCTTGTGATAAACTTCTATCCAAAAAGTGACAGCATTCCCCACCAGTGCCTTGCTGGAGCAACAATACTTGAAAAGCTCAAATACAGATGCAAAGTCCTCACAAGATCCTGAACTTGCAGTTGAGTCCAAGAGCAGAACTATGGAATGAATTTCCTTCTACAGCAATTTACATCATCCCTAAATGCCTTTGGACTGGAAACAAAACAGAACTTCTGGAAGGGGCCTGAAATCTTATCTCATTCCAACCTCCCTATCATGAGCAGGGACACTTTCCACCAGACCAGGTTGCTCAGAGTTCCATCCAAAAAGGCATTTTTCCAAGATTCCAAGACCTCAGTTCCCCTGTGCAGAGAGTGCAAGGGCCCTCAGTTAACCCACACCCAGGACAAGATCCATCCTTTCAGACTCAGAGTGTGTTTTCTCATTTCTGACCTTCAAGTTAAGGGAAACTTAAATTTAAACCCACATCTCCAACACACCCAGCCACCAACTAAATCTACTAACGTGCCTGGAAAAGAAGGAGTCCCCACGGCAAACAACACAGCTCAGAAATGTTGCAACTGCCAGGAAATGAAATTTCATGGGAAAAAAATAAAATTAAAAAAAAAAAGAAAAGAAAAAAGAAAGAGAGCGAGAATCAGAAGGGAATCACTCTGCCTGTGCAGAGCCACGGGGAGTGAATCATCAGCACCAAACTTGTTTTGCTTTAAAACCATGCAACAGTTTGTGTATTTAGGAAAATGTTCATTTAGCAAACCGACATCAACACAATTTGCTCAAGGGAAGCGTAGGTATATTTGGGGTAAGGAGGTGACCTCTGAAGAAGAAGAGGAGCCAGGCTCCCTGCAGGGCTGAGTGAGGATTATTGCCTTTGGTCCTGGCCAAGTCTCCCAAGGCTGCTTCTCTCACAGGACTGACCCAAGGAAGGATGGATTTATGATCTTGAGTCTGTCATTGCAATTTACTAACTGGGAGAATGCAGTTGTAACAGCAGATAAACTTCAATTTATTTAACTGAAACCATTATAACCTTCCATTATTTTTTAAATCCATAATATTTTCCATTATGGAGACAATTTCTTGCATATAGGTGATACTTTGGCAGCTTTCATAGGGTTGCTGCAATTTTTTTATTCATGTGGTAACCTAATGTGTAAGATATTTTTTTTAAATCACTGAAATATTACTAAAAAAATATCCCAGCCACCACAGGAGAGAGAATTTGTTCCTACAGTGCAAGCCAAACACAAGAAGGGACAGCACTGAGCATAGAAGACCTGGGAATAAAGGATCAGTAGAGTGGGCTCCATATCCCTTTAAAATTCATGGATGGTTTCTTTGCCAAAAGCATCGTTTCACTTCACAAACTGTAAAAAGCAATCAGAACCTAGCCAGGGTTTTATTTTTGTGCATGTACATGGGATGTTTTGTGAGATGATTTTCATGCCCAATCTTGCACTTCTGGGAGTCACCTGGATGCAAAAGTCTCTTTACCATCTGGGTGCTGTGGAAGTTCCTGGAAAACGAACTTTAGCTAAGTCTAAAAATTAACTACAGTCAGGCCATCACTTTGCACAAGTTACACAATTTCCCTGGTAAGGCTCTAGAAACAGAAAGTGATTATTCCACAAAATTATTTCATGTAAACATATAAATGCAAAGTCAGGAATTTCTCATTTCATAATGATTGACCAATATGAACCTTTCAGCTTTGCTTGAAGTATCCAAGTTTTTCTTCTCCTTCCTAAATTATGTGCATAATCATCTTTTCCTTTTACCAGATTGCTCTAATGAGTGTACAGGAAACAATATTTCAAAATACTTCCACAGACTCGTAAGAGATCATTCCCACTCCTGAATGATTTGATTAAAATATTTTTCAGTTCCAGTTAAGAAATTACTTTCTTATCATTTCATTTTGCCTTTTATTCATGTTTATACTCCACCATAGTGCACCATGAGAGCCTCACTAAGCAGCTGGAAATCAGACTGGTTTGGGTTAAAGGGAGCTTAAAGATCACCTCACCAACACCCTGCCATGGGCCAGGTTGCTTCCAAGCCCCAAACTTGAATATTTTTTTAAAAAAAATTTGAAAGCATCTCCTTTGCCAGCAAATGGGTGAGATTTGTCAACAACTGATTTTGGTGTGGTGTAAAGTGGCTGCTGTGTTACTTATAAGTTGCTAATCCAGCAACAAAAATTTCTACCTCTCTCTGAAAACTCCTCTATTTGGCTGGAATTGACTTCAGGTCCCTCCCACCTCAAAAATCCTGCTGTAAAACTCTATTTCTCCCCATTCTCAGACACATTTTTCTTCAGTGACTCACCCAATCAGCCTGTTGACCCAGTTCATCCAGAATCTTTAAAACGACAACAAAATTATAAAATAATCTGATATTTTGCCAGAGTTTCTGCATTAATTCAGCAGCCCCATAAAAGTGACCAGACATGACCACCAGCCCACGACCCAGCAGTTAGCACAATATCATGGACCTCCAGGTCTTTTGGCAGTGCTAAAGATTCTAGGAAGGGCTGTTTAATCAGTACTGTAACACTAATACAAAAAAACAAAAAAAAAAGAAAAAAGAAAAAGCTATAAAATGCATCATAATCTCCCACCTTTACACATATCAAGAACATTTTATTTCAAAAGTAATTAACTGAAATAATTGGGCTCTCTGTGGTGTTTATCAGACTGTTTGTTTTTGAGTTTTCTTCCCCTCAAGAAAATAAGGAATACGTGAGATCAGTTTTTAAACCCTTTAATTCACACTTGTTGTTTTCCCCCTGTCTCTCCAGTCTGTCCAAAGACTTTTAGGTTTTAAAAATTTTTAGGTTTTAAAAATTTTTAGGTTTTAAAAATTTAGGTTTTCAGATGAGAAGCAGAGCTCAGGTGGTGGGAATGGGTACCAGGTACTATCTGCTGCCATCCCACTGCTTCTCTCCTGTGTCTGTAGCCAAGCCTGTTTCTTCCTCAGTCTTCCTTTCCCTCTATTTTCTCTTCCACAATTATTTAGTTTGCAAAATTCTCCAGGACAAGGACTGTCGTTACATCTGTGGTGACCCACTGCATTTCTATTATTATTAGTATTAATATATTAAATAAATGCAGACAGAGTTAGAAGTCACAGAAATCACATGTGCCACACACTGGTCCATGTTCCACATGTTCCCAAACAATTACCCAAACTCCACATTTTCACTTATGCTTTTTCCCCCTCCAAATTAAATATATGCAAAACCAAAGTTATTTGAGGAGATGCTGAGCACACCAATGAAATACAAGTTATTTCAACAGCAAACTTTTGCTTTTCTGAAAAAGAAAATCCAAGTCTGTCTATTCACGAGCTCTATGTGAATCATTAGTGAAGTGGCTACTGTTACCCTGAAGCTGCTGTAATTCACAATACATGTCCTCCTGACTATTTCAACATCCTGGAATTTATTTTTTTCAAGCACATATAAAAGCATATGTGCTTGAAATCAAAAATAAAGTAGACAGATATGATCCTGGAAGATTCTGTAGACTCCAGTGGGGCAGCAAGTGGAACCATTAAGGGCAAAAATACTCACTATGGAAAAACAGTATCTGCATAGGAAAAAACAAGCAAGGGTTTCAGTATCTTGAAAGCAAAGAAAGTTTAGTGGTTCTTGGACAAAGATTTACTTTTTAAGCTTTACGTGAAGGGTCTTCATCCTGTTTTTTCCTATCCAGCCAGCTCCCATTAGCTTTAATAAACGTTTCTCCTGTCTAAGTGCAGGCAGAGCAAGGCCTTTTTGGTCATGGCTATTAATTGCATTTGGAAGGGGCACAGTCCAGTCCAATTCTGACAGCAATGTCTGTTAGAGAACACCTCTCTGTGATAACGAGAAATGTGTTTTGGGATAAAAAATATAATAATAACCTACTATAACCTTACATCCATCTATGGGCACTCTTGTTTCATTGCTCTGCATTATCCCAAGTCCACTTTAATACATTTTATTGTATAGATCGTTCTCCCCAAGCAGCACAATTTCTATTTTCAATGAGTAAAAGCAGTTTTGCCATTCACGTCGTCAGCGTAAATGAAAAACTACACCTCTCTCGCTTTCAAAAATACTTCTAAAGACAAGAACAATCAATTTAAGTGGAACCAACTTCAAAATGAAATGCACTTGCCACAACCAAGACTGCTTCGTGTGGGCTCAAGGAGAGGTGAACCTATTACTAGTTTAATCTAGTCATATTTAAGATAAAGCAGTTCATATTTTCAGAACCGAAGAATCAAAATTATAATTGTTTTTGTCATTTGCACAGCAATTTTACTCCTGAATGCGTTGTTTTAGGCAGGAATTAATAAAAATTGCATGCGCTTCAGGTGCTGTGTAGCTCACCCTTTTCCACACAGCCCAGCCTGGAGCTGTGAATGCTCCTTTTCTTATTATCAGTTAATAATTCTCTCTCATTGAGGCAAATTAGGAACTTGACTGTGTTAGAGAGTCCAGAACGCTGCTAGAGGCAAAAAGGGGCTAAATGGCAGAAATTCCTCTCTGAGCAAGATGCATGAAGCACAACATTGTGTCCACCACAAAAGCTGCTCTGTATTTTTGATCCTTTCTAATTTAATTAGCCCAAGAGGTAGCGCATTAATTTGCCAAGAATTCTTCTGATGCGAAAGCTGCCCTCATTGCAGCGAAGGGAAAAAATAACCTGCCTGCTACAGTGGCATGCCAGTAATGAAAGGGGGTTATTTTTGTGTTACAAATGGCATTGCAGGGTTACAAGAGACCTTTAAACCTTTTTATCTCTGGTTGGGTCATATGTAACACAAAGCACTAATTAACCAATTCTGCTCCAGAAATCTTTTTAAACGCTTAGAGTAACACTGTTAGAACCCAGGTCACAGGATGAACTTTTCCTTTTTTTTTTTTTTTAAATTGGGAGGAAAAGAAAAAAATTACATGCTATATTAAAAATAGCGTCAAAAAAAAGGGATCAATAGGCAGCACAAGTCCTGTTCTGTGGGACTCCACATGCCAGACATTTATCCTGGCTTTGTTTTCTTTATGTTTAACGATATTCTTTATGTGGGCAATCTGGAGCCTTCAATTCCCTCAGCCTGTCTCTTGGCTCTTAATGCTGTATTTGTTTGGTAAATTGTCTCCATGTTAATCTTCTTCATCAAATACTTGGGGTCAGATTTGAAAATCTTTGATCAAATCTACTGCCACCCAAGCTTCTTCACTGCCATGTGCTTCTGATATGTTCTTGTGCACATTAATGGGTCATTTACTCATTAAAGAACAATGAAACACATGCATAGTATGAGAGGTCTTGCTGCAGACTTTGAACTGTTTATTAAATGTATGAAATAATT
The DNA here is from genome assembly GCA_024500445.1 of Entomyzon cyanotis. NCBI lineage: Eukaryota > Metazoa > Chordata > Aves > Passeriformes > Meliphagidae > Entomyzon > Entomyzon cyanotis. The sequence goes on from JAKEPQ010001026.1 coordinate 3,190,964, forward strand.
TCTCTCACTTGCCTTTTTATTAAGGAGATAAGAAGCTCATTTTCAGGGGAATTCCTCATGTTTCACAGTCTCCTTTCTCCCACTTTTCTGCACTACAAGGTTCAGAAATTACTCTGCAAAACAAAAGTTGTGGCATACACAGATTCATCCTGTAGGACTAAGAGTAAATGACAAGTTAAAGAGATTTCATGCTTTCCTACACAGAAATCAAAAGGCACAGCAGCTCTTGAATGGGCTAGTGGTTTGTACTTCTGGTGCTACTATTCCTGCACATCTCAAAGTCCATCAATTGCAACAGAGAACCTCACCCTTGAGGAAGGCAGGACGTGGTCCTATCTCTTTTCCAAGCACCCCACACACCTGGCTCAGCACACAACTCCTGATGCAGATCAAATGTGCCACATCAAACACCTCACTCCCATTTTTGCTAAAACAGTTGTAGGAAACAAGTGGTAAGGGCTTAAAATAAAAGTATTTCCCAGATGGTTTACAAATTTTTTTCCTGGAGGAAGAGAGCACACAGGATCTGGGAAAACAACCTGACAAGGGACATGCAGAGAACAGGATAGATGCTCAGGGCACAGGCAGGACCCAGTCCCTCACCATCACCAGCCAAGAGCACTATTTACTTTCTAGCGGTTTTCAAGAACATGTTTTGCTGTTGTGTTTGAGGTCAGAGGGACCACAGAGCGAGCCACTCACAAATCGAGTCTGAATATTTCGTTTCAGGATTCTTTTCTCTTGCTTAATCGTTTGCTTTATGTTTATATCTGCTTTTGTTTTCATAGCACATGGCACCAAACAATTTCAAGTAGATGGCTTAATCAAATGGAAAGGCCCCTTAAAAAAAGAAACCAAAACAAAGCAAAATCAACATGGATGTATTATGAAAGTTAAAGGGAAAAAAAAAAGGAAACTCTACGAAACCAACGTAGTTTTTCAGTTATTAATAATCAATTTCTTCAAGTTGTTTTTTAACTGCTTTTCACATCAACAACTCCAAAGAGTAAAATCGTACAAAACTCTTAAATCAGCATGAATATTGCCCCCATATGAGAACTGGGATGCCTTTTGCTCTGTCAAAGCTGCATCTGATACTTTCTGGACTCAACTCTTTCCTTTTGTATCATCTTACCATTTCCACTGGCTCTTCAATGTATTCCTATTGCCAAAATTTGCATGCGTGTAATTACAGTGCAGGAGGCATCACAGGGATCTCCCAGTCTCTCCGCATAAGCAAAACAAAATAAATCCAGAAAAGTTCACACTTCCAGACCGCAGCTAAGGAGGAACTACCGAGGATCTGGGACTCGTTTTGGCCTAATTTACAAAGATATTGTGCTAAAACTGATAAAATGCTGCCTGATGATGAACTCGGTTTGGAGCTGGCTGCCTGTCCACAGGGGAGGAGAGCTGTTTGAGCATGGCCCTAGAAAAGCTATCGGAACAATCCCATAAACAATGGAGTGAGGCGGCGCTTGGACGCGACGACGCGCTGGGCAAGAGCCTCGAAGGCAATGGGAGGTTTGGCACCGGTTTTAATTAGGCCAGGACTTCAGCCAGTGAGCTTTGGGCTCTTAGCAGCCCATTGGGAAAGGGGCCAACCTCGGGAAGACAGAGGCTGACCAGCAGGAAGAGGAAGCTCCCGGATTTCCCCACAGCAGCAGCTTCCTCTCTCGTGGCGCTCAAAAAGTGACGAACCTCATGTCTCAGCACAGTGCAAGCAGTGGTAGGACCCAAACCACAACAAACGAACCCAAGCACTGATTTTTTTCTCCTCTGCATGATATCTGGAGGGAGATGTTCATAGAGGAGCCAGCGTAGGAGAGGGGCTTTGCCAAGATTGTCTGTGAACACTCGAACCAGAAAGCAGAAAAGCGCAGAGTCAAGCGACCTATTTGAGCAATGGGAATTGCTGTGGAAGTATCCAGAAGTTATTTGTCCACAATAAAAAAAAAAAACCAAACATCTCACAGAGTCACACCAACAGAACATCAGACACTGAAGGTGTAGTCATTCTTCCCAGTTTTAACTCCTTGTATTTTCTCCTAGAGTTATTGCCGAGTGCTGCATTTTGAATTTCCTGAGAAATTCAAAATGAGTAGATCCTGAGATAACACTGAAGTAAATGCACTTGCCTCCCTAATGAAACTCCTAACAAGGGGAAACATTCCTAAACAGTGGGAAAAAAAGAAAATTTGCTGAAAACAGAGGGCAAGAGTGCTGCCTACATTATCAGAGGTAAAAGAACCTAAGTAGGTTTACCAAGAATCATTATGTAGGTTTACCAAGAACAAATTGATCAATATGTTAAAAAGAGAGCAAACTGGGGAGATCCCTTTGGTGTTGGGATTAATTCAGTGCCTCCTACAGTCAAAAAGTTCTTAGCTCTGAAACCTGTGTGCATCCAGGGTATGAACTGGAGGCTGCCCATGGAGGGAGACAGGGCATTAAAGTATTATCCATATTTTGGCAAACACCTTTGCCCTCAAGGTGAGGTTATGTAAATGAATAAGATTGTTCCTGTTGATTTTTCATTTGTGTTTAAGGATTTGGAGGTATTCATCATCATCATGTCACTACCGCCACCTAAGATTTTTTAAGGCACAGGCAAAGCACTGTCTTAAGTTTTACTCCTCACTAAAAGCACTCCATCAGACAAGGGGAAGTCTGAAGAAGCTGAGAGACCAGAATGAAATTAAAATAATAATGTATTATAAGCAAAGTAAGTTTCCATGTACACACAGCTAACTCCACACATGGGGCATACAGCACTTCAGCACAGTAAGAATTATTCAAGAGCAAGCTAAAGCAATAGAGGTTTGCTGCTTAAATGTCCCAAAGCCCTGGGAACAGCTCCCATAAAAGTTTACCAGTGGAAACTCTTGTTGAGTTTATGCCTAGAAATGAAACTAATCTCATTTCCTTTAAAGAGAGTAATATCACTTTTTGTCTGAAGACCTTTAACAGCTTTGTAGGGATTAAACTAATCTTTAAGGACATGTACTATTTTAATATCACAACCACCTTGCTAGACAAACTAACAGCAGATCATATATTTTTATATTGGAAATACATATAAATCTGCATCTATAGGTGCATGTGCACTTATACACCTAAACTGATACCTGCTGCTGCTTTTCCCTTCAATTTGCCTCTGAAAATATCCAGCACCATTGAAGCTGGAGGTCATAAGGACTTGCAAGCAAAAGGCAAAACTCAAGTCTTTTGAGCTAATCACAAGACCTAAATCCTTTCTTGTACATATGGGATAAAAACACATCAAAGAGCACATGTCAAAGGAGATGACGTAAGTCATCTCCATTATTGGCATTTTATGGAACAGTGAAAGCAGCCCTAAGTAAACAAGAGGCTGGCAGAAACAAGTTAATTTAATAGAGGTGTCATTTTTGAAGATGAGCACTTGTGCTCGAGACAGACATATTAGGGTATTTTTCCAAGCATGAGATATTCACCAGTAATTATGCAGTGTCCTCTGCAGATTCCACTGAATTTAAAACTCTCAATTTTTCTCAAAAACCACTTTCTTGCCAGCAGTTTTAATTGCTCTGGCTGCACCAAACACACAGACAGGCAATCATTTTTTTGGTGGAAAGCCCACAGTCTCCCAGTGCTCTAGCTCAAGTTAGTAAGACATCACAGACCTTTACAACCCCAAAATTTTAACATATCACCTGCAGGCACCACCTTCAGCAGCATCTCTTACTCGAGGAGGAAAATTTTAAGTATTTTCAGCAAGACAGATTGTTGTACAAAATAAAAGTGTGCATACAGCAGAGAATAAATACATACAAAAATCACTGGGATAAATCCATGTGTTTACAGGGGAAGTGTCTCAGGTATCTCACCACTGACACCAGGATGAACCAAGTGCTGCCCTTCAGGGTTTGCTAGGATTTCCCTTAACTGCTTTGAACCTCATCTGCCCTGCCCTATTTCACCACAAATATTGATGCTGTAAGAGGAACTTACTTCTCCTCACTTTTTTTTTTTCTTTTAAAGACAGTCTGAAAATCAGATTTTTTCCTTTCTGCAGCAAACAGAAGCAGATCAAATATTTTAATTACTCTTGGGTCGTTTGCGCTCATATAATTTCATACCCACATATCTTCAATATTTATAGCAGACACTGAAAAGATTTAACATATGTAGTGATTTTCACCAAGTAACTCCACACTCTCCCTGAATACAAAGATGTAATTTGTCACCATTTATACAACCTGCTAAAAATCCAGCTAGTAATTCATGTGAACAAGTTTCTCCTCTAAGATTTTAATTAAAACACAAATGCCTTTCCCACTTCAAATTGTGATATCCTGTACATGTGTTTTAACTACAGCCTGATCAGAGGGAGGGGTTTGTAAATAAAATTTACTCTCATATCTGAAGAACATCTATGTAATTAGATGAACACAATAAAATATGTATTTTTAAGAAGACTCCAAAATAACAACTCTGCTAAGAAGCATGTAAAATAGAAATAAAACATTTAAGAAGTAATAACAGAAATTGTTGAGATTAAAAATAAAGACAAACTGAGGACTAAAGCAAAAGGGGCAGCAACTTCTTATGTTTTAAAAGAAAGTTCATATTCTTTGGAGAATATCATGGGGAGTTTTTTAGAAAAGAATCCATAAAACAGGAAATTTACCGTAAAATTGAAATGGTACCTGACAGGGGATCTAGTGGCTGTTTTATAGGGACTGTGTGTGCTTGCTGGTTCAGTGAATAAAAAAGTTATGGTTATGACACATAAGGGATAGAAAGGGCCTCAAAATCTGAGTTATCCAGGAAAAAAATATAAGTAACACATACCCATCACTTTCAGAGCCTTTCATGTCAATGAGAGGTTAAAACAGTCAATTTTGGATACTTGCATTTCTGTGTGGATATATTGACACTACAAACTGGCTACAAAAATCATCCCCCAAAGGCCACATTTTGCCCTGTTGCCCACAAATAACTCCAATGGAATTCAAGGGAAGTTGTGTGCAAGCATCTGAGGGATAGCTGGCCCCAAAATCTATTCCTTAAGTTGCTGAAAATCTCCCTGGAACGAAACAAAAGTGATAATAGGAACAGAATATAATAAAATAACTGCGCTCTCTGGAGACCCCAAGACCACATCCTTTGTTTCTCTGAAACATTCCTTGGTAACTTTTCAGCTCTGTCTCTTTTTATTGCCCAAACTCCGCAGTATTCCTGTCCTCCTCATCATCATCTTGCTTTTTATCACCGGTCTGCAATTTGTCAGTAACCTCTGTATCTTAGAAAGCAGATCCAAAGCTTTCTCCAGGCCCTCTTTGAGAAAGTGAAGATAGATGTGAAGAGGAGACGTTTGACAAACTGACACTCGGCAACAATTCCCAGGAAATATGGACGACTTCTTTTTCCTCGCCGCTTCTATTTGCTGTTTTATCAAAAACCATGATTCAGAATTTCTGGAAATGGGGCCAAGTGGGGTGAAAGGAACTATAAATATCTTAAAATTATATATATGCCTTCACCCTGTCACTGTATGTTCAGCGTGGCTCAAACTATGGGATTTCTCAGGGATGCTTCACATTTTCCCTGGACAGCTAGGAGGGTGTTAGCTAAGACCTGCCAGGAATATTTGCTTATTTGAAGTTGGACTAAAAGTGCAATTCTTAGCACAAATAAATAATGTGTCTCTGCCTTACGCAAGTTATCTGCTGTGCCCCTGATTTTGCAAATTCTTGATTGTATTGAGTAATACTTGTACATATTAATATTGCTACATACTAAAATCAGGCAAAAATCCTCGAATAAATGTTTACTTGACATAAATCATTTTACTCTTTCTTTTAAACACAGGTTAGATGAAACTTACCTTAAGGGGAAAAAAAAAGGAGTGGTAGGAACTAGTTACATAGCAGAATCAGTTTGTGTAATCTGGCTGAATTTGTGGCTTCTATTTTTCTGGGAAGGAGGTCTCAAATGGTGTCAGTGTGTTTCTTCTGTTCTCTAGTCCTAAGGGAAAGTTGACCTTATTTTCATTTTCCCACTGTCTGAGCCTTTGGTTTGCTGCAGAATTCCAGGAAGAACTTCCTGCAGGAGAACAATATCTGGCACCCATCGAGCTGACTAAGTGAAGGAGCAGTATACTAAAGGGTAGGTCAGCTCCGAGTAAATAAGGTAAATCACTGTTATCCTGGATACAAGACCTCTGAGGCAGAGCTGCAACACCTTTCAGGAAGCTGGGAAGAACATGCCAAAAGCTGCTGCTCTCCTAGAAACAGTAAATGGACAGAGGGTCATTCTGTCATAAATCCAGTTGCATTTTAGTGCACATCTTTATTCTATTAAAAAGAAAGCATCAGAAATATTTCCACTGAACTTCAGGCTTGAGAGAGAGGGTTTGCTTGGCTTAATTTGTTTTAGGGGTTTTTTTTTAGAGTTTTCGTCAATATTTTTAGGAAATGTATGTACTTTTTAGTTCTGTATGGGCATGATCAAAATAACATGAGCAATAAAATTGCCAAGAGCTGTTGGCAGGTCCCCTCAGAGTTTAAGTACTTAGATGCACTTTCACACAATAATAGAAAGACTTGGTTTGGAAGGGACTTCAAGCTCATCTCATGGCAAGCCCCTGCCAGGGCAGGGACAGAATCCACCAGACCAGGTTGCTCAGGGCTTGGTCAGCAACACAACTCTAGGTCAGGGCAGCAAGAGAAAGTCTGTGATGTCCAACTGAGCAGTGAATCCACACTCAGAGTGGCTTTGCCTTGGTTTCTCATGAGCACTAACTTAGAAAAGAAAAAAATGATGGGGCTCAGTCTGGAAGCTGAGTTTATTCTACTCAGAGCACAAATTAAAGGTGGAGTGTTTTTCCTGCAGCCAGCAGCACACGTGAAGCATGTTCCTTATTTACCTGCCCAGGTCTAGCCACAAAGAAAGTAAAGAACAGACCAAGAAATGTCAGTGAAAGTATAACAAGAAACCAATGGCCTTCTCTAAATTCTGCCAGGGCAGTTCTGCAAACCCACAGCAGCAAAGGCACAGAGCACAGAGGTGATCTCCCTTCCCACATGACATTCAGGACACCAACCCTGTCCCTTAACTTCCCCTTTACCAACTTTGATCCAAACCTCTAATCCAGATCTTAGAAACATTTCCTGATGAAACAGATGTACCAGTTCCTTTCCACCTAAGCCTTATGCCTGGAGTGGCTCAACACATCCATTATAGGTGTATCTTTATATATCCTCAGCTCTGGAAATCCCTGAGCTGCAGTCACAGCAGCAAAGCATCTGAAAGGTGTCACTCTGCCCACTGGCCAGGCTCACATAACCCTGCCAGGTAACTCCACTGGCTCCATGGAAAAGTATGGACAACACACCTCCTCTCTGTTCAGGGTGGCCATTTCCTATTCACATTCCTGCTCTGGCAGCTAAACTGTGACCACAGGCACTGGATACACATGAGCCTACAGTATTCCCTGATCCTCTTGGCTCACTCCCTTATTAACTCAGTCCCTATCCGACCCAAGAGTGGGTTCTGTGCATCAGAACATTCCCAGTAAACGCCCACATCCCATTCAGAACCACTTTCAGCCTTGATACTATTCTTGAATCCTGTGGTTAATCTGGACTCTAATTTCAATGCTTTGTTGCAGCAGCTGGGAATCCATTGCTTTAAAGTGTAAAACCAGAAAGGATTAAATGAAATTTAAAAAACAGAGCCTCTTCTTTGAGGCAAACAGGCATATGGTTTAAAATATTTCAGAATTCTAGCTGTACCTGTGAAACATAAGCCTAAGCAGATCACAAGCCTGGCTGCTAGTTAACTAGACTAGTGCAAAAGCCTCGGTGCACTTAAATTAGAAGACTTTTAGGGAATCACATTCCTTTGAGTTGACATTGGCAATCAGATTAAGACACATGGCATCCACGGGGCCATTATCCCAAACTCAGTTTGGGAAGGTACAAGTGATCTGCAGAGAGCAGTTGCCCTTGAGATGAAGGGAGCAGCAAGGCAAAATAGAGGATGTATAACAACCACATGTTTCTTGAGGGAAAAGGAGGCTCTGGCAGAGCTCCAGCAAGGGTACAGCAGGCAGCTGTATCTTGCTCTGAAAATGCAGCAACCACCTTTGTAGGAGAGGATGAAAATCCTCCCTGTCTGGAGCTCCTTGCAGTCCACAGTTGTGTCTCGAGTGCAACTTTACACCGATGCTTTATTATTCTCGCTAGGGAGGAGCATGTTTCTGTAAGTGCATTAGAAGTGTAAATATATTAATGCAATACTTTCTCCCAATTAAATAATTTATATGCTCCCTTTATAACTGAAGCATGAAAGAATATGTGGCTTTCTACTAATATTTGAAATGGCAGTGGTTCAAGTAGTGCCACTTTGGGGAGTCGACAAGTTGTAGGTAAAACAGGAGTGGTACAATCAGCAGCAGTCATGTTATTCTCAGGATCCCTGGATTTTTTTTGTGCTGTTACATGTACCTGTGGCTATATCACACCAGTGAAAAATAAACATCTAAAACACACACTACATTTTTACTGCTTCCCCCTAAATGGGGAACAGGAAAAAGAGAGATATTCCATAGTGCAATATTAAAAATGTATTTTTTCCCCTCCAACTTTTGTGAGAACCTGCAGGTCAGACCTCTACAACAGTTCTCCCCAGGCAGGGAAAATCATTTCCTGTCTCTTTTCCCATGAATTTTGTTGCAATTTGCAGGAGTTTGTGGGAAATTTGCCACAATTTCTGGGACATTTCAGTCCTCTGTGGGAGTTTGCAGTTGTGCACCATTGCTGCCTGAAGATTTTGCTGAGATGTAGATTTTATATGGTGTGATTTAAACACAGAACTTCACGTGAGGATGGAGAATGATCTTGTTTAATCATGATCACCAGGAACAATTTATTACTCCACACTCACAGGGGTTTAAAATCAGCTGGACAGTCAGGAGCCCCATTCATGAGCTATAGGGCAAGAATAATTAGGGAGAAAGAAAAGTGAATCTTCACCACAAGAAAATGATGGCTCAGAACAGGGAAAAAGTTTGAAGGGACAAAAAATATCACAACAAATACCATATATACAATTGAGAAAAGTGTTGATACTTTGACCTCACTTTTTTTCTGCCTTCCACAAAAAACTCAGCTGCTCTGTATCTCCCAGGTAGCTGATGAGCAGATATTGCAAATTTTTGGCTCCATGTGATTTCAAAACAGTACAGGAGGAAGAAGTGACCATTTCTGCTAGAGCTAGCATTCTAAGGAAATCTTAAAAAAACTAAAAACAAAGTAAAAAAGGGAAGGATGGGGAAGAGAGCAGTGATGATATGATAACAGATAAACCCAAGCAAGTAATATTGAGGACACAGGGAGTATCAATCAGGCATTCAGGTGCAGAGGCACTGATCAGTGCAAGTGCTTGGTGAGCAGAAGATAAAGGAAAAGGACAGTGACAGAACTGAGGAGTGGCAGGGAATGACCCTTCAGGAGCACTTTTCATTTACCTCTGATCTCCACTGCTCCAACAGCTCTTTAGGTTAATATTTACTCAGGTCAAATGTACCAATATCATTGTGTAGAGACAGGACTTTTTGACTCAGCTTTCTCAAAACCTTAAAAGCATATTTGGCTTCCTGGAAGGATGCTGGCACTTCATTTTCAGAAAGCAGAAACTTATCAAACCCCTGGTTCCCCTGCTTCCAAGTATCAAGAGAGAAACAGAAATGCCCAGTGTTTTCCAGTACATATCAAGGACTTTGCCAGTCATAAGCCACTAGACTTCCCCACCTTCAGCACTGGTGATTTTGTGTAATTTTACAGTATTTTTACAAAATACAGTAATTTTGTGACAGACCTAGATTCTTTTGTGGAGACAATTTGAACCTAAGGAACAATCTGGTTATACACAGATTTTATTATCGTTCTTTATCTTCACTTTCAGGCTGGTTTCTGTTACTACAAAGTGAGTGGCAATAAGAAAAAATAGACTGCTTCACCTTGTGGATTTTAAAGCAGAATGCTTTCCTTCTGTAAAAGAGGTGGATCTTTGTATTTTCCATGTGCCATGTGATGGGAAAGCTGAGCCTCTCACCTCTGTTTGAGGGAGTTGATGGGGTGAGCTCTAAGCACCATAACTCTTTGCAAAAAAAATTTGCAAAAAATTCTAACCACTGTCAATGGACCATGCTGGGATTAAATGATTTCTACAGATAGGTCAGAAATACAGACCTTCATAGCATTTGCTCTACATAAATTATTCAGCTCAAATTGCTCATCATCCAAATAAGTTTGAAAACATGCAAACTTCTGTGACTTTTATTTGATAAGCACCTTGGCAATGAGGGCTCAGCTACTTCAGGGGAAGATCCCTCTGTCTCACAAGAAACCACATAAAACTTCTTCACTTCATATTCACTTTTCAACTTGTTTCTTTTGTTATTATTTTATTTTACTACTGCTTTATAGAGTACTCCTACGTTGCATGCCTTTTCCTCCCCATCTGCAGCAAAAGGCACTGATCTGGTACTTAACAAGACAGACAGTTAATAATTCATGTGCTCACGTTAAACCAGGTAATGCCATAAAATGGTGGAACCTGCTTTTTAGTTAATTTTTAAATAGTCCTTCTGAATGCTGAGGGGACTGCAAGCACCTCAACAGTATGTAATATTAACACATAGAAAGCTACATTTATATAACATTTATGTGACAAATCAACAAAAGCACAAAAATTCGGGAGGCAAATGCTCCATCCATAGCTTGTTCATAGACTTTTTGCTACAACACACACACACACAGAGGAGCCAGACAGAGCTGTGAAACCCATGAGGCACAGCAGAGTAAGCAGGGCACGAGTGGCTTATCCTCTGCTTCCTCTGCACTTCCACACTTGGGCCTTGCCCTTGTGGGATGACAAATTTTGTTTCATTATTTAAAACAAAAAAAACAAAAGTGCCGAAACAGGAGAAGCTTACAACATTCCTTTTGGAGCACCAGAAACTTGGCTTTTGGTGTGTGCAGAGTGCAGAAGCCTCTGTCCCTGAGAAGCCCCAGTACATCAGTGCTGCTGCACAGAGTGGTAGAGCAATTCCCTGTGCACCACAGGGCCTTAAAATCTAAAACTTCATAGAATCTTTAAATTCCAAAGGGTTTGGAAGGGACCTTAAAGACCATCCCATCCCACCCCCTGCAATGGGCAGGGACATTTTCCACTGTCCCAGGTTGCTCCAAGCCCTGTCCAACCTGGCCTTGGACACTTCCAGGGATGGAGCAGCAACAACTTCTCTGTGCACCCTGTGCCAGGGCCTCAGCATCCTCACCATAAAAAAATGCAAGGGATAATGGATATGCTTCCTACAAACCAGATCATAACACCCCCATGGAAGTTAATCCAATGGTCAATGTTTTTTGACTTGGATTTGTCATTTTCATATATCAATACAATATTTCAGACAATCCACCTTCCCTGGGAGAGCATGTTTAGTTTCTTTAAATGCAAAAAAAAAATCACAAACCAAGTAAAATATGCTGTCTTCATCTCATAATAATTCAGTTCCTAAGCAAGCCCTGCTAAGTCAGGTGGAAATGCTTTGTCAGAAATACATCCATTCTAGTAGATATCCAGGGATGCCACAATTAACTGGATTACAGGTTTTTCTGGGCAGGTATCCTCTCCAGTCACCCAAGCAGAAGAACCAGCATGCTGCCCATTACCATTGCACCATTTTTTCCCCCCACACATTAGCAAACAGCACCTGGCAAAAGCCTCACTCAGATGGATCTTCCAGGGAAACATCAGTGGCTTGACTTTATATATGCCATGAGCACACACCTGCAAGGGTGGAGCTGCTGCATGACAAAATACACCTTCATCATGCAGAGACTGGGCCAAAATGGCTCCAGTGGCTGAATTTCCTCACTTGCTCAATTCCCTTCACTCAGGGAAGCCAAACCACCTCACATGACCTGCGACTGAGAACAACTCGAAACACAGCTCGACTTGGAAAACAAAACCAATTGCCACAGATCTTTGGAGCCCTCTTAATAACAACTGACAGCTTTCCCCACAGTGGAGGAATTGCCATTTTCAAATAATTACTCACCATTTTTCAAATTCAAAAAAAGGTGCATATTTTGAAGAAGAAAACCTGCTTTGAGATGCTCACGCAACTCTACCTACAAGGAGCCACCATGATAAACTGTCATTCAAAGGACAGCAAATTTACATAGCCTGCTAATGCATGGTAATATATGTAATATAACTCAGCAAAGGGCTGAATGAGATGAAGTGATTTCCTCGGCTTGGGACCGCCCAGATGAGGGTGTTATTATCACACAAATTAGTATGGCTTGAATGTCTCCCTTTAAACGTATTAGGATAACAATAAAGACAGTTCACCCTCATGTGACCTGCTTCTTCCATAACATTTAACACAGTCAAATTAAAAGTGCAAATCTGTTACCACTGAATGTAAAAAATAATGTACCTCATATTATTTTAGGACTCTCTTTTTGTTTTAAAAAAAAAAGTAATGGCCAAGTAACGCGTCCTTTCAACTGGAAAAGAGATCAAGTTCTTTGAACAGGTAAAAAATTAATTAGAAAAATGTAAGTTATGTCAACTTTAAATAAAACCCACCTAATTAAGGATTTGTGGTATCCATATATCATCGTTCACTTCATGCTGCAACAATTTGTCACTTTTCTGTGTTTATTAGGACTGCAATTTCTCATACACTTTGTAAATGGAATAGGAATATGGGGGAGGAGTTGAGTTTTCACTATTTTTTGACAATGTCCATTAAGTTGATTTGTGTATTAAAATTCCTTTTATGTCCTCCCCATGCAGGATCTAGTTTAAAGTACAAATTATTCACAGCATTATATGCCTGAAGAGCAATTATTCTGCTCCACTGCCCATCATCACTGTACTCACAAGGTGGGGAGAAGTGGGTCAACATCAACAAAGGAAAAAAGCCCAAAGTTTGTGGACAATTTTGAGGTTCACAAAAAACCTTTGTAGCAATTCCTAGAGATCAACAAAAGGATGTTGTGCAGAGCCAGGTTCTTAACTTGGATGAACTCATACTGCTCCAAACACAGGCTGAGTTAGACTGACCCAAGCAGTTGGGAACATGACAGGTAACAAGGGACAAAACTGAGTGTGTTGGGTAGGATGGATTCAACTTGTAAGAGTGACTTTTATCTCTGAGCTACAGCTTGCCAGAGGTGAGGAAGAGAGGACACTGTGCTGCTCTGTCACACCACGTTTCAGGTGGGGAATAAAATCTTGGCACTTGGTGCCATTCGAGAAGTCCTAACAGCTTTTGGCAGAAAGAGACATAAGTCCTGCTATGGCAAACCCAGTAATCAGTGTAAAAGTACAAAAGGGTCATTATGACCTAAATTTTCTTGTTATCAGTGAACATTGTAAATAAAATCTCTGAAATGTCCTGTTTGGAAATGGTGAAATATTGACAGAGCATAAATTGCACAGCCTTCTCCTGCAAGTGCCATATGACAGTACTGATGTTAAAATATCTTTTTATCAGAAATGCTGCATGAGAGATGCATTTCTGCATCAGTCAAAAATGAAAGCAATGCTTTCACTCGCCAAGGGATGCACTGTTTTACCCAACTATGGCTTCCCCTGCTCCCCCTCATACACACATCCCCACCCCTCAGCTTTCTTACCCTTTAAAAGCAGATTGAGAGGCTCTAACACCAGATGGACCCTGAGTCTACATGAGTGGGCTCAGCTTTCACCCCAAAAATTAATCAAAAAACAGGATTGAAGTACACCCCACTCAAAATGCTGGCTTGGCTCCAAAACCTGTAGCTTGTCAACCCCAAATCAGCCCTTCTGGAAACAAAAAAATCACACAGGACTTTTCAATACAAAGCAAGTTGCTTTGCTGCCCATGTGTGGCTTTGTGTTCCTGACTTCACACATCTAGCAAGAGATTTTCCAAGTACAAAGGGCAGTCAAGCCCTCAACACCATTGATCTGCAGCAGAAATAGGCCACCTAACTAAACCTCCTGCATTTAAATATCCCTCGCCTAAACCTGAACACGATGACTACTGTTCCCCCTCTCTCATCATAAGCTTCTTATCCCAAAGGAGAAACATCAAAAGAGAAAGACCTTAAAACATTAAACAAACACAAACTGTTCGACTTGCTTTCTGTAATAAGAAAAAAAAAAAAAGAAAAATTTAAGACAAAGCCAAGTATTTTGCCAACCCCAGGAAAATAGGATGGTGTTAAGCTCTAGGTCAGGATGTTAATGGTGTTAGAACAAGTCCTAGGGCTAAGGTTAATGATGGTATCTTCCATCATAATCCTAAATGTAAAATACTTGCTATTATTAGAATCTTTTATTCCTAATCCTGTTAAATTTCTACTCTCACAGTGACTTGGAGAGTCAGAGAAGTAGAGCATAGGTCAAACAACTCCTCTGTGTTAGAAATTTTTAATTCAAATGGAGGTTGTTCTTTTCTGTGAGTGTGTAAGTTAATTTTCATTTACTCGACTTTTTTTCCTTCCCCTTTAATCAAAACTAAAATATTTGCCAAGAATGGGAAGTCACTAGAAAAAGGAAAAAAAACCCTGAGATTTTACCTCTGTGACTGTAGCCTTAGGTGAAAATCAGGGAAGATTTGAGAAGCAGGAAAAGGAGGAGAAGACCCACTCAGTGAGCATTCACCATGCTGAAGTCGCAGTGCTCATGGAATGTGTCAGTCCCTCAGACCCAGCAACCTTGAGTTTCTAGAAACATCTATTTCATCTTCAGCAAACAAGGCTCCTTCATGGCTCTCACAACAAAAACATCTTCAGGGATGCTGCCACCAGCTATCCCAAAGGAAAAGGAGGTTGTCATGAAACACTTTCCTATCTTCATCCCAGCACCAAAGACTCAGGTCCAGAGTAAATATGGCTGTAAGTGATACAAAAGCATTACAAAAGGACCAAACCCTTGGGAATGTCTAAATATATTCTTCCAAACAATCAGAGCATACACTTATGGCTTCAAACACTATTTTAAGTATAACTTAGGTGGTATTTTTACTTGGAAAGAATAAGCTTAATGTATTTACCTGAGATTGTAGGTAATAGTGTAGTCTACACTCCTTGATCTCAATTGAATTGCTGCCCAACGGAGCTGTGGCTGCCCCATCCCTAGAAATGTCCAATGTCAGATTGGATAGAGCTTGGAGCAACCTGGGATAGTGGGAGGTGTCCCTGTTCATGACAGAGTGGGTAGAACAAGATCTTTAAGGTCCCTTCCAACCCAAACCATTTTATAATTTTAGAGTTCTATTAATTCAGCAATAATTCTTCAGAAAAGATCCTTTTTCTGTAGTTCAGATCTCAGACTATTTTATCCTCTTTTCCTAAGCCTCCTAAAACACTTCAGAAGAAAACACCAAGACACACACCAGAATCATTGCAGTGAAATCAGCAGCAGGTGGGTATTTGCACCCCTAAACGGGGTAATTATATGGTTAAATACCCACTTGCACTTGCTATTACCTAATTTATGCACACATAGGTAAAATCTGTGTTCCCTGGGCTGAGGGCACAAATTCTGTGTGGATCTCCAATGCCAGGTTTGCATCACTTCCACAGCAGCTGTGTTGGGAAGGTGAAGCCACAAGCATCCCTGTCTGAACCTTTGATCTCTTATAAAAAGTCAGAGAGGCAAATCACAACCCAACAGCAATCACTCCTGCTACCATTACGGAGTGTAAAATATTCTGTTAAAAGGGTGCCACTTGCAACGTAATGTATTTTAAAATTATCAAAGATGTTTGACTTTAAGAAAACCGGTTTGGAAAAATATGAAACCGCTTCAGTGATTTTAAAAGTAATATGCTATACATTGGTATAGTCCAGAACTGAGATCAGTTCCAAATTAAAGCACCTATAAAACATCTGTAGTGCTCTGATAATTTTAAATCACTTTACACTGCTGAAGTCCAGATTCCCTATCACTTTCAAGCTGAAACACTTATGATAAATTTGAAGAGCTCTAATAATTTTAAATCATTGTATATTGCACATGCTCAGAACCTTGATCACTTCCAAATTCAAGGGCATATAAAAATTTGAAGAGCTTCAATTATTTTAAATCACCATGTGCAGTGTATAGAGTGATTTAAAATTGTTGTAGTGCTTCACATTTTTTTAAGCACTTCAGTTTGGAAGCGAGTCAAGAAGCATTCCAGCCTTGCAGCTCAAGACACACTGGACTGGTTTTAAAATGCAGCACTCCTCGGAATTGGAAATTAAACTGAAAGAACCTTTCTGCATTTTTTTTTTTGGTGGGGTTATTTGTTTTGCTTTTTGTTAAGGAGGTGGCAGGGCAAGTAAAAGAATTAACATATCCTTTAAGAAAATGGGGAGAAATATCAGGGGGGTTTCCATCAGAAAAAGGGACAAGACATTAAAAAGAAAGTTTGAAAAATTGCTTGAAAGATTAGGTTAGGATTTTTTTCAAGTCTTAGCCAGACTGTGCAGAGCTAAACACTAAAAACTCCCATTTCTCCATCCTCAAGTCTGACAAAAACATCCTTTTAAGCGACTATTTTTTTATTCCTGGTCCAGGATACTCTGTCTTGCACTGCTGCTCTAAGGATTATTAATCTCCAGATTTTGGAACTTCACTGGAATTTAGCTCCTCTTGCTCTAACATTCACCTTCAGCCAAGAACTGGTTGATGCTTCATTATAACAATCCTTGGGAATATGAAAGCTACCTCCCAGCAGGTAGGAATGTGCAAACTGGTAGGAAATATAAGTTTCCTAGCAGGTCTAAACTGATAGAAAGTCCCTACTAGGATGCAGAAATATATAAATTAAGTGCCAGTGTGGACCAGCACTTCCAAACCCCAGCCAGCAAAGGCTCCCCAACACCAGTGATGAGCCCAGGCAACGATGCTGAGGCACCCCCAGCCCTGCCACCCTCCCATCCTGAGCTCTTCCCTATATTTAATCATCCCACTTCTTTCTGAAAAAACCCATGACTTTGTGGAGGGGCAGAGAGAGGTTATTTGTTTAACTTTGTGGTCGTCTCTGTTGCCTGTAGGTCTGCGTGTGGAGCCGGCCAGGCAGTGCCCGGGAATCGGGGCGTTCTTCATAATTCTGCTTCACTGAAAACATACTGTCCTGCAGTTAGCAGGAGAAAGGGAAAAAGAGCCTGAAGGGGCTGGAATAATTAAGCGAATGCAGTGACAGCTGTGGCAGGTCCTGGGCAGGACTGGCTCCACTGAGCTGAATTAATGGCATCAACAGCCCAGCATCTCCATTAACATTTGATCATTAATTATTACCCTCTGACAGTGAGATCTGAAACCTTCTTATGAGTGGCCTGTTATTAATCTACCTTACCTGCCCTGAAAATCAGGCAGCTCTCCCACCTAAACAGAGCAGCTCTGCTTTGTTTTTGTCTCCTTTAGAAAGAAATTGGCAATTGCTTTCAGGGTTGGGTTAGAGAATAATACCCACAGAACAACTTTTAAATTAATTAGGTGCATTCTTAAAGCATCAGCAACATTCCTGGCATGTTCTGGTGTTGACTTAAATGCAATGGTTACCTCGTATACCTTCCTGGCTGCCTGCACTTCACATCCTCAGAGGGAAGAGCCACGAGTGCTGCCTGTCAGAACCAAAGGAAGGACTCAAAATGAGGGGTTTGAGTTGTTGTGCTTGTTGGGTTGTGAGGGTTTTTTTTTTTTTAAGCTCTGCACAGCTGAGAACATCAGCTTCCCAAGCAGCACAGTGACTGATTTATCAAAATAAACTCACAGATCTGCTGTCAGCAGAAGACCTATTGCAGAAGCTAAGCAAAACCTGCACCTTTAGAGAAAAAAGGCAAATAAGTGTAAAAAAACCCAACCTAGGCTTTTTTAAAAGTGGAAAACAATAGTGAAGACCTAATTATAACACTAAATTTGCATTTAGCAACCTTTGTACAGCCATTTGTGTCTCCATCTTGCTAACAGGGAGTTATAGAACATTAGGGGGTTTTTATTAGATATTTATATATATTATTTTTTTTTAAACAAGGATAACTTGCTAGTCTTGTGAATACCAGTCAGGACAAATAGAAAGGGGGAGGGGGGGGGGGGAAGTAAATCTAATTCTGTACTCCCTGCTGTAAACCAGAAGTAAACATTTCCCAACCAGCGTGCACCAGGTTTGCTGCAACATCCATGGGGTCCAAGGACCATCCACCCACCTCACCCTCTGCTCTCCTTGCAGAAGTTATTGTGAGTGCTGAACGGAGACCAAATCAGATTTGTTGCCAGTCTGACTTTTTCTCCAAGCACAGGGCTGAGGAAGGTGCCCAGACCAGGTCCCTTGCATTCTCTGATTAGAGAGGCAAAAGGACAAGAGCAACGAGGACCTCGTGAGCTACAGGGGGAGGAGGGTGGGGAGAAAGAGGAAGAAGAGTGCACAGGTGGCCAGAAGCCACACAGCCTGCTGCCCTCGTGTGCCTGAGCTGCCTGGCACTGACCAGAAGACAAAGGGGCCATGCTGGAGGTTGGAAAAGGATTGGGTTTTCCCCCAGCACACTGGAGGACAGTCCCCAGGGCATCACCAGGGACCCACCACACCCCACTGTGAGACAGGGGAATAAGTCATCCTGCAAGCATGGTCTCTGTGAGAGCAATTTAACTCGCAAGACAGATTCAGGATAAAAATCATAATAATTAAGAATATTCTTGCCATTTCTCCCTATACCCCCACAGTGGAAAAAAAAAAAAAAAAAAGAGAGAGATTTTAAAAAAAAGTTTCCTACATGTTAAGACACCATCTCCTCTTCAGAGGCAGAGCTGCTCAGGCTGTCTCAGAGCTAACATAATGGGATATGTATTTTCAAAGGGGGCTGTGTTTCAGACCAGATGGTTTCTGTCTTCTCATAGAGAAACAGAGACTACACAGTCGCAGCAGTGTTCGGCACCAAGGCAGTGGCACCCACGTTTTGGGGACAGACAAAAGGATGATTCGTGAGAATCTCAGTGTAACTTAGGAAAAAATTGTTTCAATCCCTTTCTGTCACAGTTTGCTGTGAAGCTGGGTATCATATATCATCACCAGCGATCACGCAAGCCTTATTCTGGTTTCACAAACACACCTATTAAAAGAACAGTGTGACAGTGTGCCCAGATTAGCCAGATAATGGGCAGCAACTCTCCCACAGCCCTGAATTTTCAGGAATTGCCAGTATTTCACTATTAAGCAGTGACTTTCAGCAAAGGGTTTGAAGTACTCTTCAAGAAAACAAACACAGTTGCTCCTTTTTATAGCCTGGAAAAAAATGTACCTGAAAAATAAGGGCTAGGCTTTTCTTGACTGTGGATATCTAATATTTGCAATTTAATTTTCCAGCATGATTAATTCCTCTCTGCCCTTGGCTTTTGCCAGGAAAGTGACATGCACAGTTTCAATCTGTTGTGACTACCCCTCACTTGGGTAATCTATAATAACAAATATTTCACCTGAGTGTCTCTGGAAGTCTGGGAGGTGCAAGTGGGTGAGTTGGCTCCAAAGCAAGAGACAGAAACAACGAGGCAAAAGTCTCAGTTACGGCATGCATGAAAAGTCAATGTTTTTGCACTGACCTTTCACTTCCAAAGGTGAGGCTGGAATGGATTTCTGTAACCCTACAGGGAGTTTTGCTGCTTTCAAACCTTACAGGTATTTGGGAGGTTATTAAAGAAAACACCCACACCACAAGACGAGAGCTTGCACGGAAAACTTGGGATAATTAAAATGCCTAGCCAATTTTGCCCTCTGCCTTTCTAGTAAAGTGTTTTAATGAAGGGAGGACTATTTCACTAATAAAAAACTCCATGTAGGGTTATTCTACATATTTACATAAGGCTAAAAATTTTAATAGTTTTTCCATTGCCAGTAAAACCCTGTCCTTTCCTTGATGTCTCGGTATAGTAAAAATTACAGATTAAGCATTTTCTAATTTGATTTAGTGAACAGATGCATTCTTTGCAGAACAGGTCAAATATCCCATTCCAAAACTCTCTAACATCATGAAAGCATCACACAGAGCATCTTAGACTGAAATACATTAACGAATGCAAACAAATTTGGAATCAGAAATATGCTTAACTAGCCTGAAATAACCTGATTAGCTGGAGATCCAGTGCTCATTTTCCACAGACACTGACAACATTCATTTTTATTACTCTCTTCCAGAATAAACTTGTGTCCTAGAGTTACCCATGTTGATGGGAATATAGCGTGTGAGGGAGACACCTTGATTAAAGCTCTGCATATCAAGCTGTAACAAAACAAAAAATGTTTAACATCCCTTCCCACACCCTGTGGATAAATAAAACAAGCTGAAATAAAACACAAACCACTCCTACACCACCTAAAATCTGGGAACAAGACAAATTGGGGAATATGGATCTAAAGGGCATAATCAGTCAGATCAACTTTTTATAAAGAGTTTCTCCAAGAAATCTGTTTGTGCAACTTTTAGCAGACCAGAGTTCAGGTGATGTGCAAAACTCCAGGCACACATGGCTGAATTTTCACAAATATTCCATAGATTTTCTAACACCCCAGCAAATTCTTCCTTTTCAGCTGTTCTTGATCCATAATGCTGCAGTATAATTAATGCCACATATGAACTTGATATACTCGATTGTTATGAATACCAGAGATTTACCAAAGCAATCAGAATATTATTTGCATTGTGTTTTTTCCACTGGATTTACAAAGAGTTGTGTTGTGTTGCTTTGGATTGGTATTAAAACAAAAGGATCAGGTTAACCTCTAATTGCACTGAAGTTAGAGATCCGAAATTCATGCAGAGAAAAACCCTGATGAATAGCTTTTGAATATTTGGTGCATTTAGAGTGAAATGAATATTTCCTTAAAGTAAGCAAGTTGAATAATTAGTAAGTCCCTAATCAAGGCAATAACTTCCCATTTCTTTCTCCAGAACACAATATTTCCCAAATAGTTTGCAGATCAACAATATGCAATGCACAATTTTAAAATCTTAACTGTAAGCATAGAAGGGAAAAAAAAAAAGGACAAACAAATAGATATCTTCACATAAGTTCTCCAGTATGAAGAGCCTTCAAACACATTCCTCTTTCTAAAGAGCATCTGATTGCATTAAAAAAAAAAATAAAATTGTTAATCACGTTAAGGATTTGGCAAAAACCCAGAGAGATGGAAAGTAGGTCTCCAGTTTCCATGTGCTATTGGATAAATATAGCAGAGTTTTACATAGTCCATATATAACAGACAGCATCCTGCTCCCTCTGGATCACCTGTGGAAGCAAGCAGGCTGCACCTGAGGATCAGATGCTGCTCCAAGATTCCTCAGAACGAGGATGAAGTTCTGGGTTCCACAAAATTTGGATCAGTTATGAAAGGATGTCAGATCCTAGACTTGTCTCCTTTTTCTTTATGCCTGCTGTTTAAGTTATAATTTTTGGGGATATAGCAGCAAAATCATCACGATGTTGATTAACAAGTGTGTGTTTTATTTCAGAGGCCCAGATAATGGTTCTGTAGGACAGCCTCACATCTCATGCTGTGGGAACATGCCAGCCAGCCTGCAACAAGCCAAGCCTTAAGCCAAGCCTTAGTCATAAAAGAAAAACTTGGTCCTTAATAATAAATCATCAAGAACATGTTTTTCATATAAAATGCATTGTGCCAGCCAATAGCCTTCTTGTCACTTTGATGCCAACCAAATGAAATACAGATTAAACAAATTAAATTTCCTCTGCCATTGAAAGCGAATCAGGACAATGGATTCTAAGCACTTGGGAGGAGAGTAGGACATGGCATAACAGATAGACTGGGATTTGCATTAACCCATCACAGGGCACTCTGTTGGTTTAACCACATTTCTTCTCTGCTCCATGTGGTGCCAAGCCCTGTAGGACCACCCTGGGAACAGATCAGTGAGAACAGAGAGCAGATGAAACTTTGCCTTCAGCCTCATCTGGAGAGACAGAATTCCCTGAAAATTGCAGGATTTTATCTACTTCCCTGCAAATGCTGAACCACCTATGATTGTGCATTAGAACAATAAAAATTATACCAGAAGTTGCTATGGCCTGGCAAACTTGATCACTGTGACAGAAACCAAGATCATATTCTTTGGCTTTTGCTAGTAAAGCTTCACTGATAAAAAACTCACAGACCAAGTGTTTCCCAATCTTTAGACTGCTGCACACTGCCCAGATTCATCCACTGACTTGACTTGGATTTGAGCTGCTGACCCATGGCCAGAGCCTTCTGAACCAGCAAGAATGGCTGTAGAACATCAGAAACCACATCCCAGCAGCTGCATCCCCAAACCCAGTTGCTGTTTCCAGCCCTTAACCACCTATGCTCACTAAAGCCCGTGTGTTGAGCTGTCACATTGTTTGATTTGTCTTGACAAAGAGGCTTCAGAAATGAGCCAAATCTATCTGAGCACTGTTAGTGCAAATACAGCAAGAACTACCTCTGTCCTCCTTCCTCCTAATAATCAGATAGTAGAACTAGAGAGGCTGTCAAGACCCACTTTGTAACCATCTCATTTTCCACAGCTTTCCTTAGTCAGATGCTGGAGGTTGGCAAACAGCAGGTAGTAACTCCAGAAAAACACATCTCGAGGGTGTCTGAAAACTGTATTTCTCTCAGATTACACACCAGACAGTAAGACTGCATCCTGCACCTCAAGCCACCCAAAGTGACCAGTTATCAGACCAAAGGGCAGCAACCTTACACAATTCCACTTGCAGCTCACTTGTCCCTGCACAGAAATTCCTGACTTTCTACTTCTTCATCAAGCTTTCCCTTCATTTATTATTCAATAAATTGCCTATAGGAGCTTTAATTGTAAACATTTGTTAAAGATATCAAACCTAGAAATGTGCTAGAATGTTTCCCACCTCAAGCTTTAATGAGTTTACAATACCTTCAGCCCATATGCTTCAAAAACGTTATCCTCAATTATGTAACAGGAGGTGCTCTGCTGATATCTGTTAACAGCTAGAACAGCTGTGGTTTTCTGCTTTTTTGCACTGCTCAGGAGAAGCAGCAAGTTCAGCTTCCTTTTTTTTTCAATTTGGTTGCAAAACCTCTGAGCTGAACAGGTGTGTGCAATCACGAACCACAGCGATGAGCCCAAACTGCTGCTTTTCTAAAAATTCCACCAGTCAGTGACACACACTGGTCAAGGTTGCACAACCTTGTTTTCCACAGGCTGTTTCTGATGATTCATTGCCCTCGCGGAGGTGAGTTTCAATTATCGTTAATACGCTTTTTTTCTGGTACTGCACTGAGAACTTCCTCATTTTCATCTCTTCTCTTCCTCCCCCCAGCGCTCCTAAATTAAGTGAGTTTCCTTGTTAATCAAGAAACTTACCTTGAACATTAAAGAGAAAAATCTCCCTATGTATCCTCAGAGCAGACCATAGCAGCAGAAAATTCCCTACATAATTTTATCCTCATTGGGCTTTGTGAAAATGCTCTTCGTTCCTTCACCTCTCACTAACAATTAGCAGCAGCCAAACACTTTGTGGTGTTGTGGGATTTTTCTGCAAGGGACACTTGTGCAGAGCCACCAAACTAATTGCATACATAGGTGGGTTTTTACTTCCACTAGAATAAAAATAATATTATATGAACTTGAGTGCCTGCAATGTTCCTGTAATTTCCCATTCTCTAATTTTCTTGCCATTTGAGGTCTTCTCATTTCATCTTAACAAAGGAAGAATTGGGGAAAAAAAAGGAAAAAAACCCACTGGAAAAGCTTAGACTTAAGGAGCCAAATTTCTTACGACTTTTTCATCAATGTAACCTCCATTTCCTTTCCCTATGTCTCCATCCCCACCTAAGTGTCAGCACACTACTGTAAATAAGAGGAAATGTGTGGAAAAAGCTGGGTCTTCAGGAGGTCAGACAACACCAAGAGCTGCAATTGTGAAAGCTGACATCAGACAGATCTCACTTTTATGTCTTCACAAATTCTGCCTGCAAATACATCCGACACTTTGTTTTATAAAAGGTAATAATAACAGCTGTTTCCCAATGGAGAGACAGCAATTGGTTCCTCGAGAGCTCAACGTGCACCAAACACCCCTGTGGGTTCTTACAAATATTCCAATGAGGCATCACTTGGGGCAGAAATAGGTTTTCCTTCATCACGGAAGCTGCTCTTTCATCAGGTTTTCCAAACCTACATGTTCACAGGCACGTCCTTCCCCATGGAGCAGCCACTCCAGACAGGGAAGGGCTCCAGAAGGAAGGGACTGAGCCTCCCTCCACTCCTCCATCTGCTTCCCTTCACCCTACTCATGGTTTCCGAGAACTCCAGCCTGGCTGGCACGGTGCAGGGAGGCAGGGGAAGCTCTGCTTGGTGTTGCCTGCTGTGCTTGAGCAATTCTGGAGTTCTCAGAAGCACTTACAGTTTATCAGCACACACTTCGTATCTAAGAAGTTTGAGGTCTGTCCAAAGGTTAAGTGGCAGCAGGATGTGGAACCTAGGTCTAGGTTTTGGACTTCAAGGGGTAAATCCCAGATGGACACTTAAGTGTGTTTCTACAGCCAAAAGCTATGAAATCTCAAAAATCTCACCTGACATGTACCTGTATTTTTAGCCATCTAGTAATCCTCAAGGACCTAAGCATGTTCCTGTCTGGAAATCCTTAAAAATATTATGCTGGAAGGATCTGGATGCCCTGTCCTGGGGTCAGACACCTTAGTGGGGAACACATTTCCAACAACTCTCTCAATACAGTGCACATCTCCTCTTCCAAACCCCTGTGGGCATCTTGCTAGTCACATGTGCTGACCCTCTGCAAAAACAAGGTCATTACAAAGCAGCCACACCAAAATACAAGACCATGAGGTCTGTTTCAAGGGAAGTTGGATGGTAGCACCCAGGACATTGAGAAAGGAGGAACAGAAACTTTTTTTCTCTGAACTTTTCCTTTGGAGCCTCATGACTTCAGATTTTGCAAGTGCATAAGGAAAGATGCACATCAAGAACCTGTGATTCACTAGGCTACAGTCTGTAAATTTAACTCCCGAATCACAGGATCTATAACTGCAGAGTGATTCTCTACCAACTTATAGTCAAATAGCCAAAGAGAAAATACATACATAGAAAACAACCAGAGAAACAGCCATCAAGGTGTGTCAGCCTCTTCTTTTCTACAAAGAGGGGAATAAAAATTCCTGATTCATCATGTAAATTCTGAAATTCAGCACTGGTCACTGCAGCTTGCTGCTAAAGAGCAAAGGCAAACATTAATCTCCTTGATAAAAGCAATGGTCCAAGTATTGCTCATCTGTGGAAGACATTGCAGCCAGACACCAAATCCACTTTTAACAGCTTTCATACACTGATCTGATCCTTAATGGATGTTTTCATAGATGGCAGCCTATGTCCTTACATATCAAATAAAATAATCATCATCTTTACTTCACAAGTTATTATAAGCTCCCCTGGATGCATATTGCATTCATGGAATACACAGCAGGATCTCAGAATGGTTTGGGTTGGAAAGGACCTTAAAGCCCATTCAGCTCTACCCCCCTGCCATGGGCAGGGACACCTTCCACTGTCCCAGGTTGCTCCAAGCCCTGTCCAACCTGGCCTTGGACACTTCCAGGGATCATGGGGCAGCCACAGCTTCTCTGGGCACCCTGTGCCAGGGCCTCCCCACCCTCCCAGGGAACAATTTCCTCTGAGGATCATTAGTGGTGTGTCTTTACCAGCACAATTTATTATAGGAGACCTTAAGAGCATCAGTCAGCACCTGCGGTGCTGCTCATGTCACCCACCATCCCTTTCCCCTCATACCATAACTGCACATTTTAAATAGGTGTATTAGACAAAACATAACTCACAGCACTTTACTGATGCAGGAACATGAGCTTTCCCAGGCAGTAAAATACACACTGGAGAAAGATGACATGCATGATGTAGACAGATTATCTTAAATACCAGGTGTAAAATTACTTCTCCAGCAGTCACAGAATGACTTAAAGTCTGGTCGCCTCATTTAAGTATCCTAAATCCCTCTCTACAGTTACCAGAGCAGCTGGCATGATCCACCCTTTGCTCAGGAATTTCAAAAAAATTAATAATAATAATAAATTGCCTAGAGTAACATTAATAACTGTTTTCTTACTCACATCTACTCCCCCCCCCAAAAAAAAAAAAAAAAAAGGCAGAGAGGAAAAAAAAAAAAAGAGAAGGAACATAACTCCTCCATAGGGTCAGAAGGCAAGGCTTCAATTCATTAGAGGAGACAGCTTCCTTCGCTTTGCATCACCTTAAGGCTAAAATTCAGGACGTACCTTTTCACATTCCCACCAGGGCAAGCTTTAGTGCTGCTTCTCCTCAGAAGGATACAAACACTATTGATTTTTATTCTCTTTTTTACTCTGTGTCAGTACCATCATATGCATGGCTATACAATATCATAATAGCCCCAATGGGTCGAGATTTTGAGCTGCTGTGGAAAATGCAAGGAGACAACAAGGAAGTTTGGCAGTCAAATAAACTGGAATTGTTTGGGGAGGTGAGCTGCAAAGTCAGGGTTTTTTTTTGGAAAGAGACAGGAGAAAGGGACCCCAACCAACTTATGGGTGTCTGGATCAAGGCAGAGGCAAAAGGTTAGCAACTGTCCAGGTTACATCCAGGCAGGTTGGGTAATTTCTTATTGCATTTTATTATTTATGTGGCACAGGGCAGAACAACGAAAAACAGATTTCTAGTGGGGAAGGCAGAAAAAAAAATTGTTAGGATTCTTTTTTGAGAATTAAGGCAGAAGAGCTTTTTCCCTCCTCTCTAGTGATTCTACTGGAATAGCCAGTGTCAGTAAGGTATATTTGCACACAATTTTTTCATAGAGAAAAAGAGTACTTTGAGTCAATTTGTCTACATCTGTAGTGATGTGTAAGTGTTTGTACTGCTGGTTAAATTCTTTGATTACTTCTCATTAGGGATCAGGGAGTAGTGATTTGGTATTTCAAACACTTCAAGTTCAGCCCAAAATCAGATTTATGTCAGTCCAATGTAGGGTTTGTAATTTAATTTAAGGCCATGGCTACAACTCACAAAAGTGGAGGTGTGATCAGATTGCATATTGGACACTGAATTGTGGAAATGAAGCTCACAGTTTAAATTCAGCTCAGCTCGAGGAGAGAAAGGATGTTACTGTATTTACCCACTTCATCTTTTGGTGGAGAAATAGAGGCTATATGCATTTAGGACTTCAGATTCTGGTAGCTACATATGTTCCTGAAATATTTTTAAATACATTTTACTACATTTCATCTGGTTCTAAAGTGGATGTGTCATAATAGAGGTCATCAGCTTCTGTCTGAAGCCTGCTGCATCGTGCAACTTTAGTTACAACACTGAGTATTAGCTCAGTAATAAACTCCCCCATCTGAGATAGGGATTCAGATAAGACCTTAATTTGACTTCATGTTTCCACCAAGTCTTTAAACTCCATCCTGTCAGAGGAATATCTGGATTTTTTGCTAATGTAACACTCAGAAAATAGCACATTTCTAGTCAAAGGAGGGAAAAAATTGTTAGCAAATAATATAATTTTTTTAGCTTATGCATTTTAGGAGAAGTAGGACAGTGCAAGTTTCTAGTCCTAAAAACACTGTTTTATACCTGCTTACCAGAAATCAGCAGTAATTACACAGCTAAAAACCATCCTGAACTACAGCTCCTCCTCCCATGGAAAAAGTGATTCTTCTCTAAATGACACTGAAAAAGTCATATTTTATGGCACACACACACACATATATATATGCATGCATATATATATATATCTATGTGTGTGTATTTAAAATCATCAATTTTCATTTAGTAATGTGTCAGAAGTGTTAAAAAATTCTGCTAAAGATTTAAGTGTTAAGAAAAAAATTGCCCGAAATACCACTAAGTATATAAAATAAAATTTTAAAAGTGAAAATTTATTTCAACATTTCCATAAAATTTGAAGTCTTCCCTTAAAAAGATGTCTTTGCAGGCACTAAATGCCAGGTGAGCAGAGCATCCACAAGTTAGAGTTGGATGTTGGAAAGCAAAGAGCTCCTGTAAAGCCCCCATGGGGTACAAGGTAGCAGCACTTTTTACCCCAAATAATTCTGAATTTGACTGTTAAACCTTGTATTGAGGTCTTGTTTCAAAGTTCATCTCAATAAATGGCAAATCCCATCTCTGGCAAGAACACAAGCATTGTTTAAACTCCAATGTCCCCCAGAATGAAGGGATCAAACTCCAAATTCTTAGTTTCATGGACTTATCCTCAGTTGTGGGTCTCATACAGCCTCCTCAGAGAATCATCAAGGTTGGGAAAGACCTCCAAAACAGAGCCCAACCAAGGTCCCAGTGCTTAGGAGCTGGAATATCTCTTGCTCTTGTTTTATGACACCTCACCTGCTACAATATTCTCTGTCCCACTGCCTGTAGCAAAGGGAAGTAAATCCATCAGCATTATAAAGCTCACAGGCTGCTACTCCCAGTTAACAAGTTATATTTAGCTCAGGCTCAACACTCCTGGTTTTGATACAGTCTCTTCACTCCAGATTCAAAGGTAATGGGTTCTTCTATTAAAATTTTATCAGACATCTATAAATGTAGCAGTTGCTTTAGACTGCATCACACAAAGGGAAGAGAGAGGGAGAGGCTGATAAATCTTAAAGATTTTATTATTAATACGGGCAGAATTTCCTTTGTTTGCCATGACGTGTTTTATTGGCGTGCTCACCGCGGTTCAATTCAGATTAAAAAGTAGAGAGATTATTGTTTCCCAAACGACAAGTATCATAAATAAGACACAAGCAGAGAAATTCCTGTATTTATATCCCACAGAGATATGCCAAACTACCTACCCAGAGCCAGGCTAACAGGCAAACCCGAGTACCTGCAGCTTCAGGGGGATCCAGGCTGTGTTTCCCCCAAACACAGCGGTTCTGATGGGCGGCAGTGCCAGCGCCGCTCTGTGTCAGGTTACGCTGGGTCACGTCTCGTGTGTGATGTGACACGGGGTGACATGGCTCACTGTGATGCTCTGCACAGAGCGGGCAGGTGCCCACAGGAAGCATATACTCCGTGACTACCAGCGAGTTGTTGGGCACAGCAGGTATGGCGCTCCGAGCCGCTGCTGATGGAGATAATTAGTGTGCAAAACAATGCTCTGCGATCTGCTCATTCCAACTCGGTTGTTTCTCATAAAATATACCCCTAAAAAAATATTTTATGGGGGCTTTTCGCTGAGATGGTTCCGTGTTTGGGTGTTATGGTGTTATAAAGAGTGAAATCACCTACCTCAATAAGCCACGTTGCATCTTAATTTGGGAGGCAGGGTTCAAATACTGGTATATGAAGGGACATGAGCTAGGTAGACTTTGCATTTTATTTCGGTGAATAAACCTTTCTATAGTGTTTTCACAGGCTGAGCATGAGGTTTACAGCCAAAAGAGCACTCTTTTCACCCCTGAGAAGGCCCCCAGCCCACCAAGTGCTGATGGTTACTTCACAGTAAATGGGAAGCAGCTAGATTACCATTCATTACCAAGCAACAAAAGAAAAGCTTGCCATGAAACAGCAAACTTACTTTGCATGCTTTTGCAAACTGACATATTATGACTTATCGTAGGAACATCAACATTACTGTTTCTGATTGTTAATTGGCAAAAAAATTCTGCAGCACATTTCAACAGTTGTGTCGTTTGATTTAGTTTGCAATTACCATAAAGAGCCTCATGGATTAACATAACTCATGGTTCCTCGACGAAGGTCTGCTAATCTCCTCCTTTTTCATAATCTATGCATTGAAAAGCATCCTGTCTTCTCAACCCAGGCAGTTACAAGTCAAAAAAATACCAAAAAATCCTGCCCATTGCTCACTTGAGAGGCAATTACTAATAAGTTTATTTTTAATCAATTAATTTTACTTTTTTAAAAGTGCCAATAAAAAGAACAGTGCAGAAAACCAGTCGGTGATAGATATTTTTAGGTATGATGTGAACCGCAATTTTAAGAAGACAAAAAAAAAAAGGTCTCCTGGCCACACTACCACAATTGCCACCATGCTATTTGCTTATGTAGCTCTCCAAGGAAAACACAGAGAAGAAACTGAGTGCTCACTGACTCCAAAACCTGTATCCCCTCTGCAAACAAAGGGCTAAGGATGATGTGCTGGTCTGTGAAGGCAGCAGAAAGCCCCTGTCTCCTCCACCCATGCACCAGATCCCTGCTGCCTCTGTAGATCTGTGCTGTGGTTTGGTGTTTAATTGCAGGAACAACTCCTGAGCACGGAGTGAGCGAGGTGTGACAGAGCTGTGAACCCCAGCAGCTCACACACACCACGGAGCACATTGTCCCTGAGCCTGCCCAGGGCCAGCATTGGAACCTGAGGATTTTTAAGGTCTCATCCAACCCAAACCCTTCTGTGATTGTCAGCGAGCCACAGGTGCGTGCAAGAAAAGGCAGGAGAAGCAGATGTGTGACTGCAAGGGGAAAGGGCGATAACAGCCCCAGTCAGAAAGAATTCAGTCCAAGGTGCCCTTGTTTTATATTTAGGTATTCCTTGCCTATAGTTTTAGAAGCATGTGTGCAAAATGAGCAGCTTTATTTTGCCCTTACAGGAGAGATGTTCCCAGCCAACCGAAGGGGGATGATGTACTGTAGACTGACAAGGGCTGCTAGGCTCGATCACCGCAAGTGTTTCAAACTGTGGGAGAGCTAAACACAGAGTGAGAACGTTTTATTTTTAAAAAGCCTGGCAAGCCATGCTCCCCATATAGCTCACTTCCTCCCAGAAACTTTCCCTAAAATATTTTTGTTTGATATTTTGATCCAAGTCCTTATCGGATCCAAATCCGAGGCTCCTGACATCTGCTCCCATCTTTTCTGGAGAAGCTGGAGCCTTCAAAAGCAGGTAACTGCTGCCTCTGCACCCTGACTGCAAACACTCTCAGAGTAGTGACAATGGTCTGTTCTCAACTGTCAGCTTTTACCAGCTACTACCCACTCCTCCAAGCTCCAGCCCTGCCATATGCTCAGTGCAGAGTAGCCCCTGATGATGTGTTGTCAACGAGGATGATCCTGTTTAAAGGTTTGTGCATAATACAAAAATAAATATCGGCGTTATTGGCAGCGGCAGCAACACATATAATCGTTTGCCTGAAAACTCCTCTTACTAATAGACACGGATTTCAGTCACTTTTTGTCTAGCCAATTTTAACTGTTTGAGCTGGCAGTGCTATGCCAGGTATCTGTTTGAGAGACAGATGCTTTGGAGACACTTCAGCTCAAAAAAGTTGAGGCATTTCTTTGATGAGGGCTGGGGAGAGGAAATGCATTGCCTTGCCCAGAATAACAGCAAGGCTCATCCTTGCCAAAGATCCAACCACTGTTCCAAGTAGGAACTTGGGATTCAGCAGAAACAGGGGTAGCTCTTGTCCAGGATCACCCATTTGCCTTTGGCCAGGTTATTCTTATTCATATCTCAGGCCATTCTTATTTACACCTCAGGTTTGTGAGAGATTTTTAATTTTTATTCTAAGTCTTCTAAAAGTTGAAATGTATTTTCTCACAACCCATACCCTTCTCAGGGTTTTCTAAAGACATTTACACAGCATGGGAGAGTTTTGTGCTGAGCTTAGGGCTACAGGAGTAAAAGAATTTATCACCTGCAAATGCTGCTCCTGGATTTAAAGCTGGGTACCCAGAGCAAACACAAATTTAAACTGTCAGTGCTTTTCAGACAGAAATTAAATAAAAGGGGGGTTAA
This sequence comes from Entomyzon cyanotis, assembly GCA_024500445.1. Taxonomy (NCBI): domain Eukaryota; kingdom Metazoa; phylum Chordata; class Aves; order Passeriformes; family Meliphagidae; genus Entomyzon; species Entomyzon cyanotis. The sequence goes on from JAKEPQ010001026.1 coordinate 3,222,788, forward strand.
GAGGGAAAATACGAGTCTGCTAAAACAGGATAAAGGTAAAAGAAGAAAATCTGATGGAGGCAAGGTGAAATGCTGGGAACCAGACAGGATGTCAAAGGCTCTATTTAGAGAGGAGTATCCCCAACACAAATGTAACAACCAAGCTACAGGTAAAAAACATCCTGCAAGGGAAGTGTGATAATGCTTTGGTTTAAAACTCAGCTTGTCCACAGGAGAGCCCACATGAAAAAGCTCAGCGGGTCGATGTTTGGCTTCTCAAACCACAGACTTCTTGTTACTGCGTGCTCACAGCAACATCTGTGTGGCTGCAGCCCCTGCCTCCCTCACATCACACTCCCAAACCTTCACCCCAGCAAGCAAAGGACGTGATCAAACCCTATCATAATGTACACACAGAGAAGGCCACTACATGTGTATACAATTAAGGTCACTCAGGCATTTTTCTGACTTTTGGATCTCTCAGGCACTGCCAGATTTTGTGCTGTTCGTAGGATGAGCACACCCAGGAGCCTCCCCCCGGGATGGGGTGCATTTGGGAGCAGCATCCTACACCGAGGCAAAGTCTCAATGGAGTCTGCGGGAGCTGCAGGGTGCTCAGCACTTTTGAAAAGCAGAACATTTATATTTAGACTCCTAAATGAACTTCGCAGCCTAAATTTAGGCTCCTATTTCTGACACCAAATAAAAAAAAAAAGAAGAAAGAAAAGGGGGGAAAAAAAAAAATCCATATGAGCCTCTAAATTTAGAGCTGGGTACCTCGACATAGTCATGTCGGAGTGAAATGTAAACCTTGCACTTCGGCCCACATTCCTATCAAGTTGATTTCCAAACGGGGAAGCGATCAAGCACGCAATATTTTAAAAGGAAAATAATAATCCAGACTTGCTTGTGTGAATTCCTTACATCCTGCTTTATTGCTAGCTGCGAGTCAATTGATTTGGATCTCACTTTCAGCGTTACTCTTACAAAACTGCATCTCCATCAGCACTAACGAAAGCAAGATTTTGCAAAATTTCCATCTCAGCTTCAGCTGTTAAATCATATTTCCAAAGGGAGCAGTGGCATATAAAAAAGTTTTAGTCCCAGCAAAGTCCACGGGGCTAAGGCTCCTAAATCCATGCTGAAGTATTACACACCTTTCAATTTTGACTCGTATAAAATATCACTGTGCAAATATTTTCCATTTGCAGGAATCACCTGCTCCTGACAGCTTCTCAGGGAATTTTTCTTCACGTGTAATACAATCTAAACATATGTGTTGCATTAAGTTGGGTTATATCAGGTCATGCCACCTGACACAGTATATCCTAACATAATCTAATGCCATGTAAATCATTCATTACAACAAACCTAAGCAAAAAAAAAAGCAGGGAAAAAAGCTAACTTTTCTCCCACATCACAGGCAGCTGCAGCAGATAAAGTGTCTATATTTTCATAAAGGGCCAGGTGAGCATCTGTGTTTTGGTGTTATTTCAAGGCATTTCACTACATCTCCATTTCCATGGTGGCCACAGCTACAGTCCCAGCTAGCTGATAACTAGTGGTGAAAGGAAGGGAAGTTTTAAGGCTTAGTTTCAGAGAATATTTTATATTTTCATAGCCAATATATGCTACAACAAAAGGAAAAATGCCAGAATTATTATAGCAGAGCCATAAAATTCAATGCAGGTCCAAAGCTCAGTGAAAACCAGCAGAGGAACAGGTGGGAGAGCAGGCGAAGCGGATCAGCTGTCCCAGGAGGTGAACACAAGCCACGGTGCAAATCCATTCCCATAGAGGCCAAATTTCAGGTTCTCCCACCTCAGCTTAAGCAACAGAAATCAGTAATTCTGCATCACTTCATCAGCTTTACCCAACTGAGGGTGATCAGCCTCTTTTAGCAGCCTGTGCTAAACTCTGCTGCTGCCTGTGTAAAACCAAGGAGGCAGGAGGAGAGAGAGCCATAAAGCAGGTTATCCCCTGCAGGAATCCCACTCCCATCCCTTGGAAGTGCCATGGAGAGGTTTCTATATCCCATTCACTCTGCACATCATTTCATCTCCATGCAGCCCTTGGAGCTGGCAAAATTATTCTTGGGGTTTTAAAGCAGGCATTGAAAATCAGCAGTTCTTCCATAAATATTAAACTATCACACTCATTATGACAAAGGCATCTGCTGAAGGCGATTATTTGTCTGAACAGCCCACACAGCGTAGGTAGAACATGGGTTATGTTAAGAGCCTGTTGTAGGATGCAGTCTTGTATCATTTTATAAAGTAGGAATTTTACATCCAAAGGGTAAAGCTTAATATCATGAATTATAACTGTAGTAAGTTATTGCTGATTTGGGGTTTTTTTTTATTTTGCAATTCTGTATTTTTAAAGTTGTCTACTTATCTGCTAGAACTGCACTGAATTGGATTTAATTGCCAACAGATTTTTACTTATAGCAATAGGAGTGTCTTGTGAGTAGCTACAAAAGGATTCTTACAGGAGCAGGAAAATAACATCCCTTTACACTGAAACAAACAATTACTGCTGATGTAAAAGTACAGTGAGTCTCACAGGCAAGCATGAACCCTGCTTATGATCGAGATAATTTCAGCTGAACTGGCTTTAAACTCAGATTCATTCTTATGAAGAGACTGTAAACACACCTTGAACCCTAATTCAATAATGAGATCAACAATTACACTTAAAGGTTACTGAGCTCTGCAGCAGTGTGAGCAAAATCCTTTTGATCACCTATACTGTGCAGTTCATTATTTTCTTTGATGATTAATAACACTGAAATGCACTTGGTAAAAGAATAAAATGAAGTACAATATTTATACCTTATTACAAAGTGCATTAGCAAATCAGAGCCCTCAGAGCACCTACATTAAAAAGAAAACATCATCAATATTTGATGTTTGTCTTCTTTAACATCTAGCTGTGGTTTTAACAGCAACAAAACTTTCAACCTTGAATCCACTGCAGCCCCCAGATAATGCCATCTTTTGTCCACCAGACCCACGTGCTGGCCATTTTCTTACACTTCTTTGTTTCCACCTTTGTGTGGCCCTTGGAAAATAGAAATCAGCATTTGTGAATGTGTAATTTCAAGAGGTGAGTGGCAAGAGAGCAAGAGGAAAGCAGTTATTTGACTTGGTGATTTCAACACTATTCTGCGTCGGGAGGGAAAATGGCACAAAGACATTGTGCTAGGCAACAGATCATGTAAACATTTCCTATGACAGTCTTTCATCATCTATAGGAACATTTACACTGCCAGATCTTGTCTTCTTTAAAAATGTCAGCTCGGTAAGTTTGATGCACATGTGCTCCTTCTGTAAGTGTCTGCTCAGGCAGACAGTTTACTAATTTGTGGCTCAGTAAGCCTTCCACTGCACCGAGCACCTTGAGGTTAGCACATCTCTAATCATTATTTGATAACAGAAATCTGTAAGCATCACATCCCTGGTAACAAGAACATTGTATCTTAGCAACCAGCCTTGATATTCAAACAATTTCATTAAAGCGTAGCACCTCTTAGCAGGTGGGTGAGTGCGGGTGTTGATAAACATTTATAACATGATCAACCATTGTGTTTGCCAACACTATAATCATCATGACAAATTTATGAATTTGTTTACAAGCTCTTAGGTACCAACCTAAGTAGGTAAACTACCTCATAGCACGCTTCTGTGTCTATAGATAGAGGCGCATTCCGAGATTTGATGCTTCTTGAAATTGAACATATTGGGGAAAAGGTTAGCAGATGAACATCACATGTCACCGTAAAAATCACCATTTAAATTAAACCACAAAGGATGTGTTAGAGCGAGGGCAAGGATTATATTTCACCCCCAAGAGAGCAAGGAAATTTAAAGTTGAACCTGTCTGTAATTTATTCCCAGGTCCCCAACAGGGCATGAATGTGGATGTGGTGCCCCAGCCCCACATGGAGGAACCTGGGGGTCACCTCAGCCCTACCACCCACAGGGAGCAGTGACTTCCTGGCCTCAGCCAGAGCTTGGCAGCCCTGAGATATCAGGATAACCCATCTGCCTCTCGAGGGAAAGGGGCAAAGCTCAAATTGTTTCAGTTCATCAGATACCCTACAGCACACCTATACCCAAGAAGGATGACAGGTTTTGAAGAAAGCAAATCCACCACCTTTATTTGGGAAATGCAGCTTGGACATTCTCAGTCATGCTCAGCAAAAAGGGCTCACTTAAACATATATTCTGAAGTGGAAGCACTGCAGGCCAGAATGGCTAAATTTTGCTTATAGCAACACAGGAAATGTTGCTCAGTTCTGTGTTAGAGTCCTGTCCCTTGCTCTCCCAGGAAAGATCATCATATAATGCTGTTCATAAAATACTCAGCTTCGTCTTAAAACTGGTTAACTTTGTTAACCCCATAATTTCCATGGGAAGTTTTTCCCAGAATTTAGATAATTTGAGGACTCTTAGTTTGGAGCTGATTTTATTTATGGCTCTTGAATATTCGTTTGTTCTCATGCCAATATTGTCATTTAACTGAGACCACTCAGCCCTTCTTGGTGTTTACATCCCCCTTTTTTTTAAGCACAGAGCAATCATGACCCCTCTTAGTTTTCATTGTTGCTAGGCTAAACAAATTGTGCTCTTTTATGGCTGTATTACATCAACACAACCCTGTGGAGGGCAAGAGGTTTGCTCTTTTGTAATCAAAACCAGCATTTGATCTCATGAACTTAAATGGAAATATCCTTCTAGGAGTGTTACTTTCTAAAGTGATTTCCAGTGTTGAGTTGCTGCCCAAAGGGACAAGGGGGAGAGAAAGGGGACAGACAGAGAAAGTGAAGTGGCCAGCCCAGGGTCAGACAAACTGACCACTCTGGTGGCAATTCCATGTGCCAGCTGAAGCCACTCAGGTCCTTTTGAGGGCCAGATTTTATGCAAGTGCTTTAGTTGTCATCCTGTTATTAAACCACTTATCTACCCAAATCCACCTACAAATGTGAGTCTCTGCACCCCTTATTTTTGCTGTTAGGTGAAGCCAGCTTTACCATCTCACCCTCAGGCAATAACATCCCCTGAGCAAGGATTGTACAGACTTGGGTCCAAACACACTCTCAGAATCAAATGTCATAGTCTTCTATCTATATTGCAGACACCAAGCCAACCTGTGGCTGGAAGGCCATTTCTAGAAACTTCCAGACATTCCTTCTCTGTGAGCATAACATCCTCATGGCATCATCCATCAGTCAGAGGTCTTTCCTCATTGCCATCCATGAGGGAGCACAGGCCAGGAAGAAAACAAGGGCAACAGGAGTGGCAAAAATATTTAAGATCAATGGGTAAATAAACAGAATACGTCATACTCCAGTTTTGTGTCTGATTAATGGATGTCTTACTAAAAGAAATCAGAAGGAAAATTCTTGGAACAGTCAAGAACTCCTTGATGCTTCAATCTAGTCTTCAAAATAATGATTTGTTCCCCTTTTCAGTGACTGCTTTGCACTAATTTTTGCAAGCAAACCCAATAACAACCTTGCTCGAGTTGAAACGTGTGTTTAAAATTTACCGAAAGGTGGGAGATGGAATGCAAGCAAGAGAAAAACAGGAATATGAAGTTTGTACCTTGTACCTATGGCCTCCAAGGTAGCACCACCGCATCACTGATTTCACACTGGGCATGTTACATCAGGCTATTAATCTACCTGAAATACCTGGGACCAAGTGAAGCATTCTGGAATAGGTAACTGAGACTCCCTTCTGGAAATTAAAGCCATCCACTGCAAAAAAGGAACAACACCTTTTGTCACTGTAGTTTGTTGTCTTTGTGGTTAACTTTCCTCCCAGTGCTGAGATCTGATGATAATCCTATAAACTACAGCTGGGAAAGGAAACCCATCTGACACAGACTAATGTTTGGGTGGTTTTTCCCTCTTTTCCTTTAAAGTGACTGTCCAGCTTTGTAAAGCTACCTAAGTTTTAATTAGGTATCTTAAGGCATTAAAAAAAACAGAAACAAGAACTAAGGACTGCAGCAAACTACAGAAAATACTACACACACACTTTACTAGACAAACATACACATCAATCTATATACATTAAAAAATACCTCTACAAATCTGAAGCAGTTCCACACACACACAAAAAAAAAAAAAAAAAAAAAAGTGTGGAACCTATTTCAAGCAGAAAACCAAGTAAATCCATATTTTCTCCTACACAAACAGAATGCAAATTCAGTTTACAAAGGTATACCCTTTTTGGTTATCAGACAATATAAATTAAAAAAGATTTTGGCCAGCTGTGACTCCTCATGCCTCAATTTCACCTTCTATAAAATTGGAGAATTTAAATCCCATCTCCCTTCCTGAAAGCTATAATTTTCAAAGCACTCCAAACCTGAAGTTATTTTTGGAATAGTATCTTCTGAACAGGCTGAAGAAACACCATAAAGAACAACATCACTTGCACGCAGAAGTCAAATCCATACTCGTTAGCAGAAATCTTTCTACTCTGTGTTTTCATAGCACAACAGAGACTGAGCTACAGAGTGATGACAGCATTAAACTAGAAAGAAATTTTCTCCTTCCCCTTCAGCATATTTTTTTTGCAGGACACATGTTTAGCAGTCAAGGAGGAGAAATGAATGAGTATTTGCAATGCTGTGAAAAATTTCAAGTCTGGGTTAAAATTCCTAAATGCAGTTTGAAATGAGACAGGTTTAGAAGAGAGAAAGAAGACTTTGAGGTGGCCTTCAGGCAGTGTTGCCCTGCTCTATTACTTCACCCATGTAGAATTACTAGAAAAAATCTGGTATTTCGGGGTTTTATTTTCCCAGCAGCCTCAGTTTGCCACTGTTCCCCATGAAAGATTAGTAAAGCTGCACATTAAGCCAAAAGCTGGTGGAAAAACCTCTCCTGCTGCACACCTTGTTTGCCAATACTCTACTACCCCAACTTCCAAGTCTGTCCCACATCCCTGACACAGAGGAAGCCACCTGACAACGTTTTCTGGCCACACAATTCAGCAGGCAAGGACACATTGCCCAGGTCAGCGAGGAACTGACGTGGGGGTGATAATAAAACACAGAGGCAATAACCACTTCACACCCCCACGGGCTGGTTAAATATTATCCCTGTTATGCAGTTTGGGAAAACCAGGAGATTGTGTCAAGGCTCCATGGAGCCACTCTCCAGACATGGAGTTTGATCTGCTTGGCTTCAGGTCTCCATTTTTATATTCAGAATCAATGGGGAAAAAAAAAAAAAAAAAAGGAAATGCTGGATGTTTTCAAATGCAGAGATTTCTGGGGGTGAGAGGGGCAGTTTCTGATGCTTTTATGGCCTTCCCCATACCAGCTATAGGACTGCTCAGGAGTTTTGGCTCACAAAAGGAGAAGGAGCACATGCTGAGGCCCCCTGTGGCTCCACATTCCCCTCTTTCATTCCTCATCTCTCTCCTCCTTCTTGGGGGGAATCACAAAGAGACACACCATGGGTGTCTGGGAGGTCCCATAAATTTGAAATTTCTGTGATTCAAGCCCCAGCAAGCTGGTTTTACCCATACTGGGCCAGGAGCAGCAGAATGGGGAGAGTCTGCTGAGAAATAGGGTCCTACTGCACCAGCTGGGGGTAACATTTTCTTGCAACCAGCACAAGATGCCACAGCTGATGCCTGAAGATAAATATACACCCTTTCATATTTAACCAGCATATTTTGCCTTTTCAGCACAATACTCAAATCCGTTTAATTTTCAAACTGCCAGTTCAGATCTCCCTGACATTTTCAGGGGACCAAGGCTGAGGATGCCCACGCAGAGCACTGCAGGTGACATCACTTTGGGCCTAGAACAAAAATGTCACCACAAGGGATGGGAGAAGAACTCTCCCCAACGCAATTCCACTACACAGCAGCTTCCAAGACTCCAATATTTATTTTACAACCACTAAACAAAGTCATCCAAAATTTCTTTTTACTGACTTTAGGCATTTGAAATACCCATTCCAGTCCCAACACAGAGGTTTAAGTATTTAAAAATTTGTACTGATGCACATTGGGCTGGTATGTCCTGAATACATCCTTTTCCTTGATTCCCAGCCGAAGCTTTTGTCCAAAACATGCCCACAAAAACAAAAACCACCATAAACCAGGTAAAGCTGAGTTTCATACCGCTCTGAGACAAGTTGTGGGCCACCTACTTAGTACTATCACACTAATTAGGAATGTTCTAACAGCAGGGGAAGGTGAAAACACTTTGTATGTTCTGCTGAGTCTCCTGAAGTCATACGAATTTCCAAGCTTTAGCTCTTCAGAAGCCCATCCAATAGATTAAGATCTTGCAGTGGTCAGTTAAATTATATATGTTTTTCATTAGAAGCTTAAAGATAAATATGAATTCATAAGTGTGTATATTCACACATATCTGCAGGATTTAATCATTCAGATCACAGTGGAAAGTAGTTTTAACACAGCAGTGAATTCTGCCTTTCCAGTGTGTTAGAGAAAAGAAAAAAAACTAGAGCTGTGTATGAACATAAATCAGAGTGACCTTTACCACTTCTTTAACTCCCAAGGAAAAGCTATTGCATTTTAGGGAAAGAATAGTCTCCAATAAAGAAAGAGATAATCAGCCCATTAGGTCAATTCTAATTTTAAGTCCAGAATATTAAATACTCCCTTTGATTATTAATTGTATGAAAGTGATTAAAATCATCTAATAAAAAAATCCTAATCCCAGACCTGCTGTCATATAAATAGATACAGTTCAAAATATTTCAGTGCAACTTAGTGTTTGTAATAATGTCCATAATTTATTAAAATGGTAATCTAACCACATTTAAATTGATTTTAAAACTCAAAAATACACACTCTTACCATCTTGCTGTCTGATATAAAAGAATGCCAGTAAAATCACCGTTTCTAGACTTTTACTTCTCTGCTGTCTGTGTGATCACTTCTACAGCATAAAAACATCTCATAGGACTCAAAAGAACTCGATCAGACACAGGGAGAGATGAGTGACAAAAGCTACAGGCAGAAATCCTAACATTTTCCTGAAGAATCTTTGTTATTATTTATAAACACTTTTTTTTCTGTTGCTGTAACACAACTAGGAGACATATGCAGATAGATAAAACACCAAATGTTTATTTTTTTTAATTTGTTTTTTTATGTTTTAAAGTGATCTTTGCATTATGCAGGCTTTTTCCTTCAGATCACTGTTATAGTCTTCCGAGGCAGACTGCAATCCCCGTTTGACTCATCACATTATGTGCTTGTATTAAGTTTTGCATTAAATCCCAGTGCCATCTATAACTTGCTACTAATATCTTTACACCACTGAGGCTTTGATATTTGATGGAAAGCCCCTGAAACCTCACCAAGGGTCTCATCAAATCAGGCAAGCCTCACTTTGCTATGTATTTACCAAGTGAAGCATATATTCAAGTGAACCCAGTTTGAGGAGTCCATGGTTAGTTAATCAGCTATGAAGAGTTTTCTCAACCTATTGTTTTTAGCAATACAGCCAAAATTCTACGAAATGGCATCCCTTGCTGCTCTTCTTGAATATCAACGCTTTACCTGAAGAGAATCAAAATGGTATCTCTCCCTCCCACTAATTCCTGACTTCTTGCTTAGCGCAATGCATCTAAAGAAATGAAACTTATTGAATCAAGTTTAATGACATAATAAATTCTTCCCTTCAGACAATGTTGAGGCTTAATTCACTAGAGCACTTTAAGCCTTTGCCTTTAGCATCTGATGGGTCATTAGTCTGTAATCCAGCAGCTAGCCTGTTTGGAATCTAAACTAAATCAGGAACCGTATCAGTAGTTTCTGAAATATGACTGGCAGGTCAAGTGGCCTCAAAAAGACTGCCTGGGGCAGTTAAGACTAGGATAGGGCATGACTAGAACAGAACCAGTGATGAATCTGGAAGCGTGTACTCAATAAAGACTTCATTCATTCTAACTCACTAAACAGCAGTTCTTCAAATGACTTGACTTATATTTTTGATGTTTTTAACCAGTAGGTCATGCAATAAAATTGTCCTGTATGTGCCAATAGGCTTAACACACAGATCATTGACTTGCATGCTTGGGCATATTTTATTTATATTTTTCCCTCAAGTTTTTCCATAGCAGCCTGAAATAGGCAATAGAATCAGTGCCATGTGGGAAAACATGTAATCTAAAGGACTTAGATCATAGAATTTTGAAAAGCAGAAAGTTTGATGAAACACCCTTTTGTCCAAAAAGGAAAAAAAAAAACCTCTGAAATGCCAGTTCCTACACCTGGAAAGTCGCATTCTTGAGATGCTACAAATAATCTGTGCTCCCAGCCAAATATTTCTCGCATTACATATTAAAAACACTCCTTATGCAATAATTTTAGGGCTTTTCAATACAAGCCAGGAAACCAACTCTGCTTGAGAATTTCAGCTGGGGTTTTTCAGGCTTATTGGAGAGGAAAGTGTGCTGTGCTCATCTCCAGCACCCTCCAGCACAGCATTCACTGAACTCTCATAAGACTTGATTCAAAGTCCACTTCAGTCAATTGACCCCAGTGGTCTTTAGATCAGGCCCTTAATCTGTACATTGCACTCAGATAATCAGTAACAGCTTAGTTAGAGGACACTGGTTTTTTTTTTTTTGCACCCATCATTTCCCAGATTCAATGAAACATTTCCAAAACCCTCGAAATCAGACTGGCTATTCTGGTGGATGCAGTGCAACACATGCTATGGTTGTGGCTTAAGTGGTGTTTGCAGTTTAAAAAAAAAAAAAACAAAACAAAAACCACAGTGGGGAGAAATAAATAGATAAACATGACACCTTGACTCCCAGAAAATACTCTGAATTATGCTTTAACTCTGATGCCATAGTGGTTTCTCAGTGGAGATAAAGGCACATTGGCACCAAGCAGGGAGTGAAAACGAAGAATAATTCTGGTTTGGAAACAGAGCACAGGGCTGGTTATGAACTACAGACCAAGTTCCCCCATTGTCCCTAGAATAACAAAATATCAGGATTTAAGAGGCAGACAGGATAATCTCAAGATCCCCACTCTCAGGAGTGACAGGAACCCACAATCACCCCATTGAAGAGTCACCTTCCACAGAGCAGCTCTGTGAAATTCACCAGGGCAAATCCCAAAATATCCCCAATTAGAAAGATAACTCATTTCCAGATCCAGCCTGCTCAAAGTTGTCTACAGTTGAATTTAAATATGCATTAAACACACTGTGTAGCAGAGGCAAAATTACTTATTGCTTTAAGCATGCCCATGCTATTTTAAAATAGCCTGGCCGTCATGAGCATTTCTCCTATTATCTTTGGTGACATTTAATCAGTGCTTAAATGTTGGGAACACAGGGGAAAGAAATCAGGTTATATATTTGGGAAGGCGACTCTTAGAAATTAGGCTTCTTTCCAAAAGAAAACTTAACCAGTTACTCACTGCCTCAGCAAACAGAGTTAACACGTACATTTTCTCCTGGTAGGAAGAAAGTCACAGGACACCCCAGCCAGGGTCCAATCCTTTCTGGGGACACACTATCAAAGCTGAATTCAAATTCCCAGAAGATTCAGACCAATAACTTCAGACACTGTACAGTAAAATTCTCATTTTCCCTGTGTCTCACATACTACAGGGGTAAAAGGTATTTACAGAAATGGAAAAATGTAATTTTTTTTTCATTTATTATTGAACTATTAAAGGCACTCTGTCATTTGGGATCTCCCTCCATCTCCAGCCTTTGTATTCCAAGGTACTTCAGTAACGGCAGCAAGTGAAACTAAAATGCCAACTTGAGATTTGCATTATAAATGGCATATACAAAGAGAGATTTTTTAAACTTTGGTTGATCTAGCATATCAAAGATCTTTTTCTCTCTTTTTCTAAGCTACTTCAGTGACTGTATTGAAGTGAACTGAAAGGATTAGCTTGAAAGTGGCAAGAAATCTGGCATGCAAAGAAATAATTTTTTTTCCCCACACTTATTTCAGCTGAACTCTTCATTATATGGGGGCCCCTTTCCTCTTCTGAAATGCATTTTGCTCTGTCTCTCTCAAGCCATCCCGTGCTGTGCCAATACCAAACAAGGTGAAAACACAAACTGTGCAAGAGCAGCTCCTGACTCTCTTTCCTTCAGCCCCTCTCTGACCTTCTGCTCTGCTAAACTGAGCACCAGAGAGAAGATTGCAACGTATTTGCTCTTTATTTCCTCTTTAGCCAACCTGGAGGTAAATCCAACAACACTAATGACTTTTCCTCTCCCACATTTTATCCTGATGCACTTCCCTACAGCACAGAGCTCCATGTGATCTGGATACACATCCCAGAAACACACGAAGGATGTTCTCTGCTTCCCGAGGAAATCACACGCTGTTTTCACTACTTGCAGCGTGGTTGGCATAGCCTTGCTCCAGTAATATCTAGCTGGGAAAAATGAAACAGCATGGAAAAGTCACCAGGGGAAGAAGAGCAGAAGGAATGACTCAGCTGTGAACCTGGATTCAGACAAAAATGACTAAGAGCTCCCAAAATCAAAACAAAAAAAAAAGTTTCATGAGTGCTGATACCAATTCTCCACTCACATGTGTTCCCATTTAGACAACTTACAACAAGTTAGATTATTCTTTAGAAATACTGGTCACTCTGTGGCTCCCTACCTAGCTTGTCCCTTTCCTTTGAATAATTAAGCAAACCACCTGCATTAGCTCTTTGAAAGAAAATCCCTTTATGTTTAGTGACAAGTTCAGTGACAGTCCTAGATAAGTCCCAGAAATGAGCTCCCAGGCTGTGTTTGGTGAAAGGCTGAATGTCTGAGGGGGAAGAAGGGGCAGGCAGGCACAAGCAAGGGGAAAGGTTTGGGTTTCCCAAGCTGGGGCTGAGTCAGAGCTCAGGGCTCCATCAGCGCTCCGTGTTTACGGAATAAACCGTTATTCCCATCACAGACAGATTCACTGCCCACTCCAGCCCGAGCTCATTCCTCTTACATCAGTGACTCCACAGCAAGATTAGACAGACAAGCAGCAGGGAAAAAATCCAGCTCAGGACAGTGCAGTCGCCGCTTTCCCGACAAACTTGTTTGTGCCAGAGCAGCCCAAAGGCCTGCAGGAGAAACGATGTGTGTCCAGGCTGGCGTGGGACACTCAGACTGCCCAAAATATGGGGGAATGTTACTCCAGAAATAACAAAATACAGCTCATAGTGACATGCCACTGGGATAGTCTTTATTGTGGGACTTCCAGAAGTTGACTTATCGGCAACTAATTACAGAAAATACTGGGGGGTTTCTCCACATCACACAGGCCACAATGGATGCTCCATCGCTCAGTGCCGATGCCACAGGCACCCTGTCAGAGCTGGATAGCTGCCCACTGACCCCTCCTCCTCATCAAGGGGGGCTTGCTAATGTCCTGGGCTAAAACTGTGCCAGCACCAGCTGGCAGGCAAGCTCGTGAACCTGTGAAACCCACCCTGAAGACAGGAGAGACCTCTGCAACCTGCAGAAGCAAGACCAGAATTTCTCCTTCCTCCCAAGATTAACTGCAGGAGAGTGCTCCAGCAGCTATTCATCACCACCAACACCTAAAGCCTTCCTTACTGCATAGATCAACGTGTCGAGGGCTGTGACTAATGGAAAAGGCACCACCCTACAAAAAGGAATAAAAATGAGGGAACCATCAGTAATGAGCAGCAAGTCAGCTGTATCAAGCTAATTTTTTTTTTTTAATGTAAAGATTTGAAGTAAATACATGCTCAAAAAAAAAAAAAAAGCCTTCTTATTAATCTCCTGATAAAGAAATGCGAAATATTAAATCAGTTTAGGTTTATTTCAAGCAGCCTTAAAGAGATAAATAAAAATAAGCTTCCCAAACACCCAGGGAAGTGACACGAGCCTGTGATCCCACAGAGGCTGAGAGGATGCTGAGCCACATGTAAAATACTGTTTGCATACGTGAAGTTCAGCACACAACAGACTTCTGGGAAGGGAGTAATGTCAAAGAAGGAAGTAATGTCAAATAAAAGAGTAGCTGTATTAATAGCTATGTTTACTTTTGCTGGAGCTTTCCTATAAGACTATGTACAGGTAGAGGAATTAATTGTCTGGGTGCTCACAGGCCAGAGCCCACCTTCTGCAATGACCCACCCAACTGGGTCAGCCTGAGCCTGACGGCAGAAATGAGCAATGAAAAGTTTAACACTGCCTGAAATAATCCCGGATTTCATTTAATCTCCCTCCTAGTACTAAAAATAACAGAAAGCAATAAAATCTCAGATGGTGCATATTGCAAGAGCCGGCGTTTAATCTCGCTGATGAGAAAAAGGAAAAGCAACAGACCCCTTTCTCAGCTTCCCAACTCTCCCAGTTTTGATTCTTTTCCTGCAGTGCTGTAATATGCACCTACTTCCTTGAATTAACAGATCTCCAAATAACACTCATAGGGACTATTTTCCTACACATAAAGTTGCTTTCTCTGTTCAGAAGAGTATAACTGGCTTTGGGAAGAAATATAAAGGAGTTGCTAAAGCCAGTAATTTCCTCAGCCACACATATGGCTTCTAAGTTTAATAGCAATTATGTCATTTTTATATATGATTCACTTGATGTTGTTTTCATGTGAATCATTTGACATATATAACTCCGGCAGATTTCTTAAATAAGCATATCACCAGAGACTAAATTACTAATCAATTAACCAAATTCTCTCCCCCCCCCCCCCTTCCCCCATCTTGGCATGCAATTAGGAGAGAAAACTAAACTTAGAAAGGCACTTGGAGGAAAATGAGGTTTGATAAACCATGGGGTTTTTATTCTGGGGGGAGGAAGGGGATTGCAGGGCAATAAACTGGGGCCTACAGCAAGCAAACATGTGTGAAGGTTTTGCATTCAAGTGTCTCCCTGCTGGCACCTGAAGAGCATCTCTTCAGCACCCGAGGTTTCTGGAGCACCCCAAATACTGTGCAGCCACCCCAGGCACAGCTCACGGGGCTGCAGCCCTTCATCCCTTCCTCTCAGGAGCACAAATGTGGCCACAAACACCTGCTGTTCAGCACTTGAGCAGGTGCAGCAGGGACACCAACACCCCCAAAAGCACGAGGTTTTAATTCTCACTTCTCCTCTGGCTGGGGATGACAAGGGAGGCCAGCGCTGCGGAGGGAACGGGGAAGGAAGCAGCCCGGTTGGAGAGGTGTTTACAGCTTTCTTGCCCGACCTCCCTGTGCTCTCACCACAGCACACACCCTTCTTTCCAGAAGAAATTTCGTACCCTGCAACACCCCTTCCTCATTTTCAAACCGCTCACCGCCCTGGTGCTCAAACCTGTGCCTTGGCCACAGCCCAGCCCTTCCTGCCCTTTCCTGGAGACACACAGCTACCCATCCCCTTCCAGCCCTGCTGCTTGCAGGGACAAGGAGCACACAGGGTTTATCTTGCCAGCTTAACTGGTTTGAACATATTTCCATTAGCTCCCAGCCCAGCATATAAGGGCAAAATACCTGACTCATTGCAATTATGGGCCTTCAGTGACCAAGCCACAGGCATTTTCCACACCCTTCTTGTTACTCAGCTTGTGGACCAGGCATCTTTCAGAAAAAAATCCACTTCTCTTATTATAAAAAAGCCTTGAAAACTGATTGTAACATCTTCAACTGCAGGCAAAGGTTCTATACCTACAGCAAATTTCCACCAGTCTTTTGTTTCCTTCTTCTAAACTCTGCTAGTCCTTGCTCACAAGCACAGAGCAAAGATAGCTGCTCTGAGCAGTTTCTGAGAGCTGATATCTGTGTACTTTGGCTGGTATCAAAAGAACAATTAAGCACACACTTAATATAATCACCCAAGTAAATACACTAACTCCCTTAAGACAATCTTATTTGCTTGTTTTATTTAAGAACATATTCAAGCGATTTGTTTGAAGAAACCAAAGAAAACAGCGAGACCAAGGCTCAACCACTAAGCATCCACGAGACCAACCACTCCAAATCTTTCCCAACGCAAAAAAAAAATGAAATTCAGGTTTTACTGTTCAGCTTCCAAATGCAAAAAGTTCATAAGTCACCCCAAGATAGTGCCCCAAATTTCTTTTCCCACCTTCCATAGGTGATTTTACCTTTAAAATGAGTGTGTTCTTTCTTCTTACACCTGCACATCTACAGTAATAATCCTCCTGCCAGTGTGAGCAGGCACCCTAATCACCTCTCTCTGTTATTCATGGTAGTTACATAGAGTTTTGCCTACAGGTATAATTACTTACTTAAGTGAGAGTTATATTCTAGAGAATATATTCTAATATTTTACCTGATTCACAGTAGAAAATTATTATTTCACTCTCCCAAGTCATTGTGATGAGAGAATAGAATTAATAAATCATTTAAGTTGGAAAAGTCCTCTAAGATCATTGAGTCCAACAATTAACCCAGCATTGCCAAATCATCACTAAACCACAGGGACATAGTCCTGTTCTGCTCTTTACTGGGGCAAACTCACCTTGAATATTGGGTGCAGTTTTGGGAAAGAGGAGGAGCAGACGCTGATCTCTTCACTCTGGTGGCCAGTGACAGAGCCCAAGGGAATGGTTAGAGCTGTGTCAGGGGAGGTTCAGGTTGGATATGGGTTGGACTCAATGATCCTGGTGAGTCCCTTCCAATTCAGCATCTTCTGAGATTCTGCAGCACATATAATGTCCCTTGTTTTTCACAGCTGAAACACCTGAAGGATGAGATGAACTTCCCTGGTGAAAACACCCCAGAGCACCAGGATGAGTCAGCTTGCAGGTGAGCTGTGTTCACAGTGATGTGAGCAAGCCCACAAGGGTTTATTCTCACAGCAGTGGTCCATGCTCCTTCTGTTCACTCATTATTTCAGGTGCCTATCACAGCTGCTCGTGCTCAGATGTTGCAGATTATCACTGATAGGAGCTCTTCATTCCTAGAAGTTTTGTTCATTTTCATTCAAAACCTGTTTTTTTCTCCCTTTTCCTTCTGGTGTACAGATCTAGCAATCTGGTTTCATAAAACAAACGATTCCCCAAAGACAAGTGTGCTGACAGGAATCAATAAAGCTGGCTTGACTCCCCTGAGACACGGCTTGTTCAAGGTGAAAAGCCTACCAGGTTTTCTTTATCTGGCTGGTTAACAATTGTTGTAAATAAGGAAGTTCTGAGCAGCAGAGTTCATAGAATCACAGACTGACTCAAATGGACCTTAAAGACCATGGGCAAGGACATTTTCCACTATCCCAGGTTGCTCCAAGCCCTATTCAGCCTGACCTTGGACACTTCCAGGGGCAGCCACAGCTTCTCTGGGCGTCCTGCGCCAGGACCTCACCATCTCCTCCCCATGCATGCCTGGCAGGACCACCTTCCCTACCCAGGAAAGAGGAACTTCAGCTTCCAAGATGTGGCTCTGTCATGGAGGAGCAGCTTCAGAGCACCTGGCACAGCTCCTGGGCTGCCACTCCTCCCAGCACTCTCCAGTGAGGTGTTACACAGCATTGCCATCTTTTCCCCACATCATGGATATTATCTGTGCTGGTCTGGGTGTTACCGGCTCAGTGTTCATCCAGAACCCTACCTTTCTTTTGTGAACACTCAGTTCCCTTTGCAGGGTGCCCAAAGACCTGCTGCCATCAGCTGTGGCTTCCAGGCAGCTGTGTGTGCTTCCCCAAAGCCTCAGAAAACACCGAAGCTTGAGCACTTCTCAAAAGTGAATCCCCCTGCCTCCCTTTTGATCCTGTTTACTCCATGCGCTTGATTAATTCAACCACATTCTGAGGATGCATGTTATCTACACCACATGCCCGGGTCTAACAGAAATCGTGGCAAAGTATTAGTAATAAAATCCCTGCCTTGCAGAAAAAGTAACAGCCAAATGCTCCTACACCACGTACCAAATGGCACGTCTTCTGTGGCATCGCCACCTTCCTCGCCTCCCTCTTCCTGTGGCTGGTCCATCTGTCCTCACTTGGGAGCTCTGATTTCACACATCTTTCCCCACCACATCTCCCCTGCTCGCCAAGTGCTCCTCAGACACTCCACGATTTGCAATCCTGCAGCAGTTGCACTCCATGGTTTCCCACCGTTCCCAGGCTGCCCCGACTTCTGTATTTCCTGCTGCCAACAAACCCACCTCTCACCCACTGCCAGCCCCCCAGGGCATGTGTTTCCACCCATCTCTTTGGTCTGTGCTCTGGATGTCGGCAGTGTGAGTTCCTCATGCTCTGTCTGAGGAGTTCCACTCACCCATTCCCTGCCACAACCAAATGAAATAACCCTGCTGGCAGCAGGATGGAGATAATTTTGCAGAGTGGTCATATCCTTTCTCTGTTCCCCTCCCCGTTTGCCCCTGCAGACCCTCCATGTGGGCACACCAGGAAGGCTGATGATTTCATGCTGAGCTCTACCACCAGCTCAGGAGCTCCTGCTCTGCTCAACTCCCTTCAGAAACTTTCCCAACCCCAGACGAGTCCTTTGTGAGAAACATCCTCACAAAGACTTCCCAGCTGCAGAATTCTCAATGCCAACAATCTCTGAGGTCCCAAGCCTGATGTGATCCAAGACCTGCTCAGAAAAATTCATGGGCTAAAAACTAACCAGAAAAGAAGCAGAGCTGCATTTTACTATCAGAGGAAAGCAATATAAAATAGTCAATGGCATCCTTGCTTCCCCATGACTTACTTGGCCAACCAGGAACCAACTAACTTGGCTCACTTTAAAAGTTATTGTACATTCTGTAGCAAAGATATTAAAATTTTCCAGGTTTTCCTCTTCCTCAGATTGATTGATACTGCAAAAAGACAGACAAAGCTTGGGCTAGAGGAATTTTCAGGAGTCTTTCTAAAGTAAATTTGCTCTATTTAGTGAAATTGCATGCTGTTGATACATATTATTGGCCCACAGAACGAGACTCACCCACCCAAGGAAAAGGATTAACTGAAATATTGCCATTTCTAGGAATTAAAGTTATTGGAATTCAAGCCGAAGCCCATTTCCTATACGCAATCTTAATGTGATCCTCAGGGAGCTCTGAAATTATCATCTTCAAGTAAGTGATCTTTTCATGCAATTTTATTCTAGCACTATATCTAGGTATCTTCTCCATAACTTCTATGTCCACAAGCTTATTTATCTCCTTGCTAAAGTTCAAAATCTAATTTCCAACACAGGTTACTTACTGTAATAAACTGTACAAGCTTTAAAGTGACAAGTTGAAAGATACAATTTTTTAGAGTTATGAATTAATAGCCATATATGTCAAAGAAAGTGCCAACTTTTTCATATTTATAGATATATTATTGAAATGATAAAAAATGAACTGAGGAAAGAGAAAAGAAGTGAGGAGAACTACATATAATGAATCAAACATACTTAACAAGACATGTACAGACACTTTAGTGTGCATCTCTTTTATTACATTACATTAATCAAATTCTGCTAAAGACATCCATCTAAGCGAAGTGTCACAGTGATATTCTATAAAAACATTCTTTTGAAAAAGAGTCTTCCCTGACAGTGGTATCAACTCCACTGTCTTAAGTGATTGTCAGGACTGCATTACTCAGAAATTAAGAGAATTTATGTAAGTGCCTCACGAGCTCCCCTGAAGAAAAAGAAAAAAATTTAATTGGAGCAAGTGTACAAACTCTGATAAAGGTTGGTAAAACAGGGATAAGTGATTTCACTTAGGGAAGCATGAATGGGGTTTTTTTTCTGCTTCTTCCTCCTTTGGTTCACAGCACCGACAGACTTTCTTAGTCTGGAAAATCCTGGAAGAAAATCCTCCCTTCTGCTAAAATGGGCAGAATATGTGCACTTTTGCTAAATTATCCAGCAAGACCTGATCAGCTGAGATTTGAGGAATTTTTTTTTCCCTCCATGTATTTATTTATTTATTCTAATGAGCTTACAAACAGCTCTCGGGAAGGCAGTGGTGGTGTCTTTGCCATGCAGATGCATATCTGTGCCCAGATGTGGCACAGCTTGGCATGGCCTGGCTCTGGGGAGCAGAGATGGTTCTGGCAGGTTGGGCACTTGGGTCATGACCACATGTGAGCTCAGGTTTACATCAGGCATGATTTTCTGCCTTCCTACTACCAGGCAGGTGCTGCAAACCCAAAGTAACTCAGCATTTTTACAACCTATTTTACCTGTGTGTTTCAAAGGGAGATTTATAGTAGGTCTTCACTTGCTGCTTAAGAGGGAAATGATGTAGTGATTTAAAATTTTGGTGTAATTCTTGCATTATCTCATCTCCTTCTTTAAAACAGTCTAACCCAGGATTTTTTAACATTGATCATGCTTAGAAAAAAATATGAATAACAAAATTCCCATCAAATAGAGAATTTGGATGACAAGAATCTACTTTCAGGCTCCAGTGCCAGCAAGGCACAGAGAGCAAGGGGTGAAGGGTATTGCATCACTTCTCCTCCATTATTTAGAGGCAATGGGATTCATAAATCCACGGAGGTGACATCCATTAGGTAGCATTAAGGTAGTGCTGGTATTCCCACTCAGCTCTGGGCTTCCCATTGTACGTGGGGGGTTGGTTTTTCTCCCCTGGAAAGGAAGGGAAAGCTCCTCAGGGTAATCCCTGAATGATGTGGCATCAAGTGTCAAAATATAAGACGAGGAAACAAGGGAACAGTTTTATCTAAATGATTCACCGACAGATCACAAAAGCAACGATTTGCTCTTCCCAATTATTCTCTAATTTCACTAATCAAACTATTAAGCCTGGATGTTATTCAAAACTCAAAGTCAACACTACAAAAAAGCCAAACATGAAATCCACCATTTGCATAACTTATTAAGTGAAATATGGAATTCATGTGACAGACAGAACATCAGCTTCAAACTGTGTTTTCAGCCACAGCGAGAGCTGTTTGATCTACACGGGTTAGTTCCCTACTCAGGCAAAAATCACACACACACACAGAATTTGTCAAAATAGTCTATGCAGTGCAATTTTGCAGTGAACTTTGTAAATGCAGGAGAGCTGTGAACACGTCGGATCAAAATTCTGCCACGAATTCAAACTAATATTTACTGAACATCCAGTTCACTGCTCGCTCAGCTGCTCTTATCAATGTTATAATAAACTATAAATCCTAGCGAGCCCTGAGGCAACTTAACTGCTGTAGTGATGCTGGAGGGTGATTAGGAAAAAAACTAAAGATAAGATCCATTGTTTTTTTCATGGTTGTGCACATCATTTTTCTATTTCTGATGCTTTATGTGTGATAATCTGAGCTTCCTCAGAGGTAAATTCTCATCTAATCATAAGTCCCCACACATCAACAGAACATATCCTATGTGGTCTAACAACAAAAAAACAGAGAGCAAGAAGTGCTTCATTAACAACGTGGATTTAACCTACTGTAAGCTCATTTTTAGGCTGCAACAAAAGCCCTGGAAAAGGTGAAAATTAAAAGATGCCACCTAAAGAGCTCTCTAAAATAAGAATTAATTTTAATCTGCCTGAAAAAAAAATCTGAATGGTGCTGAGAGCTATGAGGAGGGGGTTGTTTTAAAAATATATACAATATCAAACAAAAGGAACAAGCAGCCCTATTAAGAAAACAGGGCGGACATCATGTTCTTCTGGTCAGCTTTATACCTAAACCCCATGAAAAGGTTCTGCCTGTCCTGTGGCATTTCTGATGTGCACAAGGTACAGGGATGGGATCTCAGGGGAGCCAGGGAAGGGCAAGAGGAGGAAGGGCACAAAGGGGTGGCAGAGGAGGTGCAGAGGGATCACCTCTCATTTTTGTAGCCCCACAATTGCCAAAGAAGTGTCTTGGGCTTCAAAGGGCCATAAAAAAGCTGTGCCAGTGTGTTCTGCTGTGTGGTTGCTCCGAGCAGCGTTGGGAGGCAGGAGATATCGCCTCTCTCTGTTTTTGGGTTGGAGCATCACTGCTCCAGACAGGTTCCTTTGCTTGGCTGATTCACCACAACCAGAGCAACAAACCACGAGGATGAGGTGGCTTAATATCATCTGTGTCATTAATAAATACTTCCCCTCTTCCCAGTGTTTCTCCCTCTGTCCCTGCCTGGCTCTGCTCCCCAGGCAGCTCATCCTCTCACGAGCCAGGCTGACCTTTCTCTGCTCACACAGCCCTGCCAGGATCAGCCCCAGCAACTGGAATTTGTCTCCCTCTAAGTGACAGCTGCCATTTTAATGATCCAGCAGCAAAGGTGAGTTTCATCTCAGGAGGCAGAGAGGGAATGCAAAATAAAGAAAGGGAAAAAAATAAGTGTTTCCACAAGAAGCTCCTGGAGATCAGATGGTTAGGAAGTGATTTGGGGGTGAATTCTATATTTAAAAAACATTTTTAGCCAATTTACCAGATAACTCAACTAGTTCCTACGTTGCACTGATGTATATTTATAACTCTATTTGAATGGATTTGTATTAAATTGCTGATTTTCAGTGGCTCTTAACAGAACCCGACTCTTCCCTGCCCTCATCTGCCTGGTGAGCTTGTCCAAAGACAGCTCTCTGCCAGACTATTACACTTTAAAAATCATTTCAGTGACTTTCCCCCTTGGTAATGAGATGGAGTGACTAGAAGAGCTCTCACCATTACCCCACCATTTTCCTTTAAGACTCGTACGAAAATTCCTTCCTTTTCTCAGCCCTGGCACGTTCAGAGTTACTGTTCCCACTCACAGCTGTCACTACCATGCAAACTTAATAAATTCCATCTATGCATGACTTACTTAGCTAACCTCCATCCACCAGAGATACAGCCTTCTTACTCAGACAAGCAGGACAATAACATAGTAAAGCTTCAAAACAATAGCTCTCATGTTTCAAATATGTATAATATTGCAAGGGGCTTATCCCAGCCCTGGCGATCCTACCCGAACAGAAAGGAGCTTTTCTTTCATACTATTTAACTTTTGGGATTTTTGTGTTTTGGGGGGGTGGTTTCTTTTTTTTGTTTGTTTATTTTTTGTTCTTTGTAATGGGGTAGTTTTCATTTGCTTTTCCTTTTTAATTCAGAAGTAGTTCAAAAATACTCAGGACAGGCAGTTGAAATAAAAGAAATAAAATAAAAAGACCCCTTTGAAAATGAAAAATGTAATTATTAAGGAAATGGGCAGTGTTTCCCTCACTGAGCTGAATACACCCCAAAACACAGACAGCCAGATTCTGACCTACCCCACCTTTGAAATTTCCAGTCACAAAAGAACCCTCTGGAAGTGCTGCAAATTCAAATCCACATAACCCAGAGTAAAATCTGGCCCCTGAACAATTCTGTTAGCAGCAAATTTGTCATGCACATTAAACCCTCCCCACCAACAGCCTCGGGCCACATCAGCTGGGACCCTGCACCTTTCCCCTTTGCCACCTTGTCTGTCAGGAGAGCAATCAGCACTTTTTGGGAGAGCTCAGCATTTTTCAGAATTAACACCGCAAGAGAAGTAATCATGCCTGTGTTAAATAAATACTTCCAAATGCCAGGTGAAATGCACATCAGAGTGCATCAGGCAGCCGCACAAGGTATCTGGAGGCAGTAGAACAAAGTATGCTTCACTTTGCATTAGAGCAGGAGAGCGCTGAAGCCCACGAGCAACAGAAAAATGCAGGATGAGTAATTTTACTAGGTGCTTCCCTGCAAGATTTCCTGGGGCCAAGCACTGTCCTGGCTACGTAATTTTGATTAAATCAATAGCTGTTTATCAGTGTGTCATAAAATGACAGGAGCCAGATGCAACAGGACTGAAACCGAGCACAGGTGAGCGAGAAACAGCGGCAGGGCTGATGATAACTGCTAATTTCTAGGTTGATTAACTTGGGCTTGAGGATGGGCATTGGAAAGGTTCACTCAAGCCTTTCATCATTCAGTTTCTCTGACTGGATGGCTTTTAGATCATATTAAATCATGGATTTCCAGGCAGGTTTAGCCTGCTAAACTCCCCATCACTGGAAGTGTTCAAGGGCAGCTTTGGAGCAGCCTGGTCCCTTGGAAGGTGTCCTTGCCCTTGGCAAGAGGGTTGTAATGAGATGGTCTTTTCTTCCAAACCATTCTGTGATTCTGTGATTCTACAGTACTTTGCCTGGGTGCTTTGTTACAGTTAATCCAGTGCAATTTTAAAAGTGTGAATCCAGACGAGTAGGATTTGAAGCACAATCCTGACCATAAGAATATATCTTTCCTCTGTGTCTACTTTTTGTTTTAGAGTTTTGGGGCAAGCTTGACAATAAAGGGGCCACAGGAAGCAATGTGGGCTTGGATCATCTTCTCCTGCCTTTGCCCTTAGCTGCTGATGGCAGTGTTGACCTGACTGCAGTCCATGGTCCTTGGACTACAACCCTTTGCTCCAAGCAGATCCTACAGGTGCCCCTGCTGAAGGTGGATCAGGGGAAGCTCAAGGACATCCAGTGAGTCTACAAGAAATCTGGACCTTTTCCTAGACCAAAGCCTGTCCATGGTATCTGTTCTAATCTCTCAAAGAAAAAGATTGCACAAAAAATGGGATGCACAAACATATCCGAAAGGTGTAATGCATAACAAACATAGTTTAAAGGTGCCATTCCTTACCATGCATTCATACAATTAAATTCCACTATAGTCTCCACTTCCTTGTGGAAAATGGATGTTATAAGAGGATGTATAAATTATTCACATCTTTAGTAAATGAACGGCTGTGAAAAAATTGTCATGGGCTATCCATATGCAGTATGGCTTGAGCCACAATTGACAACCTAACTAATATTTTTAATATCCGAGTAATTTCATAATCACAAGAACACTGATATTTTACAGTATGAGTTCAAAGTGTGAAACTAGGAAGACAAGTAAACTTGGTGAAAACTCTGAGCTTGATCCTGCATCCTTTGAAAAGCCCAAGCTGGAAGCTCACGGTGTTTTTATGGACCGGTGGGTACTTTTGGGTATGCACAGAATGAAGAAATAGAGCCCCATAGTGGTTAATCCCCAAAGCTAAAAATAAAAACAAAACAAAACCCTACTGAAGCCAGAGCCTTTTAAGCCACTCTCATATTTTAAGCGAGTTATTAAAATGTTAATTATCTGAATAACATTATGCTTGAACACAAGGGGAAAAGACATTTTGAAAATTGTGCGCTTTTTTAACTGGGAGGGTAATTCACAGATTTCTTCCAAAATGACAATTTCTTTTTTATTCAGCAGCTTGAACACTAAGTCAGAGCACTCTTCAGACTGCAAATATAGCAATTATCCCAAGTAATGCTTTGACACTGTTACCACAGGCAAGTGGCCAAAGTGCATCAGCAGTCAAAATATCTAAGCAAGTTAACAAGCTCCTTTTACTCTCAGCAGAGCAGGAGAAGAAAGGGAATCCAACCCCTGAGAAATGTTAAAATAAAGGAGAAAGAAAAGCTGCTGGTGTTTGTTAAAGAAAATGGTGTCACTGTCTGGGCCTGATCAAGGTGTAATATCCGAGTCCCTGACAGATGTCCCTGGCGGTGTGGGATGGGGAGGGCTCTCCCCTCATCACTGCCGCGTGTCCCCAGCTAATGACAGCCCACCAGGACCCGCCGTCAGCCCACACCTTGCTCCTTGCTTTGGTTCTCTTTCTCCTCTCTCTTTGCCCCATTTTTCTTTCTCTTTTTTTTTTTTTTTTTTTTCCTTTTTCAGCTCCATTTGCAAAATACCCCCACATGTACCATACAAAAGACATCTAAACTCATTAAGGAAATTCCCAAAGAACTATTAACAAATCATTTTGCTTCAGCCAGAGATATCAGATTTAATTAGGTGAGCGGTGTTGATGGGGTGCAAAAACAAAAGCCATCTCCTGTCTGAAAAGGTTCAGGTCCTGTGTAGGCCCCATTCTTTCCTCCATGGCACAGACAATAATTGAGCATTTTTTTAAAGGACATAGGGATGAAAAGAGGAGTCTGTCTCACAGACAAAAGCTTTCAACTAAGATTTGTTTTCCTTTCTCACCAGGTGACTTAAAGGGAAAAAATCTTCAGCTGTAAAGAAATGGCTATAACCTACGGTGAGAACACAGCGACTGAGAATATAAAACAGCTCTAACAAGCATAATTTTTGCAAGTGATTAATCAAAATGTATTTAGCCAGTCATTTTCAATGATAATCAAAAGACCCGCTTAAAACAATAATCATTTTGCAATAATAACAGTTATGTTCATTCAGATGCAGGCAGGCTCTGCTGCCTGGAATGAAACGTCGACGTTGGCCCTGCTGCAATGCCCTGAAACACTAAAGGGTTTCTCCGAGTGGGAAATCACCAGGATGGAGACTACAGGTTGCACAGATTAGGGTCCTGTACAGCACAGGAATGCAAAGAACCAGAGAGCCAAAGGTTTATTTCTCCTCTCTTGTTTTAAACCTTTGGGATAATGCTCTTTGGAGGTCTGGCCAGTTGTCATTTTAGGGCAATATTGTCTGGGTGGTAGGATAATGCTGGCATGTTACTCGGTGTGTAATGGGAATGTTTTTCTAACAGCTTCCAGAGGCTCCAGAGATCACATATTGTTAAAGGCAAGACTCATTCCATTTTTTAAAATACATCTTCAAATTAAGAGGCTTAAGAAATACTAACAATTGACATATGCCTTTGTGGTACCAGCTATTCCTCCAGACCTTTAAGCATATTCCTCATCTCCCCTTCCCTCTTGTACTGGATAAAAGAAAAAAAAGCAAATCCCACATTAGTCATTGGCATATCAGAGCTGAAACCACTCTGGGTTCTAAGAATATATCTTTATAATTTAAGGCTTACAAGGAGCATGCACCAATTAACACCGTGGAGCAAGCTTTTGATACAAATCATCATTAAATAAACACGCCAAAGCTTTTCAGAACCAGGAGCTACAAATGATAACAAAAGAAGTCAGCAGATCCAGCGGGAAAGAGCAAAAACCTCCTCCAAAACACACTCTGTGATGCCACTACACAAAAAGCAGCGGCTGGCAGAGATGCCATCAGCAAAAAGGAAAAAAAAAAGGAAAAAAAGTTTAAAATCTGCCATTCTAATTTTTAACAGTTTGAAAATGTTTAACAGAATATATTTTATGCCTGTGAGAGATAAGGACAGGAAGAGTAACAGGGCACTCTTCTAGTCCTGAAAGTCACCAAAAAAATAATTTGGAAGTATTTTCAACTTTATTTTATCTGAAGCCCTGACAGTTAATTTGGTGTGAAAAACGGCAACAGTAGAAAACAGATGTTAAGGGGCAAGCATATAGTTAAGGTCAAAACAAACATAAAACACTGCTTCCATTTCGAGGGGAAGGAAAAAAAGATTTGTCCAGCAACAGGTTTTATGCTAAACCTGCTTTTTTATTGTTCTGCTTGTGATATCTGTAGACTACACAATGCAATACTGTCTGCCATAGCGCAATACCTCTCAGCACCAGTAATTTAAGACTTTCTTCTTTGTAATACACTAAACCATCATAACCTGTCTCTTCCTATTTAGTTTAACCTACAACCACCACATACTGATTTGGCTGTGTGTGGCTTTCTCTATTGCCATTTATTACTCCGCTCGACTCCTGAAATTCTGTTTGCAATTTAAGGCCACAAATTAGAAGCGTAAGTCATCTGTTTCCTATAATCCCCCTGTCAGGGCTGGAATCACATTTGGAGCTCGGCACCGAGCGCGGTCCTGGGCCGTGGCTGCCGCCCCGATTGGCCACGCGGGTTGGAGCTGCTGTGGGAATAAAGAACGGGATCGGGGCGCGGGGAGGGAGCACAGCCGCCTGCGCAGCAGAAAGGAATAAATACCGCTTTGCTGCCGTAACCTTTTGGAAATATCCTAGCCAGGCGGTGGGGGGTTGCTGCGAGGGCTTTTAAATATATGTATTTTTTAAATTTTTAGATATGTGTTTATTGTTTTTTAAGCCGTGATATAGGGATGGTTATAACTTCCTCCTTCAATCCGAATCTTTGGCGAGTTCTGCCACCTTTGTCACACAGCACATTTTCTGTCTGTGCTGTCTTTTGCCGTCCTAATTAACTGTTTTCCCCCCGCACGGCAGGCAATATACAGAGCTAAAATGGAGATTTTCCTCCTTTTTTTTTCTGTAATTATTCTAATGAATCCATGCATTTGTTCCTTTGATGCCAGTGGAAAATGATTTTAAGTATGTAGATGAGAAATCTTAAAAGTGGATTTTTTTCTTTCCTGACAACAAAACCTTGGGTAAAAAAAAAAAAAAAACAAAAAAAAACCCACAATTCTTTCATGCAACATTTGGGGTTATGTCCACAATCTCAATATTATTTTCTTTCCTTTAAGATATTTTAATACTAGTTCCTGACCACCGCTGCTAGCAGCAAAAAAAATCAGTCAGTGTTTCGTACTTTAAATTATTTTAAACTTTCTCTTTATTGCACTGGGAGTGAGACAGTGTATCCTGTTACAATCTGAAAAGAGCAAGATAAAGCCTCTAAAAAGACCCCAATTCAGAGCAGCAGTCAGCAGGGAAAATATCTCAAGTTAATAGTCCAATGGGAAAACTGGTCTGATTGGGGGGGCTGGGTGGGAATAAATAAATAAAGCTAGATTCCATTAATAAAAATTCCTCTGACTGCCTCATATTTACTAACAGATATACTTTTACACGGGCTTTGAACTTCTAAGGAGCAAATCAACTTGTTTTAAGTAGCACATTCTGCTCGTGTAGGACAGCCAAATGCTGAACTCTGCAGTGGGATCCAGGCTGAGTTGCAGCAAATATTTTTTTTTCCCTTGGATTTAAGCAAAACAATAAAAACCTTATAATTTTTGTTTAAGTTAGAGGAGTCCTAAAAAAGAACATTCCACTGCTCTTTGTGCTTCTGTAACTTAAAAATTGGCTGTGCTTTTAAGCGAAATTTGGCAGGCTGCTAGTCTACAATGTGACTAGGATATTTGGACATAACAAAATTGGCCAAGATATGATATTTTAAATGGAACTACTGTTCATGCAATTTCCTAAGGTTTGTTTTTGGGTTGGTTTTCCTTTTTTTTTTTTTTTTTTTTTTTACCATGCGTTTGGTATTACAGTTTTACACACACAAATAAATACGTATTACGAGTCCATAATCCACAAACGCAAACTATTGTCAGGATGCATTTACAGCGTGCACTGTGACGATTCCTGAGCGAAAAGGCCTCCTCATAATAATGAATGCCCATTATTATAAATAAGCACACAGTAGAAATAACTCATGGCACACAAAAGCACACGCAAACCACTTGGTTTGTTCCAGGGCTCAGACACCAGCACTACTATTGCCGAGCTCCGCATTGGAAGAGCAACTGGAGTCCTGCCATGGAAATGAGCAGCATGCTAAGGAGCAGATGTTCCTCTTTGGAGGGGTGTGGGGGGAAGTCTTGCACCAAAATGTTGGTGGCCCCTTCTGGGTTTACGAGACAACCCAACTGCTGTGATGCTGCCCTGAAACTGTGAGGGACCTGTCTGCTGAAAATCTGGAAGCTGTAGGAGGTGAGCCTACAACAGCACTCCAGAAACGGTTTGAAAGTCACATTTAACTACCATTTCAAACCTGTGTCAGGGGCCAGGAGGATTATTCTCCTTCACCAAAAACTCCACACGCTCCCCAGCTCCCAGAATGTCAAAAAATACGCTGACCATCTTGCTGGGTAGAAAGGGGGTTTGCGTGTGCCAGGCTCCACACAGACAGACACATGGTATAAAGTCAAATTGGCCATTGCTCTTATTAATTACCAATTGAACCAAACTGAGCAACTTAACCCCAGGCCTGGAAGCTGTGCCAGCTCCACTGTGAGCTACGCACAACCTCCCCCAAAACCAATCCAAGCGAGCATCTCACTCCACCAACACGCACGGAGCAGCCCCAAACGCTGCAATGGGGCTCTGCAAACCAGAAAAACCCTCTCCTGCTCTGCTGTGCTCCCTCTCCCTCTATACAAATTAAACAAAAATTATGTTTGTTTGGCTTATCCCAGGGTTATGAATTTAAAAAATGGTTTGCTATGAGAACAATGCAACTGTATTTTACATAGTAGCACAGAAAGTGCATTCTAAAATTCATCATGCATTAAAATACATGGCAGCGATCTCAGACGCGAGATAGAGGCCAGAGTGGTGCAAAACCACTGCATAGGGAATAAATTGAAATATTCCAAAGGACACCTGGGAAGATGGTAGCAGAGGCAGGTGCAGGAATTGAGTGGTGTCAAGGTTCCAGCTCAGGCCATGGCACAGCCGCGAGAAGGTATGGAGCTGTGGAGAGGAAATCAGGATCATGCATAAAGCAGAGAGCCTTGAGAAGTCAGGGGAAATGCCCATGGTTTTGAAAACACAGAAAATTAGGGAGCTGAGCAACTATGAACCCAGGGAAAAAGATGACATAGAAATTACTTAAGAAATAGATAATTATATAATAAAATCATAGAATCATTTGGGTTAGGAAATACCTCTAAGGTTATCCAGTCCAACAATTCTCCCAGCATTGCCAAGCCCATCACCAACCATGTCCCCAAGTGCCACATCCACACAGATTTTAAATTCCTACAGGG
This sequence comes from Entomyzon cyanotis, assembly GCA_024500445.1. Taxonomy (NCBI): domain Eukaryota; kingdom Metazoa; phylum Chordata; class Aves; order Passeriformes; family Meliphagidae; genus Entomyzon; species Entomyzon cyanotis. The sequence goes on from JAKEPQ010001026.1 coordinate 3,253,269, forward strand.
GTGGGGCCTCCACCCCTGCCCTGGGCAGCTGTGCCAGGGCAGGACAACGCTTTTGGAGAAGAAATTTTCCCTAATATCCAACCTAAACATCCCCTGGCACAATTTGAGGCCATTTCCTCTTGTCCTATTGCTTGTCACTTGGGAGGAGAGACCAACCTCCACCGGGCTACAACCTCCCTTCATGAAGGAAAAAGAAACTAGGAGAAGAAAAGGAATCTGATCTGTGGTTGAATCCCTAGATTAGCTTTCAGTATTCATAGTCTGATGCTCAGCTTATGCTTCCAAAAAAACAGACAAACCTCTAGTCCCTAACATGAATTTAAACACCCCTTGGGGACCACTATTTGGAAACAGGAGGGACTGCACAAGCAGTTTTACATTAACAGTTTTGAACTAAAAAATGTGGGTTTGAATTCAGAATGAAGTCTTGAAGCAGAGCCTAAAATCACCTGTGGACAGATGTGCTTTTGTCCTGTTCCTTGGAGCAGAGGGTGATGGGTAGGGAGGATAGAAGCCTTTCGTTCTTCATCGCTTCCCAGCTCCTACAGGAAACATCCCAAATCCACACAATGTTCCCGAGCACTACATCTTGCCTATGGATCTCCAAGCGATCTGACAGATGTGTAAATTCACACCGAGCCAAAAACTGCCCCGGGATAATACAGCTGTGCACACTGAAGAGCGCAAGTTATTCCAGCATGAATTCGTGGACAAAAAATAATGTCACTTTAACCCACCTTTGGCTTCAAGGTGTACATTTTCCTGAGGTCATTTGGGGCTGATTTCACACTGTTGTGGTCACACTGACCCCTTTTTGGCTTATCAGAAACTGAAATGCAAAGAGGATTCTTTTCTTCTTTTTACTTTCCTTTTTTTTTTTTTTTTGCTAATAGAGTGAGTGTTTAACAGGCGATGCGAGGATGAGCAGATTTTCTTAAATGCCAAATGTTGATGGATACACAGCACAGATACACCAGTATCATAGGCTGCAAATGTCACTTAGCCTCAAGAATTCCTCTGTCCAACACTGTTATAACAAGGTGCTTTTAAAATTGGAACAGGATTTACACCAGCGAGGTGTGAATCAAGGATACATTTTTTTTTTTACCCAGTGATAGCTCATCACTTCTTACAGAAACCTGGCATGGTTTAGGCAAAGCCGGATAGTTACTCAAACCTGCAGTGATTTACAGGGGTTGTTCTCAATGCTTTCAGAAGGAGCTATTACTGGATGTCCCAAAAGTAGCTTTGAGCATAATAGTCCAGTTTGTGATGCACTGACCAAAGTAGCCAAGCAATCCGGAACATATTAATTACAGACAGAAAACAGATTGTTCCTGGAGATACAGTCTTATACTCTGTCTCTTCTTGGAACAGCTGTTTCTGAGTAGGTGAGGCACACAATCATTTTCTCTCCAAACTGATGGAAACGTGTCCTGAACAGGGGCACAGTCAGCAGCAGTCATTCCTTTACACCAACATTCCCCTGGCAAGGTTATTAATCCCACATTAATCATTGGATAGAGTCACAATGGAGTCATATAATAGCTGAAAGGTTGCAAATTTGGAGATGTGATGCAGTAATAAAAGAGTTGGAAAGAAAAAAAATAATTACTATGTTGAATGAGTGCTCAGGGGCTATTGCTTAATATCAAAAATCTTGGTTTTTCAAAACTCCTGCATCAATGTTTCAAAAGAGAATGGGAGAAGAAGCATCATTTTCAGGAATTTGGGATAAAGAGAGGGGAAGGATAGAGAAGAGAAAATATATCCCAGTGGTAAAAGCATCAGATGAGAAATCATCAGCCCCCTCCTTCTTGTGCTGCTTTTACTTCACCTGCAAATCATGTGGGGAGGAAAGGGAGATCCTGAAGACGTACAGTTTCCCTTTCTCTTGACTGTGTGCTGAGCATTCCTGTCTCTAGTCCTTCTCCATACTGATGCTAACCTGGACACAATGCAGACGAGTTCCCTGATGGCTTCTCAGAGCCAACTAAAACCTGTGAGTCTCCTCACTCATTTCCACATGGGAATATTGATACTGAAAGACCAGGAGTGTACATGGCTGCTCTCCACACCAAACCATCTCCTGAACCCTCCTGGGGAGCTCAGTGTCATGCGCTGTGGTGTGGCATTTCACAGTGTGGTGGCATGTGCCATAATGCATCACTGAACAACCAAGAGCACACAAAACCCCCATAAAGCCAGAATGTTTGTTACTGTCTTAAACACAATGTTAAAATTGCATAATTGTGTATAATTGCATCTACATTGCTTTAGTCAACAAAGCACAACATTGCTCATGATGGTTTTTTTGGGCTAATTCCCAAAAACTTTGCTGCAGGAACAGTGAAGGTAGTTCGCTCTAATAAGATAATAAATATTTCTGAATGACCTAAAGTGATGCTCAGATTACAGGAGGAAAACTAAATTCCAAGAGGAAAGCTACAGATGAAGCAAAAATCCCCACAGATTATCCTCAAATATTCTGGAGGATCTCTGTTTGGATGCTCAGCATAAACAAACCAAAACTCCACTGTGACTATCTAATGATGCATTTAAAAGGCAGAATATACTCTGATCATATTTTTATGAATAACTTTCCCTATTGATAACCTGCCTGTATTTAATGCACAAAAATTTCCTCACTGAGATTTTGTTTCTACAAAATACTTTGCATTTTCACATGAATTCCTGGGCAACACTGCACTGTGGGCAAATGCTTTGTCAGAGGACCAGGAGTAGTTCTCTCCTTCAGACAATGAGGTACCTTCAAAAACCAGAATTTTTTCTCCCTAACCCCACTACTAGACCAGGCAGCCTCTGCTCCCTACACCAGTCACAGGGCAGTTCTCTGTTCTGTCTCACCTCTGCCTTCTCTCACCTCCTCTTTATCTCCTAAATTGGTTTAAATCCTTATGTCTGTCCACATGGCCTTTCTGATCCCCCCAGGCATCTGTTAGCAAACCAATCCAAAACTCCCCTCATGTTCTTTGCTTTGGTGAAGGTTTTTTTTGAGGTTTCCATACCTGACATCAGGGTGAGCAAATTTTAATAGGGGAAATGCCATCTTGGAGCAATTGACATCTTTTGGGGTTGCCCAAGAGCAGTTCCCATCCTTGTCACACCCTTCTGCACTGGGGTGACTGTTGTCCCCTGAGTGATTCCCAGGTCTCACTCCCTTGCTGTGCTCAGCCCAACTTCTCAACCCTTGTGAGGGTCAAATTCTGTCACCTTTGGGATTTCAATCATTATTCTCTCCAGTGCCAGCTCTTTTCAAAGGAAACAAATACAATGTACAAAGGAGAGAATGAAGAAGAACACCCGGCTTTTGATTTTATTGATATAGTTGAATGTAAACAACTTCAAGGACCGCTGCTTGGGGAAGATGTTATTTGTCTGCTCTTTTTTATACACATAATTTCAGACTTTGTGAATATTTTGAATCGGGTTTGATCTTCCAGAGCAGAAAAATAAAAAGTATAATTCTAGGTGACCTGTAAGATCTTCTACAGATGGAGAAAAATTTGCTAATGGACCTCACAGCCTCAGACAACCGACTCAGATTTCTTAAATTAGGCAGAGCCTGGTGTTAATGACAACACTTATTGACTAATCCAAAAAACCAAAGTATGTTTTGCCCATGCTATGCAATCCATAATAAATGTTTAAACAATCTATGTGATTTCCAAAGTCCAGGAAAACCTCTCAAATGGGTTTCATCTCTAGGCACCTCCTCAACATGGAACAAGATCTCCTGGAAATAATTAACACCAGCCCTCATTTCACTGCTCTCCTCTTCTGGAGAGCCACTTGCTCCACTAGCTCCGGTGGCAGAGGGAAGCCAACCCGTAGGAACTGGGTCTATTGCAGTTTACAATGTCTTTTAGCATGGCAACAGTAAAACCCAAAATAGATTTTTAAACCAGAATCACATTTACATATGTATTGATTCCTTTCCCTTTTGTAGTGGTGGTTAACGCAATCTGATGAGCCGCACACTGAATATTTGAACACTACGAAAATCTGCTTTTTAGGATATGTGTGTGATAACTTGGACGCCACTAATGTAATTTTAAACTTTTACAGCATGCCAAAACATCTGACAAATTTGGTACCTTATTTCAAGAGGATTTGGCATTTTTCTGTGCTGGTTTCTTCAAACATACGTAGCAGATTCACTTACTACTGAAGTGCAGCAACCTCCAGCTCAGCACACATTAACTCTTTCACAACACAGGACAAGGCACTATTGCATTGCACTGGAAATGAAAAATATTGTATCCAATTAAAACTGCATGGAAAATGAATGGAGGAAGAAATTAATTACCCAAGTTTGAATTTGTCTAGGACATAAAGGCTAACACCCATACAGTTTTTTTCTTAAAAAGCATAGTCCCTATAATGGCCATATTTAATATTTCATACATGACCTTAGGTTAAATCTGAAAGATTTGCTATAGATCAATTATAAACCACTGATTTATCCTTGAAAAGGAAGAAAACAAGTAGTTTTCTAGTAGCTCTGAAGAATGTTAGAAAACATCAAAGATCTTGCCCTTTTTCTGATAACACAGAAATCAGGCACTGATGGAAAAAAGCTCTCCCGATCACCAAGTAATGAAACAGTAATGAGCATGGCAGCAGCTCCTCTGCTATCTCATTACAATGAGGAGTACTGTGGTGTGTTTGCCAACGTTTGAGAGAAAAGGAAAAAGGCTGACAGTCTCCCCTGTGAGGAAAGGCTGAAAGAACTGGGATTCCTCAGCCTGGAGAAGAGAAGGTTTTGGGGTTACCTGATTGTGGCCTTCCAGTATGTAGTGGGACCTGACAGAAAAGATGGAGAGAGACTATTGACAAGGGTTTGGAGTGACAGGAGATGGGGGAATGTCTTCAGACTGAAAGAGAGTAAATTTAGATGGGGTATTAGGAGGAAATTTTTCCCGTGTGGGCAGTGAGGTCCTGGTACAGGGTGCCCAGAGAAGATGTGGCTGCCCCTGGATCCCTGGAAGTGCCCAAGGCCAGATTGGATGGGGCTTGGAGCTCTCTGGTCTAGTGGAAGGTGTCCCTGCCCATGGCAGGGGATGAAACGAGATGATTTCAAGGTCCCTTCCAACCCAAACCATTCTGGGATTCTATGTCTATATGTGTATATCACTTTGTGTGAGGAAAAGGTTAATTTAAGACAATTTTATTTCTTCTTGACAACAATTATCCTCCAAAAATGGCATTCTTGATTTAAATGTTCATGGATTTGGTTGTTGTCTGAGCCACAATACCAGAGGTTGACTTACTCGTTAAGTTCTCAACAAATTACCCAAAGAGGAAACAGTCCAGCATACCTTTAACCATAAAATTCCATTACAAGATCCTTTTCTCTATTCAGGAAATTTTGTTACCTATCTCCTATTCACCCCAAACTGAACATTATTTCTCAGAGGTCCACTGAATTCAGCACAGAAGGAATCAGGGCACTGGCAGAGGAGTTTCACATGAAAGAGTTAATGCATTTGCAACCACCAGACACAAACACGAATCTCTGCAAGTCCTGCTGTAATGCGACTCCCCTGATTGCCTCAAAAAGACAAATTTCTGTTACAACACGGAAGCATTATAAACTAAATTCACCAGAGTCCCGTTGTGCCTTAGCTAGAGAATATGATTCCTGTATTAAGTGCTTTTAATTTCAGTGCTTGGGAGCTGGTTTAAAACCGTCTGCTAATTTGCGGCGCTGTAACAGTCGCGCTCTCGTCTTTGCAATCAGAGGCAGATCTTCTTTAATGTGCCTCTTCTCATTCCACTTTGCTCAGAGATAAGCCCAGGCAGCTCTCCACCTGTCTTGGCAAATAAACCAGCGGTGTGAAGCCTCCGACAGGTGAATTTGTCAAGCCTTGATATGCTCCCGGTAGGAGTGAAATCCTCCCATGACAGATGATCATAAAGTCCCAGAATGGTTTGGGTTGGAAGTGACCTTAAAGACCTGCCTGCCATGCCTGCCATGGGCAGGGACATTTCCCACTAGATCCAGATTCTCAGAGCCCCATCTAACCTGGCCTCGGACACTTCCAGGAACCCAGTGGCTGCCACAGCTTCTCTGGGTGACCTGTGCCAGGGCTTCCCCACTCTCACAGGGAAGAATTTCTTCCTAATATCCAGCCTAAACCTGCCCTCTGGCAGTCTGAAGCCATTCCTCCTTGTTCTGTCACTCCAGGTCCTTGTAAAGAGTCCTTCCCCCACTCTTCTGGAGCCTCTTTAGCACTGGAAGGTGCTGCAAGATCTCGCTGGAAACTTCTTTTCTCCAGACTGAACAACCCCAGTGTTCAGCACAATCCTGCCTCATCTCTCCTGTCCCCTAGGGTCATCATCCTCCTGCTTCATTGCATCATGTTCTTGAGACTTTGACCCTCAGGAACACAAAACTTCAAAATTATGAACCTACTTAGGATGCTCTTGCAGGATTATTTGATGGCACCACATGCCTGTCCTGCAGGCTGACACAGGACCATGAACTCAGCATCACCTCTGCCACCACCACTCCATGAAGCTGGAGATGTTGCAGAGCAGAATGAAAGTGTCCACCCTTCTTATCATCAGCTTGCAAAAATAGCCAACAGTTGTCCAAGGCCCTGAACATGACAAAATACTTGAAAAACTTCCAATTGGCCAAATACCGAAAAACTTCCTGTGGGGAACATCAAAGAAACTTCAAGCGGATGTGGTCCCCTGCTCCATGCATCCCATCCACTAAATAAATGTCACAACACTGTTGAGGGTTACATGACGTAATCTGGCACAAGGTGGTAAATATTGAAGGCTTGGGGAAAAAAAAATCCCCAAGTTCAGTACTCAGTAGTAGATATTTCACCAGAATTTATTACGTCAGGTGGAAGTAGGGTAGATCACAATGACCTGCAAACCATAAACTTGTAGGTGTACTTTTTTTCCTGTGGAAGTGAATTATTTGCAGGTAGTTTAACATATCTCTGATTCTAATTACTAGGCAGACCAAGATCACTCTGAACATTTGACCTAAGTAGCTTCATTTCTTTGTTTAAGAACAGATTTACTTGAGGCTGGTACAATATGTGAAAGGAGCTCAGCTCCACTGTTGAGAACAAAAATGGAGTATTAATTAATTATTTAATTCCTTTTTTAATTACTATAATCTTAAAGTGGGGCATTTCCCTGTGTCAGGAAATGGCTTTTAAAAATGCATCTCTACAATAAAAAAGTGAAAAAGGAAAAGGAGGAAGAAAGAAAAAGAAATCATTCTTCTTCAAATTGAAACCAGCATAAAATATTACCCCAAAAGACCTGGGCTGATTTCTTTATAAATGGGCACAACGTTAGAACCATGGCAAAGGCAAATTGGCCTACAAGAAAACTGACAGCTTTATAGCCCCTGCCTCTGATTGAAATGTTGGGAAATCTCTTGGCAATTCTCCCAGACATCCAGGTAGAACAGTGAGTTCACTGATTATGTTAACTAAAACAATCTGCCTTTGCACAAACGCACCTCGAGCCCAGCCAAGTGTGAAGGCTTATTCAACGTGCCAGACCAAGAAAAAGACCTATTTACCTGCAGAGAGCAGCTAAACGACAGGGCTCTGCAAAACAACCCGGGGACATCAGTGTGCAGGGCTTTTTTGCTTGTCATTTGTTTAATATATGGCCAAAATGAAGGCAACGAGACCTCGACGGGACGGCGTGGGTGTTAAACAAGAGGATTCCAACCGATGTGTTTAAACGCTCCTAGTAATCATTAATAATGAGAAACACCATCCTGAGGAAGGTGGTAGTAAAACACTTACGAGCAGGGAGAATAAACTTAATTCTGGGAGAAGAAGGCTCAACGTAGTCCTTAGCTGTTATCTTTTCAGCCGGCCATGGCGCGGAGGAAGCTCTGCCAGGACACGGGGATCCCACTCGCGGGGCAAACAAGGAAATTGTTTATGTTTTCCAAAGGGGGAAAAAATGAGAGCCATAATAAACCTAAACAATAAAGATTACAAAAAGAAACAATGCTGTTAAGTGGCAATCTTCTGAGGTGAATGCATAGCTGAATGTTATTTTAAACAGCACATAACCCAGGGAATTATGATGTTGTTTACACAGGCCTGTCTCTTGGAATCTGTATATGTTTAGAGTTTGGTTTGTTATATGTCTTGGTTAAGCTCTCCAATATGTCTGTCTTCTAAAAAAGAGCTCTATGCTGTGCTAAAACTTAGCTCCAGCGAGTTAAAAATATGGAGAAAGTACCTTAAGTAATGTCCCTTTCCCCAGAGATGCCCTTGGTAGCAGTCAGTAATGCAATCAGATATCCAGGGTTATTTCGATTGCCTGCCAAAACATCACTCATGTCTATTAAAGCATCCTGAAAAACACCATTACATCAATTCCAGCAACGGCATAATTATTCTTCTTTCTGGAATGTCTTCTGATGTGAGTCACCCTGCCGGCGTGGGATTTCTCTGGAAAGTGGCTGGAGGAACGTCCCAGAGGCTGTGGGGCAGGGTGGGGGCCAGCAGTGAGATGCTCTCATCCCAAAATTTGGTGGATGCCCAGAATGGTGGCTGGATGCACCATGTAGTGATGACCCACCAATGGCTTTGACACAACCCCTTTCTCCAAAGACGTGGAGCCCCAAGAGGTTTCTTCTGCACTGATACACTGAATTTTGAAAAAGTACATTTTTGCAACTGCAAACCAAAGCGAAGCACTGACGAGGACATTTTTGCTGAATAACTTGGGCTTCTCCTTAAAAATGCAGGCAGGAAATTTCTAGGAAGCACAGGGCATAGTTAAAGTAGTTTATGTATTAATGAGCAAGTGTCTGCTCATTCCAGCTGCAGTTATCCTAGGACCTCCACACAGACAATGCAAACCACACCTCCTCAATCCAGTGTGACATGACTGCCACTGGGATCGTAGTTAGAGAATCATTAGCAACAGGAGAATTATTATGGTTCCATGTTTCAAGAATTAACAAAAATCTGTAGAAAATCCACACGAGAAATCCTGGGTTTGATTACACTAGAGTAAATTCCAGGTTTTTTGAGGCTGATGGATCATCTAGCTCAACACTGAGAGGAGAATTTGTCCCTCTGCCTTCTCCTTTAATCTTCCTAACCAAAAAGTTGTACTTGGTGAGCTTCTTCTTCATTGCAGGGATAGTACTGGTAGAAAAATGCAACATTAGTTTGGCATTTTAGAAGAATAAAAAACATTTGACATTATTGCTGAATAACAACTAGACCAAAAGTCATCCCTAAAACAACTACTTATAGACATTTTTTGCCAGGAATGCAGAAATGGACAAGTGCCATTGCTAAAAAAAAAGCAAGTAATTTTTTTCTTTTATTGCTTTATGTGAACATCCAAACTGTTCCTATCCAGCTCCATGAAGCTGTGGCAATGCTAAAAGACTTTTGATGAAGACCTGGCCTCACTGAAATCAGTCAAATACCCAGAAAATTCAAAATATGTGTCTTTTAAGCTACATGCTGCTTTCTAAACATCACAGAGTTCACACCAACAAAAAATAAAGCATTTAATCAGCTATCAGATAAATCCTAGAGTCACAATCCAAATGAGAGCATGGGAAAGGCTCTTAAAAAAGACCCTTCAAGCATGAAAGAAAAAAAGTAATGATAACTGAAGTGCTGAATAGTCATTTGCACTGCTCTTCTAGGCAGGGGGACAAATGTGACATTCCTCTTCATCTGCTGGGGGGTGCCTGCTTGATGTTAGTTATTAGGAAAAAACCTTTAAAAATTTCTTCCTTTCCTTTGGACAGCACTCTCAGGCACAGGATGGGTTTATTGGGGGTGTCCTGTGCAGGGCCAGAACAAAACCTCATCCCAACAAATTTCAGTCATCATGTCCCTAAAAGGAGAAAGTCCATCGACATGTCCAGGCTCAGACTATTTGATATCAAAAAAGTCATAAGAGAAGTGAATGTGAATAGATCCATTTTATCAATGAAAAAAATGGAGGCAGAGAAGCATGAAAAATTCTCATATTTTTCAGCAGCCTATTTTCCAGCATTTGGCATTTGTCACAGTTTAATCTATTTTATGTTTTCTTGATTGTTTATTGTAAAATGGGATAGATACTTTGAACAAAGCTAGGGCAGGACATGAGTCAATATCCAGCAGCAACAAATATTTAGAGGCAACAGATTTGTAATAATTAGATGGAGACAAGAGATGATGAATTGGTAAATCTGAAAGTCTTTACAAACTCTGAAAATCTCAGATGATCGTTTAATCCATCAACTATCTTCTTAAGAAATACAATCACGGAAACTCCTGCCAAAAAAATCCTTACTGTAATCCTACCTTTATCTTATCCACAAATATACGTTTTCTATATAAAGACACGATCCCTCTTAAAAGGTCAGCGTTTGTAGTTGTCCACCAAACACCCCAATATGCCCACACAGCCATGCAAGGTCTTTGCTGTGTCTATTTTATAACCTACAGCCACTCGTGTGACAAACAGGGGGAAATCTCCCATTTCTACATGGCAGGCATATGTTTCTCCACGTACCAGCTTCCACTTCTGTTTCTCGCAGGTTACACACGGCTTAGATCCCCTTTTAGCCCAACGTGCACTGAACTTACTAAAGCTGAAGTGAACAGGCATTTCCTCATAGCACTACCTCACACATGGGACAGCTTAATGGCTTTGCAATTAATATATGCATAAGTACAACCTGCATTAGTGGTGGTAAAAGGCGAGTTGGCTCCTTGATTACACATCATTAAATAATATCAAGGTTCTCGTGGTCAGCTGAGGCTTGGGTGTACCTGTTCAAAGGTAGAATATTGTGTGAGTTTGCACATATTCCCATCCCCACACATGGTTAAGCTTGCTCTGACATGATTCTCTTTTTTTTTTCCAACCTATGGAAACCACCTGGTCTCATGTTTCCCAGTGACAAGCAGCAATTTTAAAATGATGCTGCACCAAATCACACTAACAATAAGAGAAAGCTTGGCCCAGGAGCTATTTACTTCTGAAAATAAAAACAACAACAACAAAGAAGGAGGATATTTTATCTGAACACATTACAAAGAACTGCTGCACGATGGCAATGGGGCCCCAGAAAGGGAAAAGCTGAGGAACTACTGCTTTATAGAAATCAAGGATAAATATCCTTTCTTACATTAGAAGAATGAAAATAGGTTTAAAAATCCTGAGGAGGGTTGGAGAGCTGAAGTTGGTTTCTTTAAGCAGAGCCTCCATATAAATTCTAACTCTGCAGTTAAATGGAAATGCTTAAGCCTATAAAACTAGAAGGAGATGGGGAAAGGGGGAAATCCATATACATGAAACCAGCAGATACAGAACCATTTTATACAGTTCAGTAGGCAGGCTAACATGAACTTAATAGTGACAATTGTTTTAAATTGATTCAAATAACAAATACACATTTCAGAGATTATGAAGTTTTGCACTGCATTTTTCTTTTTATCTTTCAAAGAAAACAATGCTAATAGTTTCCTTTTTCCTACGCTCAATGACTATTTACTACTTTCTTGATGTGGACTTTCAAAATACAAAGAAGGTTTGGCAAGTTTTCAAAGTCTTTCTTCAAAGTCAGCTCTTAAGTACTTTTTGTAAAAACATGAAGAATACTTCTTGCTAGGGAGAATTGATAATGTACTGCTTTCGTTGTTTGTATATGAAATACTGTCAGATAAATGCACATGGATTCATTTGTTTGGACCTTCTCTGTTAACCTTCTGTATGAAATTGATTTCGATTGATCACAAGAGTCAGGAACATAACAATTGCTTTCAAGCAAAAGCTGCTTCAGACATTATAGACCCAAGTTTCAAAGAAACAAAGTTACTGTACTTGCAAGTTTAGAGTCAAACTTGGCAGTTCTTCCAAACAGAGTGGTCAGAAGAAGAAAAATAAAAATAAACGTCCTTCCAAGATTTTTTTTTCTTCAATTGCCATACAAAATAATGGTACAAGTATGTCACAACCCTTTCCGAGAGTTATTCATGAAGACATAAGCAAAGCATCCTAAATACTTTGTTGCCAGAGAGTTAACATTTGTAGAGCATTTTGAGAATTTAAGGAACTTTAGAAAGTTGTCAGCTCTTTGCTGCTGCACAGAGCTAAACTTGAAAAGGGACACAAATCAGAGCAGCCCCCTCCAAGTGACAAATCCAAGTGCTCAGACCATTTGCAGCCAAGCACATTGGTGTGTTCATTAGAGGTGAACTGAACTGAGGGCCAAATCCAGAGGTGATTTGTAAGGTGGTGCAAGTTTAATTGTGTAAGTAGGAGTAAGTAAATGTGAGTGAGTGTGAGAGCCTGGGCTGGTGGTGTTTCACACCGACGGGCCTGGGAAAGGTACCAGGAGGGAGAGAAGCAGCCCTTAAGGGGAAGGGGATGTCTCAGCTGGAATGGTAGCACCAACCCTGTGCACCCCTTGCCACCATCCTGCAGAAGGGGTTGCAGGGAACATCTCCCAGTCCTGCTCAGAAATACCCTCTGGGTTCGTTCAAAGGTGCTCTGTCAGCAGGGATGGAGCTCAGGTTGTGTTGGTGGAAGTGGGTAATGAGCATCTCCACCTCCTCTTCCTCCCCACTGACCCCGAGGGCAGTGGTGATGAACAGGACCATTCTCAGCAGTCACAGCATCTCTGCTTTTACCCCAGTTGTGGGTCTTTCTCTGATTATCTCCAGAAATTACACTGTGGCCTTCATTTCCCTCCCTATCCCTATGCCCCTGTTCCTCCAGTTTCCTGTCTCCGGTGCTGACACCTCTTTGTTCATCTCCCATCTTTTCTCTGTCTTGTCTATTTAGACCGTAAATTGTTTGATAAAGGGACGATGACTTAATAGGTGTTTGCACTACATCTGGCACCGTTTGGTCTTAATCTCAGCTGGGACATGAAGTCTCTACTATTAAGCGAATAATTAATAATGATTAGGTCCTAAAGCAGCAACGTGAAACTCCACTAACCTAACCCAGTATATCCTATCACTCTTCTATTTCTTCTAATGCCTGCTGGCTTCTGCAGGGGTTGTTTCTGAGCCATGTTGGCCGACAGGCAGCAGGAATTGCTGTTCAGTAGCCCACTGGATACTTTGGAGAAAGGAAAGTTAAACTGGAAATTACTCTAAATGCGGGTGCAAGGTCTCAAAAAAAACTTATAATGTATTCTTATGACAGGGCTGTGCTATGCATAATATAAACAGCTGTATGTAAGGGAGATCGCTGCTCTGTTTCAGGAAGTAATAGCTAAAGAAGCATTTATTTCTGACAATTAATGGACATAAAAGCCTATGTGCTATCTAAAGAGGGGAAGATTAAAGGAGGGAAGTAGCTTATACTATTGGATCGGCCGCACCAAAACAAATAACCTCGCAACTTCATTTTGTACTGAGCCTTCCATAAAGTCTGGATAATAAAATGCTTTACAGCGAGCAAAGAGGGAGGGAGGAAGCAGAAAGCAGAACAGATATGTTTTGAGCCGAGATTGGATCCGAAGCAGCGAAGCTGTGCCAAGCAGCAGGAGCTGCAGAGGAGAAGCTCTCACCCCAGCGGCTGCAGGAGCCTGGGACAAGCCAGGCAGAGGGCTGGGCTCAGCCTCAGCAGTGTCAAAAAAATTTAAAAAAAAAAAAAAAAGAGGAGAGGGGGAATAAAACGACGAGGAGCCAAATTTTTCTCCTGATTCCACCAACGCAACCCCACTGACATCAATGGGTGTAACTGAGAACAGAGCCAGCCCAAGGCAGCCCGACAGACATGCAGGGAGAGTTTGAAAACAAACAGGATGCTCCTGATGGGTGAAGGAAGATGGATGGGGAGCTGGCGGGGGAGCTCCTGGCCGCCCTGCTCCATGGGAGACCCCAGCCCAGCCCCACACGGCAGCAGCTTGCTTCCCACATGGGAAGAGTTTGCTCCAGAGCCCCCAGGATGTCCCCAGGGCCACAGCTCATGGCTCAGGGCGAGGGCTGTGCAGGTCAGAGCTCCTGCTCCCCACAGCCTGGTGTGTCACAGCCTGGGGGGTGGTGGGCAGATGCTGGACAGAGGGCTGTTCCCTAAAACTTCCCTGATTTTGCAGGAAAAGCCACATTTCTGATCAGCCCACTTTGTAAGAAAAGAAATTCTTAGGGAGCCCAATGCCAGAGATGTTTATCTGCCACATGACAGGACCCCCCGTGATTATTTCTGGATCCTGTTGTAGCACGTAAAGAGACCAGATTCAATAAAGGAACTGATTTCCAGCTTCCCCAGCACGGAGATCCATGCAAAACCCAAAATAAAACCTGATTTCCCCAGGCTTGCGCAGTCTTGTGCTGAGCTGGGTAACATGCAAAGCAGACAGGTTTTTATAGAATCTCACCCTAGATTACTTTCAAAAGTAGTTTTTTTCACAACATATTTGTTTGGAAGACTTTGCTGTCTCTTCCTCTTTTTCTATTTTCAGACAGCTTTCTTTAGTGGGAAATGGAAACAAAAATGCAGCTCTTTTATACAATTGCTCAATATTTCAAAATTGATCCAGTAAAATAAAAAATTATTTGGAGCTTGTGGGACACACACACTCACACTCCTTAGTTCTCTAATCCTTCCAAGGGAAAAAAAATGTCCAAATAGTCATTTTGAAAAGTTGCTGGGAGTACACAGACAGCTGTTCCTCATACATACTGCAAATGTTTCTTCTAAATTCCTACGGACGCAAGAGTTTGATACCAAGCCAGTACCTCTAGAAATGGAGAAAACTAAACACACCCCATACTGATGCTTTTACTGTCCCAACAAACTTTCTCCCACAACTAAAATGTTAAAACTTTTACCCCACATCCCACATTGGGAGATTAGTCCAATAACTAATGTTCTGTCCAAGTAAAATACATTTTGTCATTGCTTGAAAATGTTACCTTTCACAGAAGTATAGTATTTCTGACCAGCAGGGAACATATGTCAACATTATCTATTATTACACAATGTCAGGACCAGAAAGGGAAGGTGGGTGGTGGATGTTAATAACAACTTAAGCGATTTTCTAAAAGAGGCATTTGAGAAGTACAAAGCCAGAAGTTTTGAATGTTTTGTCTGATTGTAGCTGTGTCAGCAACCTGCCCCCACCACTAGCACAAACCTAATTCTGCCTGTGACCCAGTGCCTAGTTCTCTTTTCAATTTGAGCCAACACATTGCTAAACTGGAAAGTTTGAAAAATACCTTCGAAAACTTCTCCACCAAAAGGAAAGAGGAAAAAAAAATAAAAGAAAAACTTATGATCAGTCCTGGTGGAAGTGTTAAGGCTGTGATTTTAAGACCGAGATTTTTCACTTTGATTTTCTTTAACACTGTGTTAAACTGCTTTTCATGTGCTGCTATCCATAACTATATTTGTCTGCAGAGTGTCTTCATATTAAACTTTTTTTCTTGGTGGAAAGGCACAGTCCCATGTGGCAGACTAGCACAGAAACCATCTTCCTGTTCTAGCCAAGCAACTGGAAAATTGGGGGTCACCCCACATCCTGCCACAGATTTCTCATATGCCCCAAACTATGTCACACTCCCTCCTTGTGCCTCGATGCCCAGAGGCTGCAGCCTCTCTGAGGTGTTGTGAGATGCACATGCCAGAGATCAGGACACAACTACAGCAAAAAGACCTTTCAAATACCTGAGGTAAACAGCCAACTGCAGTGTGTGCTTACCCCATGTGTGTGAGAGATTTCCCTTGCACAGCCAAACATGAACTGCTCATTTGGGTCCTGGAGATGCTCAGGGGCAGCGTCAAGATGTTGAATTATCACAGAATCGTAAAATCTCAGCAAGATTTGGATGGGAAGAGACCTTAAAGACCAAATTATTCCATCCCTGCCACAGGCAGGAACACCTTCCACTAGACCAGGTTGCTCCAAGCCCCATCCTTGACCTTGATGATGAACCCTTTGGATGCTCCTTGGGACAGCTTTCGCACCCCTCTGCACCACCCAGGTTTCAAAGCTGTTTGAGACATTTTAAGATGACCAGACAATGATTTTTTCCATGGACTTGCTTATAAAACCCTCACTGCAGCAAAGTTTGGGAAACTTCTATTTCCCACCAGAACGCCTGCAAACAGAAATGGAACAGGCAAAAGCTGGCGCTGAATAAATCAAAGGGAGATGGGTGGTGATGCTGTTATTCAGCCACGTTTCCAGTAGTAATTCTGCTGCTGGAAATGTCAAAATTAATGTCTTCAGCATCTCTCTTCCACTGTATAATGCTAAATCAGAGAATAAAGCTGGAGGATGGAGGTCTGTGGTGCTTACCTGTGCAGAAGCCCAGCCAGGACTACTCCCTGCAGCCAACAGCACTGCAAGGTGGTGAACACAAGGATCCCCACGGGCTGACAGGGGAGAGGAAAATGGCATTTTCTTTAAAATAGTTGCCATGTGTGAGGCATGTTTGGTGCAGGTATGTCTCCAGCAGCACATTCTCACAGAGAAGAATGTGTTGGTCCCAATCTCTCCACTCCATGGAGGTCAGGCAGCTCCTCAGCATCATTCTGGTACTTGGGTAGGTTTGCCATCAAACCCTGTTTTATGCATAACCAAGTCAAATAACAGACCTCACATTCAATTTTCCTTTGTGCTGAGAAAGGAAAATTACTTCCCCCACCACAAACACTGTAGAGTCAAAGTTGCTGGGCCCATATTTCCTCACCTTTTTGTTTGTTTCATTTTGTTTTCATATCTGTTTCATATGTAATTTCTTTGCAGTGTGTTCTTTCCCCAAAAGCAAATCCTTCAGGGTATTTATTCCCCTCAAAATACAAAGTATTTTGTTCCCCAGTAATTATCTGTTTTGCATACAGTTACACAGCTGAATCAGAAGCAGCAAGATATGAATAAATATATAAATAATGGACACACTGAGGTGTAGTTTCTCATGTTTAACATAACACAGGGGAATACATTTTTATAGCAAGCCAGTAAATGTTGCAAACTGATGTTTTCAATTCCAGTGACTTAGAATTAACTTCTAACTGTGAGAGCTAAACTAGCTCCAGTCTTTTATAATCTCATGCTTTAAAGTTATAATGGTCTTTTTTCATCTGCTGTGAAAGAAGAAATTATATTTTATTAGGAGATGGTAAAGGTAAACCACGGGAAAAAAAGTACACTTCAAACTGCTTAAATATAATTATTTTTGTTCCATGTGATTTCACTCAGTGATATAAAGGAGAGCTGGGTTAGCCTGTTGGAGTGGGAATGTGCTGGTGAGTAGAGAAAAGCACATATTGTTTGGCAATGCTTAAGGCGTTTACGTGAAAAAAAAAAATGAGAAATATAGCAAAAAGTGTAGAAAAACTGGAGGAAAATCACTTCTTATTTCCCCATGAGCAGCAGTTCAAACACCTATCAAAAGCAAAACTCAGCCCTGTGCCTTTTTTATGAGGCTGAAACCAGCACCTTCAGAAAAATTTTCATCCACAAAAACCCCAAATCCTCTTTGGAAGACCACGTTCCTCTAAGCCACAGCAAGAGGCTGTGTTCACCTTGGGTAGGTTTGGACCAGAACAAAGCTGCCCCCAAGATATTTTAAATGAACATTTTCTTATATCACTGACCTAGAGCACTTTTGTGACCCCTGCCACCCCACCTGGCTGCTCTGCAGGGCTGGAGGAACCCTAAGGTCACCACCACTTGCCCCACATGTGGCTCCTGAGAATCAAGCACCCCTGAACCTGGGCTGCAAAATTCAAATGCAGCCTGGGCAGGAGCTTGCTGGCCTGACTCTGCTTCTTTGGGAATGAGGTTGGAGCTCTGAACTCAGATCTGAACCTGGATCTTGGGTTTAGATCCAAGGGTTTGGGTTGGGCCCCATCTCTAGTAAAGAAAACCATAAAAAGAGATGAAAAGATGATTGTAGAAACTTAAAAGCCAGCACTGCATTCTTTTAAAATTACAAATTAAGCTATAAGCGATTCCAAACTATGCTGTTTTTATTAAAAATGACTTAATAATCTAATCTTCCTTTCCTTTCTTTTCTTTTGGAATTTATCCTATATCCCAGTAATCGCACATAGAAATTACACAACACCACACTAGATACTCCTGACAATATAAACACAATTGTTTATCCAGAAGCATTATAGGTTCATGCAAAAATACAGCATTTAAAGCTTGTGGTCAGATCAAGAAACCACAAGTATAATTGTTTGTTTATCCAGCCAAGCATTACTCCACTGTGTAAGTTTATGAAGGGGGGAATTGAATTTATTTATTTATTCCTAACCTGTTTTAAAAATTAAAGTTATGGCGCAAAGGCAGACAATGAAAGGAGAAAGGGAACATTCTGAATTAGGAAATCGCGCCTTTTTCGTAGCTCATGTTACCCTGCTTCATCCTTCCAGGGAAGCCTCGTGATAACAGGGCCCTTTGGTGGAATTTTGACATATTTTTCCCTTTAGTTCGGGGCAGCTGGTTTCTTTCCTCTCGGAGGAGAGAGACGAAGTATATTTATCACTCCAGCAGTGACTCAAAACAAACAGGAAATCTTCATCAGCAGGCTCCTGGGCAAGGCAGATACCAAGGTACTGGCAGAAAGGAAACAGAGGCTTTGGGCTGTGGGAGTCCGACACGCAGCATATTCTGCAGCCACAGCAGATAACTCTGCTGGAGAGCCACCAAATTACTTTTAAATTGCAAAGAAAAAATAATAAAAGGTGATCCTGAGGTAGCTGAGAGCACTCACGGCATCCATGGGGGTGGCTGAGCTGGACACCCAGCCCGGACACGTGTTGGGACCCTGGGAGAGGGAGGAAACCTGTGTGCTGGCTGGGCTGGGAGGTTTTGCTTTGATCCTGTGGCTTAGGAAACTCACTCCTTTCACCTCAGCAAGTCCTTCTTTAAAAGCAGAGGTTTCCGGCTGGGACGGTCGCCTTGCAACCAGGAGGGAGGCAAAAAGCTAAGAAAAACAACAGCAAAAGAAAAAAACCTAACTGTTAATAATTTTGACCTTTGGTATGATTATTCATATTTATTAATGGTGTGTTAATAATTTTAACTGTTGATACAATTATTCATACCCATGGGTAGTTTTACAAAGGCCTCTGAAAACAAGATAATAAATGACCCAACAATGATGATTCCTCCTGTGCTGGTTAGAGACAGTCCTGACAAAGGAACTGATCTGTAGGGTTGATTGTGGGGTTTTTTATCCTCTCTTTCCCCACCAGCATTATGAAACATTAAACTCAAATATTTCAGTCCATCTGAACAAAACACAAGGACAGCACTGGACTGAGCCTGGTCTGCTGCTTGGAGACACCTCTGTTAAATGGCTGCAAGGACACGTTGAGGCTGTAGGGCTGACACCACACCAAACACACAAGGAAACCGGGAAAAGTCACTATCTGCATCCCCTGCTCTCCTGCTTCTCCCCAGGCACTTGCAGGTTACTGTGGCCAGAGATGGGGCACGATGATCCCTAGGCCTGACCTGCTGTGGGCTTATCTCCAGAGCTGGCAGGAGGTGGTGGGGCTCTCCAGGACACTGTTAGGTGGTTAAAGAGAGACTTGTGCACCTTAAAACATGTGCCCACATTCCCTTGCTCTTGGCCAACCCCAGACAGCTGGAGCAAAGAGTGCCTTCCACACCAAGCTGCCCTCTCCAGCCAGATGCACCCCTTGACCCAGGAGGAGCCAGGCAGGGTGAGTCCCACAGGGACATTCTCACATGGCCAGGCTGGGCTTGGTTTGAGCTTTCACAGCCAGTCCTCCAAGGCAGCAGACAAATGTCCTTATCGCCAAGCTGCACCCTGTGACACCAACCTCAACGTCTCACCACAGAAATCCAGCTTTCTATTAATAAGGATGACTGGCTTGGCTGCAAACTGAAGGTGCAAGGGGCTGATAGAGGGAACACCAGACACCCACATCCTTGCAAACTGTTGGAGGGGCAGAGTACTCAGATGAAAACACTGTCTGACTGTGGAAATGACAGCATGAAATCACCCTGGCCTGAGACATCCCAGACACAATTAGCATTAGCAGGAAAAGAACCAGAATAAAAGCAAGTGCTTCATCCTGGCTGATTTGCAATCTCCATGGGGCTGGCCCATGGAAAGCTGGCTAAGGCCTCTGTCAGAGATGACTACCAAAACCTCTGGGTCAGGACAACTCTTCTTGGGAAGCATCTGGCAGAATGTATCACCACTGTGCTGACTCACAGATGTGTCAAGGCGTAAAGTCAAGCTAGGTGGGTAGCTCTGGACAGTTTCTCTAAGGACCAGACTGTCTGTATCATCCTGAGGAGCTGTGTGGTCTAACCAGCACCTCAGCCAGCGCCAGCAAAGGGAAACCTGGTGACAGTCTGTGCATGGTGTGCAGTAGGTGAGAAGGCCAAGTTCATGGAATCCCAGAATCCCAGAATGGGTTGGAAGGAACCTCAAAGATCACCTCCTTCCCAACCCCTCCCATGGGCAGGGACAGGTTGCACTAGACCAGGCTGCTTCAAGCCCTGTCCAAGTTAACAAGAAGAGAAAACACCAGGGTTGTAAATAAGAAATATGTGGTACAGCAGTGCTGGAGGCTCCCTAGTGCTTGAACTCGCCTGTTTCCAGCACAAAGCAGTTTTGTTTCAAGTGTGTAAGCTTTACTGGAACAGTATGTTGACTGCATACCTACCAGATCAGGCAAAACTCCCACGCAGCCTAACTCCAGAGCATCAGGAGTTTAGAAAGGCCACAGTGAGTGGGGCTGGGAGTGGAAAGCAAGGCAGAGGAAAGCCTCTTACTGTGACTGAAGCATGGGCAGTAGCATAAGGTCCAGAAAGTCATTGGTCAGGCACTGGAACAGGCTTCCCAGGGAAGTGGTGGAATCACCATCCCTGGAAATGTTCCAAAGGTGTGTGGATGCAGTGCAAGAGGATATGGTTTTGTGGTGAACACGGTGGTGCTGTGTTAATTGTGGGACTCCATGACCTTAAGAGGTCTTTTCCAACCTTAATAATCCTGTGATTCTGTGAACTTCATGCCTTAGTTTGGACATGGCAACTTGCCTTACATATGAGTCCTTTGCCTGCACACTCGCTCAAGTGAGTGCCACACTCACTTTTAAAAATTCACCAGCTAAGGATGTGATTTGCAGACATGAGGAGAAAGTGGCAGAGCCAAGAGCAGAGCAGAGATCCATAACTCGTACTCAGGGCTGTACCCGCCTCCTCAGACCTCAGTAGGGCTCAAGCAATTAGCACTAACTCTGTGCCTAAAAGTCAGCTTTGAAAGGATGTAAGAACAGTCTTTGGCTGCTCTGGCTAGCCTGTACTAGTTTGGAGTTTGCCATCTGCAAGCCAAGGAATGCTAGAGCGCAACATCTTTCCACCACATGTCCTTCCATCCTTTTCCTTGCCTCTGGCACAGCCTTTACAGCCAGGCTGGGGTGAGCAGGCAGTGTGTGACAGGAGGGGTGTGACCTTCCACAAGGCAGGGTCCCTGCTCCCAAAGTGAGGTGCAAACTCTGTGCTCTCACCATTTGATCTTCACCAGCTACACTGAAAATACTGCACAGCACAGGCCTTTGGAATCTGCTCTGCAAGGGATAGACGATTATTGGCTCTGGTGGTGAAGTGCACTAGTTAGGACTGGGAGACGAAAGGAATCATTTTCCCTTGCTTTTCCCTTCCCTATTGCTCTGTGTCATCTTGTCTGATTACAATATTTTTCCCTTTTAAATGTGTGTTTTCCTCCTGCCAATCTTTGAACAACTCTGTGTTGAAACCAAACGTTTACATTCTACAGCATATTGCACTGTCCAGGATATCCAGATCGTGGGCATTTTCCCACCTGCCACATTGAACCACAAAAAACCTAAGATGCCATCCTGCTACAGACCCCTCAGCAGGCCAGAAAGATGCTTAGATGTCCCCAAAGCAAAGCAACACACATGCACATCTTCCTTAGGAGACAGTGCTCCAGCAAAACACTGAAAGCCATAGGTGTAATTGATTTTTATCTCACTTCCTTTTTAAAAATCATAAAAGGCACATTTTCCAAGCTGATACTCACATGGGATATATATAAATCCTAATTCTTAAGGAAGGTCAGAAAAGCAGATCGGAGGAATCAAAAGGAGGGAATTTATGTGGAATCCAGAAACACAGAGAGGCAGCAGAGAAAAGTGTTCTGCATTCAACTGCTTAAGTCCTGCTCAACTCCATGATGACAAACAAACAAACCCCGTGTCTCTTTTTCTCAGCTCAGTGATTACAGCAAACCCACAGTGCCAGCTTCAGACTGGCAAGGCAACTAGCACTGCTCACAAAAACAAATTCAATGGGTTTCTTTTCCTTTTTTTTTTTTTTTGTTTGTTTTATGTTGGATGATTTAATTATACTGATCTTCCACGCTCTCACCTATTTCCTTACCATCAGTCGAGCCATAGCTATTGTTTCAGGCTTACGAAACAGCAAAAACTGAGGAATGAAGGGGAAAAAATGAGTAAAGCATACTGCACACACAGAAGAAATGAAGTCTTTTCTTTTAAAGTCACCAATTTAAATCAGCATGCAAAAAGGAAACTCAGGAAACGCATGTTGCCACGGTAATTCTGCTCTGCCTCAGCGCTCCCACCCAGGAAAGGTGTCTCTGATATTACTTAGGTGACATCCAAACAAAATAGTTCCAAAACAGATACTCAACACCCCTTTTTCTCCTAACTCAGCATTTCAGCTGGAAGTAATACATAAATGACAGTCAAAACTTCTAACCAAAAAAATAAATAAAACATTAATTATTAGGAGAGAGATAAACTCATAAGATGTCTTAATACCTGGGACCCTAACCTGGCTGCCCTACTATTCTGGGCTCATTGGGATAGCCAGAATACTAATTTAGAATTAGGGCATTAGGGGAAAAAAAATCTCCTTTAAAAACGGAAAACTGTTATTCAGTAATTTCTTGAACAAATACACTTCAAACAATGTGAAGGAAACGGCACTTCCCATTTATATGAGTTTACCAACAACAATCCTGATGAAAAGGACACAGACTATTTCAGGTCTGTGAGGGTTTTCTGTTACAACACACTGTCCCATGCTGCAGCCAGCGTGGAACTTGCAGGATCTGAGAAATTTAAATTCTCAGAAATCCTTATCACAAACCACTGTTCATTATAAATGCAGTAGGAGGCTGTCATGTCCCAGAGCATCATCCATAAGATCATAGAATGGTTTGGGTTGGAAGGAACCTTAAAGATCATCTCATTCCAATCCCCTGCCATGGGCAGGGACACCTTCCACTGTCCCAGGTTGCTCCAAGCTCTGTCCAACCTGGCCTTGGACACTTCCAGAGACCCAGGGGCAGCCACAGCTTCTCTGGGCAACTTGTGCCAGGGCCTCACCACCCTCAGAGTCAAAAATTTCTTCTTAATATCCCATCTAAACCTGCCCTCTGTCATTTTAAAGCTATTCTCCTTGTCCTATCACAGCATGTCCTCATGAATAGCTTCTCTCCAGCCTTTGTGAGGATAACTGCCTCTGAGGAACAAATCAGCCTCCTGGGTGTCCCTGTCCCCATGCAGGGGACACTGTGCCCAACTCCTGCACCACCACAACTCACTGCTCCTCCCCCAGGACCCACAAAGGTAGATTCTGAGCTTTTTAATGCTACCTGAATCAAAAATACCCCACTCCTTCAACGCAACAGGTCTCTGTCTTTGGGGTAGGTTTGAGAGGAGCAGAGCCTGCTCCAGAGCATACAACAGGCAATGTCTGCTCTGTGCTTAACCTATGCAAATCAGGAGCAAATGTAATGATGTTAGCAGCCCATCAGCAGGGTTTAGCAGGGGTAACAACAACCATAGGGAGATAAGATAAGGCTGGAAGCTTTCAAGGTTGGGGAATAAAGTATCAGGATTACCAGAGCGGTTTATAGAGACTGTTCTCCCACCCTCTTCTAAGAAACAAAACTGATCCTTCGCACTTCACCCCGAGGGAGGAAAATAGTCATTAGCTTTACATTACAAAGATACATACAATAATTGTCTCTCTAAGATCAGTCTTCCCTACCCCATATGTGCGTACAGCTGTAGTTTTTTCCAGTGTGACACAACCTACCCTTACCGTGACCCTTTCTCATTAGGTCATTTCTAAAATGCAGCTCTCTGTGAACTGGGACTGTGTTCTGTTGGTTTGCACAGCTCCTATTTTTTGCCACTATAAATAGAAGAAACAACTTTGCCCGGCGTATTCTCCTCCGAATTATTTTGTAGGTTAAACAAACGTTTAACTGTTTCAGATAAAGCCAAGCAGAAGGTGTTTTTTTCCAAACATCCCAAGCGAAGGAGTGCATTTCCTGCTTCCCTAATTCAACCTACGGCATCAGACATCTGTAACTCTGTTTACATTCCAGCCCTTCACAACTTAATACCGCTTGAAGCATCAATAATATAGGGCACATTTCTGACTGCTCTTTAGATATTTTTTTATCTCCATGGGACTTCCTGGTTTGGGATTTTGTAGTTTACGGTTTCTCACTAATAGTAACTAGCTGCAGCATTTGGCCTTAAGAGTTTACATATTATTTAACTAGATATAAGCAGCCTATTTTAATTACAGTAAAGAGCCCTGTAGAGGCCTTGTCTGTTTTTTCCCCCTCCAACTATATCAGTTGGCTTAATAAAGATATTACCACTCCCTATAAACCAGGCTGTGATCAAGCTCCTAGATATGCTAGTCTTTAATAACATATTTTTACCACTTTAAAAAAACAAGTCCTATCAGATCTTCAAGCACTCAGATGCCCATGGCTCTAATGAAGGCAGTGTGAGCTTTCTGTAGTTCACACACATTTTAGTTTGTGTGTGTGCACATTCCAGCACTCACCCTCCCCAAACCAAGAGTCATCTGCTCCTGCCACCATATTACAGCTTAGCATTGAACTGCATGGGCTGCACTCCTGGGACAAGGTCCCCTTTCCCTGGGGGATGTAGAGCAAACCCCTGGAGGCTTCCATCTGCCCTGGATGCAGGGGCCAGGAAGAGGTCTGTTCCTACAAGGAAATTCATGTAATCAGAGAATGACTTGTGTTGGAAGAGACCTTAAAGATCATCCCATTCCTAACCCCTTTTCATGGTCAGGGACAACTTCCACTGTCCCAGGTTGCTCCAAGCCCTGTCCAACCTGGCCTTGGACACTTCCAGGGATCCAGGGGCAGCTACAGCTTCTCTGGGCAACCTGTGCCAGGACCTCACCACCCTCACAGGGAAGAAATTCTTCCTAGTCACTAATCTATGCCTGCTCTCTCTCAGTTTGGAGCCACTCCCCTTGTCCTGTCACTCCAGGCTCTTGTCCAAAGTCTCTTTCCATCTCTCTTGGGGTCCCTTCAGGCCCTGGAAGGGGCTCTAAAGTCTCCCCAGAGCCTTTTTCAGGCTGAACAACCCCAAAACTCAGCCTAGTCCTACCATGTATTCCTGCATCCCTTATGCCTCTCTGGCCTCATCCTCAGGTCCTATCTTCGTATTTCTCATATGCTGTCACTACACATGCTCTCTGACCTTCGTTTAGATAACTTTCCATAATTTATTCCATTCCATTTGAGAACAAAATTTATGCCCAGGGTTGGCACTATGTGCAGCTAACCCTGATTGAGACCAACCAGCATCTTGCTGCTGTTGGTGTTTCATTGATTCCTGCATTTGAAGCCAAGGTGAGATACTGAGACTTCAGTTTTCTTATTTCACAGGGCTGCTTTCCTCTGCAAGGTGTCAAATCAGTACCTGAACATCACCTACCAAGTCGACCTTGCATATTCACAACTCTTCTAACATTTGCAAGCAACATTACTACAAAGGAAAGCTCAAGACAGCTTGATTAAGCAACTTGCCCAAGGTCATACAGGAAGTTATAGAAGAGTTGAAAACAAAAGCCAGATCTTCTTAGCTCCTGTCCAACCCTCTCTGGAATGAAAAGGCCAAACTGCTGTGTGGAAGTATTAGCAGAGTCATAGATCTCATCCTATAAATTTCATCATGAATTCATGGCTTAGCAAAGAAAATGCACAGAGCTCCCAGTGCTGCTTTCCCAGGAAAAATGTGCAACACCACAGTGGCACCTGGGAAGCATTCCCTGAGCTCCAAGTGGTGCTGGCTGTGGCCACAGATCCTCTGAATACACAGTTTTAAGACAAATGGGTTCTGCCATCCTTTTCCAGCCACTTTCCACCTCTCCAAGAAAGTGAAAAAAGTGCATCTCCCAGAAAAGCTGCTGAAGTCACCCAAGAATGAGCAAGAAATCATTCAGGATAGCAAAAGGAGCATCCAGAGTGAAACAAAGGCAGTATTTATGTCTATACTTCTCCCTGTCTGCGTGGCTCTCGGTGATAGCCACAGGAACAAACAATAGCCTTGGCCCCTTGGCTGCAAACGGTTCGCTGCAGAGGCCCAATTAAGTCGTGGAAAGTCTAAACACAGGCACAGGAATCTGCTAATGCGGACAGGCCTGCACAATAGGGTCTCATCCTGGCTCTGTCCTGCTCCTGCTCAGCACCACCTTGCTGGGAGGAGAGCCCCCCATCACCAGCAAGGCTCTTCCCACACAGAGGTCCCACTGCACCTCAAAACCCAATGCAAACCTGCACAGCTCCACTCACTTTGGGGAGGATTCTGGCTCCAGGCACCATCAAGCTCTATTCCAGAAGAGCTGGGTGATCTCAGGCTCGCTACCACCCAACAAGCCACAAGTGCGTGCACTCACAAGGCAAAGGGCAGTTTAAGAGAGATCTCTCTCCCCAAATCTCCATCAGGTTCAGGCCCTGCTGACACAAACACTTCAAACAGCCCAGGCAGCCTCAAGAGCAATGCCAAGAGCAGATAGAGGCTTCAACATTGTCTCGGTACACAGGATGCTGGCCTGACATCATTTAGCGGAGACAATGCTCGCCCTCTTTCTTTGGGAACCAGTTAAAAAAACTTGGCCGAATATAAAACGACTTCAAAGACACATTTCTGTGCCAGCCAGGATGCATCAAAGTTGGGAAAGGAACGACCCGATTCACCTGATTCAGGGAGCTGATAGAGAAGCGCGGGGAAGCGGCTTTTATCAATGTACCTTCCCAGCACTTCCTTCCTGCCCTGATGCTATTTAAACCCCTTGCCTACCTCCAGCCAGACCTGCCCGTCCTCCGCTCTAAGGAGGAGAAAGGAAAAAGCAAAGGGAAGCCCTAAAAAAAGGCGTCCCTGCAAATTTCTGTGCAGTTACCGGGCAGTCATATCCTTCTGCTTTCCCCTGAAAAATCAAGTATCACCTTATCATTTCCTCACCAAGATTAACTCCTGCTTCCTGAAGAGTATTTCTGAGGTAGAAAGCAGAGGTGGTGGAAAAAAAAAAAAATAAGGAGAGGGGGGGAAGCTGAAAAGCCCAATCTGTCAAGCTGCGTTTTAGAAGAAAGGAAAACTGAAAAGTGAACGTATTTAACATGAGCTATTTCCTGCACTCAGGAGGGAAGAAAGCATGCTACTAACTGTGTGCATGAGGAGATCTGCACTAGTGTTATCTCTGACCTGCAGCTTAGCCCTTGTGTCTCAGCTGCCAAAAAGCTCCTATTCAACGTTATGCTGAGTTCATCAATGCTCCACGTGTCAGGATCCTAACAGGAAAAAGCAGGACAGACAGTCACTCTATTCAACTGCCTGGGGACCCCATGACAACTAAAATCCCCTTGCAGACTGTCCATATCAACCTACGGCAGGTCAGAGCGCGTAACCCCTCCAGAACCGCAAGCCCGGGCCCACACCCTTTCCCCTTGTCAACATTGTCACTTTAAAACAGCCCATCTAGCCTTATCACCAAACCTGGAGTAAGTATGACAATTAAGATGGATTGCAAAGCCTGCATGCGCTTTACAATTAACAATAACTTGGCAGCGTGTCCCACGCAACTGTTGGGTGGTATGGCAAGAACTTTATCCCTGCTTAGTACTGCATTAGCATATTTAGTAGGCTGCAAGACATAATTCCTCAGATATGAACATATTTTTGTCTTTTCAAAAAATCTGCAATTAAGCCATAACGTGCAGGCAGTGTGCAGCCGGCGGTAAACTTTGGTATTAGGGAGACTGTGCTGAAACGGCCCTTTCTGACCTTATGGCAATTATCTGTTTAATAAGGAATATATTCAATTAAAAAAAAAAAGTGTTTTAGCAGGGTCTTCTCTAGGAAGCAACGCTATTTCAGAAACTACAGCTGATATTCAGCCCTGCATTCCCTGTGAAGAGGACAGTGCCTAAGAGGGTCTGGGGGAGGTATTTGAAAGCAAGGGCATTTTGTTGGAGGGGTTGTCCCAATTTTTGGTTTAGAAAAGGCAAATTCTTTCTTTCTGCCACGAATGTTTAAACTGTAAGGTTAACTAATTGTTTGTGCAAAAGAGATAAACCCCATTTAAGCAGCATCTTCCTCTGTATGTTATGTAGCTCTTTTTTTTCCTGTCCAGGATTCTCATGTTTGTAGGTAAATTAACAGCCTTCTAAAGTAATTAAAATGCATTTGAGGAGCACTTATTTAGCATGGCCTAACTTTATCGATTTCCTCCACGCTGCACAAGACACTCTCAACCCCACTAAGCTTTTTAAGTCTGTTTACGGTGTACATTTATCTAGAAAATCTGATCAGGTGGGGGGGAGGCAAAGATCTTGCCTCGATAACCCGGACATTGTCCCCCTTGACATCTGTGTTGCTGGTGGACAGGATATCCTGCCAAATGCAAGAAGACAACTGCGTGACCCACCTTGGGCGAGAGGCACTGCAGGCTGATGCGAGCACAGCGGGAGAGGGTGCTGCCTCTCCCCGCCCCGAGCTGCATCCTCGGCACACAAAGAGCAGCCTGAGAGCCTCTGCAAAAAAAAAAAAAAAAAAAAAAAAAAGCAAAGGGAAGGCAAAATAAATAAATAAGTAAATAAACAGGCAGTTTAGGTGAGTAGCGCACATTCGATAAGGGAAAGCAGATGAGGGCAACAAATGCAATTCAGCAGACAAAGTCTTTCTTCATAAGCCCGGCAGAGGAACGGATTAAGCCACCTGGCAATCTTGGCAGGAAAAAAAGAAAATCTCAGGCGGTGACAAAACCAAACAGGTGGAACAGGTATAAAACTTTTGCTTCCCAATAATACCCCTCTCTTCCCTGGAATGCTTGGACAGGTGCAGAAGTTCAAGTTACAGCGTGGAAGTGGCAAATAAATACACAGCATTAGTGTCTGACGTGCTCGGCGAGCAACCGGGGATGTTAATAACTGGCAAGGTACACTAATCTCTGATTGCAACATTTGGTTTACCTTAATCTGGAGGGACAGCTGTATTAAAGAGGGAATTATACTAATCAGTTCAAGGCCCTTGCATATAAAACTTCCCATTAGGCTTAAAGTACAACAGCTTACGCTCATTCTCTAGGAGCCTTACATCTGGTTCTGAATAAGGCTGTCTCTCATTTGCAAGGTACAAACCGAAAACAAGGGAGGGGGGAGCTGACAGTTGCTGGAGGATGGTTGATAGAAGAACAAGCTACTAATTCTTTGACATTTTTTACAGCACAAAATTGGCTGTAAGGCATCTTAATACTAAAAAAACAGGCATGTGTTATCAACCCTAGGCCATTTTTTCCTGTTACCGGAGGTGACCAACATAAAATAAAATTGATGATGTCAGTCAAAAACAGCTAAGCACAAAGCTTGGCTTTGTTATCTTAAGTCAGAAGGTATGATAGGCCATGCCATATGGCTGTAATCCTCCTATATCTCCCATCACCTAACAGGCAACCTTCATGTAGCATGACCTTATTTGGCTGGTCTCAGGTTAGGGCTGCCCAAAGGGGATTTTTCTGTTTCTGCTATATCCAAAGGTTTATGTTGATTTTTTTTTCTCTTTTTTCCCCCCTTTTTTTTTTTGAGCCCTGCAAACTATAAATCCGACTGATTACTCTGCACTCTTTTGCTTGACTGAGCCTTTACAATCAGACATCCCCGTTAACAATAAGCTCCTAATGAATCAAACATCTATGGCATTAGTTTCACCTAGCTGCCTCTTTCCCATGCACTGCAGCTCTTTGTCAGACCTGGCTTGATGAGAAAAGCTAGTGACACTTGGTGCACCTATTGATAAACAATTCAGTAATGAGGGGCATAACAAAAATTACCTAAAACAACCTGATTAAAAATGACAGGCAAAGGGTACTACAGAGCTTTGCAGTTAAGGTAACTCCCGTATGTCAGGAGGGATGGAAAAAATAATTAGGTGCAACACAACTTGCTTTAAAATTACAAGTTTGCACTCACATTTTGGCACTTTTCTCTTTCCCCCCCCTTTTCTTTTTTTCGGGACTAGGAGTTTGATGGGTGTTACAAGGAAAATGTTCCATCATACTTTATAAGAGATTCATCTTTTTTCAGAAAATTTGCAACTCAATAAGCTTTTTCTCTTTCCTTTTTGAAGAAGCACATTAATGGCAAAATGCATTGCTATTTGCAATCCAACTTTCTATCTATAGCAAATTCCTATATTATAACTCAGCATTTTACTTCCTTTGTTTAAATATTGGTTTTGTTGGTTAAAAGAACATGTGGGCTGTAAACAAAGGATAAATAAGCTGTGAAAATAAAAGCAGGCTTCAAGGAATAAATAAGAACAAAATGGAAAAGACTGCACTGGGCTCCTGCAATGAACACAGGGATCTCTTTGTGAGAGGGGGAAAAAAATGTGTTAAAAGGGCACATACTGCAACTCTGAGGCAAACTTTGAAATGGAAGTGTGGAAGCATAAGAGCGTTTGATTCCAAATCAGCAATGTGTGGGTTTGCATTTGCGTAGCAGCATGTTGGGAGGGTTTCAATCAGTGCACAGATGCACTTGAAAATCAAATATGGACATGGGGAATGTTTTTGGATATAGCAAATGAGGACTGATGACATGTTTACACTTTGCACATGGATCCAGTACAAAACCATACCCTGCAAAGAAACAATAACCACCATTTGCTGCTTTTCAGGGCTGGAACAAAATGGTGGCAAAGGAAGGGAATACAAGGGAGTGTCTATTCCCACCTGGGAGAGGGCTGCACCATTTCCTTGCCTCTGGGCTGATTTTGCTCATCTCTCACTTGAGGAAGGGACATTTTAACCAACACTGGAAAAAAATAAAGACACATTGGCTTGAGAAACAGCAGTGTGAGAGAAAAAGGGGAGAAAAGGCAAGTTTCAATCATCAGTGATGTCTTTCTATGCTGTCAAAATATTTTCTTTACAGAAGAATTAAAATGATAGTTGGAATGTTGCTGGAATGGAATAGGGAATAATCGTAAGCAAATGCATTTTCATCATCTCCAATGGAAAATTGCCATTTTGACATTATTTCAATATCTGGCTCTATATATCCTTAAAGAAGTAATTCCTGGCTTATAAATAATGTATCCCAAGCTATGCTGAGTTCTTAATGAAAGTTTATCAAGATGGCAAAACTTTTTTAAAAAGGAAATAGTAGTTGCAGGCAATCTGACCAAACTATAATGTATCCCTCTGGAAGGCAGCTTCAGCTCACAGTATGAAGTAATCATTTGTGAATGTTTTCCAAACTGTGACGCATATTTTACATTTTAAAGAAAGAGACAAAAGTTAGCTATCTATGAAAACAGGGGAAAACATCTGTTCTACACTGTCTCCCAATCAGACATTAAAGAAACGCACATGAGCTAATACCCTGAGTTTTAAACTTTTATGAAGAGTTCATTTCAAACTTTTAAGAGGGTATCATCACAGTTCAAATAGTCCTTCAGACATTTGACTTCTGCTACTGATTATTAATAATAATCATCCCATTTTCCCTTACACTTTTCAGCATGAATTCAGAATGACAAAGCTAATTTTCTCATCAGCCTCAGGCTTTTTTAAAACATTGCAAACTTGAGACTTCAGTTCTCTTCTCACACACGTGGGATTTGCTACAGCATGGAGTTAGAGCATCCAACTTCCACAACTGTGCATGGGGTCAATATCTGTGCAACTGAGACTCAACAGCTGGATTTTTACGGAAGTACCTGAATCTGAGGGCCTCTTGGCCCTTCTTCTGGCACATGTCCAGCCTGAAGCCCATGGTTTTGTCTTGGTGGTTTTGTCACCTGGCTGGCATTTTGGATGGAATTATCTAAACAAAGTAAAGCAGCAGATTTCATGAGAAATTTGTGGAAGTATTTAGTAAGATAAGATGATCAAACCATTAACCTTTGAGACCTTCCTCTTGGAGTGTTGCTACAGTGAGAGTCACAATTACACTTGGGCACCACACTGTCCTTCCTATCTGATGCCCTGAAATGGTACCAAAGAGCTTCATTTTGAAGCCATTCCCCCTTGTCCTGTCATTCCATGCCCTCATCCAAACTCCCTTTCCAGCTGTCTTTCAGCCTCTTTAGGTATTGGATCAATCAGTGATCACAAGAACAATATATCCATCCTATTTCTTCAGCCTTATTCTTCAAACTTCTATTTTCTGGACATATCCTCCTTTCCCTAAAGGGTTTAGCAAAAAGGCAGAGCAAACTCCAAGTGATGCTCCCTTGCATGACATGAGCATTGAGAGGTACATCTGGTCACCTCCTCCTCCACATTTAGCTTCAAACCCCCTGCCATGTTATTTTGTCCAGTGTTTGTACATTCAACAGTAAAAGGAGGAACATGTTAAACATCCAGGTATGTGTGCACCAGAATAAAAGTTAAAAGAGATTATTCTTATTAAATACCACCAGCTTTATAAAACTATGGAAACCATATTTAGGAAAGCAATTTCTGAATTGTTTCCATGATTTTCCTCTCTTGCATTTCCATTTGTGTCTCAGATAAGAGTGCAAAGAGTCATTTCCTGTTGATAACCAACAATAAATACGTTTGTGCTTTGGAAGCACTTTCATAAGCCATCTTTTTTACTTGGGAAAGGAACAGATAGTCCAGTTGCTATAAAATCATTATGATTTCTGACTGATAGAAGTCAGTGTGGTGCCATGGACATCACCAAGGGAGACCCTGAGTGGAAGATAACACAGGTTACCCTTCCAGAACTGACACCATGGAGCGAGGCTCGAGTTGGTGGATACCAACACTGCCTCCATCATTACAGGACAAAATAACACAGAACAATTCTATCACCTTCCCTCGTGCAGCTTTTGAACATGAGTCTCTTTGATATTAGAGCCAACTTAGTCAACTCACTGTAAGGGCACTCTTATATAAGAAAGTGAAAACTCATCAAATTCATAATTCAGCTTCAGCTGGTTCTGATGCTCAGTGGGCAGACATGAGCTCAGCTGTTTGCCTCAACAGAACAAACTTCATTTCCATTGACAGTAAATTTGGCCTTTACTTCACATTTTGGGAGAGAATCTTGATAAACAACTTACACCAGGATGAGCTTTTTATTTTTTTCACCCTGTTTCTGAAGACTTCATTGGAAAAGACACTTATGTGGCTATGTAGTAAGGCCTAGGTTGAAACTAAAAAAAAACCACAAGCAAACAAACAAAAAAACCCAAAAACCAAAAAACCAAAAGAGGATATAAAAAAAATTCACTTCTCTGTTCTAAAATTATTTGGGTTTATTTGGTGTACAGTGAAACCTGAAACATACCACCAATATTAGGGCAAGATTTTCCAAGGCTGTAGTTGAGCCAGGAGATGCACCTGTTAAATGTATAAATTCACTTAGGATGAGACACCCAGAGCAATGTGGTTGGTCCCCTAGAGCCACCTTACTATCAGAAATGCATTCAAAGGGTATTCTTACCTTCTCCAATCTTTGTCAGATAAAAATACAATTTATGGAGCTTCAGCTGCCCCATAGTTAATGGCAAAGTTATATTTATTTTTTAGCACTTGAAGATCTGGCCTGATTAAATAAAACAGCCAATTAGGAAAGACTACTCATTTATGTAAGCCATATAGTCAGTATGTTCTCCCTATCACCACAGAGACCAGATGATTTTTCCCATCACAGGTCTCTAGTTCAACACTTGCTCAAAATTCCAAATTTGAGAAGTGCCACGATTTTGAAAGATTTCCCTGAGAGCCAGGCATGGAGAATATAGGTGCCTTTCCTCAGGGCAACATCTTATTTAGATCAGGAGATAATTTTCCTTCCCTGCTCTTGAAAAACATTTTGCTATTCACTCGGTGTGTCCTATTAGCAGAAAATAGAGAAAGTTCTGATGCATCATAGCACGCATCTGAAATTCTAATTAACAAGAAGTCATCTGTAGTTGTCCAACATCATATTATTAATTCACAAAGCAATAAAGGGATATATTTCAGACTGAATGAGAAAATAGGTACTGAATGGGGTCAGAGTATTTCACTACACATAATTTGTCATGATCTTTAACTATTTCGAACCTACAGAAGTCAAGTTGTACAATGCCTTACCATGAATAGAATTTCTCACCTATAAAAAGCAGTTACACCACTATGATTTACTCTCGTGAACTTAAAACCTAAATTAGTTCTAAATCTGTATAACCCAGGGTTGCATAAGGAAGTATATTTTTACTGTGAATATGTAGACTTTTGCCCTTTATGTATTTTTGAGAAAGGAAGGCTCTTCTAGGGCCACTATAATATATAATATATAATATATAATATATAATATATAATATATAATATATAATATATAATATATAATATATAATATATATATTGTATGGTAAGTCTTCTGGCATTATGATCAATATATAAATTAATTGATTTTTAAATTGTATTCAGTAACAGTAGTTTTGATAATTAAAAAAGCACATCTCAGTTTAATTCTAACCAACTTTACATTCCAAAAGTCTTAGGAAGACCTTTTTTTAACCTATAGCCCAAAAATGCAGGTTTTTCAAAATTCATGGCCACTGAGTAAAACTTCTTTCTTCCTGCTTGTTTCAAAAAATTAACTTTGTGGTAAAGTGTGGAGAAACCCAGAATGATTCATTCATTCATCCATTACTTTTCCAGCGAGAGGTTGTTCAGTTACTAGAATTTCATACAGTTAGTGCTCTGAGAGTCCTTTAAACGCACACCTGTAAAAGGAAAGTAAAACCAAATCAAAGTTAAGTTGACTGGCTGGAGCAAAATGCTTAAATCAATATGGCAATGGCTCATCTAGTCATCTTTTAGCCATTACCTGGGAGACAAGGACCTCCTGCTACAGCAGATATTTTATTTATTTTTAATACAGATTTACCACTGCCTCAGTTCTGCAGACACATATGAAGCCAAAGTCATTCCAGACTTGCCTTGTCACACTGTTTACTCCTCATATTTTATTTATCCCTGTTTGCTCTTTACATTGGTTACAGAGATAAACACACACAAACATTGCCATGTTCAGCAAGTTTAATGCAACAGCAAGAGAGGGCAAAAGCCACATCTCCCATTTATAGCATCCTGGAGAAAGTGACAAAATAATAATTCTCCTAAAGAAGAAAACCCACATAATACAAGATTTTCTTTGACTTAAGTGTTGCCTTGAAGATTAATTCTGCAAAGTTTAGAAATATTTCTTCACCCCATGAAGAAGTCAAGTGAAAATATGTTTCCAGTACAAGTTTAGAGGTAAAAACCTCATTGTCAGGTGTTCAACATAAAAAAAAGCTTAAGGACATAAGAGCTATGACTGAGGAAAGGACAGTTTGGGGACCCTATGGACACACAGGGCCTGATCCTTGTATCCTACTGGCACAAACAGAAATCCCAAATCTGTTGAAATCAGTGGTTTTTGACCAGGGATGAGAATCAGAGTTGTTGTCTACATGCATGACTTTTACTGGAAGCCACAAAACTTCCCCAGAAAAGTAACCCCCAGGGTGGCTTAGGCAAAGCACATCTGAGCAGCAAAGGCTACTTGGTCGTAATTGTGACAAAGCAAAGTGTTTCATTCTGGTTCCTGAGCTGGAACAGATGACTATTTCTTCTTTTAAGGAGATGAGAGTAAAAAGGGAGCCAATCCAATCTCTGGAAGAAAAGCCTACGACGCAACCTCAAAATAAATATGCTTATTTGCATATACAAACACTATATGTACCCACTAATATCCCTTCCTTAAACCGTGAGGAATATCACATATGCTACAGCTCACACCAACCAGAATAATGAGGGAGGTGTTGGGTTTTGATATTTTTATAAGTTCATATAACTCCACAGTCGAAGCAACTCTAGGTTCATCAGAGCTATCACATAAGAAAAAGGGACTTATCAAAAGCAAGTTTGTTTAATCATCAGCTGCCTTAACTTCAGTCCTCTCTCCGACCTGTATGTCTCCAGACTGTGCTGCAGTCTGTATTGCAGCCTAATCACACAGAAAGGCAAACTCTGAACAGCTACTGTCACCTCCCTCTCTCTTTTCCTTTCCCAGCAGGTTAAACGTGGAAAACGCTAAAAATCTCCTGGGAGTGCGTCTAAAAATGAAGTGTAAATAGGTAGGGGGGGTAAAAAAAACCTATGAGAAAAAGTGTTATGGAAGGTGTCTGAATGGCAAAGTGCAAAGGGTGACAAGAAGAAAATTGTGATGGCACACAAAAGGCGAGGGAACAAGAAAGATGCGATACAATAGATAGCTGGTGAGAGCCTATCCACTGCCTGGTCGCTCCTGTTCCTCCCCCCTCAATACCTTTTTTTTTTTTTTTGTTATGATAAAGGACATTCATGATCAGTAACAATGTTATAATGATAGTAAATGCGGGATTTAAGGTATATAAAACCTTCAGCCAACATTAGAAAGCCACCAAGGGGGAGTTACCTTGCACAAGGTTCTATTTAGTGATGGCTCCACTCTTTCACTCCCTGACTGCAAATCAGCATTTTTAGTGGACAATAGGCTCAGCAGTGGCCTTATGATTGCCTCTTTTCAAATGGAAATGGCTATCCTAACTCCTCTGCCAGGTTTTTCTTACTATAGCACAAATTGCAGTTTACAAGGCTCTAAGGGGGAAAAAAAAATCTTAGCTGAATATCTTTTTTTTATTCGACAAACTGACATGTAAATTACCCTTTAAGTGCTCCACTCTAGGGCTCTGATCATCTCCTAATTGTCACAGTCAATTGTAGCCAACAGTCTCTTCAATCCCAAGCGCTTTGACAACAAGCATAAGGATCAAAGCAGAATCAGCTCCCTTCAATATCCTTCTGTTTAGGATGCTACAAAAAGCCTGAAAAAGAAAGGTGTAAGGGCATTAGTGGAGAAGGAACTGAGAGGAGAAAGTACTATAGCAGTCATTTTCTTCTTCACTAATATTATATATCCTTATACACTCTGTTATCCCATGTTCAGCATGAATACATAAACATCCCAGAGAATAAATATGGTTCAAAACCACTTGGATATATTACTACTTAAAAATAAATGCATAATGCATTTCTGCTGCTTCCTGCATGCCTCCCTTCAACTTTTCCTTCGACTCTGGGAACGAATGCAACAGCAATTATTTTTGAAGCAATTTTTTTTTTCCCAGCACAGTCCTACAGTGTCTTCCAGGATGAGTGGAGCTGCAAAGCAGCCTACCCCGATGGAAACCCATCCCACGTTGCATTCACGGGGCTGGTATGACTTAGACATGAAGCAGGTTGTTTGTGCTGCTCTGCTTTTGCTTTCTGAAGTGCCTATAACCCTAGGTCAGGCAGAGGCTGGAGGAAAACCCTCTCATTCAGTTGGAGTCCAACTCTGAGAACAGCCAGTTACAGTCGCATCCAAAACGACTGGGAAGAAATACAAGAATAAATTCAGCAGTTCTCAAAGCCCGCCCAGGGGGAAGAAATTATTTCCTATAATTCTAAAAAGAAGATTCACCTTTTATTGTACTCCAGACCACTTTAAATCAGCAGCACACTGCATCGCTGAAATTTTTGTACTGGCTGGCTGTGTTTGATGATACAAGCCTGCTCGCTCTGCAATACGCTTTCAAACCCTCAGTGCCTCGCAGACGCCTTGTTGAAGCCGTGTTTCCAGGGAATAGGAGTAAGGAGGAGCTATTCTGAGTCACATTTTTTACTTCAAAACTTGTGCGTCTTCACAAACGTAGCAGCAAACTCCCACAGAGGCTCGCAAGCAGCTTCTGCCACGCGGGCTGCAGGGGAGGAATGGCACTGCTCCTGCAGGAGATGTGCTGCTGGAGTGGGTGAATGCTGCAGGAGAGCAGGAGACAGGCTGGGCATGAGCCAGAAGGATCTCCAAATGGATATCCAGGCTCTGCAGGGTTAGGCAGCTGGAGCCTTTGGGCCTCTCCGACAGTATTGATGCCATAGAGAAAACCAGCAAAAGGCTTCATGCATTTTCCCAAAGCTCTGTCCATCCTACTCCTGAAAAAGATACAGGTTAAATCCCTCAAGTAAAGCAAAATGGGGATTTGGAGGGCAAAAGCTGTTTACTCCTTCATAAGAAATTAACTCACCTCTCACAGCTATTTCTGAGGAACTGAACATTGCTGGAAGATGATGCACATTATCCATTGTCTCACATGACACTGAAGGAATAGTTGGATGAGACAGCTGGATGAGCTTAACAACCTGCTGCCCCCATCATGCTTTCCACACCCAAATTCTGTGTAGAGGATGAGCTGAGTCAGACTTACAAACCAGCAGAAAACCAGTCATTTTTGTAACAGGATGTAAAGGCAATGGGTTTAAGGTAGATCTGCCTAAACCATCACCTTCATCACACTCCCCAAAGACCAAAAGGTTCAAGATGCAAACAAAAACTCTGTTTTTACACAGAGAAGACTCTGAGCTTATAGGGAAGATAGAGCACAGACACAGCAAGGCTTCCTACAGAGCTGCCTCTTCACCCAAATGTGGATAATACAAAGGTACAAAGAGTTGTGAGAGAGTGTTTTTGATAATGAATAGGAAAAAGAAGTCAAAATTTCTCATGGGAAAGATATTTAAAAAACTGGTGATTGGGAAACATCAAAAGCACTCATTTGAGTCATGTTGAAATAATATAGAAGGTTAATCTAATATATAATTTAAAATAAATACAAACCCAAAATTACAAAATTGAATTGAAACATTTGTCTTGTCAAGCTGGTTTGTTTCCATAATATCAAAGAGAAATATTTTAACTCTTGCTGACCAAAAATTTCACTGAAAAAAATGCTTACTCTGAAGAAAAATTTCCAGCTCAGTGAAACACACTTTGCCCAACAGCAAATTTGCAAATATTTTTCAGCATTGTATAAAGATCAATATCCTCCCCAGCTAAACTCTGACATGACTCTAGTTAAAACATATAAAATGTTTTCCTAGTTATTACAATATAAAAAGCAAATCCCATTATTTTCTAGGAAGATTATTCCAAGACACTAGGACACCTTCCAAATGAAACCTTCCCAACATCAGCAAATTTGTGGCTGTTTAGCTCACTAAAATTAACTCGACATATAAAGATATTTTCACCTGTTCATTTACACACAAGAGGTGCCACATGCCAAGAAAAAGCTGGAAAATCACCTGGATTTTAATTAACTTACTGCTACGATTATTATTGCTATTAATTAGTTATACAACAGAAGCTTTTCCAAATAACAGGACAGCTAACACAGCCTGGACTATTTTCTCACCTTGCTTGAAAACACCTCCCAAGAGTTATTCCGTAAAACTCTTGGTTCCAAGTTCAGTCAGTGGAGTTGCTGCTGAGAGTCTCCAGAGAGTTGAGTAGCACAGCAATCCTGGACATTTTCCTTGCATCCAGCTGGTGAATCACAATAAAGAAAGTTAAAACAATATTCTTTCCCTATCAGAACTTTTTCATGGAGATAATTGCCATAGTGTTTGCAAAGTACAAATTTCATCACCAGAAACTAGTAGAGGCTCCATATGACAATCAATAGGAGATAAGCTCAATGAGAGGGTTTTCCCTTAAAATAAGGGACACATTGTGGAAAAAGTTGAAAAACCCCTGCCCTATCACAATTTTTTTTTCAACACATGGAACAGCAGTAGGGATGTTTGATGCACTAAGCCATTTGCTGCACATGGCCATTTCATCATACTCCAGAACTGCACTTTATTACAGGTGATTAACAACTGTCCTGCACCACTGTAATGAGGAAAAAAGTGCCACAATGCTGCTCGTGCACTGGAGCAGCCTGCAGGAAATTGGCTCCTCCAGCTGCCTCCCACAAGCCATGGTTCTGCTGGGCTGCAGAGGGTTTCCTCTGGACGTGGTACCCCAAAAAGGGTGCACTGAATCCTGAGCAGAGCTTGGGTTACTGAGAGGATTCTGGTGCCTTCTCCTACAGACTCTAATATAACCCCCCAGCCTGGTTGTAAAGGAAGGGAATAATAGTGCCCATTGTGCTGCTGACATTTCTCTCAGAGGGGGTGGCTCTTCACCAAGCAGTTGTGTTTCCTTATTTAGTTCTCAGCCACAAGCATCGATTTTTGCAGGCCTTCTTCTTTTTTGTGCACTTCTGAAAAGTAAAAGGATGAAAAGTTACAATTTGGAAGCCTTGGACAGAGTCAAAGCATGGGCACTGATGTGATGTGGAAGTGTGAGGCCACAGAACAACTTCAGGACTATTGCAAGGCTCCTGATACAGCTGTTAAATCACTGACAATTAACTAATGTGCTCTGGTCATTAAATCCTTGTTCAACTCAGCCTGTCAGGCAACAAAGACAAACTACTTCCCTCTGGGATGCCTTGCAGGTATCCATGCTGAGTTTGTTAAAAGTGTACATCGAGTCATTACCTCTGCAGAGCCATGTGAAGTGCCTTCAGAAGACCTCAGGAAGCCATGGGAGGTTGGCTCACCTCAGCTGGGACTTGCTTTAAGCAGATCACATACTCCTTTTTAGGTGATTATTTCTAGCTGGTACTCAGGGTGGGTTGGTGATCACAGCTCCTCCTGTGCAAAGGCTGAGCTTCATGCCAGCAGTAATAGGACTCGTGCTGAAGGAGCTAAATTGTACACAATTCCTTGCTTTTGGGGGGAGAAGAGGCATTTTTTGGTGTCTTCATAGCTCATTAGCACAGTTTCTACTGCAGTTAGCTCAACTGCACAGCTCCCACTCCAGCCACATCCTCCTAAACCCAGGAAAACATTCCAAAACTATTTTGCAGGAGAGGACATAGAGGCTCTTTTAACAGTGGGATCCAAGTCTATCAAAAGCTAATGAGATGTGCTGTCCAGCGAACTCACCAAAGTCATGAAAAACTGGTGTCAGAGCCAGGGCCAGGCAGCAGCAGCTCCCAGGGCCTAATCTGTGCTCAGGCAGTTTGGTATCACAGAGACCTTCCCGCTTTTAACTCCTGAGAGGTCTCCTCCAGGCAGCTAAACACACACCAAGGACACTTAACTCCCTCCCAGGCTCCTGCATGACAAAATCCAGAGCAAGGGCATCCTTCATGGGTGCCACCATTGGAAGTGGGTTGTAAAGAAAGCTGTTTCAAATAACAACCAGAGAGTCAGAAAAAATCATGTCTGACCACATGTGTGTTAAGAAGAATATTATGCAGCATTTATCAGCCCAGACAGGAGCTTGCCTCACAAAAACTGGTTTCAATATAGGAGTTTTAAGTATACAGCAACTGATAGAGGAAATATAGATATTATTTTACACGGGGAGAATTTCTATCTATTGCTAAGCTGTAATTTTAATTGACATTAAGCAAGAAGAGCCACAAGAATAGAGCAAGTGCCCATTTCTCACAGCACATCTATCTCGTGTAGAGCTGCTCAGGGCTCGTATACCACCAGTTTAGAAACATGTGTAATTGCTTATGGTCAGCGTGGAACCTCTGCCAGATCACACATTAAACAGATAACCACTATTATTATAAGAGCAACTTCCTTGACCTCATATTTTGGTCTGGCTCTGAATTCCTGTACTTTACCAGTTTGGTTTGTTGCATTCTGCCAGCCTTCTGCCTCTACATGTCATTTTCTACTCCTGTAAGTGACCGGTGCAGTGGATAGCTCACTCTAAAAATGCATATTTAGCACATGAATAGAATAAATTCAAGAAATATGATCACAGTTGCTCCTGTAATGTTTTTATAAACACAGAGTCTCTGCTTTTTTATTATAGTTAAGGTACAGTGTGTTATTTGGCAGAGGAATCTGACTTGAAAATGTAAAAGGTTCAGGCAACCACACATTTGGAAGTAGAAATCTTTCCTTAAAACAAGGCTCTGGTGTTTAAACATAGCAAAATTTCTGGAAACTTCAGTTTCTCAAAGTCTGCCAAACCTCCAGTCACATGTAACATATTCTTGGGGCTTACATATAATGCTTCAAGTAATAAACAACATCTTGTTTAGAGCAGCATGGAAAAAAAAAAAGGGGGAAAACATTCATTAGGAGTCAAAGCTCTATACCAGTACTGAAAACAAAACAAGTTTCTTGCACTGAAACCTCAGAATAACTTTTATGATGGATTAAAAAAAGATTCAAGTACTCTTCACACCTCTAAATATTGCAGTTAAAAATTGTAGGTTAAGTTCTTACAGCAATTAAATAAAATATTCTATAAAAGAAATAAAATACACTCACTGAAGCACACTCAGGTTTTCAGCAACAGAAAGAAAAGTTCTGATCATCTTAATTGGGTAACAGGATGAGTTACACACTGTACATAACTATAGGTCATCAGTAGCCCTTCAGTGCTCCCTGTACAATTCATTTATCGTGCATTTTTTATTCAGGAACAAGGCTGGATTTAAAAAAAAAAATAAGTCCCTTCCATACGAAGGCTCATCGTGCAGAATATTCACAGCTTAAATATATGCACAGTCATCTCTACTAGTCAGACACCATTTCAGTCCTCTCATCAGAATGCACATTAACAGAATGAATTTGAGATACAGAAATAGCACACCGCAGCCAGGCCTGAAGTATGGGCCCTAATACCTACCTCACTGGGATCTAGTCAGGTTTAATTAATTAATGCTTATGAAGCACTATGAGCTCCTCAGATCATCACTTCAATTCATTATCACCCCCATTTGTTTTGTGTCCCACTTCCCCCCTTAATTCAACAGTGAATTTCTTTTGGAAAGTGTTGCATTTATAGAGTAATGAACAGCTGAAAGCAGTTGGAGTGATTTCACAGGAGTATAAAAGGGAGCAGGAATCCTTCTCCTTCCTTCCTGCTTCAGTCATTTAGCCTCAGGTCTCAGAGGATCAGAGAAGCTTCGTGGTATGCAATGCTCTTCTAGAAGTCACCTCTGACCAAAACTGTGTCCAAATGCACCAGGAAATGATGAATGGTAGGATTTAACATTAAAACAATTGGTTTTAGTCTGGGGAACTTCTTTGCTTGCATTTA
Source organism: Entomyzon cyanotis (assembly GCA_024500445.1). Taxonomy (NCBI): domain Eukaryota; kingdom Metazoa; phylum Chordata; class Aves; order Passeriformes; family Meliphagidae; genus Entomyzon; species Entomyzon cyanotis. Next base: position 3,296,561 of record JAKEPQ010001026.1, read on the forward strand.
TGTTAATTAAAGATGGGCATGAGCCACAATGCTCAAAGGGGTGTGGATGCAGGCACTTGGTTCTTCCCCCGTCTTTAATAATTATTAGATACATTGGATGGAAATAGTTGGAAAGAAAATCAATAAGAGAATGAATCAAGAAAATTAATGGCAATTTCAAATACTTACAAGTATAGGATTTCACTCAAGGCCAAGACAAGATAAAATTAGTACTGTGTATTAAAACAAAACAAAATACAGTTTGATCAAACTGCCATTCAGTGAAATCTTCTTTAAGGACTTCAGATTCTGGCATTAAATAATTTGGGTTACAGAACTTAACAGGGAAGAAAAGAAAGATTATCTGGTGAAACTCCAAGGTTGCTATAGACTTTCCAAAGAGAAACCAGATTAAGACAAAAAATTTACTGGTGGAGGAAAGCTGATAAAGAAGACTAAAATTTGATAATGGAGGAATTTAATTATTCAGGTATTGATTGCTATGATAACTATGTGGAGTTTAACAAAGTTTGTTTGTAGCAGCAATGCTATTAGTCCAGTAACTGAGCCCTGTGCTTGGAGCTGGGCATGTGTGCTGTTATAAAATTAATTTTAATTATAAAATTTAACTTTAATCACATTTCATGTCAATATAAGTTTAAAAGTTAATGATAGAGAGTTCAAACTTCACTATGATAAAGATCCTCATAGATTTAAAGGATAAATCAATGGAAAACATTCTTATCAAGAAAAGCTTGAGAGATTCACAAAGTGAATAGACTTGGGTAAAAGAACAGTTAAATTCCAAATATGCTAGTCTTATTAATTTAAAGAAAAATCTTACAAAAAACAAAATAATTCATACAACCAGTGGGGGGGGGGGGAGGAAATGTGACAATAATGTACAGTAGTGGCAATCTGAGAGTAGTGAACCAAGGAAAGCAAATATGCTTTAGAGGGGAATGTTTTATGGTTATTCTGATTTAAAACTTCTTCCTACTGGACTTCAAAGGTGGGACCTCATCTTTCAGGACTCACAAATACAGTTTCTCATTTAGATACTTTTTTTGCTGACATACCAAACCAAGAGCTTTGCAGTTTATAAAGGGAATTGGCCTTGTGCAGAAGAGTGGTCTGCAGTTCCATACAGTTGTGTGTTTAAACACAAATATTGTATATTGTGATTTGAGCACTATAATTGTGAGCAGGTCCTTAAAAATCCAGTTCTCCCCCAGGATGGATGAGTTCTCCCCCAGCAAGAGGAGTGGGCAGCAACCACCAAAGTCTATTAAAGGTGAGATCTTGGTTTAGGTTTCCTTCAGAGCAATGTTAAAGCTGCCTGGGTTTTCCCATGGGCTGCACACACAGCCAGCTTAGGTGAAAATAAGCCCCAGTGGCTGATCCTGAGCATTTTACAACACAGCAGCCTCTCCTCTGCCACGGTGAGAGGTGTCTGTCCCTGGTGGGTTAAGGACCACCAGAGGATTTGGCATGTCCAGGCTGCTGAGTGATGCATGCAGAGCCTGTGTTGTCCCCAGACCCTTCCTGGCTCAACTGAGAGTTGTTTTGCTTGTCTCTTCCCTTGGCTTGTTCAGGAATCTCAACTCAGATCCAGTTGCCCTCTCATGTTTTTGCCACAGGTGAGTTTAAGGTGGTTCCAGGTGGGTCAAAAGCTTTCCTGTTAGACTTACTTTCTCATTGATTAAAACAATTGATTCATTCCCTCATTACGAAAAAAAAAAAAATCATCTTTCAGAGAAAAACTCAATTTTCATTTTTAAAAAAAAGTAAACTTGGAAAAAAATTAAGGTTTTGATTTTCTATGAAGAATGTTTCTGTTTGGAACCATAGGCACGATGGTTGCTCCTCACCGTGGTTTATAAGACAGTTAATTCAGGCAAAATATCAGCAAACTTCAGCAGAGAGGATGTGGCACCCCAACTCCAGCACCTTTTAAACAGGTCCAGTGAGAAAGAGATTATACAAATTCCATTTGTTTTAGTCTTAAATTTTTCATTTGGTTTCAATTCAAAGGGAGGGACTGTTTCCTGTGTAAAATGTTAGCTTTCCAATATTAAAATCAATCTAAGCATGAATCTAATATTAATCAACCACTTACTGTATTTACCAGAAATTGCCAGGTTCATCATTGTAATAGAATGATCTGCAAATGGGAACAGAAAGCTGGGAAGGAGAGTAAACATCCTAAAATAGTCCAATAATGGAAAAATAAAGTAGAAGAAACTGCTAATCCAAAATAAAATATTGCATACTACATATAATTTAGAATTAAGAATTTAGCATTAAGAATTATTTTTGCAGCAGCAAATAAAAATATACTTCTTGAGCCAAAGAAATCCATAAGAAATGTGGGTAGAGACCTGTAATAAATCAGAAATGTTAAGAAGCATCCCAACAGTCATTTTGATCTCTTGGCACTGAAGTAAAGTAAGCACAGTGCATAAGGGTTAACTCCTCAGCTCACATAAATCAACTTAACACCATTTAAGTTAGCAAAATGTATTCAAAGTCAAATTCATTTACTCCAGCCAAAGATCTGTCCCTAACTCTATCCTTTGCATTTTATACTTCATTAACAATTTTAACATATTCAGCTTTAAAGCCCAATATACTTCAATATAATCTCCATTATATACACACACTTTTATGTAACATGCATATGCAGAGGAATATATACATATAAAATTATTTTAACTCATAATATAAACAAATTAACATAACACAATTCGTGGCTACGAAAAACAAAAGAGGAACGGATTTAGTGGGGAAACACACTGAAAATCCTAATGTGAGCAGAGTCAACCAGCCTGGATTTATGAGCAGGAAACCTTGCTCAAATAATTTGTTGGAATTTTTCAGAGATACCCCTGCCAAGGTAGACAAGAAAAGTACCATGGATGGTATACAATATGCCTAGACTTTCAAAAGAGCGTTTGATAAGATCCTGCGCTGGAGATTACCAGCAAGGTACAGAGCCACTGCATAAATGATAACAAACTTTAATGAACTGATAAGAGTCTGCAAACAGCATTCACCCAGTGACTTAGAGATTGGCAGTCAATACAGGCTAGAGCCTCGGTCAGGTTAGGAGCTTGTCTGCTCTCTAATCTATGCAAAAGAATTAGATCAGAATATCAAAGGTAACGTATCAAACCGTGCCGGGGACATAAAAGTGACAGGGGCTGTGGCAGCGATTGTCTCACTCGGGCTATAAATGCGAGATGCAGATCAGCAGCAAATGCAGCATCAGCAGCCCCGGGATGGCCGTGCGGAGCCCGCAGCTCGGGGAGCAAAGTAAACAGGTTTTTCTCTCGCAGGGCCAAATGTGAAAACAGGCTCCACGTGGGCACAGCGGTGGGAAGAAGTGGTGGAGGGTGTTTTGGAAGGGGTGGAGGGAAAGCCAGGTGCTGCTTGGAGGGAAGGGAAGAGCTGGAATTGCAGCAAAAGGGAGGAATAGATAAGAGGGTGCTTTGAGTCTTTTAATCCTTAGGAGATGGGGAGTTTAGAGGAGATTAAAATCTTTGGAAATTAAAAAAAACCCAAAAAACAAGCTTCTTTTCTATCCCGGTTTAATGGGTGTTTGGGTAAAACTTTCCATCCCAGGAATATGATTATGATTTCCTGTAAGGTCTGATGACAAAACCAATCCTGTGTCCCTGGAACCCAAGTGCCACATAGTTTTGGAGCAGTGCAGTCCCTTTCTGCCCCAAAGGTGACAGATCTGGCCAGAAAAGCTCAGCAGAGCAGGGCACAGGACAAAAGCTTTGGGGTTCATCTCTGTGCTGCCAGAGCTCAGGGCTGTGCTGGAGAAGCTCAACAGCCCTCCTGATGTTTTTTTCAGAAGCACCAAAGGTGCTACTAAATTCCATTTACAAGAGTGTCTCCACACTGGGAAACACAACTTGCAGTCACTTTCAGTGGTCACTGAAAATGAGATGTGCCTCCTAAACCTTGGAGAGGTTTTGGGTACCCTGGACCTCACTCTCAGTAAATTTTTTTTATATTGCCCATTGGCCAGTCCATGAAAATAAACTGCCATAGAGGCAAAAAACCCAAGAACAGAATTCCAGTCCGGTGGGTAGGTCCTTCACCTGACAGAAGGTTATCTACTCTGATAAATTTTGATGGAAAAATTAAATTAAAAAATTGCTGAACCAGACTGAATGGATCCACTTCATCATATGAGGTTAATGAAAGAATTTTCAGTTTCATTTTGTCCTCTGACAACTACACAGAATTTTACCAGGTATTTAAATTAAACCAGCATCAGCTAAGAATGGGTTCTGCTCACTATGACTTTACTACTTTTATCAACTTTTACACTCACGTTTCTTCAAACTTGTCCAACACCAGATCCAAATTCTGTTGACTTTACTGCCACATCTACTTCACTCCTTTTAATGAATCAGGTTTCAACAGCAAGACTGAAAATGTTTGGCCTCATGAGGATTTATTATAACTGTCCAAAAATTAAAATTTTGGCTTATTATTGCACACATTTTACCAATTATTCCTTTATTATCTTTATGAAAGGACCCTCTCAAAAAGTACTCTGATGTTCTGGTAGTCACTACACTAACTTCCACTTCTTCAAACCAGTGTCTTTAGACAAGGAATAAAAAAATCAAGGTATTTATTCTATGGGTGCCCAAGAGATGCCGTGAGAAATGCTTTTTACATCCCTCATTGCCTTTGTCCAGGCCTAAAGTGTCATTGTGAATTCCTCTTTGGATCACCAGCTCTCTGGTAAGTTTGGATTCATCCTTCAAGATTCAAAGGTAAAATTTTTTTAGACTTTTACAGGGTTTTTTTAATCACTGTGGATCCTGGATATAAACCTGAAGCTTTCTCTGTCTCTCACAGACTGATTGCTGATAATTATTTTAACCAGCTGTGTGCCCATGTTTTTATTTCTGTCATAACTGTTTCTTCACCTGCCTGAAACCAAGAGATTTCTAATTTTTCTTCCGTTTCCAAGTTTCTCAAAGTTCCCTGTCCACCCAGCACTGCCATCGTAGTTCCTGAATAAAACCTCAGTGTTTCTCAACAGGCTGCAGAATTTCTTCCCCTAAACAACCTCGGCTAGCAGTGCCTCTTTTCTCAGGGGAAAATCTCTAAATAAATAAATAAATCCAACTTTCTATTCATCGTAAAAGCAAGTTGCTTCCCTAAGCAAGAGGGCATGGCTAGATATCAGAAATAATTGTTAATATATTGGTTTTCTGACATTTCAATGCACTTAATTATTTTAAGAGTATTTTCTTGATCTTTCATCACAGTGATCTACTTTGCCTGCTTCCCACTTCATGCTTTACCAAAGTGGGTTTTTTTTTCACCAGCCTATCAATCTTTGAAATTTGAAAAATCCTTCAGGTTTATCTGTGCTTTGTGTTTCTTTCCCCACGGTTTGTGTTGAGAGCTTTAATGACATTCTCCTTTGAGTTGCCTCAGAGGAAAGGAAAGACCCAGGTTTTTTCACATGTCTGAGGAAGCATCTGTATGCTAATTCCCTCTCAACTTTGCAAGCAGAAAATTTAAAGGGAGATAGTTTTTAGCGAATGAAGACCAGTTAGCAGTTAGAAATCTTTGTAATGGTACCAATTTCTTGGGAGATTTTTTTTCCTCCCGCCAGCTTTCAAGGCTGTTTTTGGACTTTACAAGATCATTAGAAGTTAATACTTGGCTCCCAAAAGTCCCGCTCCACCTTAAAAATTGTACTGAATCTGTCAAACATCAATTTTGAATCGATGCCAATTCAGTATAAATAAAGTGTGATATGGACACTCCAGCAAAGGATAGCCTGCAAATCAAAAGAGCTCTTATCACACAAGGAACGTGATAGATTTTTCTCCAGTAATTCCAATTCTGATCACCTATTCCAGAGAAGAACTTTAGTGACTGAAATAGGAATAAGATATGAAGCAATTGCTGTTTCCGGCTGTTGAAGATGCTTTATATAAATGAAGGCTGAGCTTAATCCTTTTTTAAAAAGACCTAAACATTAATATTTTCATAATTAGGTTGAGGACTGAGGTAGTGGTTGTATCTGGTGAGTTTAAAAAAGGGAAAAAAAACCCCAGATTATGCCAATTAAAAATGAAAGATCTAAGAATAAACAGTGAATACTTGCAGAGGGATCCAATTCACAGCGTAGTAGGCATTATGTCAAATAAAACCACAGAGTGAACTGAAGTATTAATGAACAGAAGAGATAGCCAGACATGTTTACACAGGCAGACAGGGCTGGAGGATATATTGACAACATGGGGAGGTGTGTTGTAATAAACTTGAAGGGGGACAGACTTGTTGGGCCAAGTGTCCCTTTCCTGTCCAGGAATTCCTCATGTCCTCATTACCCTTTCACCTCTGGACAGCTGCAATATTAAAATCTGGCTCCTATCTTAAGGAAATTGAGTTTAATGTCCTTAATTTAGCCCCCAGTCCACATATATCCATATCACAAAACAATCATACAATTTGGCTCGACGGACAGCGGCTGCTGGGGAAAGAGGCCCATCCTGGAATGGCAGGGCTGCATCTGTAGCCTGTGAAATACACACATGGTGCATTCACACTTGTGAGAAACCATCTTATTTTCACTTTTTTCTTTTTTCTGGTATATTTTGCATGTAGAAATTTAACTACCAAAGCAGTTTTCATGTTCCTATGTCATAGCAGTGGCCAAGCTGGACAAGAACAAGGGTGGCCTCCTGGTTTTCTCCTGTTTTCTTCCTCTCCAAGTGCAGCCTCAACAAGGAGCTTGATTCAACTCCCTTCTCTCTGGAGCACAGAGGAGGCTGCAGGGTTAGGTGCTGCATCCATAGATTACACAGCAGGGAAAACATGAGTGGCATATTTTGGTCCCGGGGATTGATATGCAACTGCTCCGAACACCAAAGTCAACTGCTAAATAATCCAGAGTCAGAAAGGGGCAGAGCGGTTGTGGAGGGGGGAAAAAAAAAGGGTGTGAAGGGGATAAAAATTAATCATTGAAAGAGTGTTATGTTTTATGTTAGTAAATCATTTTAACTAATTGATTACATCATATCTCCAGCCAGGCTTCCGATTTGAAATCCTCAGGAATCGGTGGGCAGGGATGTAAGAGGCACTTGTTCTCTTCATCTGGAAAACATGTATATTGCTTATTTTCCAACATTTCGGGCTTTTTTTCTCTGTATCATTATTTCAGAATATTTTTTATGCCTTTGTGATGATTTTCCTCTCATCTTTTTGCTTGCCAACATGAGGGGCATAAAATAGTGTAAAGATACTTGAAGAGTATTGATATAAATGTCAATGTACTGGATGCATTTTGGGATGCAGAGAGGGGTGTAAGATGGAGAATAAGTCTGTCAGCTCACGGCAGAAGCAGCTGATTTGTAAATAACAAAATTGTAGGATTTATTCCTTTTGATGCACTGCACTTTTATTAAAAGAAATTCCCCTGGAAACCTCTGTAAATGGCACGAAACATGTAATTAGACTTAGCTTTTTTCACCCTCTGCTTATTTAAATGCTCCGTAACTTCAGTGGTGATTCAGTAACAACTGATTTTATAGAAACATCTGACAATGAGAACAAATATTTGCAGTGTTTTCAGTCTCTGCTCTTTATTTCTCCCTACGAGGCAGAGCTTGCCTTCCCTTGTGTGTGGATCAGCATTGCTTTCTCTGCTGCTCCCACCTCCAACCAGATCCACTTTCCAGCACTAAATATCAGATGTGGCTTTTTACCCCTTGTTTCTTACCTCCAAAATGCTACCCCAAAAATTCCTGTCTCCAAATTCCTCCCAAAATTGAGTGCCACCACCAGGCAGGCTTTGGCATCGGCTATGTCACTGCAGCCAGGCACAGCTGGTGGGTGCTGGTGGTACAGCATCTCCCCAGGCACTCACCTGCCCCAGGAGAAGATAGCCAAAGCTGTGCTGTGGTTGGATTTGTTCTCTTTTCCCTGGGCTCCACCACTTCTGCCCTTTCCCTGCTTAGTAAGGAAAGAGGTCCTGCAAGCAGAGAGCCACCCCAGCAGAGACATTGGTGTCGATGAGCGACAAAGTCACCCAGGGTTGACTTTGCTGCCCTGAGCCTCAGCACCAACCCCACGGCCATCAAAGCAACCTGTGTGGCAAATTAATGTCACACTCTTAATATGTGCAGTGAGTTGGGCACATGCAAATGTCTTTACTTGTGGGATGTGCCTCAGTCAAATCATGGGACAGGTGACAGGGACATGGAGCTGCAATTCCTAACTCCTGAAGCCAAGGACTCGCAGCAATCCAACTCAGGCTGCCAGAATTATTTTGGAGACCATTTTACCACCTCCCTAACCCAAAATTCGGGAAGTCACATCCATTTATGACCTCTTTGTGGTAGACCCATTGGCAGGTGGACCCACTGACATGTAGAGCCTCTTGGTGAACATCAAACAATATTCCCCCACTCTGCCTCATGTGGTTTTTGGTCCCATTTCCAACCTGACAGAACAAGGGGAAACACAACAGTCAATACAGTCGCTTCTGAATTAAGGAAAAAAAAAAAAGATACATAAAAAAGATAAAAATAGCCATTTTTAGAGGGTTTCAGGTTGAAGGTTGCTTGTCAGAATCCAAGAAGAGAGCAGCAGTTGTTCTGACACTGCGGTTTTCACATCCTTGTCAGAAATTTGAAGCAGGATAGCTGATGTGTGTTAAAAAAAGGATGGGAAGGTTTAAAATAGTTTAGATGCTGCCTGGAGCAAGTTTTCAGAGATGTAGTAAGGAGCATTTGTAGGAGTGTAGAGCACCTAAAACCATCCATTGGGGAAACAACGTGTCCTACTGTTCGTACCTTTAATACAATTGTGACCTGGAACACCTCAAATGACCCAGAGGGGAGTCAGGAAATTTCCCAAGAAACATTTTCAAAATGTAAATCAGGGAGGGAGCAACAACATGGAGAATGCTTTCATTGCAAGGGAAAAGAAAAAGTCTCTCTCCGGTTTTTGACAGCTCTAATAACCCAGAGTCTAAGATTTGGGCTTGGAAAGGGGCCAGCTGGCCAAGCCTCTATCCACAGACAGGCTGGAGATGATGCTGATAGTCAGAGGGAAGCAAACAGAAGACCTGGCAAGTCCTGTGCCACCCCTGACGAAGGGGATGTCTGCCAGCTCCTGGGTAAATCTGCAGTTTAGGTGTGCAGCAGTCGCTGGGTTGTGCCTCTGCCTCTCCTGGAATCTGATCCAGTCAGCAGCCACCCGCAGAACAGCAGCAATTTCCCAGATATTGGGCAATTCTGTACACGAGGAATTTCTTTGGGAACTGTGCTGCAGAGCACAATTGTTTCAAATCATTTGGGGTTTTTCTAAATATCTTCGTAACCCTTGTGTTTCTGTAGATTTTAAAATCTCCAGCTAATCTCCTGAAGTCGTGGAAAGAAAAACATGTTTTCCCCCAGGGTGGGGATAAGAAATAATTGGGGCAATCTGTTGACTCCAAAACTTTTGGATGGCCATGAAAATGTCAGCTTTGCACCCAAATTCTCTGCTGGCAATTTCACTGCTATTGACTCAATCAGGAGTCAGTGGGAAGAGTAGGGAGACACTGAGAAAGCCAAGAAAAAGGAAATTTGGTACTCCATCCTTGGGAGTGTTCCAGGCCAGGGTGGATGAGACTTGGAGCAGCCTGGGACAGTGGAAGGTGTCCTTGGCCATGGCAGGGGGTGGAACTGGATGAGCTTTAAAATCTCTTCCCACCCAAACCATTCAGGGATTCTCAGCACTGAGCCCCTTCACCCCAGAAATTCTGCTGGGTGACCCCAACCCCAAAAGGGATGTCTCCCTTTACAAAGAAATATGGGAGCATCTCGGCTATGTTGCCTTTCTCTCCTGATTTTAGAACCAAAAAGCAAGGGTTTAACCCCAATTCCCACTTCATCCTTTCGCAGGGAAGTCACTGCCATTGCCACCACCCTGCTGGCCAAAGAGGTGGCAGTTTTGGTCACTGAGCTCACAGCTCGGCCCTCCATGTGACAAGGATTGCTCAAGTTTGTCACTCTTGCTCTTACAAATTCAACCCCTCCTACAAAAAAAAAAAAAAAAAAAAAAAAGAAAGAAAAAAAAAGAAAAAAGAATCTGTTATCACTGAGCATATGCAACTGCTAAACATCCTATTCAGTATAACTTCAGCCTGTTCTGAGAACTGCGTTTCACAGTTTCTTTATGCAGTATCTGTCTGTCAGATATTGCCCACTACATTACCATAGTCTATATAATATACTTCCACCATAAAAAAAAATATATATACTTTGGGCATATTTTTTACTACCTGGTGTGAAAAAAAATGTATGTTAAAAGATTTTATTTTCATTTTGCATTGCATATGTACTATGTTCCTTGTATTATTGGCACTAAGAAAATTTAAACACTGTGATGTATTTGGGCCTCCATTTTGGTGTAATTTCTCTAATCTGCTAAATGTAAATAGTGCATCAATTTTAGATATTTCTAGAGCAACCATCATCCTATTTCTTCAGTACGACATCAAGGAGCCAGCAGGCTATACACAGAATATTTGAGCTCCCTGTACATGTAAAGGTTCCACTAAATAAAAAGCCCCCAAAGCTTTAATTCCTTAATAAATCAAATAAGTGAAGGCAATTCTTTGGGTGCCAGGTGGGCAGCATTGCTGTAAAAATTAACCAATGGCCAGAGGACATGGAGCAAAAGCTACTTCTTTCACTCCTTTGTTTAATTATTTCACCTTTAAGGTTCTGGTTTTGTCCAGCTGCCCCTTCCTCCTTTCTGTTCCCTCTGTGGCTGAGCTGTGCTCACACCAACCCAACACTGAGCAGGGTTGCACAACAAGCAGCATCCCTTGCACCCCTTTGCTGACCAACTTATAACTGATCTGCAGCTTCTGCTGTTCCTTTATTGCCACCAGCTCACAGCAAGGTGGGGTCTTGAGGGCTAAGGTTTAGGCATATTAAAATACATAAAGAAAATTCTGATGTTGGCTCACTGGGAGGACAGAGTAAAAATTTATATTAAGAGTTTTGATGCTTTAAACACCTCAGATTGAAACAACTTTTGATCTTCTCACTAAGTGGCATATAAACAAGACAGGAATGCTGTGTATCTGTTTCTTTATGGTTTCCTAGCTTAACCCCACATGGGTTTAGGTAATGTGTGTGTTGCAGGGGACCTCACCACTGTATATAAGAGAACAAGGCCTAAATGTGCTCATATCCAGAGGATTCACCACCTTATTAATGCATATATGCCACGCATAGATTACTAACAGCTTCATAACTAGATAGGAGCTTGCATTTCAATAAACATACTTCTACAAGTGCAAAGAAAAAAAGTTTTGCATTAGGATGTTACTTACTTCATGTCTTTGTCCTGGGAGAATGCAACTAAAGAAACCACATTTAAAATCAGACATTAGATATGCAAATATGTGTTCAGATCAGAGATACGAAAATTATTCAAATGATTAATTATTCATCATAAAAATGTCAATTAATAATTCTGAAGCATAATAGGCATCTTTCTAATGCATCTTTATTTTTCAAGCCTAAATACTGTTGAATCCGTGTTCAATTGCATTCTAACAAGTTTTTAAAAATTCAACAAAGTAAACAACCAACTGTAAACAAAAGTGAGCCGTGAATTTTAATCACTGCCAACTGAGCCAAGACATGTGGCCAAACTTCAGCATTTATCCCAGAAGACAAGGAGAAGCATCTCCAGCTCATGGTGTGGGACAGTGGATGGAGGATGCTCATCCCTCACTGCTCTCTGCCCAATGTGAGAAGAAGTTTTGTGTCCTGTGGATGTTGTTCCCCTGCTGCAGAAACACAGGCAGACATTGTGAACGGGAGCTGAGCAGCTCTAGACCATCAGAAGTGACTTTATAAATGGCAAAATTAACAAAAACACATGAGGAGATTCACTTTTAACGTTCAGGGACTCGCACAAGATCAAATATTACAGTGATCTACTTGTTAGAAATGCCCAGGGATAGATAAATTAAAGCCAGACAATCTTTTCCCTTGCTTTTGGCTCGTATCCTATCCCTACATGGGTTTTCCGCAGAGGAACTTGAAAACTTTGGGAATGTTGATTCAAAAGGTTTCTTCCCAAATACCTCATCAGCAGGTGGGGGGAGAGTCATTCCCTGACCCTTTCTTCCTCTCCTCTGTGCCCTCTCCTCCATGTGGAAATTGGAAAAAAAATAAAGGCTTTGCTTTCTAAATCTTAGTTTATAGGGACACCTGTATCAAGCAAAAGTATCCAGCAGCATCTTGGGTGCACATGGAGCCTTCCCTGCTCAGAAAAATTATTCCAGCCCATCTTATCCTCTACTACCGCAGGTGACTGCAGAAAATATTCCCCCCTGGCATCTTTTTCTGTTTGGTTTGGGGGTTTTTTGCACCCACAGAATTTTTTCTCAAGGCAAGGACATCTAGTACACCCCAGAGATCAGAGCATGAGAAGCAGTCAGAACCCACAGGGATCCCAAATCTTGCAGGAGCAGCTCCCTCAGCGGAGCAGGACTGTGGGGAGGGAAGGATGCTCTCCCCAGGCTTGACTGCAAGTAGGCACATCTCATCTGGGTCCCCTACGTGGGGATGTTTAATCCCTAATGTAGGAAGGATTCCACACTTTGGGGAAAATATTAGAGAGTTCTGGCTATAAAAGACCTCAAGGAAAAGCCTCAGAGCAGCTAAAGTGTATTTAGAGGTGTTAAACCTCTGTCTTCACCAGCATCTAAAATGTATTAGTCAAAACTCAGCCAGAACATCTTTGCTGATATTCCCTCAGTTATCCTCCTTCCACGTGTTGGGCAAGAAATCACAGTCCCTGTTTCTCATCCTGCACCAAGGAAAAAGCAAACACACCAAAACAAATAAGGCCATGAATCATCCCCCCAGCCCATGCCACCAGATCCCCACAAAGCCACCATGGCAGAAGGGCTCAGCAGAAGGCTCAGGTCCTCCAGGGCCTGTGCCCCAAAGTCCTTCTTGGTGTCTGGTCACCTCCCCTCTCAGTCAGAGCTGGGTGCCAGGGGATCACAGGGTGTCTCTCCCTGCACAACCTCCTGCTCATGGTAAGGCTTGTCCCTGGCAGCAGGATTTGCCCCTGGCTGCTCCTACAGATTCACACAGGGATGGGAACATGGGGTTATCTCCAAGGGGCTTATCTTCACCACGATGGGTTTTGGTCGACAAAGGAAACCCACCGAGGAGCTGGAGGCAAAACAGCTTCTCTGTGGTTTTAACCAGGCAGGTTTGCACCAGGATCAGGCTGCCCTCATGTAACTCACTGCGTTTCCATGTAGGAAATCTTGAGGGAAAGAGGAAAAACCTGCCCTTAAAACCATCTCCAAGCCACAGTGCTGGGAGCTGTACACAAGGAAGGAGCTGGGGTTTGTGAGGATATTTTGGCTCTGCTTGCTTTTAAACTGATGGGGTGGGGGGCGGATTGGGTGTGCAAAAGTTTTAAAATAGAGCAGGGAATAGGATGTGCATGGGGATGCTGATGGAGCAGGGACTGGGATCCGGGCTGCCAGCACCACCCCAATAAAGGCAGGATCCATAGCCTGTCATTATTTCCATCTCCTAAAGAAGCTGCACACCCGTTATTAGTTCAGAGCTGGGCAGGAAATCATCGCCTGGATTAAGGTTAAATTCCATCTCAGAAGGTCTTAGCTGATTGCTAAATGTTTATGTGTCCAAAAATTAAAAACAAACAAACAAAAAAAAACCAACAAACACCCCCCCATCTCACGTTAAAATAACATCTAATAAGGTTGGGCGCTATGTCAGTCCTGCAAAGATGAGAGCAGTTTTATCTCTCCGATGCAAACCCTGCTGAGGCACTCCAGAGCTGGGGACACTGTGAGATTGAGGGCTGAAAGAACAGCCAGCAAAATTATGAATAGGGATTATCAGACTACGCCGACATGTTTCTTAAAGCCCCTGAGCATCATCACACGCTCTGAGGGTTTGTTTTTTAGTGTGGCTGCAGATAAAGGTATTTTATTGATACACCATCGACAGCACTCCTGCCTATTGCGAGTTAGGCTGCAGCCTCTCATAATCTCCTGTTCATCCCCTCGTTTTGTAATCTGGAAATGGATGAACAATATGTAAGGAGTTTGTAATGGGATTAATTTATTTTGAGAACTTGTTGGTTGGTTTTTAGGTTTTCTCCTTTTCCTCCTAGAAAACGTGGGTGAGTGGAAATCGAGCAAGTCAGTAATTAGCATTCACTTTTTTCTCTTTCTTTCTTTTTATCATATGCATCTAAATTCAGTTTAGCTCTTTAAGGAATTGCCAGACTGCCCTTGATTTATAGGCAGTACCTTCTGGATCTGAGAGGATCTAATTCAAACTAATAATACTTGAATCAGATTTCAGGATATTTGCACTGTGCTATATATTTCATTAAGATATCATCATTCTCTGTGTGTGTGTGATATGTCTCTGTGTATACAGGTACATTTAGGCATGGAGAAGTCATGCATCCTGCAGGAAAATCACGTTGGCATTCAGAGAATAGTGGCAAGAAAACTTTTAACAAAGCCACGATGACTTGTAGCACGGTAAAAAATAGAAATATAAAATATAAATAAAAATAATAATTAAGTACATTAAGGCAGCTTGTTCCCACCTTTGCCTAGCTGGAGATTGCAGCGGCAGCAGACCGCCAGAGCCTGCCTCTCCCTCCCCATCCGCCTGCAGCTCGGGGCTGAGCAGGGGGACACCCGGAGGTGCTGCTTCCCACCGGAGAAGGGGATTTGGGTGCCCCAACCCGGACCCCCCCTGTGCTCTACCTCCCCAGCATCTCACAGGGACACCCACTCCCGTCTAACTCAGAGATGACCAAAAGAAAAAAAAATCCCAGTCAGATCTCGGTGGCTCTGATGAGCTGCAAAGACACCCTGCGGGGAGGCGAGGGGGGAGAGGGGGGTCCCTTCCTTCCTTTGCGATGCTGAACCGTCAGGAAGGTGTTCCCTGAGCAGGACCATTTTGGACAGCAATCCCATCGCTATTGCTCGCCTTCCACTTCTTGCTTTAGGCACGCGTTCAACGCTCAGTTCAAGAGCAGTTTATCTTAGCTTAATGTAAGTAAAAGTGCAGTGTGGGATCAGTGTGCCATTTGTTTCGGTTTTCTTCGGGAGGGGGAGAAGAAAAAAAAATAAAATAAAGTGCTGGAATAGCTTGAACTCCTGTCAGAGCAGGGAAATTCTTCCGCAGCTCTTTAACGCAGCCCTTTGGGCAGCCCCACGTTTACCTCGGGAAAGGACCGTGCGAGGAGGCAAGACGCGAAGTTTCTCTTTGCACTGAGATTATTTCGAGCTCCTCTAGGAAGGAGGAAGGAGCGGCTGTGGGCTGTGCTGGGAGCTGGGCATGAGCGGCTGGAGCCTCAGCCGGATCAGCCCCTTGCAGCCGAACGCCTTCGCTCAGCATCCCCGGCTCGGGCTGCCTTCACTTACTTCGATATTACTTCTCGATTACGTGCGGTGTAAACCAGCTTTTTGATTAACAAACCGGCAGAGCGTTGGTTAAGAACACTTAAACTTCAAAAAAAAAGAAAAAACTATCCCCCTGGGAAGCAGGCTCTGAATTGGTTAATAATGTGCAGTACTTGCTAAATTGCTGACTTCCAGATGTGGAAAATATCTTTCTTGTTTAGGACCTACGTAACCTGATTGGATTACGACAGAAGCGTCACATTGGAAGGCTTTTGAGTGATGATTTAATTAACCATACAGTAGAAAGCTGTATTTGCCAGGAAACCCCTTCCATATTTGCATAACCAATCCCTTCAGTGCAAAGGTGGAGTCTGGGCTTCTTTTCTTTTCTTTTTTTTTTGTTTCTTTCTCTCTTTTTTTTTTCTATATGTAATTTTATTTTAATTTTAATACTTGAAAAAGGTGAAAAACTTGTAACCTCCTGAAGTTCAGTCCCACGCGTTACTCGTCCACGCTGTCTCTCTGCTCATTCAGCTACTTCCAAGGAAGAGCAGAGCCAGGAAAAGAGCCCATCTCACCCCTGATCCATATCTGTGAACAAAACAGATAGACTGAAAGATCTCAGCACGTTTGGTTGGGTTGGGTTTTTTTATTTTTTTTTCATCAGATTTAGCTGACTATTCAAATAACCTGGATGAGTGCTGAAATGAAAGAGAGAGAAAAAAAAAAAAAGCCCCAAAAGAAACGCGTTAAGGATAAAAATAAAACCGCACCAAAACAAGCCAGGAGCTTATTTGCAGTGCCCGAACAGAGTTTAGTTTCTAGGCTTTATGTTAGGGTAAGTTTTCCCCACCGCAAGAGGCGAGAGCTCGGAGCGCGGCTGGGCGCGGGACGGTGCGGAGCGGGATGCGGAGCAGGATGCGGCCCTGGCCAGCTCCGCGGGCGGGCGGGGGGACAGCCGGGGGGGGACAGGCGGGGGGGGACAGCCAGGGATCCCCCCGGGGATGGGAGAAGCGGCAGGGATCCAGCCGGGGGCAGGGGATCCGGCGGGATCCTGCTGGGGAGGGGGCGGGGGATTCCGCCCGGGGGAGGGAAAGGGATGCGGCGGGGGGACCCACGGGCAGGGATGCGCCTCGGGGCGGGGGGTGAGCGGGGATGGAGCCGGGGGTGGCAGAGATGCCGGCTGGGCGCGGGGGGAGGGCAGGGGTGCATCGGCGGGGCAGGGGGCTGCAGCCCCCGGGGGGGTTGGGACGCGGTGGCGGGGCGCGCTGAGTTTCCGCGGGGCGCGAAGCGGCGCGGAGCGGAGCGGCGGGGCGGGGGGCGGGCGCGGGGCGGGGGGCGGGCGGGAGGAGGTGGAATTGCATTTCTGCCGCTAAAGCGTTCGCGGAGACTTCAAGGTATAATCTATCCCAGATCCTTTCCCAGAGAGAAACTTGGCGATCACGTTTCCACATGATGCTCACGTTTGGTGCTCTCCAATTATCCCTCCCCACAAAGATAGGTGGCGTGTGTTGCAGGGTCTCTCCTCTCGCTCGTACAGAAAAGAAAAAGAAAAAAATGTCATTAGAAGAGGCGTAACACGTCAGTCCGTCCCCAGGTTTGTGTTTCCTGGAGTGGCAGAAAGAGATCAGTCCTAACCTGCCCAGCAGGAATAACGGTCCTTCCGACAACTCTTTGCAAGGCTTTTTACAATTTCTCCAGGAGCTGCATCTCCCTTCACCTTTTCTCCTCCACTTCGCGGCTTCTTCATGCTTTTTCTTCTCACCATTTCTGGCCAAAACTACAAACAAGACTTCGCAGGTAGGTTCGGAATTTAATTCCATTTTCTCTCCTTTTTTTTCCCCCCTTCTCGTCTCTTTTTTTCCTCACACCACCTCACGCATCAGCGGGTTTATTTCATTTCGAGAGTATTTCAATTTTACCGGATTGTTTATACTTGGGGCGAAAAATATTTTTAATTTTTTTTTTAATTTTTTCAATTTTTTTAACCGAAACCTGAAGTGACTCCAGCACTGCTCCAGGAAGCGGTGAGCAGTTTCGGGGTGCTCGGGGCTGTGCCACCACCACCCCTGCTCCCCTTACCTGTCAGCCAGGTACGGGAGGTGCCTTTTAAAATGCAGCAGCAAAAGTTTTAGTGTTAGGAAAGGACTCCGTCCTCCTGCAAAAAAAACCAAAAAAACCCCAAACCTGAAACATCCCCCCACCCACCTCCTACTCTTTTTATTTCAGGTTTTACATCAGAGCTCTGAAAGTTTGCAGGTACCTGTTAATGCTTTGCATGCCCTGAGCATGCAGAGCCAGCCCGGCCGGGCACCGCTGGAGCCCCAGCCCCGGGAAGGTCTCCCCGGCAAAGGATGTGTTTCCCCAAACAGAAAGTTTTGCTGTTTTGTCTGCTTAGTTGGTTTCATTTCTTTATTTTATTTTGTGAAGCTGGGTGAAGTAACACCTTAGCTTCTGGGAGCCTAAAGCAAGAAGTGAAAGTACTGACTGGAACTTAAAAGTCGTTTACCAAAAAGAAAAAAATAATAAATTGAAATTAATGCATATTTTTAAAAGCTTGCCGGTCCTCTGGGAAGAAAAGTGATCTCGAAATTTGCAGGTTTAAAATTATTGCTAACTTTTTACGGGAGGCTGGAGAGTAGGGAAGGGAGTGAAATGCATTTGAAACAATTCACCATTGGTCGTTTTGCATTAAAACGCCAATTGCCGAGGCAGGCTGAGGGTCCGGGCTCGCCTCGGTGCCTGTCCTCCCTCCCGCTGGATCTCCTCTCCTGGCAGATCTGCCGCGGTGATGCCACCATTGCCCACTCCAGCCTCGGGAATAACTGGCAAATCCTAAAGTTTCTAGCACATTTCCCAGACTCTTCTTTCCTCAGCCACAAACATCCACATCCACAGAGCCACCAATTCCCTCTGTCCAGGCGGAATCCCAGGCAGGAGAGTGTGAGTAAACAGGCTGACCCCACACACACTCTCTCAATCTTCCCATCCTCTTACCTGCTTGGAGATTTATTATTTTTTATTTATAGCCAAGTAGGTTTTGTAACAGTAAACGCCTGAGGAGAGAGTTCAGGCAGAATAAAAAGACCCAACAGCAGCACACTTCACTGCTCAGTCCTGGTGTGAAGCTTCAGCAAAGTAAAAAGACACAAGGGAGGGGAAAGAGGAAAAGGGGAAAAAAAAATGTCACTTTGCTTAAAAATAATTATATTGAATTGTTGAGTCAGGTAATCATTTTTTTAGATTTTATGTAAAACTCCCAGTGCAGGAGAAGACAATAGATGCGAAGGCGAGGGGGGATCCTGCTCAGGAGAGCAAGGGTTAATTGCCCTTGTTTTACAGTTTGCATCTGTTACATCTTTTATAGCCCCCTGTTTAAACTAATCCTCAAGTCAAAGCATCTTTAAAGCTACAGCATCTTCTTCGAGATGGACTGAGTTTCAGGAGCGTTCTTGCTGCAAACCAAACGCTCCTGCCCCTCTCTCCCTTTGACAGATAGAGCCTCCTGCCCAGCCAGGGCACACAGGCACACACAGTAGGTCGAAAAGTTTACAAGTTGTTTTTATTTATAATTTTTTTTTTTCTTAAAAACAAAACCCAACTGAGAGGCTGAAAACTCTGACAGCGGTAGTTTTGATTTCTGTTTCTTTTCTGGGAAGGAAAAAAAAAATGACACTCTGAAGCTTTGTTTAACTAAGGGGCAGGGGAAACCCTGAATATTGTCAAACTGACTAAAAAGGTGACAGAGGTTTATAATTACACTCCTCGTTGTTCGGGGGAGGGGGAGGTATCCTTGCTGAGCTTTACCCCAAAAGGACAGGGGAGAGCCATGTTTCCCTTGCCTCTTATCACTTTGCTGGAGTGCACTTTGGGGGGAAAAAAATGAAGGCAGGAGAAGGGTAGGATTTCGCGTGAAAAGAAGTTCTAGTGTCAAATTAAAGTACTTTTAGGAGGAAATGGTCCGCCTAGCATTGAGTCAAACAGCCTACTGTAAAAGCTGTGCATTCCCTCATACGGTCATGAGTTATGACTCATTTGAGATGTAATTCTTGTCTCTCTCTCTCTCTCTCTCTCTGATCTGCTTTGCTGGTGCAACACACACACACGCAGGGAGGGAGACACACGCACACGCTCACACACACACACACGGAGACACACACAGAGAGAGAGCGAGAGAGAGAGAGAGAGAGAGAGGGAGCAGAAATAAATAAATAAATAAATATATAAATAAATAAAGAAGAAATCTGCCCGGCTGGGGAGAGAGGGGGAGCCCGCTCCGACCGCGTCCCACCTCCCCCGGCACGGCCAGCCTCGCCGTGTGCGTGGATGGGTTCTTTTTCGGGTGCAAACTGGGGTCCCCGTTGGCGCCCTGCATTTAAATGGGACATCCCAATGCCCACATTGTCGCTGTGTTTGGTCGTTACATAGAGCCTGCGTGCTGCTGCTGCTGCTGCCGCTGCCGCCGCTGCTGCTGCTGAATCAGGGAGTCGAGCCCATGCGAACTGCCATCTGATCCACTCTTATCAATGAAGCAGCAGATCATGGCGGATGGCCCCAGGTGTAAGAGGCGAAAACAAGCCAACCCCCGGAGGAAAAACGGTAAGACGCCCCCCCCGGGAAAACTTTTCCGGCCGGCTCCGCCGCGGCCGTGGGGGGAAGTCGGCGGCAGGACGGGGAGCGGGACGGGAGGGGGGCACTGCGCCCGGCAGCCCGGGGCTGGCCGCCCCCCGCCTCCCTGCGCCGCGTCCCGCGGAGCGGCCGGGGCTGCGCGGCCGCGGAGCGCCGGGGGGTGCGGAGGGACGCGGGGGGGAGCCGCGCCGCCGCCCGCCCCGCCGCCGCCGCGCCCCAAAGTTTGTTGCGCGGGCGCGGAGCGGAGCGGGCGATGCCCCCGTGGCCCGGAGCGGCGCGGCCGCTGCCCCGGAGCGGCGGGGGAGCGGCGGGGGCGGCCCGGCTGGCCCGGCGCTGCTCCCCGCTCCGCTCCGGCGCTGTCAGTGCGGGCCGGGCCGGGGCGCGGAGCGGAGCGGAGCGGGGCGGTGGGAGGCGCGGAGCGGCGCGGAACGAGCGGGGCGGGCGGCCCTGGGAAAAAAACCCGGCAGCGTGAGAACCCCGAGGCGGGCTGGCACCGAGTTAGCGACTCTCTCTCTCTTTTTTTATTTCTTTTTTTATTATTATTATTGTTAGGGACTCGAAAATGAAACTTCCTCCTCCCTGATAATTAATAATACTAATGAGCTCGGTGCCCGATTGTCCGTCGCTGCCCTCTCCACCGGTCCCCGCCGGCCGCGCAGGGCCGGGGCGCAGTGGGACGCGGTGTTCTGGGCTGATTTCACATTTGGCAGCTTTCACTGGTGTGGTGGGTCTCTCTTTCTCCGTCTCTCCCTGTCCCTCCCTTAGTTTCTTCCTTTCTCTCCCGGCTGATAGCCGCTTCCCCGCCGCCAGCCTCCCCCTCCCCGCCCGCAGCCCCTCCATGGCCATCCCGGCTCTACTTCCAGCAACTTTCCTCTCGAGGAGCCGGAGGAGGGAAGATATTTGTGTGAACCTGAACCCATGCGCTTATAGCTCAGCTACTTCATTTAAGTGGAGAGGTGGAGGTGAAGGGGGGCTGAAGGAGGAGGGGGACACACACAACAACAACAACAACAACAACAAAAAACACAAAGACAAGAGAATGTTGATTAGAAACAAATGATCCTGCCCCCCCTCCCCTTCCCTCTCTCTAGGTTGTGAGTGTGAGTGTGTGTGTGTGCGTGTGTGTGTCTTTTTCTTGTTGTGGTGGAGGCGTCGAGCCATATGGGGGAGTGATAGAGGAATTTTAGTCAGAAACTGTTCGTTATGTTACACTGGCTTTTCCCTTTGTGTTGTCTTTGATCTATTTGCTTGGCTTAGTATTACAAAAAAAAAAAAAAAAAAAAAAAAAAAAGGCAACCAACTAAAATAATATATTCCGAGCAGCTTCCCAAGGATCCGTTCCTTGTTATCTTTTTTTAAAGTCTCTCCCCCTCAACCACCACCCTTTACTCTTGTGTCTGTCATTATTTAAGGTGGTCCTCACAGAGGAGACCTCCCCTTCCCCTCATCTCTGGGTAATTTAGTAGACATTAAAATTACACGTAATGTTTCCCTCTCCTCTCTTGTGTTTCCTCTGTTCTTTTTATTAAATGTTGGTTATTGATTTTCTAAAATCAATGTCTGTTGTGGGGCTTTTTTCCCCTTACAAGTATCTAAAGCACGTTGCTGATCAACTGGATAACAAAAGCTTTGTGTCAAGTAGCCTTTTTTCTTATGTTAAACAGTCATTTTTGAGAGAAAAAGAGAATGAGATTTAAAGCAACGCATCCAGAAGTGCTCTTTTGCAGTAAAGAATATTCTGAGTGTTTGAGGGGGTTTTATTCTTCTTCTTCAGCCTCCTTGCTTTCCCAGGCAAGACTATTAGTTTAGCGTGTTAAACCCATCACATTCTCTCTGATGAGGGATGCGTCTCCGTGTTTAATATTTTCTCAACACGATTTGAGTCCTAAAAAAAAAAAAAAAACCACCACCACCCTCCACACCCCCCAAAAAAGAAAAAAAAAAAAAAAAAGAGCTGGATGCCTCTGTTTGCCCAGGACATCAGGACCGTATCCTGGTAGTGCAGCCAAGTCTTTGGGAGCACGTATGGAGCGGGGTGGCACAGATTCTGGTTGCTCCCATGCAAAACGGTGTTTTCAGGGAGCTGCACTAACTTGGAAAAGCCACCACACTTGGGAGACGAAAGTTTAATTGCGATTTTTAAGGTAACCACTTAAAGATCCTGCAAACTTCAAGTGTGTGTGCACTGCTTAGGCGAAGGGCTGAGTTATCCCTTCAGTGTCTTGTTCTGGCCAAGACACGGGTGTTGGCAGGGGGGGAAGGAAATAATTCTCTACTTTCTGTCTGTCCCCTCTTTCCTCTTTGTGCTCCCTAATTTGTTACTTTCATTCATTTCTGAGTGAGAAATGCCCTGGTTCTGAGGAGCAGGTAGAGCGAGGGTGGGTTTGGTTAGGGCTTTTTTTTTTTTTTTCCTCATTTTCTCTTTCTCGACAAGCACGTATCCAAAGCCTTTCCCGTTGGGAATTGCCTAGGATTTATCTGGACTGAGTGGATTTTTCTTCTTTCCTGGAATCGTGGAAAAGATGTTACTTCTGAGCTTGTGTCTTTGCTGATAACACCAGAAACGGTGATGCTTATCGAACTCGAACAGAAATTCCTTAGAAACGCAGCAGAACCAAAATAAAATTTAAAAGCCACGGGGAAAAAAAAAATAGATGGTCATGAAGGAAGCGAGAGGAGTGTGAGTGAATCCCAGACACATTACAGACAGGGACAAAACAGAATAATCCAACTAATGCCTCAGTGGGCTCCACGCCTGTGTGCGTGTATCTGCGTGTGTGCGGGGATGGGCAAGGCTGGGGATGAGATAGCGGGGCTGGATAAAATTACAGCGGAGCTAAATAGGGTAGAAAGGAAGAAGGCTCGGCGTTTTCCAAGATAACGGGGTTGATGAGAGCTGCTGGAGTGCAGGAGAGGTGTGCGGGGGGGGTGGGTTGAGAGAGGCGATGTGGAAATCAATGAGGGGTGAGCCCCCCGGGGAGGGCGGGCAGCGGGGAGGATGGGAAGGAGAGGACCCCGAAAGCGGGGCGGAGGGGGCGGGAGGTGCGGGAGCGGCAGCCCAGGAATGCGGCGGAGCTCCGGGAAGTTCAGTCAGATGATTCCCAGCGCCTGACTCACTTCGCGGCACTTTCACTCGGGAGAGAAGTGGCGGCAGAAGAGGAGGAGGAGGAGGAGGAGGAGGAGGAGGAGGAGGAAGAGGAGGAGGAGGAGAGGGCAGTGAGCCCCCTTTCCGCACGGGCGCCCCGCGGAGGCGGGGGCTGCGCCGGCGGCCCCAGAGCCGGTGGGGGCGGAGCGGTGCGGAGCGCGGCCCGGGAGCAGCGCTGTCCGGCCGGCAGCCCTGCCCTGCCATGCCTGATGAGAGCTGCCTCTCTCCGTGTTGTTGTGGTTTGGCGTTTGTTGGCTGAGGGTTTTTTTTTCCCTCCTTTCCGCTCCCCTCCTCGAAAATCCAAAGTAAAATTAAAATCCCCGGGAAGGAGGGGGGGGGGGAGGGGAAAGTTGTATCTAATTTACCCCAAAGTTTCAGTAAACAGCTCTCTTTGATTCCTTTGCCACCTCGCTTCCAGTTGTAAAGAAAAGGGAGAAAGTTCAATGCTTTCAGGGCGTCTGATCCAAGAACACAGACCAAACAAGCAGAGACGATTAGACTTGCTCAGAGCCTTTCCCAAAAAGATACCCACCCACCCTCCTTTCAGGGATGCGGGGAAGGGGGAAAAACCTCCTTCACTCCTCACTTGAAAAAGAGGGGGGGAAAGGAAAAGAAAAAAAAAAAAGGAAAAAATAGGCAAGCCTGCCTGCTGCCTTTAGTGAGTGGGAAGTGAGTCTTGTCTTCCCTGCCTGCAGAAGTTTGGAGGCAGCTAGACTGAGGCTGGGGTGTGAGGAGGCAGCTGTTCCCTGTGCAGCCCAGGTGGCAGCGGGCAGAGCGGGCACCCGGAGCGCTCCTGGGGCCGGGCAGCTCCTCAGGGCCGGGAATCCGTTGCGAGGAGATTACTCCGGGAGTTGGCTCACTGGGTAGCCAGACAAATGTACCACCAGCACCTCCAGAAAAGCACCTGGAGATAGGTATTAAAAATTAATGCCATAAATGCGAGTGGCCAGGGCGTAATGATTATCCAGCTACATTTTCTCGGTGCAGATTCATGTCCAGGCTGAGCTGTGACATGGAGCAGGGGAGGTTGTTTTCTGTGTCAAGTCGGATCTATTTATTTTCTCCCGAGTTTCGAGAAACCCAGCGAATTTGGAGATTAGTGCCTGATTTACTGTTTGCCATTTGTGACCATTCGGTACTTATTGGTTTTGCTTATTGCACATGCTTCGCAAGGAAAGTTTTGGGGGAATTTCTAATTGCTGCGAGGAAATGCATTTGATGGCTTGGAAAAGGCATATTTGAAAAGGGAAAAAAATATTAAGGAAACCATTACAAGTTAATTATCGATAATTATACATAGTCAACTGCCCAAGGTAGGGGAAATATGTGGGAGACTGAGATGCAAGCTCTCAGGACAGGCTGGTGATATTCACCAAGAAAAATGTGTGTCTCCCTTTAGAGTGGAAAGAAGGGTGTTGATTCTTTTACAGCAGCCCCACATTCATTCCAAGAAATAGGAAATTCTTCGCCTCACAACAGTTTTTGGCATCTGCATTATCCCAGTGCTTTTAAGGTGCATTTTCTCCTCTGTGAAAGAGAACTCTTTGTCCTTTTTTTCTCCAAGACCATGGCTTCCCAAGGTAGACACTATTTTGTGCCTGTCACATAGAAAGGGAGTGCAGGTTTGCAGTGCTCACAGACAATTGATTGTCTGCCCTAATGTGTTTCATTTACATGTTTATAACGTCAATAGTGCTGGGGTGTCCACTGTACCATTCATTCCAGCATTCCCACAAGGGTGCAATTGTCTGAATGGCCAAGTCAGACACCTTTTTGATTGCTCTTTAGTTGTCTTTTTAGAGTATAGAGAAAAAGGAGAGAAATCTGTGATGCAGAAACACTAGTTGAAAATATTTCAGAATTAAACGTCACCATTAAAGCAGATGTGAGCATTAGACAAACAATATATTTTAACTAAGGTTCTGGAGGTGGAAACAAATTCAGAATAGTGGAGCTGGTTAGTGCACACGACACCCAGTCCTGATCCTTAATTTTTTGGGCCTTTTTAAAAATGGTTTGTCGTTTCCATTTTCATTTCAGCCCCTGTAAAAGCAGCCACCTCCTAACTCTTTGCACGCTTAACTGTAATTTGCTATATTTTCCCTACATATTTACATATCTCTGTTTATGCCAACAGTGTCAGCTAACCACTGGGAAAGTCTATTGAGAGAATAACTAGGCTGGGAGAAGTATAGACTTTTAAAAAATGCTAAGATCTAAATATTTCCTCATCAAGTGGGTTTTTTAGTGAATAAAATGACAATGCCTAGACTTTTCCTTGCAGCAGTTTAACTTACAGAGCTGTGCCCCAACTCCTTACGCCTCCGATCACCGTCCTCTTGCGCTGCGAGCTAGCAGCAAAGTGTTTCGAGGAGTTTCCAAGTCAATGAAAGATCACTTTTGAAGGTGTGCTGCGCTGTTTTGATATGCCACCCTGTCCTTTATCACCGGAGTGGCTTCTGAGGGAGGCAAGAAAGGCTTGCTCGTGGTTTGTATGAGAATAAATGAGGCACGCAGCTTGCTGGGACTCATGTGGAGGAGCATGTGTGCATGCGCCTGCACCTATGCGTGCGTGTGCTGTTCGCAGGGAACTGGGATGGATAGGTGTGCTTGAAAATAACCGCTCACATTTCAGCCTAGACCATTCCCCCCTAAAAAGGATGCTGATCCCAGCAGCTACAATTAATGCAAGTCGACCTGCTCCATCCGTGATCATAAGGGCAAAGAGCTCTAAGTCCTGTAGTTTGTGCTCTGGAGGTAAAGCGAGGGAAAACTTTTTTTTTCCCCCTTCTCTATATAATTTTTGTTGTAATTTTTTTTAAAAAATGCCTGTTTGTGGAGACATTTTTTTCCCCTTTTTTTTTTTTTTTTTTTTTTTTTTTTTTTGCCTAACAGGGAAGACACAGTAGATGCACCGTTAGCTGAACCCCTGACACGGCGGTCTTTTGAATGCCTTAGGTATGATTTCACTTTCGCTCACATCAATGCTGACCTGAATGCCTTTCATATCTGATCCGCTGTGTCTCTCCCAGTAAACATCCCCTGAGGGGAGAACAAAGAAAGGAGCTCTTCTTCTTCTTAATCACAATTCAGCCCATTCACCGCCGGCAGGCTACATTTGCATTCTGCAACAGAAAGCCAAGATGAAAAGGAAAAAAAAAAAAAAAAAGGAAAAAAAAAAAGGAGAGTGAGAAGAAGGGGGGAAAAAGCAGAAGGGTGGAGGCTGAGTAAAATAACTTAGGTGTTTGTAGCTGTTTGTTGGGCTTCCCCTAGTTACAAGCCTTATATAGATCCTGCTCTACCCAGCCTTGGCTCTTCTGACAGGCAGATAGTGTTACAAGATGGCATGCCTGTACTATTCATGGCCACTCGCTCTAACACTTGAGGTAGAAAGTGTCAGAGAGGGATCAAATTCTACTCTGAGAAGTCTGTTATAGTTAGGGTCAGGTGTGTGTACTCTCAGCTCTTGACTGCTGCCTATTATTTTGTTTTAATTACTATTATTGTTTACTCACCATGACCTTGGGGACGGGGGTGGCAGGGGGTGAGGCAGCTTTGGCGGGGCAAGATCGCCGTTTCCCCGGTTGAAACGCAATTATTTTTTTCTATTTTTTTTTTTTTTCTATTTTTGTGAAGTGTTGGGCTGGGTGTAGTTGCGGCTGGCCGGGCCGGGGGCCGCGGCGGTGGCAGTGGCGGTGGCGGTGGCGGTGGCGGTGGCGGGGGTGTCCCCAGGCTGGCTGCCGGCCCGGGCTGCCCCGACCCGGCGGGGAAAAGCAGCGACTCAGCGAATCCTCGGCGGCACCAGAAAATGCGCACAAGGGGGAGGAGGAGGAGGAGGAGGAGGAGGAGGAGGAGGAGGAGGAGGAGGAGGAAGGCGAGATTTGTGGAAGTTTCTGTAGCCGGGCTCCCTCGTGGGGTTTTGTAGTCACGTCCATGTGCATTTTCCGGCTGTCCCCCCATCCCTGTGTGTGTGTCCCCCATATCTGCCTGTTTGTTTGTTTCTCAGAAGCTGCTCTGTGCTTTTAATCAGACAGTTTTCTAGAAAAATATTGAGGTCTTTGGTCGTAACCACTTTTTTCTCACCAAGAGAAGGTTTATTTATAACTGGATCCTGCTTACTGAGAAGTATTTAAGCCCTTTCAGGCAGAGCTGTCAAAATTTCCTGTGTTGTTTGCCTCTATTTGCAACATGTAAAAAGTAATATGCAGTTGCTAGTGTTGGAATAACCGGGGTAGTGCAGAAATCTCAAGTGACAAGTTTTCAACTACACTATCTCCTGCCGACCAAACTGTCATTTTTATTTTTTTTTTCCAGAAACCACTTTTAAGATCCTAACAGGTTTTTTTTCCCCCCATCAGCAAATAGATTAAACGTGCTAAAGCAGCTTCGAGAGGGAAGAACAGTTTGAACAATGAGAAACGGGAGGGATGTCTTATTTTCCTGTAGCTGCTATGGCAGGTTTCACTCATAAGGAGCACACTAACCGAGATGTTACCAGTTGAACAGAAGCATGTGACACAGATTCCTGATTTTTTCCCAGAAGATTTACAGAATTTACAAAAAGAGATTATCTCTACACCTTCCACCCTCCTAACCACCCCCATGACCCAAGCAATGGAGGATTTAGGCAGATTTACTTCAGTAAACACCTTTGGACACTTGGGGAAAAGTAGAAGTCTGTTTGCAAAAGCAGGCTTTTGTTAAGTGAGGTGCTGGATAATGCTTTACCAAGCAGCTGTGATATTAACCTACCCAGTAATGCTGGAAAGAGCCTTAACTCCTTGTGCCCTGCCTGGCCCAGGCCCTGCAGGTGCTGGGCCTGGAGTGGGAGGACAGGGGTATTTGGGGGGGACAAGCGAGGAGGTGGCACTGCTGAAGCCACAGCAGCCTCTCAGCCTGACACATCTTTTACTTGGTGGCAGCTGAGGCTTTCGGGATGAATCCATCAGAGACAGGGCTGGGGAGAGCTGGAGGCATGGGCAGGACAGGGCTGCTCCAGCAGGGAGGGTTCACCTGTGTGTGTGCCACACTCAGATATGCTCTGTGCCTACCCCCTCAGATGTAACATCACCCAAACCCCCTCTAGGAACGTTCTCGAGCACTGCTAGGTCAATTTAGGATTCACATTCGAGCAGCAGAATAGCTGAGAAGTTACGCCGGCAAACCTGTATGAGTGGCTTCCCGTGAGCTCCCAGGCTCCAAGGAAAGCCAACAGCTTTCTGGGAGCTTCTCATTCCCAAAAGTGAACTTTTTTTGGCTGCTTTGTGCTCTTTTCTGAACTGTTAGAAGCAGGAGCTAATAAGTTATTTATTTTTGCTGGGCAAAAGAATAACTTTCGAGGTGTTTCTTTTCTTAGCCAGAATAAGAGTGCTTCATTTGGGGATTTTTGTTGTCGAGGGTTCTTTTTTTCTTTTTTCTTTTTTTTTTTTTAAGTGTAGGTGTCAATGCTAGAGCAGCCACAAATGTGTGAGAAAGCAAAGGGTATGAGACATGACAGAATTAAAGGTGTTTGCTATGTTGTTACCCGTGTGTCAAGCTGCAAGCTCCCTTTGTCACAGCCTCCTGATAGTCCGGATCCGCTTCCCTTCCAAGTGATACAGCAGTTTCTGACTGGGGGGTTTAATGGTGGCGTGGTTGCTGCTATTGCATTTGCCTCCCCAAGTGCATTTAAACACCTCCTCATCGCACACACCCCATTACTCCCACCTTACACAAGGGTGCTGTGCTCTCGAGCACCAGGACAGCAGCCATAGCATTACAGGCTCTGGCATGGAGCGTTGTTTGGCAGGAATGTCATCTGCCAAATCATCCCATAATTACGTTTTATGTTATTTGTATGAATGACCAAGCATGCAGTATTCCTTTTGAAATCAAAGGAAGGCTTAAAATGCGTTTTTGAATACTTTCAGACCATGGTCAGGTCACAGTTTGGGAGTTGAATTAAACTGATCTCATTTGTGATCTAATTGAGGTTGGCAACAACCTTAGCAGTAGCAATAACATACAAATACAAATCAAAGAGCAGAATTCAGCAAATCAGATCTTTTGCTTGAATCCTGCCTGGGAGTTATTCTCCGACTGCCAACAGAGAAGTTAAACTTTGTCCTGCTTCTCAGCGGCAGTGCGAGCCTTGCATATTTTTCGGGTCTTTGACAGGAAAGTTGGGTCGGAGGGATGGGGACACAAAGGCGAGAAGGCAGCCGGTGCCTCCTCGGACGGGAGTGAGGCACAGCGACTCGTCACGTATGTTTTGTGGAGAGCCCGGTGGCAGAAGGCGCAGGAGGCGTAACGGGGGAATATGGCTAGGAAGGGCTAGGAAGAGGAATAGGTCGCTGCAAACAGATTATTCCAAGCGGAAAGTCGAGGCAGCTCCCTTATCTTTACATCTATCGCTGCGGATTCCAGGAATGTAATTACCAGCGTGGTTGGGAATTGTTGACAAATTTCGCCGGCTCTGTCGGGAGCGGCTGGTGCGAGCGGCGGGGCTGCAGCCGCGGCGGGGCCGGCAGAGACCCCGACGTGCGGGCTCTGTGCGGGCTCTGTGCGGGCTCTGTGCGGGCTCTGTGAGGGGCAGCGGGGCTCGGGGCTGCCCCGGGGCGGAGCAGGAAGGTTCCCCCCGGGCAGGGCATCCCCGGCGTGCTCCCGGCTCAGAGTCCCCCCGCCCCGAGCCGGGATGCTGTGGGTCACCTCCCCCGCGACCCCCCTCCTCCGGAGCCGCCCGGGGACCCCCGCGCCCACCCCGCAGGTGGAGGGGCTCGGCCGGGAGCAGCCCGACAGCCGCTGCCCCCGGGGAGCATCCCCCCTGCGCCCCCCGGCTGCGCGGCGCGGAGCAGAGCGGAGCGGGCTGGAGGCGCGCCCGCCGCGGCGCTGCGCTTGGGCGAGGAAGAGCGGAGCCGCCCGGCCCCCCGCTCCGGCCCCGGGCAGAGGTGTGAACCGCCTCCGCGGGGCGGGGGACGAGGCACACACCCCGCGGGTCCCGGCTCTGCCGAGAGAAGCGCTCCGGGCCGAGGTGCGAACCCCTCCCGGGATGCCGCTGCCGGGATGCTGCGCCCCTCGCCCCTCCCTCGGCCCCGGCCGGGCTCCCGCCGCGGCGCAGCCCCAAACTTCGTTCCCAGGAGGGAGGGAGCGCAGGGGAAGCGGCTCGGCGCTGCCTGCGCTCCTCCCGGCTCTGGGGTTTCAAGTGTGTCCTCAACTCCCCCCACACACACCCCTCCCCTCCTCCGGGTCATTATTTTCTTTGACTAAAACCTGTTTACTCGCCTCTTTGTTTTTTGACGTTAAACGAGTTTCCATCTTCTACTCCTGCGGATCTCTAAGAAATAGATAAACCATTATATTTCCCCCTTCCCCCTCCCGCTCGTATTTTAAAGCAGCGATCCTGACAGCAGTACTATTATTGCACTTTATGTTTTAGTGGATGTTTGCTGTTGCTAGTTACAGCAACACTTATCATAAGACAGCAAGAAAAGAGTAGTCCCTGGTAATTAAAGTAATGAAATATTCATTTACTCTACCTTTTCAGTAGTCTCACAAATTAGGCTGCTACATTTAATGCCTGCACTGCCTCTGTTTTTATTATAATGGCAGCTTTCGCATCTGCAATTAGGACTAATTCTGACAGTTACAATTTCTGAGGGATGGTAAACAGTGAACGAGATGTGCAGCAGTGGTATTACACGTGAAAAGCCCTTGTCTCTTTAACCTTGTTGTTTTTTTTTCTCGCAGAGGTTACCTTTTCCCGATGGTGCAAAATCGACTTGACATAACTGTTCATCAGTTTCAGGGTTTTCCCTGGAGGTATTTGCATCAAATCAGCCCAGTCAAGCTTCAAGTTGAAATTGGCAGCCCAGAAACTGACAGGGTAGGGACTGGGAAAGAGACAGCTAAAGTGCAGGCAGCGAGCTGACAGCAGCGGCGGGCAGGCAGGGGGAGAGGGCTCAGCACCCGGGGCTGCAGCCCCCCGCTCCCCCGAGTCCCCCCGGTCACCCCCGGACCCCCCAGTCCCACCCTGAGCCCCCACCGAGGGGCTGGGCGCTGGGAGCCTGCCCCAGTGCCTTGAGGAGGCCGTCTGGGGAAGGGGTGTGTGTCCAAACCCCTATAAATTGGGAGAAAAAGTGTTGGGGAAAAGAGAGAAGTGCTGAGCTGAAGTTGCTGGCGCTAACAAGCTTATTTTGCTGCGGTTCTGTGCGGAGCGCTGTCGTGTTTTGCACTGCGACTGTTAAGAGAAGTGACTTGAGGAGGTTGTTAATACCAATGAAAACATATTTTGATCAGCTAAAAAAAAACACCAAAAAATCCAACCCAGAGAGACGTTCATCTGCAAAGATAATTGCATTAGAATCAAAACAAACATTTCCTTGAATATGTTATTTCATTTATCCTCTGTCATGGGGAGGAGGGGGTCTCCGAGCAGGACAATGTGAAAATTAATTTTTAATAGATTTTTGGACAAATCGGGATTGTTCCCCGTGACACCCCTCCTACCCTGAAAGAATTTTACTTATTTGAAAATAATTCCAACTCTGATGTAGCGTGGA
Organism: Entomyzon cyanotis; assembly: GCA_024500445.1. Classification (NCBI taxonomy): domain Eukaryota; kingdom Metazoa; phylum Chordata; class Aves; order Passeriformes; family Meliphagidae; genus Entomyzon; species Entomyzon cyanotis. Next base: position 3,328,326 of record JAKEPQ010001026.1, read on the forward strand.
AGGGAGCAGCACCCCAAGGAACAGGCAACACCACCAAGATCCATTCCATCCTTAGAGGTGAAAAAGAGCAAAACTGTGTTACTTTCCTGAGGAAGAAAGCTGACAATATATATATTTTTCTCCCTAAATATATATCTGTAGTCTTTACCAGATGATTAAAAATCCCTCTCACTTTTCCTACCAGACTTGTGCTAAAGTAAGCCTTGCTTTCAAACAGTTTTTCAGCTGTGTGTGTGACAGGCATTGGCTGATCTGCTGATGCCCATTCGACAGGCACTGTTGAGCTAAAGTGGTGTGACGGCACAGTTTTGTTAAGCTGTGAACAAAGGGCTGGAGATGCCTCGCTGGCATCATCCATGTGCATATTGGCCTTGTCACAGTTTTGCTTGATTTAATGCTCTGTTTATTCCTAGATATTAGAACTTAAATTCCAAACAATATGTTTTCATATACTACACACAAACTTTATTTTAAAAGCTTTTGCTCCCACGAACCGCAGATTCGTTTGTCTGCCCAACATCCATGCGGCAAACACTTAAAACGTAGCTCCCAGAAAAATAGGTGGCTGGTAGCATCTTAACTGTTATCCAGTTAAAAAATGGGATTTCAGTTTTAAAAAGTCTTAGAAGGGTAAAAGATTTATTTCTTCTTTGATCATTTGTTGAGAGTTGTTATTTATTTCAACAGTGGATTTTCTTATAAACTCCTAAGGAGAGGTTACCCCGTGTGCAGGCAGGGGCGCGGGATGGACTTTTCCAGTGCCATATCATCCCAGCGGTGTTGCTGGGATAAAAACAGTGTCTTGCAAATACCTGTAAGCATAGTCAGAGGACTATTGACAGGCAGAAAGACAGCTGGGTTATGGCAGGTTAGTGGAAGGGAGCAGGAAACCGGATTAAGATTAGAATATATATCTGTATGTTCATTAGGTGGCCACAACTTTGTATCTCAGCAGTTCATCAAGAGAAAATGTGAGCGTGTGGAGATATATTTAGGCTTGGTTCTCTTCTCTTAGAGATGCCGCAGGCTTTATCTGGAGAAAGTTTTGGGGTTTTTTTCTCCCCTACTTCGTCGCCTTTATAAACTCCCTTCAGGTTTGCTGCAAGTGTTTGCTAAGAGATTAGTTAGGCAGCTTCCATGGCGGAGGTAGCCCTGGGAGGCAGCTCGTTGCTGGGAGGAATGCTCAGTAGGTCAGTGCGTGAGGATAGAAGGAGCTGCCCAACTGAGGCCAGGGATCAGGTATTTTCCTCTTTTGTCTCCTACCAGAGACAAAGTGCTTATGGGAAGGTTTGTGGTGAGACATCAAATCCCAGCAGGAACACAGATGTTCCCACTTTTACAGGCTTACCAATGAGCATTTCATCTTAAACAAGTTTGTGGAAGAAAAGATTTATTTCTTTTTCCTTAGTAGATGCAGCATCTTAGTTGGATTGTGCAAAGATTGTATTGCTCCAGCCACTCAGGGTCCTTTGGACCAGGGCACTGTGCTTTACTCGAGGGCTGTGAGTAGGGATGGCAGAGAGGGAAGGAGGGGGTGGAGGGTGCGCCCAGCAAAATGAAAGTATTCCTTCTCCAAACATTGCAGTCTGGAGCCTAAATCTGAAATTGAATCTGCTGGGCAAAACCTGTACAATTTTTCTACCTGCCCTCAGTCTGCTTCCTTTCAGGGATGACAGTTTTACTAACTGAAATGAATGGGCTCGCTCGCTCCGCTACCTTTCCTCAGTGCGCGTTTACACTGACTACTTCAAACACTGAGCTGGGTGATATATGTAGGGGGACAGCTTGCACAGAATAAGCTTTAATGGTTAATTTTTGTATAGCTTTATAAATGAAAGGGACTTAAACCTACTAGCAGTATAGATCACAAGACCTTATGTGGTCTATTCTTCTCTAGATGCACAAGAGATTTACGTGCCTAAGTCCCATAAGAGTTAATGGGAGTTACGCATGTAAATCTCTTCCACAGTGAGATAATAGACCCTTTTATGTATGGATAGCTGGATTCTTACAAAAATCACCTACTGAACAGTAGACTTTATGTCCTGCCCTCTTTACAAATATTTATAAAGCGAGCAGGCCAGCAGATGAGACCAGGAGCCCCCCAAGTTGCCTCCAAATCACAGTGACCCCTGGGCTCTCATGGAGGCAGTCTGAGGTCTGCCTCATCTCTTCCTGGGGTTTTGTGTCCTGGTCTCAGCTCACTGTGGGTGACATCGCTGCTCTGGGTGGGATGTGGGCTCACAGAGGCTGTTGTGGTGTCTCGCCTCTTGGGAAGTCCTACTTGGTGGAGACTTCTTGCTCCATGGATTGCACAGGAGATTGGGAGGGCGAGAGCTGCCACCTCCCCTCTGGGGTCCCCTTGGCCAGGATAAACATCAGGGTGCACCTTTCCCTGTGTCCCTGCATCTCATCCCACCTCTGCTGGGGGATTTACAGCCCCAAGGTGGGAGACCCCCAGCAGGACCGTCCCAGGTCACTGGTAGAGCATGGTGGTGGTGGTGGCACCACATCCCAAAGCCCAGGTGCTGCTAGTGCTGCACATCTGCTCCCTTCCCGCTCCGGTGCGACCTCGCTCCCTGGGAAAGCCAGCAGGCTTTGCCTCCAATGGGAACGGTCTCGCGCTTCTCCGTGGGGATATATATATATAACTTGGCCGATCTGTGTCTGCCAGCCATGAGTCAGATTGAGATCTTTTCCCCCTGTAACGTGTAGCTGGAGATAGCCGGTGCCACAGCACACGCGTGTCAGGAACGATCCCCGCGTTTTGTGAGCCGTGGCTCTTTTTGCCATCATTGTTTCTTTCCATCACTCGCCTGCTCCTTCCCGATAGCGATCTGAGGGAGTTGGGCAAGCTGCAGACTTGCCAGCCTTCAGCTCCCAGGCCTGGCAAAGCACATTCTGGGGAAAAAAAACAACCCTCTAACCCTTACACCGCGAGACTATCAGATTAAATCCAAGGGTTTCTACCAGCGGCGGGATGGGAAAAGCCCATTGTTTGTTGATTATCATATCATCAGCCCCGGCTGATACGAGGATGCTCAAGGAAAACACACTTCGGTTACAGTTGATTTTCAGATTCCAAAATGGTGCTGCAAAGTCTGTGCATGCTTAATTATATTTTATGCTAGGCTGTGCAATACAAAATGTATGCTGCAGCAATCAGTGAGTTAACAGTATCAATCAATTTGTAAACAGATGAAGTCACTCATTCCCAAACTGGTTTTCCAAAAACAATTACTAAATTACAATAGAAAAAAATTGTACAGTTACTGTATTTGTGTGCTGTGTTACAATCAACATACCAGGGAAACAAAACAATTTAATGCAGAAAAATCATCATTCATCTACATTATAATTGCTTCTTTTTCACATCTACAGGGCGGTTAATTAAAATTGTGATTAAATGCGGTCGCGCTGCCTAAGATGTCTTGCCCAAAACAGGTGGTACAGAATTTAAAAGTAAAAAAAATGTAATTAGCATTGGAAATTGAGAAATTGCCTGTAAGAATCAGTGTTAATTTCAGTCAGTGATGAGGTAATTTATAAATGAATGCAGTGGAGGCTGTGCAAATGCACAATTGCCTTCCTGCCTATTCTTAGCATTCTCAGCATGCAGGTGAAAATGTTTTCAAAATATTGAGGTAATTTGAAAATCAATCCGTGCATTCCATATCTTTCTTCCTCCCCAGTCGCAGCAAACGCTGAACGAATGCTGCCAGAGATGGCACAATGCATCAGTTCTGCACTTTTTGGGGAGTGATATTCCGTGCGTCGTGGCATCAGTTGGAGTTTAACTACACCAAATGTTTGGCTAAGATCCTTTACAAAGGCCAAAAATGTTGATTGAAGTTCCCAGTAATCCCGAATGTCTTCAGCTCCGGTGTGTGTTTAAACGATGTGGTATCAAAAAAAAGTAACAGCAACCTGCAGCGAGTTGAAATAGTGCAGCAGAGATACCACGAAATAAAAGAGATGCTAATACGGCATGGAAATCATAATGATTTCTCGTTTAAAATTAGTACAGCTCACTCGAAAAGCCTCGGTAGTGCTGATGCTTTCTGTAGGAGCTCTCTTTTTCAACATGCATTTCAAATTTCATCCTGCAACCATGAAAGAATTGTTAACTAGGTTATGCATACAGAGATTTTCCCTGAGATGAACTTTGTTTATCGGCATTTTGGTGCTTTCTCCTAAACTTTCAGCTAGCAAATGAGAAATGCTAATTCCTAACAACAACAAAAAAATACGACCTGCAGATACAAAAAGCTGGAGGCAAACCTGACAACAAACAGATATTAAAGATTTAAAATCTTCTTGACAGTCAAAAAAAAATAATCCAAGTCACACATTGCTGGAACTGACATTTCCATGATTTGAACAGTCCTCGTCCCCCTGCTTGACTCCACAGAGAGCCCCAGCTTAGTTATCCCCCCCATCCATTTAAAAATAACTCAGACTTTTGATAATGTGGATTGCTGGGCTGGAATATGGGAAAGCAGTTTGAGTTTTTGAGCAGAGACTTACAGGTGTTGGTATCAGGTTGCTGTAAAACACCGCACAATGGCTTTTGAACAGAACATGCTTTAATTAAAGCAAGCTGGTCTTCCTGCAGAAAGCCTGATCTACCCATGTAATTTAACTATTGAAGCCCTTTCTATTAATTTTTCCTTGACATATAATAATGAACTTTTCTTCTGGCTGACACTTGGTTGTGGATTTTTTTTTCCTTTTGATAAGCCCTGCACACTTCAGAGGTGATTTTGATGCTATTTAATTTACTCCTGCAAAAAACCCTGCGAAGGGATTAGGTCCATGAAGGGACAAGGGGAAGGCCATGCCATGCTGGTCCATGCTGGACCACTGGTATGCTGCAAGGATGCTGCAGCCTGGCCAGGCAGAGGATGCAGGTGGATATGTGGTGGGATGCTCTCCCAGCCCTGGCCCTGCGCTGGCCGAGCTGGGGAAGGTGAGCGCAGCATCAAGTGCTCTCCAGCAAGTCAGTTAACCTCACCGTGCTCATTTTCCCTGTCTATGAGACAGGGAGATACTGCTGAACTCATTCACAGGGCTTTTGCAGACCCTAATATCTCCAAAGCACTCTGCCATTCTCTGGGACTGAGGAAGAGCAAGTATCATTCCTTGTTTCGTCAGAGGGCGAGCGAATGCCAAGGAATTTGGCTGAGAAAATTACAAATGTATGTTCCTAATAACCAGAATCTCAGAGTTTATTGTACAACTGGTTATCCTAATTTAGAGGATGATATTGCTTTTAACTGGCCCCCCCCCCCCAGTTTTCTGCCACTGAATATAAAGAAGCGAAGGGTAATCACTGAAGCAATGATGATTATTGACTGAAAGGTATTTTACAATGTGAGCTCCGTTATGTGGAGCTTAGCAAGCAGCTGCACTGGTGCATTTGAGCTCCTTATTTTGGTATAGGGGCTCTAAAAATACATCAAAATACCAGTGGACTGGCATAGGTGCAAATCCTGACCTGACTGCAGTCGATGGGGGTACCTGGGTGACTCTGGGGGCACATGGACCAGCAAAGTAGGGCTTGATGCCCATGGTTGGTTTTAGGGAAAGCTGTAGGATTAAGCTGGTTTGGAAATTCAGGCTCACCAAACCAAGCCTAAGTTTGGGCTCTTTCTTTCCTGTCTTGTGTGAACTCAAAGGAAAGCTCAGGTGCTGCTCTGCTGCCACATGCCAGTCCTCAACCCCAGCTACATCTTTGGAGTTTTCTGGGCCTGTTCCCATGAGGAAAGACCAAATGCCATGAGAAACATGAGCAGGATTTGGCCCTGAACAGGCAGTGCATACTACTGGATAAACTGAGCCATGGCCATTGTAGTGGTGGGGAAGCGCAGTGAAGGAAAAGTAGCTTCACGGATTCCTAAAATAGAAAGTAAATGTAAATATTTCTACTTTGCATGTCAGATTTCAATCACTTCTCAAAACAACTGAGCTTCTTGATTTAATTAATTATGGCTTCTTTTTTTCCTTTTTTTTTCTTTTTTTTTTTGCTCTGTGTGTGTGTCTTCGGAAAGAGCCAAATGAAAATATCCTCTTTGTTTCCCCTTTGGAACTACTGGAGCTTTCCTCGAGTTTTAACTCTTCCACCACCCCAACACCCCTAGCCTTCGTTTTTCTGTGATCGTCTTATCGCTGCTGTCCCATGGCAAGCCCCAAAGCCTGGAACATTTTGTAACGACTATGTGACAAATTGTTGGGCTTTTATTCAGGTTGGACATCTTTTGCCAGGATTGCTTGTTGTTTTTTCTGTTTGGCTGTGTCATGGGACCAAAGGTGGCTGCTTTTGTGCAGCATGTCAAATCTGGTTAACATGCAGCCATTTATCTTTAAAACCCACTCCTGCACAATGGCAGGGGTGTATTGGGCCACTTGTATGGGCTCCAAGCATAAAATATATATATATATACTAAATTTTTTCTGTGCCATCCTCTCTATATGTGTGGATGCACCTCGGGCTGAGGCACTGCAGTGAGCAGGTCATGCAGCAGACAGGATGTTTCATAATTTTGGGAACCTTTTAGAGACAAATTGTACAGGGCAAGTGTAGTGTAACTGAACTGCTGGTTGCCCAGTGAAGTGTAGAAAATCAGATACAGCACAGCCTGAAAGAATGAAACGAGAATTCATATCTATGTATGTACACGGTACTTTATAAACAATTCATATACAGAGAAAAACACATTTATTCTCTTTTTCTTTGCTTATGTTTGAGGATTGTGCATGGGGTGTGTGTGTATAAATGTGTTTATGTGCATGGTATATATTCATACAAATAATATGCCACGGGATATGGGAATAGTCGTATGTGTGATGCATTTATATGCATAAGTGGTAGGTTTGCAGGTTAATGCCTGCTTGACTCTGTGTGTGTGTGTGTGTCAATGATGGAAAGGTGCTCAGCACGATGAAAAGATGAATTATCCTAGAAATGAAATAAAAAAAAGCTCCAAACTTCCACAGCAAAGTTTGCAGCTTTGGCTGCTTTTCCAATATTTAAGTCAGGCAGAAACGCTTCTGATTAACATGATTTCCTTATAGATACGGCAATAATTATCAAATAGAGAAGCTGAGAAAGAAATGGGAAAGTTTGATTCATCAGGAAAATGAGGGCTGGCTGCTAAGTCTTGGTGCCTTTTTGCAGTTGAAGCATTTGAGATAGCGGGACTCAATGTTTTTTTAATGATTTGCTGTGTTGTGTAATAATTATACATATAGTGCAGTGAGGTTACTTGGAGGAACACCGCACTATGTATGGGGGTTTTTTTGAGCAAAGGACCCAGGAGATTGCTTTTCACTTTGAAAACAATCCCTAATATCAGGAAAATGCTCTGTTTGTTTATGCGTACATAATGCAAGTTTGTCCGCCTGGGAACTGCAGCAAATGGGAGAAGTATGCATGGATTTCACAGGTAACAGGATTACGTGGGCACATAATTGATCCATTTGGAGAAAAAAATGACAGTGCTCTAAAGATGCCTAGGCTTTGGAGATGGAGTTTATGAAACAGGCATTTGTAAATTCAAAGGAATCAATATGTCAATTTTATTACATCTCAGGACCAGCTGGGCATTAAAGGAGCAGTAGCCTTTTTAAAATTGCAGCTGCGTATTCTTGCATTGTGTACCTTTCTTAAAAGGCTTTGAATTTCAGAAAATGTACTTTTAGCAGCGCTTTGCACCTTTTCAGTGACCGGTTTGCATGGACCAAAAAAAAAAAAGGACACAAAACATTACATTGTGTTAGTTTTCCTCTTAAGCCTCGATTGGTAAAAACTGCCAGGCTTCAATTATACCGTGCAAAATTCTTACTAATAAATATACACATGGATGGAGGCGAATGCCTGTTCCTATCCTGAAGGTTGAAAAAAATATTTGAGGTTTTACACTGAGGGCTCAGAACATGTTGCAGGGGCAGCTTTATAACACGACATACCTGAAAGCATCCATTAAATACCGCACGTGAAATATGGTCTGAATCATTGTAAGATGATATCTTCTCTTCCTTCCCAGTAGAGTTTAAACCCCCAGATGATTAAACTTAGTGAAAAGCTTAGTTTTTTTCCAAAGGACATCAGTCTTCAGCTGTCCAGATTTGGAAATGCAACTTTACATACAAATTCATAACGTGCAGCATGGAGGGAGATGTTGAATGGAATTTGGGTTGCGGTGCTGCTTGGTGTCCATAGGCTCTCATGGCTACCCCAAAGAGGTTCTAAATCCCAAAGCTGCATTCTCAAGGAATTGATAGTTTTGCCTTTGGAGAGTAGGTTATGCAAGGAACAATTGTGGCTTTACAGAATGCGTTGCACACTCCTCTACCTGAAAAGCATTTGAGTGAAGGCTGTGATGGTAAAATCCATGCATGTCTCAGACTTTCAGTAGATATCATGCTGTCTTCTCTCCTCTTCTTGCTGCTGATGTTGCTGTGGACCCGATGGCTGTAGCTGCTCTGCAACTCCAAAGGGATTATTAACAGTGCCAAAGAAATCCCTGGGTTACCAGTCTCTGGAAAACACTAGTGCTTCCACTAGTGAAATACACTTTAAAATATTTGGATTTTGGAATCCAAAGGAAGAGGTACCTATGATCGATAATCACTGCTCCCTGAAACTTCTCTGCCTTCTGAGTTTCTCCTTTATTGTGATCCTCTCTGATCTTCTATAATGTTCCTCCATCTCCTTTTGCACAGTTTCTTTTCCTTTGAGCTTACACTTTTCAGGCCAGCCTGGCTACAGACAAGGTCTCTGTATGGTGTTCCAACCTGCACAGTAATTCTACTTTTCTTGCTTTGAGGATCTCTGCTTTCCACAAGGTATGGTTACAGTCTTTCTCCAGCAGTCTGCTAACATTTAACCATGTAAATGTAAATTAACTTATGTGGGATCATACCATAAATGGGCTTATTATCATCAGAGAATCACAGGTTCATTGAATAGTTTGGGTTGGAAGGAGCTGCAAAGATCATCTAGTTCTAGCAATGTATAAAGTAGGTAGAGCATTGTACATATATGTATTCTACTATAGATCCATCTCCCCTCAACAGAAGTATGAAGTGACTATGAAAGAATAAAATGCCAAGTTTTCCCTGGAAGAGTATGGAAAAGTAGACACAAACAATAGCAGCTGGTTAGCAATGTTTTCTGGTCATAGACTTAGCATGGATTAAAACTTCATTGCGCCATGATGTACCTTTAAAGCATTTTAAAAAATATTCGTGCACTAAAGAAGACATGGAAAAAGAGGTTCACAGTGTTCTCATAGAAAGTTTTGGCATCGTAGAAAATACAGATGACCTTCTGCCAAGCAGTGATTCTCAGAACTGATATGAGTACATAGAAACTGTGTAGACAGAAACTATACAAACTCAATAGATAGGAGTTTATTTAACTTTATTAAAGTATTAAACTTTAGAAGCAAGACTTCCTTTCAGTGTAGCTTTGCTTGCATGCTTGGGTGTAAAAGGTGTGATGCTGGACAGGGGTTGGAGAAACCTGCTCTAGTGGAAGGTGTTCCTGCCCATGGCAGGGGTTTGGAACTGGATGATCTTTAAGGTCCAACCCAAACCATTGAGTGATTCTGTGTACACACTTTGTTCATCTCAGCAGCCTCCACCAGAGCTGTCCACACAAGCCTTAGTTGTAACTATTCTAAACTCTCACTTTCCAAGCCCCACTGCAATCTTCACTCAAAAGATGTCATCCTTTTCCGTGCTTGCTAGATGAGAGTAAACGGAGGTAGGAAGAGTTGAAAGGACTTGGTCAAGGCCTCCCAGCTGGAGGCAGCTGGAACTGAAAACCTAAAACAAATAAAAACAATCATATTAGAATCCTGGTTACCTCTGCACAGTCCCAGAGCCACACTGTGGGTGGGCAGCCTTTACATTTTGCCCACTCTTTGAACCTAACTCCAGAAGCAGAACAAGTCTTCCCACCAACAGGCTGCAAAAATGGCAAAACGCAACCCTGCCGCCGACCTGATTGATGGTCCTTCCACTGAGATCATAACAGCTTCTTCAGAGACTTTTACAGTCTCAGTAGAAGTGCGGGAGGCACTGCCAATATCCGCAGATCATTGGCATGATAGACCGTAACGGCTTCTTCGGAGCCGTTCCGGTCTATCGTGTCAATGCGTACTTAGGGAGTCCTCAATGCATGGATCATTGACACGGCACTACATAACGGCTCCTTAGAAGCCATTACTGGGTATCAAGTCAATGCATACTTAGGGAGCCCTTAATGCACGGACCCACGCAAGTTGACTTGCTCTGAATACTAACAATCCTGGGGAAGAGTAGTTACTGCCTATGCCACGGAGGGGGATTATTAATACCTGCCTGCCACAGCCTGGCTCATGTTCTGTGCTCCCGATGATCTTCCTGGGAGAGGTGAGGCCACTCCTGGGTTGGAGCACTGCACGGGAGAGCCTGAAATCACTGAACTTTCGCTCCTCTGCTGGCATCTTTTTATTTCATAAAATATGCACAAAGCAGAAACGCTCTCAATTTGAGATGGGAGAGCCAAGAGGCAGCCCGGGATGAAACATTTAAAGTTAACGCCTTGAGAATAAGCGGTTGCAGTGGGAATGCTGGCAGACCCTTATGCACGGAGCGAAAGTTCTGTGGATTTTGCTCCTCTCAACTACTTCGCTGTAGTTATCAAATATTCCATGTATTTACGATGACCCTTGCAAGACGCTTAGCATCAAGCTGGCAAAAATGACCCTCTAGGAGGAGAATTGTTAAATATCCCATCATCCAGCGAGCAGTTTGTCTTGGATTTGTTGACCCGGTCTCTGGGGAACATCAGCTGAGACTTCCCAAATCATCACTGCGCCTCTGCTTTGACCTGCAAAGGCGCATCCCCTTCCTTTGGTTTCCCCCAGACAAGAGATCTCCGTACCGAGTTAAAAATGCTTCTAGTTTGCTGTTGTTGATATTTTTCTTTTGTGTTCTGCTTGCTGACTGACATCTGCTATCATGCTAAGCAGGTGTTCCTGTGTAAACGAACGTGCCCTGTTTGTGTTTCGCCATCCTCGCTACTGCGCACCCAAATGAGCAGCATGATTAAGAATCCTGTAAATTTTTGAAAGGAAACGGATGGCTGCCCTACTAGAACATAATTACACCGTTCCAACATCCGCAGCTCACTGCTGCAGCCGAGTTGGAGAACAGCAGAAATTAATAATATATAATAGCATCATTCTCGTAATTTATAAATGAAATAAAGTAGAGAGGAGATTCTGCTGATATGCATTTTCTTCTTAATTCTGCAAGACAAAGTATAGATTAGAATTTTACTGGGGTGAAACCTGGCCAGCAATATCACACTAGTTGCAAGTGTAGGGCCTGATTCATGAGAGGGATTTTGCTTAGGGAAAAAAGCTAATATCTTTTATTGGACTAGAGGAAAAAAATGAGTATACAAAACCCTCTAAAGGGAGCCTCAGATGCAAGGAGGCCAGGAAACCCCCACAGATCCTCTACCCACTTTTTAGTTTAATTCATTTTTAGGTACTGCAGGAAGAGTTTGCTGCATGGTGCAATATTTTTTCCCTGGCTAACATAACATGCTATCATAGGTCACCCCCTAGGAGAGTAGAGAGGATTAATCAGCTAAAGATGTTGTCTAATCTCCTATTTTTGTTGAAAAACAGTGATGTTTTCAAAAACAATATTTTGAGCTCCAGAGATGTGCCACAAGGAGCTATACTGCGAATCCCTGCTCAAGTCAAGCCTTGGTGTTGGTGCTCTAATCTCGCCTCTCAACCCTTGCTTAAAAAAAAAGATACAACTTTCTGAAGACAAAGACGTATTATTTATAAAAACTAGGCCATATGACTTTTATTTTTTCCACTGCATGTTAAGTGCCTTTTTATTTTACTTCTGTAGCTGCCCAGATATGCTTGTCTGAGTGATGGCCCAGCTGAGTTCTACTCTTTCTGGGGTAAATGGGAGAGCTACCAAAACCCCACAACAGTGTTTACTTACAGATTAACTGGGGACATTTTTATAAATTTTGACACTGCAAAACTCTAAAGAATGATAACTGCTTTGATGGGAAAGGTCAGCATGGATTCCCCAAGTTTAATGCAGCCAACACAAATGTACACAGAAATATTTATTTTAAACTAAAGGATATGTTTGAGTCTTATTCTTCTAAAGGGCCTCCTTAATAATTTGTTTCTGAGGAAATATGTGCATATACAGATTTATTTCATTAACAGGTATTTATTTAAGTGGGCTGCACTGTATTTAAATCTCTGAATAGTTTCCATTACTTCCTCAGCTCACTTACTTCAAGTTGACTAATTTTAATAAGGCTAAGGTGCCTAGGGTCTTATTGAGTGTTCAGTTTGATCAATATGGCTAAATTAAAATAGTGCAAAATATAAGCAAATGTACTCTAACAACTCAGTGAAAAATGTGGAGTGCACCAAACATTGATTAGTGTTCCACAGACATTAATTTGTTGTTTTAAGTACACTAATGCTGCTCAGAAGCTGCGTCTACCTCAGACACACCATCTACCCCTGTGCAGCCCTTTTGGCTCTCATGGCATTGCTCTCAGCCACAGATGGAATTTGGCTCTGGATCATGCAGAAAACAGCTCTGCACAGCCTGGGCTCACCAAACCCAGCCCATTCCAGGAGGAATAGCATTCCTGCACCACTCGCAGAGAAAGCTTGGATCACACCTAAGGGAAGCAGAAGGAGGACGGGTCTGATTATTTGCACGAGTGGAGACTGTTTAATAATCATATTCATTATGAATTTGGGGCCATACATCAATTCTATACGTGCAGTTTTAAGACAGGCACAGATTCTTAGGGAAGTGGTTCTACGTGCAAGAAGGTATTTGTTTTTGCCCTCCTGTAACACCACAATATTATTGTCATGAAAGATTAATGTCAACCCCCACCTGGTATTAAATTGCTTTTGGTAGCCCTTGCGTTCATGTCTTTCTGCACAAGACAAAACCACTTTTAAAGTAACTACATACATCCTCAAGTCGAATTACTGTTATTACTGGGTTACATTTTATTTTTCATGTGCTCTAGTTGTTGTGGTAGGTATTTTTTCCCATGGATATGATGTTCAGAGCCAGGATATGGGATCAGGAACTTAATTTTAGGGCAGAAAAAAAGGCATACTTTAGAAAATAGGGTGTTATCATAGTCTTGTCGATAGATGTTATACATGTTAATTATATGATCCCTTTTTCATACTCCAACAAAAGGCTGAGTTTTCCACATACTAAAAATAATTTGTTTTCCTTTCTCATTCCCCTCCTTTTTCTTGGTTAGCAAAAGCCTGAGATTATCATTCTTTGACATCTAACACTTGCACTGAGTTTTTAATGATTTTTGAAAATACAATAACCACTCCTTAATGATTACACTTTCATATAATTTTAAACAGTTTCTGATATCTTTCTTGGTTTTCCAGTAGTTTTTCCTTCTACCTGTAGTGTGATCTTTCTGCTTGTCTTTAATCTCCCTGTTAAGTGATATTTGCTCTAACAGTTCTTTCTTTCCTGGATACCATCTTGTCCTACAAGGCCAAAAAATAATTTCACAAGAGCAGAAGCTTGTTTCATGGAAGGTAAATCAGCAAAGAAAAAATGAAAGAAAGAGAAAAAGAAAAATACAGGACATAGTTCATGTCTTAGGAAAAAAAAAAAGGAGCTCAAAACCAAATGTAGTCACACTTAGAAGTAATTGTGTGAAGATGAAGTCAAATATGAAAAGCATTTCTCTAGTTTAAACTGCCCAAATAGAGCTACAAACAGGAGAAACATTTGAAGTTCCCCCCTTTAAAAAAAAAAAAAAAAAATCTAGAGCTTTAGCTTCTTAACCTTCCACACGACAAATAGAGCACACTGTGCAAAAACAATTTGTGAGTCTTTTAACAAACATCTCAAGTGAGGAGAGCAGCCCAAGTGCAGAAGAATTGACTTTTCATTTGTAGCTATGCCAAAAAAATTGCTTAGGGTTTGTTGCTGTTGTTGTTGTTGTTTAGCTTTGGTATGTGACAATCTTGATTTATTCCAGCATTTTACATGTTTGGAGTTTTTAATATCAAAGGTATTGCTCTCTGTAAACAAGTGTAAGTTTACCAAGGCAGCTTCACTTACACTCTTCCCTTGTAATCAGATGTGAAAATTACACCCTCCCTTTTGGCTACATGATAATTACACATTTCAACATACAAAGGATTGTCTCTGTTTCAGTTGCTGGGATGAAACAGTGAAGGCACTTGGGAAAATATATTATTATTTTAAAGATCAGTGCCATAGCTGTTTTTAGTAAAAGTGAAGTTTGTAATCACAACGATGATCAAGATACTTTGATATTTACATATACACACATATATATGTATGAGAGAGAGAGAGAGCAGTTAAAAGTAAAATTAAATGAAGTTACAGGAGCACAGAAGGTGAAACAGCCCATGTGCCCAAGGCCAGCAAACAACCTTCTCCCTGCTTAAATCTCACCAAAGCTCTATCTTGAGGGTGAATTTTACCCCAAAACCATAATTTATTTGCAAAGTTTAACGAAGTTTTTCTGGCTTTGTCTTGCTTTTCTCCTCCTTCTTTCTCCTGGCTTTCCTATTTCACTCACTTAAAAGCTTAGTCTGAATTTCTTGTGCATCTATCAATTTCCTTGCAAATGCTGGGTTGCAGAAAGAATTCAGAATTAAGCATTGCTCGGAAAGAGCTGTGGGAAAAAAATTACATATGCAGCAAAACATGTTAGAGTTGTGTTTTGACAGTTTCATGACCAAGCCAAAAAATATACGTTTTTTTTTTTGTACCTGGCGCAGTTTCACAAAAATGTCCCCTCAGGGAATAGTCATTTTTTGTCAGAATCAACTGTTTATTTACTTAAAAATCTAAAAGTTTTGCCTTGCATTAGAATCAGAGTTGCTGAAGGTTAAAGTGCAAAATCAGCTCGCTGTGTTGCCTTCGGTGTAAAAGCATGGTTTGTGTCACAAGAGAGGGATAAAAGCATTAGCAGGGACACAGGATGGAATAAAAACGGGACACACATTAAAAATGGGGAAGGGGAGGTTTGTGGGTCTCTTGCTGTGCATCTCCAGCTGAGCCCTGGTCTGATGGCAATTTCTGGGTGACCACCTGGAGCTGCCACCACTGTGACTGAGCTGGTGACAGTGGTTCAGGGTGGACACCATGGCTTTATCCAGCTCAGCCAAAGCCTGGCAGGGTTTATATGGTGACAGCAGTGTTGTGAGCCTTGCAGTTGTCCATGGAGATGTTGGTGGTAGGCAGGACATTGAGTGTTGTTCCTCCTTGCTGGGTGTGAGGGCTCAGGAGGGACACAGGGCCTTCCCACCAGGATAGTGCAGGCTGTTGGAAGAAATAACCCAGGGCTGAGCTTTGTCCTGCTCCAATGGTGCTGCCTGTCCAGTTTCTGTGTCCAAACACAACCTAAATGTCCTACAAATGTAGAGTGTGAGGCTGGGGGAGCCCAGAGTGGGGCTGCAGCTGCCCTGCCTACAGAGGTATCTCCCATCTCACTCACATTAATTCAGGCCATACAGGCATGCCTGGGAAAGAACCCCAGATCATAAACAGCTCCTGACATCCCAGGAATATCTGAAAATTTAGTGACTTTTAAATCCATGTAATTGTACCAGTAAAGAAGAATTTAGTCTCCCACCCTGAAGGTTTTTTCCCCAGGGTAAAACTTGGTGTTCACAGCTGAGAGATTATTTCTCTTTCATTCTTGCTTTTATCTCTATAAACACATAAACAATTAATACTTTTTGCCTATATTAGTTGATAAGAGTGCAGATTAACAGAAATGCACTGTGTCAGATGCACTTTTGCCTATATAGTTCCCTCGACTGCAGCTGCAAACTGTTGGGGCTGGCAGGCTGACCTCTCACACTGGCTGCCAGCCATGGTCAGTGAAGGATTTTGAAACAGTTTTTTTACTAGGATTTTTAACATAACTATTTATTTGGGGAAGCAATTTGCATCGGGGGGAAAAAAACCAACCCAAATGTAAATACAGATTTCCCCAGGAGATTAAAAGTAGTCCAAAACTAATAGCCTAATTTAATTCACATAACGATCATCACAAAATATATCCAAGGGGTCTAATCCTGCCCTCATGGTCTCTTTCTGAAGTCAGGGACTCAATATACCTGTCTGGATTTGAGTTTACCCTTCATATCCCACTTACAGCAGGGGAGCAGCTTTTGTCTCTATGGTGAATAATATTTTGCAAATTAGACTTCACTTAAAAAAAAAAAAAAAAAAAAGGCAATATATAAGGTGGGGAGGGAATCTCTCCTGACTCACACTCATGGGGCGGAGGTCACAGCCGGAGCTGCTCTGGTAGGAAAGAATCGAGCATCATACCAAAAAATAACATGAAAACCGTGAGTCAAACTGAGGAAAAGGGAGTTATTCACAGATAAGGACAATTCTTCATCCTGACCAAGCATTAT
Organism: Entomyzon cyanotis; assembly: GCA_024500445.1. Lineage (NCBI taxonomy): Eukaryota > Metazoa > Chordata > Aves > Passeriformes > Meliphagidae > Entomyzon > Entomyzon cyanotis. The sequence continues at coordinate 3,344,834 of JAKEPQ010001026.1, forward strand.
CATTAGCGTGGCAGTTAAAGGTGTTCCTCCAGCCTCCTTAACTTTGCATTTGTCCCCTTGGATTTATTTCTTGTTCCTTTTTCCTGCCCATCTCCGAGGCTGTGTGTTTCCCCAGCCTGACAAGGCAATACCCGATCCACAGGGTTTTCACTGGTCCAAAACATGCAGGACTGAGCCCAAAGTGGTTCTGTGGTGGGATGAGGGACTGTCAGGCGTGGAGAAGTGAGGGGAGGTCTCCCTGTACCCCCAGCTCCTCCCTGGGCTCTTTGGGAAGAGTTCTGTTCAAACTTCCCAAAAGTCAGATTGTCTTTTGCATCTGTATTTATGTTGAGTGTGGGATCTGGAAGCCCAGGAAATGTGCATATGGCTGTACCATGTACCTTCTGAGATGACGGAAAAGCATATTGCTTATTTCCACAACAACGAGCTAGGAAATATTTACAGTGACCCTGCTACGCTACCTGGGGAATTTCTCCCCAGGTGACGGAATGAAGAAACATCTGATTTGTTTTTCCCCAAAGCAAATTAAAAATAACCCCAAAAAAACTCCCCAGTAAACCAAAGTTGTTAGTCAGGGCAGAGACACCTCTTCCACCAGCACACAGATATGATATAGCTTTAATTTGTATTCATCTTGTCCACTGGGGCTAGAAGATGGAGGAGCTATTATGAAACCTTTTTTTTTTTTTTTTTTTTTGAATTTGCTTTATTCACTGTTTACTATGCCGGGCTGACATGATATGATTTGTGCATTGCAGGGTCACAACAAGCTACTTGCAGGACAATTTGCTGAATCAAGAGGGTGATTGTGTCTGGTGCCAGTCAGTCGCAATTAGGGCCAGGATCAGGGAGGCCCAGAGCTTGTGTATCGTCTTGGGCAAACCTCATAGAAATCAGCTCACCTGAAACTAATTGTCACAACAGAGACCTTATGCAAATGAGCCCTAGGGTTAGCGTGGGAAAAGAAAAACTGTCGCAAAGATAGGTGACCTGCTGAGCAGGGGGTCTGTTGCTGGGGAAATCTTTGTTCAATGAGTTAAAAAAATGTTCGCATTGTTCCAAATCCAAGAAAAACGTAGCAGATCCTCTCCCTAAGAAAGCGTGGCGAGCACACTCATCTGAAAGTCCAATAAAGTGGCAGCCAGCTTTCGAGCCGGTAATAAATTGGAAGTCTTTATTCTTTATAAGGGCTGCAGAAGGAAAATGATTTTCCTTTGCAAAGGGGCCTTTAAAGTTTAGCTGCTCACAGTGAGCAGGCGCTTAAAACTTCACTGCCTGCCTAACCTGTTGGATCCCAGCGGATTTCCCGACCTGAGGTTTTAGCAGCTGGAAAAAAACATCCCTCTGGCTCCTGGGGCTGCTTTTTGGAAGGTCTGGCTCTCGCACCGCAGCAAGACATTGGGTGTGGAGGGCAGGAACAAACCGGGGAGCAGATTCGAGGAGATTCTCCTGTAGAAGTCTCCGGGGATCTGCAAACTCTCCAACTTTGAAAACCTCTTCTCTCAATGCCTTCCCACCAGGGAGAGGGGCAGGTTTGAGTGTTGGAAACTTGCTCGTGAATTAAGCACATTTAGCAACAGAATCACTGATGTCTGCACGCGAAAACGGCTGTTTCTGACATGCTTCCCCTCTCCCTTTTTCTCCTCTGCCTCCAGCCCAGGCAGAGAAAAGCATAATTTTCAGTGAGCGCATTACACAACATTTGTCTTGTTCACTCCTTCCTCTTTAACAATTTTTATGGGGGTTGCTCAACACGTTCTAAAATAGGACTGGAGACGATATAATAAAGTGCTGAACCGATGATATACGCGGCAGTTTATGCTGTCAATGGCAAATTCAAAAGAAAGGGATGCAACGCGCTCCAAGTGAAGAAATGCAAGCCCGTGCCCTATAAGCACAGAGTGAGAGGCAGCCAGGGTATTTTTGCACGTAAGGCTTTTCCAAAGAGGTTGACGGGGACAGAGGCGAGATTAATTGCACTAAGAGATACTGGACAAATTTCAGAGCCACGAGCGGCTTCGCGCTATCATCGAAGGCAAAAGAATAGTTATTTTGTTTGGTTAATAATTAGAGCTGTGCTTTCGACGGGGCTGCTTTAAAGGGGTGAAATGTATATCAGACCAGCAAGTTCGGAAATTAACTTCCTACTCACCAAACATCATGAAATAAGGATGGCTTAAAAGAAATGCAGATTAATCACCAACTTTTTTTTTTTTTATCTCTTTTGTCCCTTTACCACTGTCTGAAATAATTTCCACAAATAGGAGACGTTTCACAGTGGGTATGAAGTGCTCAGCTTTCACTCATCAAACTTTAATCGGAACTGCATTTTAGTTTTTGAATAAAGAACACTTAAAAAATTTAGATGCAAATTATTTTGCATTATTCATGCTCTAAGTGTCCTTGTAGATTTAAACACTTCTGAGGCCACCTTGATTCAAGTAATTACCTAGGCCCTCACTGCTCCATCATGAATAAGGTATTTTGTACAAGTAAAGTATGCACCCGATGAGCTTTTAAAGTGGCTTTACACTGAACTTGTGTATTGCTTCTCCTGCATGAGTGATTCGAACATGCGTCGCAATCTGTCTCAGGTGGGAAATCCTGGCAGAGCATCCATGAGTGACGGAAGGAAGCCTACCAGCCTCGGCAAGCACTATTTCTTTGTCTTCGCAGAAGAATCTCAAAGTGATTCTCTCACTCGAGTCTTGTGGCTCCTCTTGAAAGTCTGAGGGAGCAATAGCTGCTAGGAGGGAGAGAAATGACAGTCATTTTTCGGTTAACTCTTCATTCCCCGCCCCGGCGCCCCTCCGCCTGCTGCCTGTGCTCAGTCACTTAAGGCATTCGCAGAAGATAATATAAGTCTTTCTACTTTTATGTAGCATTGTACATCTGCCTCCCCATCTGTCCGCTCAGCCTCCCTCCCCTACCAGCTCTAGGTACCACCTGAGCGGGATTTTTCACACAATGAAGCCAGCCCAGCCCCGAGCAGCCTGCCTGGGAGCTGCTCCCAACAAAATTGGCTGTGGGAGGGCAGGCTAAACCTGCATCTACACAGATATTGCCAGCAAAATGAGCTCGCAAGAGTTAAATTTAATTGGCTGAATCTCATAGTTGGCGTTTGTTGCAAAGTGCCCATAGTTTTTTTTTTTTTTTTTTCTTTTCCAGCTACATTGCTTTGAAGAATTATAGGAATTTTATGATGTGCTATTGGAGTTCCACTGGCAGAGATTACAGTAAAGGGGTTAAAGTTGGTTTACGTTAAAAAAAATTATGCAGAAACCAATAAAAATAAACACACTCCAGTAGACTAAACTTGCTGGGCTTTTAGTTTTAGCTTAACAATAGAAGTTTAGACGACATCCAACATTGCAGCTTTTAGAAAATTAGTTGACACTCACAGTTGATCATCTTTACTACACAGCGGTATAATTAATATTTAAACATTCTAATAATGCAGCTTGCTTTGCATGCACTTTTCAGCCCCACCACAATATATTTTATCAGGAATACTGCTAGCTTTTTCTTAGGTAATGTCATTTTTAAAAGTTATATTTAAAATAGGTTATTGGCTTCTTGCTCAGTGCAAAAGAAATATCAATAGGCCAATAGACAGGTTTCATATGTCAGTTTGTGATTAAAGCGTGTCTTTACTGAAGACAATAGAAAATATATAAGGGGCTACTTCATTGCCATCATCATAAAATAAATATACCCAGAGACTATTGGTTTAGTTTGAGTTGGTCATCTTTCTTCATGCTTTCTATAATAAGAGGAACTTTTAATATCTCAATGCAGTGCAAAATGAGGCAGTGCCCCACAGATCTGTGAAATACTGCACCTCTGACACCCACTCACTTACAGCCACAGAGCCTTTAATAAAGAAGTCAGGCAAGTAAAAAGAAAAACCAACCTGGGAGTTTTCACTTGAGTGTTCTCAGGGTTAAGGCTTCTGTCTGCCTGGCAGTTGAGTAAAATGATGAGAAATGGTCAAAATGAGAAAGGACTGTGCTGGTTTATTTACTTAAGAGAGCTCTTTCCTCCTCAGGCGTGGTGGGGAGGAAAAGTTGTTTCAGGTGCTTTGCTCATCAGCTTAATCTACCTGATTAGTGCAAGGTGCCCTTTATTCCTGGAGTTGTAACTTCTGCCAAGGCAGGCTGCTCTTCTCTGAACTGAACTGGACTCTTCCAGAGCTTTCTCCTGGAGTATTTCACACCCATAGGTCCTGCTGATGCCAGCCAGAAGGTTGGTGTTGCTTGGCTATTATTAACCACTGTGGATGAGTGGGCATCACTGGCAAAAGCAACCACTTGGCTGATCCAAGGAAAATAAAAAAATATATATACTTGCAGACCATACATCCCGATTCTGGCTGCTGTGCGATGCAAGGAGGATCTTCTGCATTTCCCAGCTTGAAAAAGCATCCTGCAAAATGAGCTCCTGGTATAGCTTCTGGCCTTGCAGGTATTTAGAGAGGTGTGTTTTTCCCAGGAGATGAGTTTTGTTAGGCAGGGTTGCAGTGGGTTGCCAAGGTGCCTGAAGCTCAGCTGAGAACCCAGCCCTGGGTTTTGTCACGTTTCATTGCAAGTTTGAAAGCAGGCCTATTTCTATTAATACTGTTAATAAGAGACATATGTTTTGTCAAGCAAAACCACCCTTTCATTAAAACGGAGCATAATTTCATGCTTTTTTTTTTTTTTTTTTACATTTATGCAAAAATAGCCATTTCCCCAACATGTCCCAAAAAACCAAGTTGGAGAGTGTGTGCGCAAAATTTTACCAAGCCACAAATATTCCCATGCCAAATACCACTAAACGCAAACTCTCAGCTCCTCACCGCTTTAAGCCAGTCCTAGGGCCTCAGCCTAATTGCCTGGGAGGCAATGGGAGTTTTTAATTTACTTAAAAGTAGCAGCGATGGGCTTTAAATGTTTTGTGTGTGCAGCGACCGTATGACTGACGCCACGAGATCCATAGCATGTGTGAAAATGGATTGCATATTGCTGGGAGCTTTCCCTGGGCTCTGCCATGGATCACCCCATGTCACATGTGCCCGCAAAGAATTTGGGGATAGGGTTTGGCTGGGAGGTGTCTCTGGGTGTAAAACAAAGTTGCCTTGTCTTGGAAAAGGGCACGTGGGAGCCGCGGTGCCGCGTGCGCTGCGTCCATCGGGCAGGGGTGGAAGTGGGAGTTTTAAGGAAACAGATAAACAGCACATAGAAATGCCTAAAAACAGGGCCACAACTTCCAGCCTTGCCATGCTGTGACCTGTGTTATGGGTGAGAACTGCCCTGGCTCATGCTTCTCAAATGAAACTAATGCTGTGAGATGCTGCAATAGAGACTTTTGGGGTTGAGTTGGGAGCAAACAGCCTCCCGTGGTCTGGCTTGCTCCTCCTTTATCAGGTTTTGCTCAGGAAGGGAGTTACACACACCTTGGCTGCAAATAACTAGAAGAGCGTGATCTATTTTAAACCTGCTGCTGAGGTGGTAAAGAGGAGATAAGTCGAAACCTAACTGCTATCTTGCTTGTTTGTGTGACAGATATGGCCAGAAATGGGTGAAATTAAAAGCATTTTTCATATGTTAATAACAACTTGGTTGAGGGAAAAACACAGGGAAGGGAGCAGCAAAGTCAAGAGGTTTCTATCCCAAGTATATTCCTCCCATTACCTAAATTATAAGACTCCTTTCCCCAAACTGATATACATATTTTTGCTGTGTCTAAAAGCAAATTCTATAGTAGAGTTTGATTTCAGCGTCAACCTTATGGCAGCCATGTGGGAGTGAGATTATGGGACATGTGGAACAAAAGTCTTCCAGCCAGAGGAGGCCTTCTGAGCATAATGATTCTTATTTAAATCAGTCTATGTTTTATTACTCAGCTGGGGAGGGGAGACGGAAACCAAGGAAAAGAATATTTCTTTAAAACCACCGTCACCTGAATTGCAGATGAAGAGAAATTAAGTAGTTTTCAGCCTGTAGAATGGACAAACATTTTCGTATCGTAATAATAATTTCAAGCAATCCTCAATTTTTATTTTTTGGGGTTTTTTTGAATTTTACATTTAAACTTGTTTTTCCTGTTGGCGTGCCTGCCGATTCATTTGTAAATGTGCTTTAAATTCCTTTGTATATTACAATGAATGCCACCTCTTTAAACGCTCTTAGTAATTTAGCGAACTTCTTTGCCAGTGGGTGAAAGTACAGTATTGTACATGCATAAGAAAAGGTACATTCATTATGCTTCACGTATGAAAAGGTATATTAGGAACGGTTTTGCTTAAAGTGGAGGGGTGAATGGAGGAGCCCCTGATCCATCATAGGGCTTTTGCATGTGTGAGAATGTGTCTCTGTGAGCCCGACGTCCCGAAATGCGGGTTGGGAACCTACCGGCAAATGTGTGCCTGTGAAACCTGAGAAGATTTATAACAAGTAGGTAATCGGTTCAGGCCCATGTGAGGGGAGTGAAAAGCTCACGCTGGGGCTGAGCAGGAGTTTCAGGGGGAGAGAGAGAAAACCTGAGGGTCTGGTTTCTCCCATCTCCCTCCATGGCTGTCATGAGGCTCTGTGCTGTGCTATGGAAAAAGAGTCATGCCAGGCAGAGCTTTGGGATTCTCCCGTGATTTTGAAGCATGGCTTGGTGTTGGGGTTGATGCCTGGAGCTTGCCAGGAAATCCCTTTGTGGTGTGCCCTAGGTGGAGGGACAGAAGTGAGGTGGTCCTGGCAGTCTGGTCTTGCACTCCTTCCCACCTCCTTCCCACAGCTCCTGGCTCTCTCTGCATGAACAGGAAGGTTTAGTTGCTGGTGTTTTTCTTAGTGTGAGAAATACATCCTGTGCTGTGATGAAAGGTAACGGGTGGCTATGGCCAGGCAGGGACAGCATCTCTGAGGAGTGCATGGCCACACTGGGCCAAATCCTGCTCATTGCCTCCCTTTTTTTCTTGGGACCTCTCACTTCAGTAAGGTGAGAGGGATTCAGGCCCTTGGTTTGGCATTTCTGTGAAGAACAACCACAGCCTTGCGGAGACGGTTGGTCAGTTTATGGCCAATGAACATAAAAGCTGAGAGGGTTTCAATGAAACATTCTTCTCCAAACCAGAGGTCATTCATTTTGCACTTACTCCTTTATGTGGTTTCTGAAAGTTTAATTTTAAGGAGAGGATGTGGGTACGCTCTGTTTGTTTTCTTTCTCTTTCCTTCTCTTTCTTTCTTTCTGAGCTCTTTACTTCGAATTAATTTCAGGGAAACGCATGCGAATGCTTTCCAGTGGCATGCCAGCTGTCATTTTTCGATCAGGGTGGGAGGGGGAGCCCAGAGTTTATTTACAAGATGCAATTTTAAGCTTGATTCATTGTAATAAGTGTCACTGTAAGGCAGGCGAAGCAGAGTTAGCTTTCATTAACATTCTTCAATTCTGGAGCCCATCAGGAGGTAGATAAGGTACCACCGGGTCCATCCACCTCCCGGACCACAGGAGGACAATGCCAGGAATGTTTGCAATGTGTTTCTATTTTTGTCACACCTATGTGTGGCCATCCATCTGGTCTTAATCAATCAGTCTCATCCCGGAGCTTTGCTGTTCTCCCAGCTGAAATAATACACTTCTTCAGCGAGAGCTGTGCCTCAAGGAGGGTCACTACTCACCATTCCCCAGACAAGGCATATTAACAAGGCTTACATATTTGTAAACATAGGTAAACCCAGGAGGGGTGGTTGGGAAGGAACATTTTGAAATATGAATATTTTATGAATAAACCACTGTGTTGTTTACTTAGCGATATTACACAGGAAAACTTGATGAAGTACTAGAGGTAAATTTGTTTTAGCAAAAAAACAACAACCTCAACCCCTCAGAAGCACTGAGACAAAGATAAATGATGAAAGAGAGAATGATCCACCATCCTATTCAAGCAGAGGTAGCATATATAAAATATGTTTTTGAAAGAGCAGAGAAGTGGGTGGTGAACACTGCAAAGTGTGCCATTTATTTATTTAGATTGCACATCAGGAGATAAAACAAATGAAAACTCTGACTTGTTAATAATTTACATTTAAGTGGAAAATTCTTACATGCTGTTAAGATACCTCCAAGATCTGACACTGCAAATGCAAATAATTTACATTCTTTGTGTGCACACAACTTCACTTGTCTGGAAGAAGGAAAAAAATTCAAATATGTGTTCAGGGGGCGATGAAAACCAGGAGACATTATAATTATGTTTATTAATTTCGGATGCCTCTTTTGAAGCATTCATGGAGCTGACCTTCCCCATTCATCAGGTGTTCCTGGCTGAGAATCTGCTGGGCCATACCTCCCAACCTAGGAGGTAGGAGATGCAAAGAGGGGGGATTTCTTTTCAATAAGCAGCACTATTACTTCTCCCCCGAACAGCTTATGCAAAAAGTTTTGTGGGGGAGAAAAAAGCCCCAGAAAAAAAAAAAAAGAGAGGAGTGTGCATAACAATAACTACCTCTGTCCCTTCTGTTTTTGTTCTTTTCATGTCAGGGAACTTTTTAGCCGTGCTGCCTGGGTAACTGCTCTGGAAGGTTGGAATATCTCTTGTTGAAGGAGGTTTGTGATTGAGGGCCCTCTGACACAACCTTTTGTTGCTCTGAGGTGTTTGATCCTCTTTCCCTTTCTTCTAAAACCAATCCCATCCCTTTAAAAAATGGATAACCAGCACTTCTTTTGCTTATTGTCAGCTTTTGGAAAGTTACTGTGGGGGGTTGTAGAAGTTTAACTAGTTAACCCCTTGCATCCTGATAGCGGGGCGCTATTAGTCCTCCTCTCTCTCCTCTTCCCGTTTGGGAAATATTTCCATAGCTGTGTCAGGTATGCAAATCCTCTTTATAAGGAGCCATGTGACGGGTTGGCTTGCAGACAGTTTGCTCACTGATCTTTCTTTCCCCTGGAGCTTGCTTGGGAAAACCAGGTTCAGCCAGCAGCTCTGAGCATGAGCAGGGCTGAGCAGTCGGTCCCCAAATCAGGATGGTCGCTACTCAGTCGCGCTGAAATTTCAAAATGAGTCAGAATTTGTAGCTGCTGATTTTCTTCTTTTTCCTTGAACTGAAACTTGTGAGAGTCACCACAGGCGTAGGCTGATCTGATACACTTTTTTTCCCCTCTCTTTGAGAGCAGCTCTGAATAACAAGAATTCACAGAGAGTCGCTCTTCAAAAGTGTGCGGCCAAATCTGAAAGTAACAAAGGAAGAACACCTTAAAATGAGATATGTAATAAGGACGCTTGCTCAGAGCCTTGAGATTAAAAATGAGACTGTTTTTTGGTTTGTTTTTTTTCAAAGGGAAGGGACACAACCCAAGCTATAGGAAAGAAAAGCAGCTTAAATGGATTATTTAGCAAAAAGCAACTTCTAGCTCCTAGATAGTGACCTACATTCTGCACACAATGATGATGTTTTACGGTGGTGATAGGGTTAATAACCTAACATCATTCATGTAGTGTTTTTTGAAAATTGAATTTTACTGCTACAAAGTAAATGTAACAGCCCTCTGGAGACAATATTACAGGCACTTTATTGTTTGCTAAGCTGATGTCATCTTTCTACGGACTGACTTTAAAACAAAGGCAGAACATTTATTACAAATATCACTGTGTGAAAGGAAATCTACTGAAATATTGTTTAGAAGGTGGACTGATAAAAATGTATTAATACTTGGCTTTGATTATCTGCAAAGTTATGCCTGTGGAATGCTTTCTCGCGTGATCTCTGCTCAGCAGAAATGTTCATCTTGGATATTGCACCTACTTTTATTTTAATGTTATCCATCTCTGAGCATGTGTTACTTTTAAAATGTGTTTTATAATATACTCTACAGCTCATTTATAACTCTTCTCAGTTTCTTTGTAAGAATGTAAATGAGGTTTTGATCAAAACCTAAAATATTTCCCTTCAAAGCATTTTCATGTAAACAGGGCCATGTACTCCTTGCTGAAATCACTGCAATTCTCACGTGAATAAAACCAACGAGACTTGGCCCTCTCTTAAAGTCATGCTTTGGCTCTGATCTGCCTTCTGCTGTGACCTTAACCAGTGTCCGCAGCCCCTGCAGGCTATGGACCCATTAAGATCAGTATTTTCCAACCTGGAACCCTGGGCAGGTGCCAACAGCACCATCTCCCAGCATGGCAAATATGCTGGAGACTGAAGATTCAGTGCCTACAAGTGAAGTTATACTCCTTGGAGAACCACACCATATGTTTCTATATGCAGTATTAGTGAAATGACCAGGTCTGAAAATTTTAAGCTGGTTGTAGATGACCCTGAACTTTGAGTTTTATCATTCCCATGCACCTTCTTTAAGTAGGTTTCAAGCGAGCAAAATACATTTGTCCCTTTTGAGAAGAGCAAACGATTCATTTGCAAATAATTTAATATCCATTAAAGTTTAAATTTCCTTTGTTTACTCGCTTGCAGAGTGAATCAATGACCATTGCAAAGTAATAAGTACAGTGAGGGAAAACACATTTTTCCTGTATCACAGTGCCACTATTGTGGCTTTTGCAGGTGAAGCATAAAAGGATGTGAACAGCTTTATGAGGACGGGTGTCTAAGCAACTGATTAGCTCATCTCTGTAGAAGGAAGACTTCAAGAGAAGTGTAGGAAAGACGGACAAATTTAGAAAGTGAGTAGTGGAGTTAGCAGTAAAACTAGTAACTTAGTAGGAGTCTGTGATATTAGTATCACTTCTGCAGTCTGTGTACTTGTAATGCCCTTTGCAAAGGTGGACATCTACCTACGCTCCCCAGCAGGAATTTATATTCATAACCCCCTTGTTATATATTTAATGCTGACAGGTTGTGGCAGCTTCTATCAGTGGGATTAAAACTGGCAATCAGATGATAACAGTTTACTTTTAATATCCTCAGAGCAAAGTTTTCAGATTGCCAACAATTATCAAAGGGTGTCTTGCCTGGTTCATTAATGCTAATGTTCTTAGATGTTTGAATGCGATTTTGCATGTCAAGCCAATCTCCCTGGCATACCTCTGGACATCCTTTGACTGGGGCTGTGTGGCATTTTTCGTTTGATCTTTGGGGTTGCTCAGATAAATTTAATCCTGACATAAGCAATACTCATTCTGACATCAGTAGGATCTGCTCATAGGTAGAGCAGGGACAGCAGGCTCTGTCAGAATGTTGGAAAGAAGTTCTAGTATTTAAAAATATAATTAAGAGCAGACTATTAACCTTTGGCTTAACCCAGAAGTGGAGGTTTGTCTTAACAAGACTGAATACAAATGTCCCTGTGTTTCCTTATAAAATACCTTCCAGAGCCTTTATTCAGAAACACTGGATGGGTCTGACCCAGGCTCTGCAGAAGTCACCTCAAAGGTTAGGTGTCCCAAGGTACCTCTTCAGGCAAGATGAGAGCCAAGGCGTGAGCTGAGCCTAAATCTCTAAGGCCTTAGAAGAGGAGAAGGTCTCTGTGTGGAAGCTGAGACCACAGCTTTATCCAACGGTTTTCATTTCTGTAAGAGTCAGAGGGAAGGGATGGAGGGCTCCTGGCTCGTATCACCCGGTGCTTCCCCATGAAAATCAGTTGACTTGTGGCTGTTGATCCCAGCTCTGAGCTTGACTCATATTGGCCACTATTCCCAAGGTCTACAAGAGAGCTATATATAACTACAATGTATAATGGGTGCTGTTAAATGCCTCAGCTTTGCAAATAGATGCACCAGACATCTCCTTTCTGTCTCATGTACTACAATTGTTTCAATTGTTTGAAGTCGAGTGCTTGACGCCGCTGAGAAAGAAGCCTCTGTAATGTCTCCCACAGTAGATAAGGCCAGTTGTAATGAAAATAAAGGTGATTCTTTATGGAACTCTGGACACAGATGGGACTCTGTAGTTCTCTGGCTGCCTGACTGGAATAGTGCAGTTCTAATGCCACTGTGGAGGGCTCTGAGCACTGACCTGGAGCTTGTAGTCTTGAAAAAGAGCCCCAAAACACAGAGCAAATGCATGCAGAAAGGGAAAATAAGTACTTTCTTGCAGGGAAAATGTTGAAACAGCACACCAGGTTATACAATCAACATTTCTTCATTATTTTAGTTGTACTCTAGAATTCAGAAAAGGTTTGGGCTTAAAAAAAAAAACCCATCCCAGCAGCAACAATGGCTATAATCACACATTTGAACGTAAGAATTAGTTTTATGTGGCGCGCTAGAAAAAAACCCCCAAAATCTTGAGAACACTTTCAAAATAACCAGAGAAAAATAAACCATTCCTTATGTCAGTCTTGTTAGAGAGGGATTAAGAAACTGGCAATTATTTTGGCGACCTTAATTGTTGCTCTGCAGGAAAATATGTAATTAGAGCACGTTCGCAGGCCTGCACACCTGCAGCACATCCTACAGTATAATGTCAGCTTTCAGTGCTTGCTGGTGCCAGGTTCTATCACAACCAGGCACAGTGATGCTCTGAGAACATTTCGGACTCGTGTAATGTAGCTTCTGTGTATGAAAGAAGCAGGCATTTACACTGCCATACAATGGAGTGCATTACTGCAACACTGGTTTCATTCTTTCCCGACGCCTACCTTCAGCGCTGCTCTGGTTTACTCAGTTTGAGGTTTTATTGTTACAGTATAATAGTCCTGTACATTTCTGAAATTCCCTTATTATTCAGCTTATTAATACAGTACTGGCTTGATTATCAGGCTGCAGTTGTGAAGGGGAAGATTCAGCGTGCTAGCAAAGTCAGAAGCTGGGTAAATTCCTGGGATAATGAGAACAATTGTTTGATGTGTTTGAGCCCAGCTCTGTGTGTGCACACAGCCGCCAATGCCAACGTACATGTGTGCGTGCATGGGGTGCCCCTGCCTAAAAACAGAGTGAGAAACACTGGAAGTCAGCTTTAATTTCTTGACAGAATGGGGGGGAAATAATCTCTCCCCACGCTGCTCCTTGCCTTCGCCTCTTCCCCGCGTTGCTCCTCTGGAAAACTGGAAAGCGAGTTAAAATAAAGGCGCAGTGGAGGGAATAGCTGTCTTCCAGCTAAATTCAGTAATCTGGCATGCTGATAGTTAACAGACTTCTCCCCCTAAGGGAGATACACTGTATTTTGCTATCTGACATGTTGTCATATATAAAGAAATCAATTGGTAATTAAATGATGCACCTTGTGAAGATGACAAAAGGCATTTGGTTGCAAAAAGAGAACTGGGTTGTGAGGGGTTTGTAATGAAGGCCTAATGACTATTCATAAGAGATTTTCAGTCCGTTGATCCACTTGACTGGAAAGTTCTGCCCTGGAGAGTTAGTGCTGTCAGATTCTCTCACCTCAGAAAGCCGCCGCGATCGACGGTGTGGAGTATGAGCGAGAAATTATCTAGTTGTTGCTTCAGGCCTGTCTTAGGTCACATGCAGAAGGCACACATCTGGCTTCCTGTAGGTGCAACCTCAGGACATAAACTTTGACTAATTTTTAAACTATAAATATGTAAGGCTGACAGTGAATAAGTTACCTTTTATTCATGTTTTCATAAATTTTCTAGTGCAGTAAAGGCTTTAGTGGAGCTCCCATTTTGGACTTCGCAGCTCCTGTTGTTCTTGCAACAATTTTGTTTTCCTTTCCTCCAACAAATGGCATTTTAAGAGATTTCTGTGGCGCAGACACTGCCCACGTTAACTCCCATCTCCTCGCCCACGACCGACGGGCCAGCTGGGGTTGTTGTGGTTGGGGTCACCTACGGAGAGGACCTGGTAGAGATGTCAGGAAGCATTAGAGGGTGGCCACACAAATTTTGCCCCCAGTAGAGTTTTTTCTCGGTATGCATTTCTCTGGTCACTAGCACTCAGGCTAATCATACCAGACCAACAAGAGCCTCCTCCTCCTCCGAGATATTTCCTGATCTTTTCCATTTGCAGGATGTCCCTTGGATGGGATTTGCTTGGGGGTGACACACCAGGAGGTAGATACCCACAGTGTCCTAGTTAAACTGAGAGTTGCGTCCTAACTGCTGAGACTACAGAGATGAGCACCTTTTGCACGTCCATCTCCAACGTTGCACCCTCTTGAGTGAATAAATCTCTCTCTAGCGAGTGGTATTTTATAATTAAAACTGAAAAGGAACAAATTGATTTCAGGAAGCTATTCCAGAGCGTGTAGACGTTTCCTTATGCTGATCAAATCCAGCACAGCTCCTGGGTGAAAGCTCCCAGCTCCGTACATGTTTGCTTTTGAAAAGTGGCCATCCACCTTATCTTATCAGGCAGCTCACCTTATCAAAGGTAAACATATTTACCACCTCGTTAAAGGTTCTTTGCAACAGCACTCGAAAGCTGTATTTGTGGACAAAAACCTGTCAAAGTCATTGTTTAAGATGGACAGGAGGACAGTTATGGTCAACTTTGGGGGTTTCAGCCTGTCAATTGTGGAGCAGCAAAGTAATTCAATACATTCTGCATATTTGAGATGGCCTCATTGGTGTTTCCTTCTTGTGTATTGTGGTTGCTGAATTTTGCTGATGTGTTTGCCGGAGCTGACAAGGTAGACCAAATGAATGGACAAATGCCAAAAAAACAATTATGTTTATTAATGTACATTGATTGCTTGTTTAGGGTATAAAACAAATTAAAAAATACATTAGTATTTAAACCTTCTTTTTATAGCTGGCCTAATGACTACATGTAATAGAGTGTCTAGTAAAGGACAATCTGCAGTACCTATAACTCCTGGCTTTATTGTCATATTATTTGACTTGAGTTTAAAAGGATGGTTCTTTTATAATTTCTTTAAATGACAGTATGTATTTTTTATCTTTTTTTTTAAATAGATAGGCCTTAAGTCAACTCGTTGAGGCCAGAATTAGCTAATCTTATTTACTTTAAGCCCAAACCTCCCCACCAGAAGACCTGAGCTGTGAGAGCATTCTGGTTTTTTGTCACCCACACACCCACCCTTGGCTCCTATGGAAAGGACAGCAGGGTCCTAGCAGGGCAGGGAGATAACTTCCTCCAAACTCACCACCTTCCTGCCACATGACGCTCCCCAAGGAAGGAGAACTCTACAAGGAGAGGAGACATGCCCAAAACTTTGCCTGTATTTACAGTTTTTTCCCCCATTTCCACTGTCCCCTTGAGCATCCAGGCTGCACAAAGTTGCCAGGAGTGTAAGCCCTTCAAAGAAGGAGAGGAACATGATCAGCCTTCCCCCTCTTCACCCCAATTCCCACGAATGTCCCCAAGACCCACCACACACCCACCATCAAACCTCAGTGTTTAATGTGGGGCTGACTGACACTCAGGAGAGGACTCTGGGTTTATGGCCCAAGAAGTTGCTAAATAATTTTACAGTATCTCTTTTAAGTTTGGGCAAGAAAGTTATAGCGCTTTAAGTTAAGGGCAACATCACTCAGTACGGCCTTAGAAGTTCTGCCAAATAGCAAAGTGAAAGCCATAAAGTAAACATGACTTAGCGACACCTGGACCTTTCAGGTTTTATAGCAATTGTTTATAATGTTGGACTGGCCTCTAAAATACGTCTGCAGAAATGGTGCTGGAGCTTTATTTTACCTAACTTGTTCACTTTTTATGTTCTACTCAGGTTCTACCCTTCATTATTTGCACTTATTTAAGGAGTCCTGCTTTCTTTCCTTGCTCTTTTACTTGCTTTTTTATTCACTGGCCAAGGTGGTGACGTAGATTTAACAGCACGGTTTCCATGTTTAATGGGTGTCTCTCAGAATTCCTCAGCATTATCAGCACATGTGGCTCAGAGCACAGCTAAACTGGCTCCAAAATATGTTTTTACCATTTTTCTGGGTTTTCTTCTGAAAAGAAAAGCAGAGATGCTGTTGTTTCAAACAGCAGTAATTGGTTAAACTGGCTCCAAAATATACTTTTACTGTTTTCTGGGTTCACTTCTGAAAGAAAAGCAGAGATGTCATCGTCTCAAACATAAAAAAAAAAAAAAAAAAAAAAAAAGAAAAAGAACTAATTCTGAATCCACAAAAGTTCCCTTAAAATGATTTTTTTTTTTTTTAGCTGCTCTGTTGGAAACTCTTCTCATACAAAGCCCCTATAAACCTACCTCAGTGCTACCAGGCCCTATTGGAACTAATGGGGCTTGACAGTTCTTCAGTTAAAAATTATACATGAGGGTCACTTTCCCTTAAATTATCTATTGTATGCCAGCTGTTCACAACTACAATGGTCTTACTTTCTTCCCATTGCCTAAAATGGTTAACTTCACCATAAAGCTGTCGTGACTCTCACTGCAGAGAGCTTTTAAAGGCACTGCTTCAGCCTAAGCAACACCTTGATGGCACTACTAATTTCAGATAGATTTTTATCAGCTCCAGAGAATGTTGGAAGTGTTTGTTTTGCTTGTTTCGTGTCACAACACTTGAGTTATATCATAATTTCTCATTTGCTGTACAACTTTATTCTATTTTTACGCTTCTGAGTGATGCTGCTTTAAGTGCCCATGAGTGGTACTTCCGGACCATAAGCACTATCAGAGGCAACCTCAGGCAGATAAAACTCCTTGTCTTTTTGTTGGGGAGGGGAAAAAGGGTCATCGTCAAGTGCTGGGGGTTTTTTTTTCTATTTTTTTCTTTCCTTCTTGCCTATTAAAACTGAAGCTACCGCAGCTTCATTTCGTAAAGGCAGACCACACTTGGGTCATACTTATTTCAGAATCAAAGCCTTCATCCTCAAATGCTTCTCATTACTTGCTAAAGGCTGCAGTGGTCATTTTGGGGCTGTAATTAGAAAGCCTGACACTTTTAAAGGATGCCTGTAGAATGAAATAGTCCTCAAAGTTTTTTTTTGGGTGGCTTTTTTTTTTTTTTTTTTGGTCCTATTTGAAAACGAGAAGCAACCAACTTTCCTGGCCTCCTTGATACTTAAATAAACCTGCCACCCTTATTTCCATAGATTAATGAATAGTGGAAAAGATGTGGCAAAGGTTTATTCTCATACTCCTCCCTGCCTTATCAGGGGCATTCTTTTTAATTATAAGATAAGTGTGATTTAGTGGTTATTTTTGCAACCTGGCAGAGCTACCACATCTGCAGGGCTGTTTGATTTTTAGCATCCAGTAGCTTTTACAATCCACACTTCCCATACCTCTGGGCAACTAAGGAGCCTCCAGCAACACAACCAGTTGCAGCCGAAACCTGGCGCAGCTGCATATGGATGCTTATCATTAATTTATTTAAAAACCCGGTCACTGATCCACAGGCTGCGGCAGCTGGACAAGATCCCATATTGGTTGCAGTTACACGTTTCTCCCGCTCCATTATGTGATCTTTCAGGGGTTGGGTGCATTAATATGCAACTGTTCTGTTTTCTTTCAGCTGGCTTGTAAACTCTTTAACCAGCCGAACAGAGTTTGCAATTGTTGCGGGGTTGAGTGGGTGGATAGGAGCCGGGGCTGCAGCCTTGTCCAGTTGTAGATAGAATAAAATTGACAATGATGCAATGGAGCTGGCATCTGGACAACTCCGTGGGATGAATGGCACTGCTCTCGCAGTCCCTCCGGTGGTTGTACGCCTTGTAATAGCTAGCGTAGGAAGGGTGGTGAAAATTGATATGCACTATTACTACGTGTATAAAACTTAACACTGGGGCCATAGCACAGGTGGGGGGTTCCTGTTTATTGATTTTTATGACTCGGTTAGAACATACGGCTAATGCTTTTATACTCCAGGAGCTCTGGGAGTGCTCACCTCAGGTAATAAACCTCTCCGTACTTTGCAGTAGTTCACGATTTACATGTGAGCTTACGTTCCACCGTACAAAGCCATCCCTCTCCCTTTAGGAATATGCGGCTCAAAGGGAAAAGAAAGCGACTTAAAGCGTTTATTTCGGATTTTGAAAACTACCCGTCCCTGCGATGGAAATGGTCCCTTATTCTAATTACTCATATTTCCAAGAAAATTAGTCACACAAACTTATGTTATGTGTTGTCTCAGAGGTTGAAAGCAAATTAGGTTTCCAATAAGACAGTACATCAAACAAAGTAGCATGTTCTTGATGCAGATGACTTTTTTTTTAGAATTATGGTTGGACACTTTTGGCAGACAGATTGTCTTTTACTCTATCAAAATGACAGTTTCTTTTGTAACTGCTACATTCATAATTAGAAGGAGAGAAGCAATCTGCCCAATTTAATATACTAAAAGAAGTTTAGTGTCTTGTGCTAGTAATTTCATTATTTTTAAATATGAATTAATTGTCTTAAAATAATATTGTTAGAAGTATAACTAGTAGGATTAGGGAGCTAATTCTCTTCTTTTTTAAACAGAAAAATCAAAGCTCCTATTAATGCACTTCAGGCTAGATTAGGATTTTAGGTTTATATCAGGTGTTCTGTTTGAAGATTCGGGGGAACAGGCTGGAGGCGGGGGAAACGAATCCTTAATGTGAAATTCCTCTGTACAAAACCTGAGCTCTCCCAGGTTTACTGTAAGCTTGCAAAGCTTAACTCAGGGTAATGAATGAGGAGAGCTAGATGGTTTAGCAGCCTGGGAATAGAAGAAAAGGCCTTTCACCTCGGGTTCACGCAGTTTCCTCAGGGAGCTCAGTGCCAAATGGGCTGCCTCTTTATTTTTTGGGTTGTTGTGAGAGGAGTTTCACACAGTCCCTGAGCTTTCTTTGTTCCTGGTGTTGATATAATGGTTATTCTAGTGCCCAAAATTGCACAGGTTTGCAAACACAAGGTCTCCAGCTCCCATCGAAACTCGCGGGTGTGAGACATAAGTCAGCAGAAAGGCCTCCAAAAAATCTGATATATACTTTGTTCAGAAACAATATTAACCTTGAAAGTTTAACTTTCTCCCGTGAAATCCTGACATGGGTGATGCTTCGGTATTGCATTGAAAGAGGGAATAACATTAAATTTCAAGTTGGATCTTTTCTGTTAAAAACCATGTTCTCTTTTGACCTCGAGGTAGGCACTGGCTGAAAACTGAACCCACTGAATGGCACCCAAAGGATGCTCCTATCCCAGAGCAGTGAGCTGGGGATTTTGGGCAGGCAGATGGTGCAGGAGGCAGCTCATCCTTGGGATAACTGCTGGACATTTTGACACATTAGTGAGAGGATGAGGCCATCCTGCCTGGCCAGGTAGGAGTCCCACCTGCGAGGGAATCAGGGAAAGGAGAGTTTCTTTCCTCTCATAGCAGAGAGGTGCTGGAGCACCTGGGACACCCACGCTTTTCTGCAGGGGAGGCAGGGTCTGGGGTGCCAATATAAATACCACATTTAGAAAAGGGAAAATACAGAAGGTCGAAAGAAAGGGAAAATACTCGAAGGTTTGAGGTCTGAAGCCTCATTCCACATCCCTTCTTTTACCTCAACCACAGGCAATGCCTCTGAAGTTTGAACACTTTAAACAACACAAATAATGCATTTTTTAACAGAGTTTTCTCTGTTGGTACATTCCCCCTGCCCTTGCTGCTGTTCCTTTTTGCTCAGTATCAGCCAAGTCCTTGCCCTTTGCCATCAGCTTCATAGGAAAACAGCTGCAGAAAGCCTTATCCCAACCAGAATAAAATCATTATGACACAGCAAACCCAGACGTGACGTGTGGTTTCAACAGCCTCTTATGCCCTGCTCCGCATTTCCTTTTGGCTGTGAGGATAAGGTTGGGGACCTGCCTAATAAGAACATTTCAGCTGACCATGAGGCACACGTAGATAGGAGAAACTTTGAACCATTTTAAACCCAAAGTCTGGTGGGAAGCGGGCTCTGGAGTTGGTGTTACTTCACATACATACACACTAGCAGCCAGTAGCTCTTCACGTGCACAGCAACAAAAATCTATGCTGAAAGAGCATCAGTTTCAACACCAATTGGAGCATTTCTAGTGCTGCAAGGCATGAATTTTGCCCTTTTTTGCATTGATCAGGATATATTGAATGAGACACCTGGTAGGAAAAAATAAAAAAGGGAAATAGGCCATGGAAAATATGTGCTCGACAGAGGGGCAAGCAGAGGAGCATGGCTTATTTCTCGCTTCCCTTCTCAGGTGTCTGGCGGAGGAGTGGGAAATCACAGGTGAAGAGGGCTGGGGAAATTCCCACGTGAGGGCATGGCTGGGCTTGACCTCCCCTCTTCTTCCTCCTCCTCCCCATGGCACCTCCCATTCACTCCCAATGCCATGTGAGCTTGGCCATGGCAGGATGGGCACCGTTATTAATTTGGTGTTCTACCATTGTTCCCTTGAGGAATGTGAGCAATGAAGGGATCTCAGATATTTAGGAGCTCTTTTCTCTGCAAAACCCAAGGAGAACACCATGGGCATGCCGAAGGCATCTCTCCAGCCCTGGGACATTGTTCCCTGCCATGTTTTGAAGGCTCACACGGAACAATAGAGGCTTTAAAGCCGGTTAGAAAGGACAATCAGATATTTTTTCCCTAACAGCAAATGCTGGTGGTTTAGATATATGGGTCACTGCTAACTCTCCCTCTAATACTTTCTGGTCGATACATACCAAAGGGGAGAGAAGTCCGAGGCATGTCTGTCCTTGGGACGAAGCCAAATGTTCATTTCAGTAATGCTGTTTACTGGGAGACATCTTGATTAACAGAGCTTAATACCATGTGAAATCATTACCAGTTATCCACTTCTAGCCATACCTATTCTGTTGGCTCTTTCTTGCTGGTTTTCAGGGATTTTTTAAGTGTTTCTCCCCATAACCATCAGCTCCCCCTGGGCACCCTGCCC
This sequence comes from Entomyzon cyanotis, assembly GCA_024500445.1. NCBI lineage: Eukaryota > Metazoa > Chordata > Aves > Passeriformes > Meliphagidae > Entomyzon > Entomyzon cyanotis. The sequence goes on from JAKEPQ010001026.1 coordinate 3,365,536, forward strand.
TTCCCCAGGACATCATGTCATTGCCTCTGTGCTCACATTAGTGAAACCCAATGTGAGGGCGACGGACACTGACTCAGAGGGCTGTTCTTACCTGTCTTAGAGCTGATAAATTTCTGCATGTGCCTCAGGAGTTTCACATCTGCCATCTAATGCAGGAAAGAGTGAAGTAGCCCAGGTACTTTTTCATTTCTCGCTGGCACAGAGCTGCTGGGCTGGGAGTTAAACGTCGTACTCATTTCTGTAAATTCAGAAGCCGGTGCTGGTGGTGCAGTTTTTCACACAGCTTCTTCAGTGACCCCTAACATCTGCCTAACCCTTAAGCGTACACAAACCATTTCTGACTTGGGTTAGAGGGCAGAGGGATATTTTTGCCGTGCTCTTTTGCAAAGCATGTTTGTTGTAGCTCTAGGCCAATAATTTCTTTTTCCTAAGCGTTTTTACCTAGTGGATTTATGTACTGTGAGCATCTCTCTGGTCATCTTTTTCCAGCGAACAATGCCGGATTTCCCCTCGATATTGAATGTATCCGAGATTGGCTCTTTTATCACTCCTATTCTTCTCTCAGTGTCTCAGAGTTTTGGGGTCTTCCTCCCTTATCTCAGAAAGGAGCAACGCTGAAAGCATTTCCACCTGGATGTTTAAATTATTTAAGTTGCAGGAACCAGACCTTTTCCCTCCTGAGTAGTTGTGGGTTTTAAAGGCTAAAATTGCTTCATCATGCCAAAGTGAAAGTATGCATAAATTATTTAGTTAAACCTGAGAAAATACAGACTTTTCTCAGGGATCTTTCAAGGGCTGCCTACTTAAATTTCAGAAGAATAGGCAGGGGTTTCTCTTTCTCTCGCCTCTTTCTTTCACTTGAAAAATATTTTAAGTACCTATTCAGCCTTTTCTGAGATAAAGCTGTGGCCAAAAATTGGAGGGCTGGGTTTTGAGCAAGTTTCAGAATAGAAAGGAAAATTCTGTACAAATCCTGAGTGCCCCTACTTCATCACGGGCCCATGAATACTCTCACCAGAGCAGGTAACAGGCGGTCATGCCTGCTCCCAGTGCCAAGCAGAGGTTTGTGTCAACATTTCCACTGTGGCCTCTGTTTATCAGGAGCTTATAGCTTGACTGTAAAAATACAGAGGAGAAAATTTGGTGGGTTTTTTTTTAGCTAACTTCCAAGAGGTTTTTAATTAATTTGGGGCCAGATTGTGGTATTCTTTGTATTCTGCAATACAGAAACATCGTGTTGTGGGCACTAAGAGTCTGGTTGTGTTCTTCCTGCAGCAGCATCCATCCCTATTTATTTTTAAGGTGTAATGATACTGGTACTAAAGTTAATGAGAAAGCTCCCTCGGCTACAGGGGAGCAGGAATGGTGTTTAAAACCTTCTCCAGGCCAGCAGAAGGACCCACCAGCACGGGACCTGGTTCTGTCAACACAGCAGAGTTTACAGGACTCGTCCCCTGTGTAAAGAAACCTGATCTTTCCCCGGCTGATGTCAATATTTCTGTCACTGACTGTGGGATCTAGATTAGGGTCAGATACAAGGATGTAAAAGAGAGGGGGAAAAGCCCAACACATTTCCCTGTGAAAGCAGTTATTTATTTTACAGTGTTTTTTTTCATATAGTCTGTCTCTCTTGTGTGTGGTGGTAGGAAAGGAAGGAGTAAAAAACACTCTTAGAAGACATACAGACCCTGCTCTGCGGCTGAGGCTAGAGGGAACTCCATTGCAAATTGTGAGGAGTTATCAGAGGGATAAGATTGCTGCAGGATCCATTTCTTCATTTCGCAAACAATTAATTTGGCCTTGTTGAAATTGAAATTAAAAAATAACAACAAAAAAAAATTCATCTGGACAAAAGGCTGTGGTTTGGGGGAGCTGGCCAGTGGGGAGGGCAGCCAGGCCCTTGCCCTTTTGCTGGAGTCAGGGTTGTGGCTGGGAGCTGGAGGGTGACAGCAGCCACGGTGGGAGGGTGAAGTGTCAGGGCTCCGACGAGGTCCATCCGCCGGTGATTCATTACAGGAGAGACGCCAACACCAGGCAGGGCAGTGACTTCACGTTTAGGGGATTGTGGCATGCCCTGCCATGAATATGTATTTTCAGAATGAGTGTATACACCAGAATCCCTTCAGTTTTTAGTCAATGGAGCCCTTACAATCAATCAGGTAGATGGTACCATATGTGCAAAACCAATAGAGATCACAAAAATACATATTTATCCAAGCTGGTCCTTCAAGCTGTTGTGGTAAGTCAGATAAATTTTGCATGTTTTCAAAACTGGAGCAGCGGCGAGCAGAAAGCTGGAAAGGATGTTAGGAGCTGGTTCCTAATATAAATTCTGCTTAGCTGCTAGAAACTCTTCCTAGTTCCCCCTACCTACTCCCACCTACTTTATTCAACAGTTTGGGGGTTTATATCTCTTGTACTTTAAGGGGGAAAGGAGCACACCAGAAGTAAGAGGAGAAAAAACTTTTGTAGCTGTGGTTCAGTGAGAGAGTGGAGACAGGAGAGGGAAAATAAATTGTTAAAAATCACAGTGTGAGATGAGGAATCAGCTGTAGCTGCAAATCTCATTGCTTTGGTTTAGTTTCTGCCACAACCTGCACATTAGCATTTTCTCTCTCTGAATTATTGTGAAGATTTGTATTATATGTAATTACAATACAAAGAGGCTCTGCCAGATAAAGCTATTTGCTGAAGTACTGTTTTCAAAAAACACAGAGTCCTTTCACACTTTAACTTACACCTTTTCATTACCTGCTAATAAAAGTACAGTGGATAGATTTGCCTAAACATGTCTCGCTAAGAACATTAACCCCATGGGTAACTCTGGCCTTTTGAGATACAAGCTTTCAATTTTAATAATGTTTCCTTACAAATCAAAAAATAAAAGTAGTCAAGCAAAGATACTGAACAATTTGTGCCCCTTTTTGCCAACGTTGCAAGTGTCCTCACACTGTAGATAACAGAGTTAAGTATAGAAAATGCATTGTGGCCGGGCTCCCAGATTCACTACTGCCATGTGAATTATAAATCTTACAAACAGGGGTGATACATCATTTTTTATTAAACTTATAACATGACTGCTGCACAAATAGTGTTTACATAGAAGGGTATACATTTAATTTACTCTCTGGGAACATTTCTAAAGAATATAAATTGCATTTTGAAAGCTTCCTTCTCCATAAAGTTCATCAATTTCTTCCCCCTCCTTTTTTTTTTTACTTTTTTTTTTTTTTTTTGGCATTTTAATTGGAGCATCCAAACCACGCGTCCTTACTCAAAGTATCAAAGACCAAATATCTGTTGTGCGGTTATAAAATCAACTCTAATTTTCTTCCTATGAAGTAGCAGATAATCAGCCTGTAAATTTTACCTACATTACTGTGGGGATGCGGAGCTATAAATTCCAACCAGTATGCAGGTTGGTGAAAATTGAGGTCTAGGCAGCAATGCATGTCCATAAACTTTTCTCAGGTTATTGGAATAGAACAAATCAAAAGCTGTTCCTGGTTGTATGATATTCTCTTTTGATAGACCGGGCTGCTTGTTGTTAGCAATCCAAGTGCAGAGGTTAGTCAGAGCAGAATGTAATTTCTAGCAATCTGACAGACCTGCGGATTGAAGCGGCAGGTTTTCCCTTCCGATTTCAGGGAATTGCTTCTTACTGTGACAAATGATTAGCTGTTATCTCAGACTGAATTTGATTTCTACAAGCAGCTGAGTCAGGTAACTTTGTGGTATTTGAGGGGGTTTTACAGGAAATGAAATCAGCTCCCCAGTCACATGCAGATCAAATGAAATCTTCCTGTTGGGGTAAAAATTGTGCTTTTTGGTTAACTACAGGCAAGTTTACCAAATACACATCTATATATTGGCGATTTGATGGATTTTAATGTTTTTAGCATCCCAATCAAGCCTGTGCTCCACTGGTACCTAGTGCCAGCATGGACGGAGGGTGTTGAGGGTAAAGTTAAAGCTGGCAGTGCCAGATGTGCACTATGAACAAAGGTACCCAGGGTGATGTGGCATAAACTACAGTTACTAAATTTGGCTCCACATTGTTTCCACACAAGGGAGCGAATGGTGATGTTAATCAGATTAGACTCATTAAGAGGAAAAAAAAAAAAACCCTCGCCCTTCACACAACGCCTTCTGCATCACTTAACCCCACACGGGAGGCGGAGGTGTTGTCACGCCGGGGTAGTGGCTCTTGCACCAGTCCTGCACCCGCAGGTGAAAATCCCCCTGCTTTGTGCTGTGGGAAGGTGAAAGAAAAAGCATTTTCCCTGCTGAAATTGGGTGTAAAACAGGGGGATGGGGTCAGTACGTAGATAAAATATTACATCCTGCTTTGGGGAGTGCTTTGAAGAGAGTGTGATGCTGCTGCCTGTGTCAAAACCGTGTGCATCTTCCAGAGGCCCATCGGGCACACCAGCCCTGAAGCTGGGCAGTTCACAGGGGGGTTGTA